>CM026082.1:25459136-26084136 GCA_014839685.1 Anableps anableps | reverse complement strand
TTAAAGGAACAGTTGCCTTGTGTGAGGGAGGGAGCGATGAGAGCTGCAGAACATTATCTCAGCTGGGAAAACTGCTCTAAACCTCGTGAAGGTTGAGGAGCTCCAGTCACTGATATGATGAGAACATACAGTGTGTGCCTGTTTCTGAGCTCAGAAGATGATAAACAAGTGTTTTTACAGTTTGGTGCTGCAGCACGTGACAGAGCTGGACTTCAGCTGTAGAAGTGGTGGAGCTCCATTATGAGGAATATGTGGCAGAATGGGGCACGAAATCAGCCGCTCCATCCCGGGGCTGGGCGACATTGCTTAAAAACGAAATCTCTGATTTTTCATCGAAATTCAATTTACGATTTTAATCGGTTTTTTTCGCTTTCTTGTCTTTAAGAGACATTACAAGAATTACAAAAACTGGCTTTTATTTCAACCGTCCCTTCTGTGAGTTGACCTGAATCCAAAGTCCAAGGAATTAGAAGCTGGAGAACACGACTGTCAAACCAAATGGCAGCCTTGGGGCAGGCTGACTTCACTTGAACTATGGAAACCAAGGAGTGCTTTGGGGGAAAAATCCAGATTTTTCTCAAATGAAATCTTCCAAAACAACAAACTTGATTCATTGATAAAATCAATGTATCTCCCAGCCCTACTTCATCCTGTTCAGCAGGGAGCAGAACTGATAAGGCCCAAGAGTTTTAGCTTCAGGACAGCTGTTTGATCATCTGCGGCATTTGATGCCAAGCGGCCGCCTCTCAGAGCTCTGCGGCTGCTGTCCTTACAGCAGCGTGTGAGTGAGGCGTACCTCGGGAGCAGCTGTCCTCACTGCTGACACTCAGCCTCTCTGCGTTGCCCTGAACGTATTTGTTGTAGAGTTTGATCCTGAGCGCCCAGCTCAGGTCCGGCTGCCTGACCGTGTTCTTCAGGCGTCTCCTGGCGTTGGCAAACCAGTTGGACACCTGAGGGGGACAAAGCAGGAAGTGGAAACACACAGCAAACAGGAACACATGTTAATGTTTGGAATCCACACTCGTCCACATCCACAGCCAAACAAAACGTGTCCTCCTCAGTGAAAACGTCGGCTCGCTGCCTGCCACGAGTCTCAGAAAGAAAAACAGCAGGAGGAGCGAGACAGAAGACAGAAACGGAGTCAGGCTGCAGTTCAGCTGCAGCTCTCTGAAACTGAGCTGTGAGAAACATCCCAGAGGTTCTGCAGAAAAACCGAAGCCTTGCATCTTTTTTCTGTCAACACCGCGGAGAAAGAAAAGGCAGACGGCCAGCGAACGCATCATTTCATGAACTAATGCTCTGACTGAGACACATGTCCCCATCCTGCTTATTCTGGACACGTCCAGCCTCCCTCCAATAAGACATTTTTTCCACCACTGCCTTTAGGATCCAATAAAAGAGACACTTGAGCCGCCGCTCTTCCTTTCACTGGGAGGGGAGACTATTAGATGCTATACTGGAATAACTGTTCATGCTCAATAGATTCCAAGCTGCTTATGAACGGCCAGGGACAGGGCCTTATGCTAGAGTACTTGGTCTTCACATCCTCTCCTGCAGTATTAGGTTTCTCATTAACTAGGACCATCCCACGTTCTTTAGTCTGCAGCCCAGCGCGGTGGCACAGCAGGCACAAAGCAGCATCCAGTTGGCCTGCAGGACTGGGAGGAGAGGAGGAATGAGAGCAGGCCGGGTGTGGGACGGTGTCCTCAGGAGGACAGCAGGACAGACGGCTGTCAGAGGGATGAGAGAACAGAGAAAGGACGGCACGCCTGTTTCGTGTCTCCTCCAGCAGCCCAGAGGAGACAGCATGCAGGCACGGAGACGGATTTCAGGAACGATGGCGAGATGGCACCGCATGATCAGCGCCGACTCACAACATTTACATGGAACAAAGCTAACCGTTGCACTAAAACATGACAGATTTAGTTGCTGTTTAACACCTGCTGCCAGATCGGCCTTTCCAGGGAAAAACACACAGGAAGTGATGCGTTCAACGTCACTGGCAGCCTTAACAGCGGTCTGACTGGACTAAACAGTGGAAGAACTGGACTGGTCTCAGCAGCAATCAGTGGAAAGACAAAAAGACACGAGTGTCTACAGTCAGTCATCACGGTCACATCTGAGTTTATGTTCACACTTTAAGACGAAATCTTTGTTTAGTTCAAAAGATATTTCAAAAGGCCAAAATTTTCATTCTATTTAGTCATTTTCTGTTTAACAGGAGCGCCAAAAATAATAAAAGTGTCAATTTTATATCCTTCACAAGATACAGGTTATTCCAACGAGGAGAAACCCAGAGCAAAAACTCATGAAGATGTTTCTGGTGTTTTAAAAATGTTTTTGATATTTTTTCATCTCAGCAACAGAAACTTTATCAGAAGAAGGCCAGAATGTTTGGATCAAGAACTGATTTGATCCCTGCTGGAAAATGGGAACAGAAGCCACACACACAGACACACACAGACACACACACACACACATATAAATTAATATATATATATATATATATATATATATATATATATATATATATATATATATATATATATATATATATATATATAATACCAGTGCAAAAAAACAAAACGATTTGGTCAGTTCAGAAGGCAGTTAACCTGCTGCTTTCAACAGAATCAGAGCATCTGTAAGGCAGAAAACAAGCACTTTGCTGGTATAAAATAGCACCAGTATTTTACAGAGATATATATATATATATATATATATATATATATATATATATATATATATATATATATATATATATATATATATATATATATATGTGTGTGTGTGTGTGTGTGTGTGTGTGTGTGTGTGTATGAAGTACATCAGTTAAATGTATCAATAATTCATAAATCACTATAGTTAAAAATTAAAAGTAGAAATCATTAATTACAATTTAAATTCATCATTTGTTTAACGCATACAGAATAATTCTTTTCATTTCTTTGATGTGTCATCCTGACCAATCAGAGTCAGTCTTCAGGACTGACACTGTTCTGGAGCAGCTGATTGGTCTGCAGATGAACCAGCTGGATATGAGCCTCTGTCAGACCAGTCATAGAGACACTTAATTATTTCATGATGGACTGTCGCTCAGGAACTAGGAAAATCAATCAAGTCATCAGATAATCATGATTTTAATATATAATAAATTTAAGTTGTATTTCATTGTTTATACTTTTCCTTATTTAATACAGTTGACACATTTTTCTAAATATGATTAAAGTTTTTCAAATTTATTGAGTTGAAAAAAATTCACATATTTCAGAGTTTCTCTGATTCATTCGTCAGACTGTTGCACTTTAGCCCCTCGCCTACGTCCATTTTAAACCAGTCCTCCACCTTCCACCTCTGACCCCACTGCTGACATTTAGACTCAAACGTGCACGTGTGAGAGGCGTGTCAGTGTGCGTTCGGGTCGCAGCGTCCTGGAGTCCTACCCCAAGCTCTCCTCTCTCTGCCTCGCTCTCAACTCATCAAACGGCTGCAGCGGCCCAGAAATGAGAGGCAGATTAAGCGCTGCGGCCGGCAGCCTGAAAAAGCTGATCCGGACTCTCAGAGGCCGGATCGGTGGCCCTGTGAGGAAAACGATACGCTTCACACACACACAGCTGCACGTGTCAAACACACACCTGCATTCGATGCTGGGTGTTCCTCTCAGCTGTCAGTTTGTCAGATAAGTTCAGACGTTCACTCTAAACTGGGAGCCATCAGTGGTGGGGTCATTTCTACCAGTTCTGCTCTGAACAGATCGGTGGTTTCTCCAGTCGTCATAACAAGGATCAAAGTAGCACTATTATTCCTGCTTTAGATTTTGATCAGGAATTTGTTTTTCTGGAGCTTCTTAATGCAACAGAACAGGTTTCCATATTGAGACGTCTGAATATTTCAGGGAAAACGAAAGAAAATCTCCTGTGGATCATTTGCAAACAGGTAAACATCTGTTCTCTGCACAGCTTCTGAAACAGACAAGTTAAACAGGACTTCACATGTTTAGTTCTGATGCTATGAGACTCTCTGGGAAATGAGCTTCAGCTTTTGGAAGAAAGTCGAAGAAACGATCAGCTCAAAGACTGAGACACACAGCAGAGAGAAAGAAGCTGCAGGAGGATCTGGAAGGCAGAGGAAATATCACTTCACTCCTGCACAGCTGCTGCAAAATGTTCAGGAACAGTAAAAGCCAACCTGAAGCTGAAGAATCTAAACTCCAGCAGCCTGACCACACTCATGTCTGCGTGTGAACAAAGCAGGATCTGACTTTCTTTGCCTCCCACTGGAAACAGAGCACAAGAAAGCGGCTCACCTGGACCAGAGTCATCTGCGAGCCGAGCGCCAGGAGGATCTTCTCCGTCTTGGTCGGGTAGGGGTTGTCTCTGTGCTTGTAGAGCCACTGCTTGAGCGGCCGCGCCATGTCCTGCAGGGCCTGGCGTTTGTGTCGCACTTTGCTGCCGCTGGGACGACCCCTGTGGACCAGAAGGGACAGGAATTAGACGCAGGCAAATAACCGGACACAACCCGGGGCCTCAGCATACAGACGTCATACAGTCATGCTAAATCTAAAATGACGAGCCACGAATCAGTAAAACTCCCTGAACCCACAGGAGGAAGAACTCAATCCTTCTTTGGGAACTGACTTTCCGAGCCTGTCGGCTTCAGTCTCACCTGCAGCTGCAGGTTTTCTGAACCTGTAGATGTCAGTATGGTGCTGCTCTCCACTTCTCCCTTTAGCTCCCAAAAAGGCTCCACTGGCTGCAGATGGAACAGATTTTAGCCGGACCTCAAAGTGGGCCTGAGGTTCTGCTTCTCCAAATATTTTCCTTGTAATCTAGATCGGTCTGAACATCACAGAGCACATTTCACTCTGACCTTTGACCCCACAACTCTGTTAGAAAATATTCTTCATTTGTATCCATGCCTCCCTGAGACAAGGCACTGCCTTCACATGATCTTGGATTTTTGCTGCAGCTCTCTCCCTCCGAAGAGGCTCCTTACACTCTCTGCTCTGCTCTCCGTCATATGAGCCTGATAAAAAGCTGATTCAAGCAAACAAAACTATCTGCTCTTCTACCTGCTTCATGTTCCAGACAAATAATGTCAAATCCGTTCAGACTGGCTCTTTATGTGATAAACAAGACAACACAGAGCTGAAGGTGGATTTATTCATTGGAAGACGATGGGACCTGGGCTGCTCTTCCACGGTACCATCGCTTAAATTATATTAACTTAGTATTTTATGTTTCAAATGTTTTTTGAACAAAAGCTGCAGTTTCAAAACAAAAGCGTCAGAAGATTCTGCTTCCTGTCAATCAGGGATGATAAACAGGGAGTTGGAGGCTCTGATAGGGTTCATGGTGACCGACAGCAACACCATGCATGATGAGCAGCTGCAGACTGAATAACCTTTTGTTGACCACTGAGGTCAATTCGTCTCGATATACCACACTGTCAAGATGGGGTAAGTATACCTCTAATGACTGTTGATGTAGATTCTACAAATACCAAGGAGGCAATTTGCTGCCATCTAGTGGAAGGAGTTATGCCCAAATATGCATAACTTTGCTAATTTACATGCTAAATACCTAAATTCATATCCATATGTGCTCTTTTGATAAATCTCTACCTAATTAAATTCAGCTTGACAAAAAAGTATTTGGTATCAAATTGTAAATAACTTTATGCAGTGAGACAGAAAACTTTTAGATCCACTGTTGACTGATTAACGCTGTGCCAACATGTGTTAATGTGAGACTTTGTTCACTTTTTATTCATCCTGTTTTAATCACATTTTAAGTAGATAATAATAATAATACCTAAATGATTTAAAAATTAATAAGATCAAAAAATAACGCAATGATTAACAAACAACTTATTTTTAGTTGCAGTTTCCATCAGAACCTTTGAAGTAAAGTGTTTATTAGAAACAGAACCTTTTTCTTTGGAGTTCCACTCAGGACTGAACTGGGGCCGATTTTCCTTCCTTTCCAGTTCAGCTTCATCTTCTTTGACATTTTAAATAATCAACCTTTTTTGTTTGAATATTGTTATATATTTTATTTGAACATAAATATTAAGGGCTTCAACGTGTTTATTTTCAACATGTTGGAGGTGATACTTTATACATAAATTACATATTTTTATGTGCAAATGTTTGTTTTTTTCCAACATTTTATGTGGTTGGACGCAAAACATTATTATTATTTTTTTTTTAATTAAAATAGTTTTTGTGAAGAGAAAATATATATATTTTTTCAATTCGCCTTTTAATCGTATTATTAGTTAACAGATCAATTCCATAAATCGTTCTTCGGTGCAGATCTAATTCGTCTCTGGAACAAGGAGCTATTGAACGAGTCTGAGCTGCTTCTTAACGAACCTGAGCTGCGAGCTTTAAATCAGCTGCAGTCTGGGGAGCAGTCAAGGTTTATTATCCGATCTGTCAGATTGTTCTGCATCACAACCTCAGGACTAAAATATTTAGGAAGTACAGGGAGCATCAATAAGCAGCAATTTAAACGGAGAGCCTTTTAAAATCATTTTAGCCAAATCTGGCACAGATGCGTATTTACGCACATCTGCAGAAACAAACCCCATCAACTTGATTGATTTATTCACAGATTTCCATTAAAAACTCTGGTGCCAGACTTTATATTTCAAATTAAAATGTAAACCAGTCCCAGCCTTTAAAGCCCTGATTTCGATGTTTTATTTGCTGCGCTCATTTTGCGCACAACCCACAGAGATCTGAGGAGAGTTTCCCCTTTCTCGCCAAGCTAAAGAGTGACCAACAGGTTCAAAAGGCTGTCAGATATTCCTCCCGTGGGCTTCTTCGCCCACTCCAGCTGATCCACATCCACACATGCTGAGCAGCACCTCGAACAGAGCAGAGAGCCTCACATACCCGCTCCGTCTGTGTCTGACCGCCTGGCTGTCTCTGATGGCCGGGCTGCTGCAGAGGAGATCTGGATGCTGGCCGTCGATGACCTCCAGGTAATTCCTGCTGCTCATTTCCACCTCCTTCGCCTTCTCCTCAAACAGGACCTGGCTGCTCAGCTTGTTCAACACAATGGTGTTCATCTTTGGCCGCTCGGTCCGCAGATCTCTCCCCCTGCTGCGCTCAAGTTCAAAAGGTATGTGGAGCAAAAACTGTCCCCGCGTCCCTCCTGTGGCAGAAAAGATCACATTTAGTTTGTGGGGATCATGTGAACTAAATCCTCCATCTAAGCTCGTCCACATTCAGCAGCTTCAGAGTTAAAGGCGAGCGGAACAGCGGCGCTCTGACGCTGCGCTTCAGTGCCGCTCTTTGGAAACAATCTGGATCAGAACCGCTGTTTGATTCATTCAGTGTCTCCTCCCGCTGCTAACGCAGAGAGGCGCTTCTTTCTGCGCACTGATTAGTGCAAACAGCTGGGAAATAAATGTGGGACGAGTCGGTGGGGACAGCGGAACAGTTACTGGTTCCAGCTCCACGTCCCTGCTGCGCTGCGATCAAAACCCACGGAGAGACACGGAGGCTGTGGATGATGAAAGTCTCATTTATTCTACAGGAAGAAATTCATCTGAATTCTGGTCAAGCGCCTGTAAACAACAGGGAATCTGTAGTGAAGCTGCAGGCGGTTTGGACTGGAACCAGACCCAGACGGATCCCAGCAGAAGCAGAGATCCAGCATCTTTAATGCTCATTCTCTTCTTCCTCTCCTGAACGCAGCCTGAAAGCCACGAACGCCTTCTTTCTGTTCTTCTTAATCTGTCCACGTTGAAGCACAACAACCAGCCCCCTGCTTCAGAAACGGGACCTGCTCTCTCTCCGACTACAATCTCTGCAGCTTCATCGCTCTGTTAGAAGCCGATCTGTCACGGGCGTGGATCCAGCTGCAGCAGCTTCGTGGAACATAGCTGGACTTGTTCCTTGACATGGACTAAAGTGATGCAGGCAGTAATTTGACTGAATCCAAGAAAATGCGCTGCGCTCATTCAAAGTCGGGGTAAAGCAGTTTTAGGTGCGCCTTCAGAACATCTGAACCTGTCCCTCATTAAACATGTGAGTGGATCTGTGGCAGTTACCTTTCCCGGCTCCCTCCTGCGTCTCTCGGCTGTGCTGAACAACAATCCCGCTCCCAGCCGCCCATGCCCCGCTCACATGTTCCCCTCCTGAGTTTCTGAGCTCCAAGCACACGGACCGCCGTCTCCTCCTCTGGTTTTATCCGGCGGCCCGGGACTCTGAATTTCTGCGCCTGCTCATGTTTCCTTGCACAGAGCCTGATCCTGCGAACATCCTGCAGCTGCTTTACGCCGGTTCAGGGGCAGCGGCCCCCAGAGGGAAGGAGAGGGAGGAAGGCATGAGCCTGAAAGAAGCAGGCTGGCTGGCTGAGCCTCTGAGTTAAAATGTTACTGAGTTTCAACGATCCAATGGACACATAATGTCGGTTTAGAAGCTGCTGCTGATGGACTTTGATTTGTTATTATGTCAGAAGGTTCAATTCATTTTAGCTGCTAAAGATTCATAGTTTGATTTGTTTGTTCAGGACAGAGCATCTGAAAACTTTAGGCGCAGAAAACAAAGAAAACTGCAGCTGTAACTGAATCTGCATGTGTCGTTCCTGTTTGTTAGCTGCATTAGCACTGCAGTACAGCCAGCTGCTACAGGAGGTTAGAAAAGTTGCAGTTTAAACTCACAGATAGTTATTTTTTCTCTCTGAACGAGAATCAGTTTTAGCAAAAATTACAGTGAGTGTGTTCAGTAGTCTTCATCATCAGTGCTGCTGAGGATATTGCTTTATTATTAGTGATTATTAGCCAGGTAATGGAAGTTCCCCCAGTGACAAGGATGGAAAGACTGAAAAACTGACACATAACATGATATTGTGTTTTAGAACTCCTATTTTTTATACCCATGACCAACCAGCTGTTGATCTCAGAAAGTTTCACATTTTTCCTGAGAAATTGTTGGATTAATTTAGTCTACAAAGCTCTTTGCTGGACTGTTGACCTCCACACTCACTCTCACTCATTGCCTGCTGAAGATGGACAACAGCTTCCAGGCAAACCTGAGTAGGAACAAATCGGGATGGGTGGATGGAGGGATGGATGGATTGCTTGCTCTAAGCTGTCTGTATCCATAAACAAATCTGTCCATCTTTTTTGGAGCATCTCATGCTGACTAAAGCTGAACTTAACAAGTCTGCCCTCAGCTACTTTAGTGAAATCCAGTCAAATAGGAGAAATAGCTGGACTATAAATAGTCCTACCACATCTGATTACTCCTGTCACATTATGGCCCCATGACTCAGAGGTTCTGAGGTTCTCAGCAGTGGGTTACTTTGGGGTTTATCCAGGGTAGTTATTCCAAGGATGTGATTAACCATCTGAAGGCTTGCGCCTCTGTGTAATTATTGTTTATTTGTGCTTATTTTCATTTAACGGGGGAAATTGACTTTTACTAAGAGTTTGTGCAAACATGCTATGAATGGCCCAGTCATGTAATCAGGTTAATTAAGGTCAGGAAGGGTTTATTTAATCAGGATTTCAGCCAATATTGTAGGTTGGACTTCTGGCCTAAGGTGAACTTCTGTTACCTCTTCTGACCTTGTTGCTGTTATCCAAACCTGTGGCTCAGCACCGACCTTGTACAGCCGAATGACTGATGGTGTGTGCAAACCGTAAGTTTGATATTGTGATGCACTCAGTCATGTTTCTGTTTAGCCATGAGTGTATTTTGTTGACTTATCAGCAGTATTTTCCAGCTTCCGTTTCAATGAAGTTATGCATAAGTGGCACTTTGCTAGCATAAAGGATTTTTAAACTAACTTGTGTTTAGCAGATAAGTTTGCTGTTATTGTGTTGTTGGGTCTATGCTCTGTGTGATGGCTGATAAAGAGTTTGAAGATGGCTTTACTGTAAAGATGTATGCTGTGTATTAATTCATAATGTCTTATTTTAAGTTTTAAATAACCAGTCTGAAGTAATATGCCATCTTATTTAGCTGTGTAGTGTATTTAAGTACAGCCTGGCTGTATCTTTATGTTTGTGATATTCTTTGGGTTCTAATCAGTTTGTATTATTACACTTTGTCTACAGAAACCACACACACACACCCATTCTGGAAAATTTCTCAACTTTCAATATAAAGAGCAAACTTTATTCTTGGACTCCACCTGCTTTTGTTCTACAGTCATCTGAATATTACAAGTGTTCTGATCTGACACTGAAGTGATTGCTGCCAACTCAGATCCATAAAACCTTATTAACAGACCTGCTGTAGCATCTCTTTAATCTTAATCCAGCCTCTCCAAAGTTTTCCTCCCTTCACCTCTGAATGCTGCCTGTCCTCCTCTGTGGGTGAATAAAACCATTCAACAGGTTGGAGACTCGCATTAATCATGATGTCCCAAGTCCCGAAAGGAACGGTGACACAGAGTCTGCAGGCTATCCATACTCACAGCTCTGTGTCAACTCAGACTGGACTGCAGGAATTACATTGGCATCTGCTTTCTTTGGGATCCATTCAATGGCTGCTGGGGTTAGACAAGTAATGAGATCTGAAGCCTGGCACCAGAGTTATAATGTCAGAGACAGTGGATATCTTCTGAGAAGCTTTGCAGAGATCTATCTGCTCTGCAGCTTCTTATGTTACAACTGGATCTCTCTTCCAAATCCTATTCTAATGGATAACAAACAGATTTCTATACAACACATAGGTTAAAAATAAACGCATCAGTAAAAATGAACTAAAATGACAGTTTAACAGTTGGATCCCTGGTTTGAAGAGACACAGAACAGATTTTCCAGAGTTACTTTTCTATTCTGTGTACTGTCCCATTTGTTCATGGTCCAGTTTGGAGTTCTTGATTATTCAACACTGACTTCACCTCCTGCACGATTGGGTTCTTCACAGTAAATGGGAAATGAGTTGTGCTTGTATTGCGTTCGCGCACTTCATTCAGTCATTCACCCACTCATTCACACGTTGATGGTCGTGAGCTATATTGTAGCAACAGCTGCCTGTCTGACAGAAGCAAGAAGCTCATGACAACAATTAGTTAACTAAACTGAACCAGTAAGAAGTTTCTATCCACAATAGTTCATTTAGATGATAACTTGTTCTGATTTAAAGGAAACATACGGAGTCTCATTCATTACATTTACATTTGCTGTTGCTATAAACTTCCAAACAATCTGGGATCTAGTTAAAGAAAAATAAAGCTGTTTTAGAGAGACACTGAACTGTTTTTGTTGGTTTCATTTTTTAACAAACAGTACCATATTTTTACCAGAACAGCTACAGAAGGTTCAAAACATCAAGATCCAAACTGGTGAGTTTTGTAAACTTTCTGAATGCAGTGAATGTAAAAAACAAAAAGCAGACATCTAGAACCCATCAGGACTCTGGTTGGGAACATCCTGTTTTTCTTTATCATTCAGTTAGAATTAAAGGAGCTGCCAATTATAGATGGTCTTTACTACAAATCTGTGTTTCCTCAATGGAAACATGTTGGCCATTACAGTCCAGATGATATTTAAGCTTCTATCTGTAACCACAATCTCTCATTGAGGATTATGTTTTTCCTCCAGACCTGGATTTCATTGCTGCATGTAAACCAGGCTGGAATTACATGCTGTCTCACACAGACTGCTTGTCAAGCCACAGACAGATTCACTGGGTGGTTTAACCAACTTTGGAAAGTGTGACTGAAGGGAAAATGAGCAGGTTGTTTAAATGACTCAATTCCAGCCTTCATGAGAATTTTTGAGACACCAATTAGTGACCTGAATAAAATTGTGCCTGTACTGAACGTAATCAGGAGTCAAACTCAGAGCTGTTAGAATTTACTGGGTCTGATTTCTAGAATTATGAAGAAGTCAATACTGTCTGATCCCCTGACCTCTGTTACGTCTTTAAATAAGGCTTTCTGAGAACACATGAATGGTGAGTAAAGAGAAGTTCCACATGGAGGTGATGGCTGTCTGTCAGCGAGGATGTTTCCACTCTGAACTCAACGCTCTGATCTTCTTGCAAACAGAATTAACAAATCAGTGTTTTTATGCAGCCGTCTGTGCCAGACGTTGTCACTCATGTTGGATTAACAAAGATTCAAATGTCAGTTTTTGCTGTGGCTGTGAAAACTGAAGACAAACTTTTCAGATAGTTGTGTGTCATCACCTCTGAAATTCCGCGTGCACTATCTTTAGTTGTTGAGTCTTCTGCTGCTTTTCTTTGCAAAGCTCTGAAGTATTTGGGAGTATTTGGACAGACTGATAGACAGCAGCGAACTAGACTAGATCACTCTGCATTAAACAGAAGAAAAGACAATTAATTGGTCACATGTCTATGACGTTCTCAAGTCAAACTGAGTCAAGTCATTTCTTTGACCATGTGTGAAGCATACAGAAAATATTTGCTATTCATTGCAAATGATTTAATCTAAGATGCTGTGTAAAATACTTTAAAAGTAATTTATATTGTTAAATGAAACCAAATTTTTGAATGAAACCAAGCCTGATGGTGTTACCCTGCTGGGATGATAGAAAAGTTCATTTCTGATACATCCATGCTCAGTAAGAGCTGTAAAGTCAATGACAAACGCGGGCGATTGTCTGCTGTCGCTACGTGCTCCTCCAGGAGGATTGAATGCTGCAAGTCAATGACTGAATGCAATCTGCTGGGTTTCCTTAGAAGACTTTTTAAACTAATTTGAATAACGAATAGAACTACATGCAGTTTGATAACTAGGATCAGTTGGAATGTATACATGATTGAATTGACTTGTTTGTAAAGTGACTCAAGACTAAATTGACACAAAATAAATAAACTGAATTGAATTAAGAAAGGAGGGCATGTTCAGGCCTCAGTCCTCAACCAGCAGAGTGCGGTCCTGTTTGGAGGAGCTCTAAGAGGCCTCTGTGGACACGCATGTTTATTATGGCACCATAACAAGCTAATCACGCTGCTGCTGTGCAACAGTTTATTTTATTAGAAAATGTTCATTGGAGAGGATGGAAAAGCCACTTCTAATATTTAGAACTTTTACCATTTATTAGTTTGTTTAGTGAAATGTTGAAGCGGAAGGCCTGGGGATAAGTGGGATTTAGAAGAAACTTTAAGGAGCGGTTCCATTTTAAAACATAACTAATCTCACCAAAAAGGAGGACGGTGTGGCAGTAAAAGAAGGTCTGAACAGAGACGTTCCAAACAGGATCCTTGTGTGGTTGCATCCATTGCCCTCAGCTGTGTGAGCCATGGACTGGAGTCTGGAAAAGGGGTGAAGGTTAGGCCAGTGGTGAGACACAGCGGTGGAGACACAGCATATATGTGTGTGTGTGTGTGGGGGGGATCCTTAAAACATAAACACTGACATCAGGGATATCCCTCTGCTTCTCCCCTGCACTCTCTGATGGGTTAAAAACTGTTGGATCCTGGATGGTGACCAGGAAGGTCAGGGTTGGACATAATTGCTGCTGCTGCCAAAGAGCTGAGACAGAACCTTTAATTTCTCTGAGTAATGTCACGGTGTGGGACAATGTGGGATGAAGAGCCAGAGTACAAGGACATTTCTTTTCTCAGAGGGCTTGTGGCACAACTAATACTCTGAACTGTGGCTTCATGACAAACAAGCCTGAAGGCTGAGCTCCTGGATTCATTCTGCTGCTTCCTATCAGATGAGTTTTTATTGCAAACTAGTTTGTAAGGATAATTATTCTCTTTCTTTATACATCTGATGGACCATGTAGTGTCAACCAGGCATGCTCTCCATTCTTTAACACAGTGCTATGAAAAAGTATTAGTACACAGGTTTGTTTTTGCTTTTTTTGTCCAACTTAAGTGATTGAAATCAAACTAATTTTAGAACAGGTAAATACAAATGCACTTTTCAGTTAATGATTTCATAAATTAAGGGGAAAAAAAACTGTCCAAACCATTCTTGCCACATGGGAAATAGTAATTGCCCCTAAACCTTCTAACTAGATG
This sequence comes from Anableps anableps, assembly GCA_014839685.1. NCBI lineage: Eukaryota > Metazoa > Chordata > Actinopteri > Cyprinodontiformes > Anablepidae > Anableps > Anableps anableps. Next base: position 26,070,170 of record CM026082.1, on the reverse strand, counting down.
TACCACAATCTGCAGCAACAACTGACATTAAGAGTTTGTGATAACTGGCAATGAGTCTTTATCATCAACAGGGAGGAATTTTGGTCTACTCTCCTTTGCAGAAATGACCTCTTAACTGCATGAGGACACTGCTGTCTTCATGGAACCAATGTGTGACATGCAAGCATTTTGGGGTGACAGTTAAGGGGTTAATTTAACCACAGTGGAGTGTTTTCAAGGATGAACGGCAGGCATGTTTCAGGTCATACTAGAGAATCTGAATGATGGTTTACGTCCAACTTTCCTTCAGCTGACTTCTTACAGTTCAGTCACAAACTCTGATTGTTGTTTAATCCATTTGGGTTTTATTTCCTTTGTTGTACATTTCTAACTTCCAAAGCATGTTGTTGACATTTTTCTGCCCTGATTTTCTGATGTCTTTTTTAGCCTTTGTGTGTTTTCAGTTTGACAATCATCTGATTCTGGAGTTTGATGGCACTTCCTTCAAACTCCACCTGACTGGAAACAATCAACATGTTGATGCAAATCTTCTGGAAGTCATGATTTAAAATTCTTCCCACTGTTTGAGCTGGCAGATATCTCATTGGGATCAATGGTCTTTTTCATCAATGACTGATTCCATCATTTCTTTCAGTATTTCTCGAGGAGTGGGGTAGTGATGTAGCCTGAAAGTCAAGTTAACTTTGCTTTGTTTCCAGGTAAACTCCACATTTTAGCTCTACATGGTGGAGTCACTTTGTTCACAGTTAAAACATTTTTAGGATCTTTTCCTGACATCACTTCATGTTGCAGTGACCACACAGCTTGCTGTTCTATTGATGTGTGAATTTCCCTCTGAGTTTCTGTCTTCAACAGTTCGTTTTGTTTAGTGGAGGAAGTTCCATCTTCCCATTAAAGCAGCGAGGTCAGGCATGCTTCCCTCATCGTGCTCTTCCAGTGACCCCTGCAAGCAGCTGCTGGTGCTTAGACTTCAAAGAGCGATGAAGATCTTCAGCCAGATTTTCTATGTTTTACTAATTTTCTGTTCTTGCATGCAGCAGATATTACTGATGAAAATCTCTGGAGACTTTGTGGCAGCATCTGTAGTGGAGAGCCCAGCATCTTGGAGCTTAGTGGTACTAGGACAGCCGGATCAGGAGAGGAGGAACATGTGAGAACAGGCCAATGATTGAAGCCAAGTTTGCTATAGAAGACCTGTGGAGCCCGACTTAGACCGTTTCTAATAAATAGGAGCAGAAGACGAGCACAAATCAGCAGCAATGATAATCACTCACACATTGCAGAAACAATAATATCTGCGTGCTGGAAGAACAGGGAGAGATGGGATTAGTGAAGGGAATCTGCAACAGAAACAAAAAGGAACAAGTTTAGCGAAAAAGCTGAGCAGCTTTTCTGTTGTTCTCCAACTCACTGGGATGTTTTCTAGCTGCTGCTGACTGAAAGCTATGGAAGTGTGTTGGGACACAGATAATCCCTGCAGGCCACTCTACAACAGGACTGTTGGTTTTACAGACAGTCAAATCCATTTTATGAAGCAGCTCAGTATTTCTGTTTCGATTAAATATCCCAACTAAATGTGGGATCAGTGGGAGGAAGCTGTGGAAGATCAGGATTCAATCTACTGTGGAAGCACAGCACTCCGTTGTTTTACAGATATTTCTTCTCCACTGATGCTAACAGAATTACATTGATGGCTTATTATTATTGGATGCTATTTATACCAAGTGTTTGTGCAGACTCAGTGTTCAACAGAACCAAAGTGTCTTCTTGTGTTTATCTAAACGCTGCATTGCAGCTTTGGATCTGTTCATATAAGTACAGATGAATATAAACTATGGCAGCAGACTGAGCTCCCAGAAGCAGATGTTTAGATATTGTGGTCTCCTTTGCATCACTTAACAAATGCAGAGACGGAGGCCCCAAAGTGTTTCACTGTTAAAACACATTTGGCAAAAGAAGCATCAAAAATAATCTTTAATTTTGATCATAGTTTCCAGGTGCCGACTGTTGGAGAGGAGGGCTTTCCAAGTGTTTAGATGAACTTGTGATGATGTCACTGATGGAAACAAGAAGCTGAGGATGAAAGCTTCCTGCTAAACAGAAGCAAGAGGACAAATAAACAGACTCTCATCAACCCAGATCAGACTTTTCATCTGAATCTCTACTCAGATTATCTGATGGAGCAGATCTGAAACACTTGTGGAGCTTTTTGGAACATTTTCCTCTTTCATTAAAAGAAACATTTAAAACAGTCTGCAGTCAGTTTTCTATGGGACACATGATAAAGTCAATGTTATTTTTTTAGATTCCAAAACAATTCTTTAATAAAGTCATTTATTTTATTCACTTTTTTTAAAATCAGCATCGTTTCCACCTTCTCCTGGTTAAAGCTCTGATTCCTGATGTTTGGAGTATCTGGACACATCAGGTTCTGCTCACCATCCTGATACCTTTCCTACAACCTCTGGTGGATTTCCAGGGTTTCTTCTGAGGTCAGCGGTTCTCATTTAAACAGACGCTCCCTCTGATTGGCCAAGACCAGCTGACGGATGTTGCGCACACATCCAGCAGCAAACTCCTGGAGCTTGTCATCAGAGCCCATGAAGTATATCAGTGGCTGTGGGAGTGGAAAGGACAGAAGTTACTGCTAGGAGAAACACAGTGGACAAAGTCAACTTTGAAAGGAAAGCCACCACAAATAAATGTGTTTGAGAACATTTAGTGTCATCTCACCGCTGCCACCAACCAGTGGGGGCAGCACTGCTACACAAAGGCTGTAAGGGGACAGTCCTGGTATGTTCTGGTCCTCTGTGTGGTTACAGTGTGTCCCATCTCCAATGCATGCCTCAGCAGAAGGCTACAGCTGCCGGCACACAGACCTCTGCAGGTTTGGTCAGATAAAAGTGGTGCAGAGCAGCTGGAAATTAAAACCCTGAGGATGAGCCACAGAACTCAACAGCTTTTCTGCTGCTCCAAAGGTCAAGCTCTATCCAACTGTTAGTTACTTGTGTAAATGGATCTGGTTAGATCTTACTGCTATACAGCAGCTTTGGGCTTTGCCAAAATTTCCAGCTTTGGAAGTTTATTTGTGATAAAATAAAACTTGGTTCAAAGAGCTGTGAATGATGTGGACCAGAGGTGTCCAAAGTTGGTCCTCGAGGGCTGGCATCCTGCATGTTTTAGTTGTAGGTGGTACTAATGACCTCCTCAGCATGTCAATGTTCTACAGAGGCCTGCTAACAAGCCATCATTTGATCTGGGTGTGTTGAACCAGGGAGAGAGCTAAAACATGCAGAATCCTGGCCCTTGAGGACTGACTTTGGACACCACTGATGAAGAGGAAGCACATAGAGCCAGACTAAATGAAACACCACTGAGTAGCAAGTGTTTTTGACTTCAGCTTTTCTTCTTGTTTTCTCTGCTCTAAAACTGCTGCATCATGTCTGTAGACAGCAACGGTGGAGAAAAAAATCTAAGTAAATGTGTGCACAAACACTGGTGCAACAGATGGTTCTAAATTTGGTCAGTGTGTGCTGTGTGGTCTGATTACAACGATGTTTCTCTGAGGTTCCCCAAGCTGGACATTTAATCATTCTGGACAGTCTTGTTTCCATCCACAATAAACCGATGGCAACATTGCATCCCTCAGCTGAGCAGTGAAGGCCTTCCTCCTCCTAAACACCAAGGCCCTGATAAAACCCCAGCTGAGACGTCTCAGGCTCTTTTAGGCTCCAGATATCAAGGACTTGTTCTTCAGGGAAGGAAACAGGATTCTGGAAATGACTTCTGGGAAAACAGCATGCTGCAGCAGTTGTATAGACAGTTCTCCTAGTTTCAGTGAACACTGTGACATTCTTGTTGATCATGAGCAACACCAGACAAGACCCACAACCCAATACACCCCATCATATTTGGTGCATTTCTGCACCATGAACTCTCCACATTAATGAGGATAACTAGCAGCTTGAGGGGCAGAGGGAAGACATTCCCAGGAATTCCAGGACAAAGATAAACAAAAACAGGGAAACAGAGGAGAGATGGACAGTCTGAGTCCAGTTCAAACCGATAAACTAACGCCCCTCTTCCTGATTATAAGCTCATCATTTTAGGGAAGAAGGCGAGCAGCAGGTCAACATGTCAGTTCAGCCTTCATGAACTCGAGATGCAAATTATTTATGACGCTTTTTGCAGGCTTTTAATCCCTTTCATCAGAGCTCCATCAGCACATTTCCATCCAGCAACTCCAGAAAACATACAGCTCTCTAAACAAGCCTCTTTAGTGAAAAACAGGATGCCTGAGATGTTCCAGGGTTGGTTTATTTGCCAGCCTCGTGGCGTGTTATTCAGACGGGGCCAAATAAGGTCTCCTGAAGAGCAAAGCTAGGCTAAGCTTAGCACGTCTCTCTTTGCAGCCTTTCGTCTAGCTCCATCCTTCCCTCCCAGCTGGGATCTCTGGGAATACAATCCTCCACTTGTTGGACATTCCCTGACTGCAGGAACAGCAACACTTGCTCAGCATTTGAAAACTGCAGCAGGAGGTCTGGAGAAGTTTCCAGTGAGACCTGACCACCAAGAAGGGAGCCCCCTAAGCCCAGCTGAGGAACAGGAGAAGCAGGCTGATCACACACAGATACATGCCAACCACCACAGAGGGCTCACAGTGTTCAGGGAGTTCTGCTGGACTGGAACTGACTGCAGGAGTTCAGCTTGAACCTCTTCTGTCTCAGCTTTGATTACAGTTCCAACCCAGCTGCCTACCCATCCCAGCATTCCCAAGTTTTACTCTCAACTGTGGAGGCAAACAGGGAAGACAGGCAGCCGTGTTCAGCTGGGTTAAGCGGAACTTAGTTCAGGAAGTCCAGGTAAACAACATTCCCTGCAGCCTCCAGTCAGCCACAGACTGCTGAGCTGCTTTTTCTTAGTCTCCAAAGAGGAAAAGGAGGGAGCTTGGAAATCAGAGACTCTCAGAGTAACGTTTCAGGCTGAACCCTGAGTCTGTACAAGCTGAACAACATGAAGGACAGAAGCTTCAGTCGAAGGCTCTGAAACGTTCCCCTCTGCAGATCTAAATCATGGGAGTCCTTGCAAAGCTGCAGCTGCGGCTCCTGTATCATCTACTCAGCACAGCCACAAGCTGAAATCAGCCTTTCTACAAACTAAAAGAAAACCTGTGAGGCTGAACCTCCAATTACTCCTGGTTCCACTTTTGGCTCTTTTTAGCGACTCTCCTGAAAACAAAGCATAAGAGAGAAGAACCAAATGAAAACACACCGTGCCAGGGTGAGAGGTGAACTCAGAGCCTCTAAAGAGCAAATGTTTTTCTCATTTAGATTAGTAAAATCCTAAAATACACACCAGGACCTGGCAAAAGCTTCACTCTGGAAAACGTTCAGCTGAAAATGACCAATAATTACAGTTTGCATTTAGTAATTTTCAGCAATTTCCTTCACAAAGCTTTGCTTAAGAAAGAGGCTCTTTAACACAACCAGCTGAATCCCCAGAGCTTTGGAGGCAACATAAAGCCCAGGAGGAAGGCAGCTGAAGGCAGCTTGATTTCATACACAACACCAAACGAGGCTCATCCAGATAAGAGTGGGAGATACTGAGAGTTGATGTCAAATCAAACCCAGAGGCTGATTTATCTCAGCTCCATCATTTCAGTTTGTTTTCATTATTTATCCAACAGAAGAAGAAGAAAATCAAAGGAAGAAGAGATGTTTTATAAGAAATGAAAAAAAATCATTTCTGTTTTTCTTGCAGAGAAAATAGAGAGAATAAAAGTTCTGTCTTGGTTCCAGCACAATAAAAACATGTGGACGGGTTTCTAATGTGTTTTCAGAGGGAAGTTCATTGTTTTTCATGCTTCATGTCTCCTGTGGACCTTTATACCTGTACCGGGGAGGCCTTCTCTCTTCAGAAACTACAGAACAACATGTTCTGAGACCTTCTCAGCAGCACAGAAAAAACTTGTTGGACCGCCTTGTGTCTTACTGAGCTGAATGTCAGTCATTTCAACACAGAGCCTGGACCTGCCCTCCATAAACCCCTCCATCCATTCAGCTGTTAGTCACATTGTTTTAAAACAGTTTCTGGAACACGTCTCTCTATATCATGAAGCACAGAGTTAGAACACACACTCAGGTGTTGAGACTGAAGAGCTCCCACATTGTGTGCTTCCTCTGGGCTCAGACAGGTTAGGATCAGCATCCCTGTTCAGATGGGCTGAGACCAAGTCCAAATGGACCGATGAGGCAGCCTGCATTGTATTTCCATCTCTGAGACTCAGATAAACTGCTGAGCTGCTGCAGTTATGAGGTCTTTGGTGATTTTAAGCTCTTTAAAGTCCAAAAATACCTCATGGAGAAGTGTTGCAGCTCTGAGCTGCTACATTAATAAGAACAAACACACACACAGCCAGATTAAACAGGAGGAGTGTTATACACACTCTAATATAGACACACAGAGACAAAGAGCAGGAAGGAGTCTCCCAGGTTTTGTCACGGCTCAAACTCCAAACAAATTTAATTTCTCTTTCAGAACAGTTGGAGTTCAGTTCAGCTGAGCCATCATGGCTGCTGTTGAAGCTCGTCCACTGTAACAGCAGAACGAGCTCAAGTGAACCAGTTTAATGAACATGGGAACAAACATCTGGCTGCAGCAGCAGAACCAGCTCCAAGTTCAGATCCCAGTTGTTACTGGGAGGCGGTTTCACTCACTTGTGGCCACAGATGGATTTTTCATGTGGACGTTTTTCTGTAAAACATGATTTAATGAAAGGATCAGACAGCTAAGTTTTCCCAACATGCTGAAACATGAACATTGGATCCATCATAACAAGACTTCAGTGACAACATCGTCCTAACACTGAGTTTGTTTTACTGTGAGACAAACAGAGAGTCTGTGGAGCCGAACATGAATACAGAGAGCTAGCTCCCTTTTGGAAGACACAACACCCACAATGAAAAAGCTGGTGGATGTAACCCAACTGTGAAGAAAATAAACAGGGTCATAAACAGAACCATAGTTGGGTTTCAGCTCTGGGCTGTTTCCCCATCAGTCCTTGGTCTGTAGTATATTGCTGCTGCATTCTGCCGGGAGGTCCAGGATCAGCCCTTAGCAACAGTTGCTCCCAGCTACAGCCCTTTGACATGTGCTGCAATGGCATCTAGGGTCCAGTGTCGGGTTGGCACTTTGCACACAGTGAGCTGTTTGCTTTTCTCAATTCCCATGATGGCTAGAAAGTGGAGTCATGTTTCTGCTGCTGAATAAAAACCGACTTTGTTTCTGCTCCATCGGTCAAAGGCTCTGAAAATAGTCCCAGCCTCTCAAAGTTTATTACTCTGAGTTTTTCACACATCACTAAAACAAGGGTGGCAGGAGACCAAAGCACATTTTCCTCAGTGCACTTATGCTAAAATTAGACTTAAATAGACTGAAAAATTGTGGAAAAGAGCAAACAATAAGGACTTAATGAGGATGCAGGCATCCAGTCCTGAAGGAAGACCAACTGACCTGGACGACTCCTTTCTTATGCATGGTGATGATATTGTTGGGGTCCTTGGACAGCTGGTACAGGGCCATGGCTGTGTTAAGGAGGACTGACCTGTCCTTCGACTCCAGGTAACGCACCAAAGGGACAACGGCTCCAAATTTACCAAAAGACGCCCTGTTGGTGCTCCACATACAACAGTGGCCGATGGCCTCGGTCAGGTAGCAGCGAAGCCTGTCATCAGTCTGCAGAGAGAAGAAAAGGAAGAAGATCTTTACCAACATCATCCTCCTGATCAGCTGATATCTGATGAAAAGGAAAACATCAACTAAACTTCAACATAAACACCATTACTGTAAAGCAGACAGAACCTCAGTGTACAGATAGTAAAAGCTGCTTTGTTGTCAGTAGCGATGTGTTCTTACTGTGTTAGTCAGCCCGGCCAGCAGGGGGACGGCCCCATGATCAGTGAGGATTCCCAGGATCTCCTGGTCTTTGGCTAGCTTGGCAACGACAGCACAAATGTTCGTCAGCACCTCCTTGTTTGTTGACTTCAGTAAATGAACGATCAGTTCCAGTCCACCGACTAGTGGGAGAACCATTTCCCTGGGATCCTGCAGTCACAGAGTCAGTTATTAGCTGCTGCTCAGTGAAGGTCAACACAGGAGACAATGCAGAGGAGGGGCAGTAATGACGAAGGAGGAGAGAAAGGCAGGTACAGTTGAACACATTTCAAAAGTCTGAGAGAAGACTTGAAATCAAGCCAATCCTATCCTGCAGTTTGATCTGTTTGTTAAGCTTTCCTTCCTGCTTCCTAACTCGGCCTAATGATTGTGAAACTGACGATTTACAGCTTTAGAGGGACATGTACAACTTTCTTCCACAGTGAGGACTCTGTGGCCTCCAGCTTTGAGTTCCTGTGACCAGCCAGTACTGCAGGACTCTGAACCACTTGTGGTCAGATTCCTACCAAACGGAGTGAACTACAGAAGAAGAGCTGGCAGAGACACTGGTTGCAGCACAGCTTGGCACATCAGGCCACTCTTTAAAATCCCAACTCACCATATTGCTGCCACAGAAGAGCCCATCATGGTGGCCCAGTCTGTAATGTTCAGGGCTTTGAAGATCCAGCTGAAATGTCTTTAAAATCAATAATTATAGACGACTGGTCCGCTGCAGCTGAGTCTGCTTCAACCTCGTCTGCATGTCAGGAGCTGATACATGCCGATATGTGCTGATAAGGATCAAATTCTGCATTTTTCTATAAATTAAAGAATTTGTTGAAATTAAGCAAAGATAAAAAGCAGAAGCTGATTTCCAGTTTGGCTCCACAGCTCTTGTGGGAGAACTGGATGTACTGTAGTGTTCTCCTCTCCAACAAGGAGCAGAGAGCTTGGATAAGGAGCCGGTGCAGTGTATGGGCCCTGTGATGCCGTGCCAGAGGACAAGGCATGTGCACAGTGCAGTCCAGTGAGGGGGCTGCCAGAGCCACAGGCGGATGCCCGGTACACAGGAAGCTTTTCCTCAGGAATACTGATGATGGCTGGCTGGGAGTCCCTGTGACAGAGGAAGCTCTCACATGTCACCAGCTGCCATAGACTACCCAGAATCCCTTTCATGGCCTGGATGGGCCCCAGTTCTAAAGGCTGCTGCATTATGAGGCTGAACATGGAAAGACCTTTGTTGACAGCCGCTCCCTCCTCCCCTCTTACTCGGGATGAAATGAAATAGAAAACACATTATCTGCTGTTTGATATTAAGCTGAGCTCAGAAGGGCAGAAGAATGCTCTGTGGCTCTTCTCTGGACCAATCAGACATCTAGGACTTACACAGCTCACATGTTAATGAAAAATCAACCAACCATCTAAATGTGCTTCTGCAACTAGACGGATTAATGACACACCTCTTCATGTGGAACTGAGGGGTCTGTTTACTTGATTGAAGGGACCATCTACTCTGGAGTTTTGATCATTTAACTGTATGAAATCAGTTCCAGACCTGTGGATAGTTGGCGTTGTTCCAGTGGAGGTGTGTGTCTGTAGATCACTGTATGGAGTATCCAGAAGATGGATTCAAACCGCAGGTATTTAATAAATCCATGATGGATCTGCCAACTCAAACAACTGGGTTTTTATCTAAACAAAAACTGCACTAAACCAGCCGGATCACGTTCAGCTCTATTCAGCTCGCCTCTGCCGTGTTCCAGAAAAATCACCCAGAAATCATATTCATGAAGGTCTGTCAGAACTTGTGTGCTGATGTCCAAACAAATAACAGATTTTTTTTGTTCAGACGGGTAGAGGACCTGCTAATGTGTTCATAATTATATATTTATTCTGACTTGGAGATCGGATCAGTCTGTTGTGACTGAAAGTGTTCTTGTCTTTTATAATTTGACTTTTGATGCAATAAAATGGCTCCATGGAAGCTGATCTAATATCTGCCTAATGATGTCACAGCAGATGGTCTGTCTTTTACATTTTCGAGACTCAGATATATTTGTACATGTCGTGATCTCCTCATGCATTGTTAGTTAATGGGAGTCATGGTGATGTCTCAGACCTCAGGGCAAACTAAATGCAGCTCAGAAGTCCAACAGGAGCTCTGAATGATGAAATAAACAGTAACAGCTAGAATTATGTAAGCAGTATTCATGATCCTGCAGTGGTTCTGGTCTCATGGTGTTTTCATTGGAGAAGTGGCTTGACAGAAGCTGCATGGTCCACCATCTCTCATCATGGGCTGCGTGTCTCTGGAACTCACAGCATATTGAGGGAAGATTTTCAGGGAGGAAATCAGACGCCATGCCACAGGATATTACTCAGTGTTTCTCCCAGTCTGTTCCTCACTTTACCAATCCCAGTGTGCCAAGGAGGCTTCTGTGCTTCATATTAGCCCAAGGTTCATGTAAGCCTCTACTGACACAGCTCTGCCCCTGCTAACCTCCCAGCAGCAGCAGCTTTGGAGACAAGCTGGGTGATAGAAGGAGGCATATGCCTCTTGAATCAGATAAGTCTTAACTGTAAAAAAAAACTCTGATTTATAAATTAGCTTCTGCACTGGGGTTCTTTAGCAGTGACCACATCAGGCTGGTCAAAGCAGATTTAACAACAACTACAATTAAATAGATTGAAGCAGAAATTGATTTCAGCATTTTTGAGATCTTGTTTCTCTTTATTTTCTTCCTTTATTCTAGTTGCTTCTATACACTTTTTGCCGCACTACTACTTCTCCATATTTTGTGCTATTTTCACCATTCAACTTTTAAACTATTCAGCTTATTCTGCTAATGAACTATTTCTTAATTATATCATAACTTTTATACTTTTTGTAATATTCAGCATTTTATGAATTTTTGGCCCCCATTGAAATAATTTGAAAGCCACAAAAATTCCGCTAAAACTTGCCTTTGTTTCAGACTCAACTACTTCCACATACTTTTTAGCTTGAAACACCATTCAAACTTTAAAATGGAGACATATCTTTCAACTGAATTAGAATTCTGAAGGACCTTGAACAACTTCAACTAACTCAATTTTCATTTTTTCAACACATATTAAACATAAAAATGTAGGAATCTATGTCTGGATTCAGAAAATGTAACACTCATTAATGTGAGACCAGTTTTCGGGCAAATTACCCCAAAGCAACAAGGTGTCACCAAATCGGGAATAAGAAAATATATTGTGAGAGAGAGAAAAAAAATCAGCAAGGCACACCTGTATTCTTACATGATTTCATAATGTCATATCTCCTAAACGATGTGATGTAGAGAGAAGAACTTTGACATGGTAATTTGAGTTCAGACCTTCCTGACGCTCAGGATTCCTTCATATTTTATTTACCATTTTGCCGTAAATTTTATTTGTTCCCAGAGTTGAAAATCTGTTTTTCGCTAAAATGACTCAGATTACATATTTTTACAACGTCACACCTCAAAGACAGAAAAAGGTACACGCATGATTGTTCAGTATTACCTATAGTATGTTACTGTAGGTCAACATGTTACAGCTAGCCTACATGCTGTCAGTACACTGCTCACAAAATTAATGGGAACACTAAAATAACACATCCTAGATCTCAATTAATTAAATATTCTCATTGAAAAAAACTTTATTATTAACACAATGGAATTGATTGAGATGAAAATAACACAAAAATTATCAATGTAAATCAAAATTATTACACCATGGAGATCTATGGCCTTCATATTCTTGTATAACCTCCCGACTATGCCTGGGCATGCTCCTGATGAGACAGTGGATGTTCTCCTGAGGGATCTCTTCCCAGACCTGGATTAGAGCATCAGTTAGCTCCTGAACAGTCTGTGGTGCGACGTGGCATTGGTGGATTGACCGAAACATGATGTCCCAGATGTGCTCAATTGGATTCAGGTCTGGGGAACGGGCAGGCCAGTCCATAACAGCAATGCCTTCATCATGCAGGAACTCCTGACACACTTCAGCCACATGAGGATCAGCATTGTCATGCATAAGAAGGAACACAGGGGCCACTGCACCAGCATATGGTCTCACAATGGGTCTGAGGATTTCATCCCAGTACCTTATGGCAATCAGGGCACCTCTGGGTAGCACATGGAGGGCTGTGTGGCCATCCAAAGAAATGCCTCCCCACATCACAACTGATCCACCACCAAACCGGTCGTGCTGAAGGATGTTGCAGGCAGCATAACATTTTCCATGGTGTCTCCAGACGCTGTCATGTCTGTCACATGTGCTCAGTCTGAATCTGCTTTCCTCCGTGAAGAGCACAGGGTGCCAATGGCGAATCTGCCAATTTTGGTGTTCCCTGGCAAACGCCAATCATTCTGCACGGTGTTGGGCTGTAAGCACAGGCCCTATATGTGGACGTCGGGCCCTCATACCAGCCTCATGGAGTCTGTTTCTGACAGTTTGAGTAGAAACATGCACATTAGTGGTCTGCTAGAGGTCATTTTGTAGAGCCCTAGCAGTGGACCTCCTGTTCCTCCTTGCACAATGGACGAGGTAGCGGTCCTGCTGCTGGGTTGTAGCCCTCCTACGGCCCCCTCCATGTCTCCTGGTGTACTGGCCTATCTCCTGGTACCTATTCCATGCTCTGGACACTGTGCTGACAGACACAGCAAATCTTCTTCCCACTTCTTCCCACTCTTTCTTTCCACTTCCCACATTAATGTTCTGTCTTTGATTAGCTGCACTACTTGAGCAACTTCAGCGGGCTGGAAAAAAATGCCTCATGATGCCTGACATGATGCATGACAGCACTGACAAAATGAAAAAGTGACCAAAAGTTCAACCAGAAAGGACGAGAACAGAGAAATGATCTGTGGTCACCACCTGCAGAATCACTCTTTTATAGGCATTGTCTTGCTAATTGCTTCTTATTTCCACCTGTTGTATGTTCCATTTGCACAACAGCAGGTGAAATTGATTCACAATAAGTGTTAGTACCTAACTCGTGACATTGATTCCACAAAGGTGTGACTGATTTGGAGTTACATTGTTTTGTTTAGGTGTTCCCTTTATTTTTTTGAACAGTGTATTTCAGCGAGCTTTAGCTTTTTCGCTAACTTTAGCTGTTACATGGGGTTTTGCATTTTAAATGGGGTATGTTACCTCTGATTAACCTACTAGTGATAGCCTACATGCTATCATTAATATTTCAGCGAACTTTAGCTTTTTTGCTAAGTCAAGTTTTGACATGGGGTTTTGCATACTAGATGGAGTATGTCACCTTAGCTCAACATGCTAATGGTAGCCTATATGCTATCAGTATTTCAGCTTTCTTTAACTATTTAGCTCATTTTAGCTTATAATCTGCTGTGACATTACAATTGAGCTTTGTAAGAAGTGTCCTGCACCAATTGCTAATACTCCTTAGCTGGAATTTTTGCATTGACAGAAAGTTTTCAGTCCTCTTCAACAGTTTCTCTAAACTCATTTTGCAGGCTTTTGCTTTTTTTCAGCTACTTCTGCCTGTTTCTTGAATTTTTGCAAGTCTTCTGCAGTTCCACTCAAATGTTTCAGCAAATTTCAGCAAAAACATTCATCTTACAGAATTCACACTGCATTTTCACAGGAAATGCAAATTTTTCTAGTTCCAACTTGCCTTCAGTCCCACTTACTTCCTTTGCCGGGTCTGTAGCCCACCCACTCTACTCATTCAAATCTTTCTCCACAGAAATCTCAGCAAAGCTCAGGTCAGAGGTCAACTCACACACATCTGGATCTGGTGCTTCATACATAGATTTATAAATAGATGCTGAGATAAACAAAACGACGACTCCTTTCCAAGTCAAACAGAACCAGAGACAGGTGGTTCCATATCTCAGAAAGTCTGAGCAAAGTTTACTGAAGCAGCAGTTTTATTTTATGTCATTTGCATGACTGGTTTCAAACTGAAGTCAGCCTCTGAGAAGTCAAAGAATTACACCACAGAGAATCCATTGCCTGGTATAAATAACATGGAACGTTTTCCCCATGTGTGCTTTAACAAATAAAGCCCACACTGAATGCTGTCATGATGACCAAAATACTCCCTAATCACAGCATCTCAGTGACAGCAACAAGCGGACGCTCATCAGGGACGTCCTCTGCTCCATCTGTCTTCCCTCTGCACATAAATCAGTCTAGAGGGATCATAACATCAGATTCCGGTCTGCAGGGCCTCTTCAATCCAGGACCAAAAACAAAAGTCAAGCTTCACATCGTCCTCCAAAACATCTCCGTCTTCCCATGGTGCAGCTATGAAACAGATCAGCAATGAAGCTGCAGCTGACAATGATGGATTAGAGGAGCGACCACAGACCTTGGAGGCATTAAAAACCTCTTGTACTTCCACAGGATTCATTGGAGGAAGTGTGTTGTCATTAACCACATACTGTCTACTGGTGGAGAATGAAAACAAACATGAGGATCTGATGGAAAGCTGGAAAGTGATCATCAGGCTCTCAGGAGTTCTGGATGACCTGATTCAGGATCATGATGATAGAATAACCGTGGTGACCAGCAGAAGGTCTGATCTGAGACAAGATACCTTGTTGGTAAAATGATATCCCTGAGGACAAACATGTTATCACACAGTCATCATCATCAGATGTGTTTGGTAGCAATATATCATCTAAAGCTGGTAATCTGACAAACATGTCTGTCAGTTCCAGGTTGGAATAAAAATCTAATGTGAGTTATGCTAATTGCTCTGCAAACTACTCAACATGTGTGGAAACAAGCCATGGGTCCAAACATCCAGAGAAAGGCTGTTTGAATAAGAGTTCTGTTTACAGATGGAGGCTGACGGACTGGAAGGTCTGCTGTAAAAATGTATACTGTGAGAGAACATCAAGAACATGATGAATAGATGTGATGGACATCTCTGCTTGTGTCAAGTTTACCACAGTCAGCAGCTTTATTTAAAAAGGCTTCACTTTTTTACAGCCCAGGGTTCGTTTGTTTCCACACCAATTTAACAGAGTCATACCACAGCAGAAGCAGCTAACTAACACTATAAACTCACAGGTTCAATTATATTGCTACCCAGTGCTAATTATGAAGGCTCTTATAGTCTGGAACAGGTTTATAAAAGCAATGAGGCACAGATGGAAGCTCCACAATGCTGTGCAGCCAAACAGGCTGAGGTTGAAAGAAGAGAGAAAGCCACCACTCTGGACTCTGGTTCTCTGGGTTTTCCAGCCTTGGAGTTTTGGACGGGGCAGGAAGGGATATATTGTGGTTCCACAAAAACCTCAGCAACCCTCTGATGTACAGTTAGGTTGTCTGGCTGTTTTTATTCCCAGCTACGGTTGCTGGCATCGTGGTCTGTCAGCTATAGTAGATGGCTAAGGTCATTTGGTTCTGGGCAGGGTCCACTGAACCACAGCTTCTTCTTCAGAGTGAAAACACTGCTAAAGAACAGAGGAGCTGCTAATGTTAACTTCAGTCCAGTTCACTATAATGAAGAACAATGGTCTTCCTCCACCATCTCTGAAGTATCATCTGCAGCTCACTACTGTCCAATGATCTTGTTTTCATAAATCAACACTGTGTCATGTCTATTTTTGTTAAGTCAAGTCCAGCTGAGGTAATTGTGTTCTGGCAAGAGTAACATTACACAAAGCTGCCTGAAGCAGCTCCAGCTGAAAACACAGGCCTCTACACAACTGGAGGCTTATAAAGCATGTTAGAGAAGACAGAAACCACGGTGGAGCTTCTGTGTGAGCAGCACTTTTTCCATCTTCAGTCTTTTCTTCACAAGTTCATCACTGAATGAACCAGTTATAGAGCATTAGTAAATGTATTTCTTCTATGGTGTCCAGGGGCTTTAGAGCAGGTCCAAGTGATATCAAGACATTCCAGGGACCCGGAGATCTTTAGCAATGACCACAGAAACCTGACAGTCATTAAATTAATGAGGAAGATAATAAACAGATCAATCTGTTAGAACTGACAGCAGAACATCAAGAAGTGACTAACGTGGGTGAGCTCTGAGCTGCAGTGAAGTAAAAAGAAGAATCATTTAAAGAAAAGATGATGTTCTGCTCCTGGTCGGCCTGCAGAGGAGCTAAGATGGAAAGAAGCCAGGATTTGGAAGCAAACCTCACAATTTTGACCCAAACGTTGCTGCTCTGGCAAACACACTCCAAGACTTGGCAGTCTCCACTTTCCATTGCAGAGTTATTGCCTCAGCCTTTTGTTAAAGCCTTTTACAGCATTTCTCTGTGTCTATAACACCTCTGTCCACAGACTCAAAAGGCCACATCTGGACACAACTATAAGTCTGCACTAAATAATATTTCACTGTTCCTCAGATTTTTTTCAGAACCTTGTCCTTCATACAGTGGGAGGCCTTTAAAA
Source organism: Anableps anableps (assembly GCA_014839685.1). NCBI lineage: Eukaryota > Metazoa > Chordata > Actinopteri > Cyprinodontiformes > Anablepidae > Anableps > Anableps anableps. The sequence continues at coordinate 26,053,832 of CM026082.1, read as the reverse complement.
AGTACAACCTGTGAAAACGCTCTTTTTACACATTTATGTTGTGATTGAACTTCTATTTCAGGACATCAATCATTTCTCATTTCATTCCTTCATTAATCAGTAAAGTTTTAACATTTGCTGCTACTGTCCAGACTAAGGAAATCATCAGTCACTAAAACAAGATAGAATCCTGTCTGCAGAAGGATGAGTTCAACTTGTTGAAAGTCAGAAAATCCCAGCAGCCGAAAATCTTCTAAAAAGATTTTCTTTTTACTTCACCACTCAGCCTGTGACCGATTCAGAAAAAAGGCTTGGGGCCTGAAAACTTTGTTTCATTAGCAGCCTCTCTTTTACTGGCAGTAATGCTTTAGGTGCTTCACTCTCAGCTTCTGGTCGAGACATTTTCAGTGATTCAAGAATTCTCAGAGAGAATAAAAGCAAATCCACTGACCTGTTTCAGAACATCATGCTGGTTTCACAAACAATCCAAACAACATGTGACACAGTGAAAAAAAGATGAGAGCGCTATTAATCTGAAGAGTTGTTAACACGCTGAACTGACCTTGGTCGTGTTAGATTTAGTACAAGGGCAACCAGTGTTTGTAGTCTTTCTAACTGAGCTCTCATTAAAGTGGCTCCGTTTGATTAATGCATTACAATAATTATTCCTATTAGAGTTATTATCAGTGGTAGGTTAACTAGTTTACCTAGCAACAGTGTAACAGGTCATTATGTTTGAGGACAGCCTGTACTGGCAGAGAGTGTGTTAAGCTCCCATATTACTAATGACCAGAAGCTGCTTTATTATCACACCAAGTTGGGACGGCTTAACATAGACTTCAAATGTAGGATCTCTTTGGGTTAGTTCTGATCCAGGAAGTAAGGATACATTGTTCTGAGAGCTACTAAGCACTTCTTATTTTAGAGCTTCACAGCACTTTTGAGCAACACATCATTTTAGATGAAGATACATGTTTTTAAACCATTTCACCTTAGCTGAAGCCTTCAGCTTCATATCTGCTTTAAATTGTTCAAAGGACAACGTCTCTTCAGCAGTTTGGCAACAATCAACAAAAGAAGTTTCAGACTGATGAACGCGGTTCTGAGGTATTACATCCCTGCATGTGGGTTACACATTACACTCCTGGACTCACACTGACAAAGAAAATAAATATGGATCAATCAGTCTTTCAAGGCCTCACTAGTGGGAATGTATCAGGCTGCCAGGACTCAGTCTGAGGGCATGATTTATTTTACAGGGAAAATTAGTGACTTAAAACTCACTAAAGTCTAAGTCAGGAACCATTCCAACCAGGCTAAATGACACTTCAATAAATCCCTGCCTTACATGACGAATGATTAAATGGCCTGTCAGCTCTCTGACATAAAAAAAACATCTCAAGGCTGTTTTCACTGTGATCCTGACTGGTACAGTTCTAACGGGCCTTAAATGACATGACTGAGGCCTATAAAGTCTGCACATCTGCCTGATCCTATGTTAACAGAGGAAAAGTCTGAAATCTAAAAGCAAACACTCACATTAAAGATTAGAGCTGATAGAATCTGAACTAAAACTGGACATTTTACACCAATAATAACTTTAACTGAACAAACTTGGAAAGAAAGGATGATCTGGAAACAGAGGAGAGTGGAAACAATGACACAGTGAGTCATGACCGAGTGACGGCTGCATATCAAGCTAACATATGTACTGATGGCAGGAAGTGGGCAAAGCTGCAGCAGGAAGGCTGAACCCTCCTGTTCTGGATCCATTGTTGCTGTTAATTCTTTACACACTGAGAGACTGACGTTAACCACATCAGCTCAGCAAGCACAGGCTGCAAAGGTTATTGGCACACGGAGATGAAATTCCTATTAACCTCTTTTACACAGAGCTGTGTTCGACTGCTGCTCCAGCGAGCAGGTCGAGATTTGCTGAAGTCATTCTTTTCTGTTATCACAAAAATCAAAACACAAACCCAGAGAACATGTGTTCTGCATGTGTAACATATGGTGTTTGACCATGTGGCGCCATGAGTCCAGGTGGGTTAATAAATAGTGAAAATGTGGAACTGAGGGTCTGTGCATACATAGCTACGTTCTTCGTGCTGATTGAACACTTCCAAATGGCCCCGGTGGCAGCAGCCAGGAGCTGCTTGTTGTCTGCTTTAGTGAGCAGTGAAACCAGCGGCTGCAGGCCTTTGTAGCTGCGGACCAGGTCCCGGGTCATTTTGTCCTCTGCACACTGTGAAGCAAACGAGAGGCCTGAGAGAGATCTGCAGTCTGGCTCTAATCAGGAGTGCGGAGGTCAGGTGTCTGTGTCAACGAAGAGATTTCGTCCAAACAAAACTCTCTGTTTTCACCAGGATGAACTCCTGAGCACTGAGCAGTGCAGAAGACAGAAAACCAAGTACCTTAAAGATGGCACTGGCACACAGCATCTGGAGCTCATCGTTGTCCCTCCTCAGGTTTTTCCACCAACTCCTCCATCATCCCTTCAGTTTGAATGGCAATCCTGTAGGTTTCCTGCAAGAACAGAAAAAAAAAAAAAAAACAACAATATAAGCTTGAATATATATTCAAATACATTATTTATTGTCCACACTTTAACATGATAATGACTCTGGTAATGACTCCATTATCATTAAATTTTCTCACATTTTAAATAAAACTGATCTTGTTCCATGTTTTTTCACTTCTTGATAAAAGTCATCAGTTGAGACATCGTCCACTCTGACACAAAGATCTCTTCTGATTACACAGGTTGTTCAGTTAAACCTCACTGTGGACGCTGTGTTGTCTCCCTTTAACCTGCCTGCGTGAAAGTTTCTGTGTGCTTATCTGAAAGCTCAGCTCCAACATGGATTGAACATTTCATCTACGGAGTTGGAATATCCTGTTTTCACTGTCTTGACGAAAATAAAACGTTTTAAATGTTTTAGAGTTTTGTTTGTAAAATGTCAGATAACTTTAACACCGAAAATTCATTGTTAGCTGTACTTGCAGGAAGTGTCATCACCTGTTGCAGTTGAGTTTCCTGTGCAGCTATTTTTCTCTCAGTTCCCTTGTCTTGCTTCCCACACAACTGCCATACATTCTGTTCTATAGACTCACCTGCTTCCACTAATCACCTCCTAAGCTTTATACGTTTAACCAGTTTCTTTTACACCTTGCCAGATTCTTCTGTTGTGTCCTGTTTCTTTGTCATGCCAGTTTCCCTGTTTTTTTGCCTTTGTCATTTTGTCTTTCAGATTCAATCACACTATGACACTCCTGTTGTTCTGTCTACATTTAGGTCCAACAACAACTGAAGCTCCTAAACTTTAGATTTGTAAAAAAAAAAAAATAAATAAATACCAAAGATGTACTAAATATGTACAGCAAAGGACATAACTTAATACAGAGGCTCTCCTCACCTGTGAAGCACATTCCTGCAGGGTGCCCACAACAGGGATCAGCATGTGCTCATCTGAAGACCTGAGCAGGCGTCCCAGCAGAGGGATCCCCCCAGCTCTACGAATGGCCTCCTTGTTCTTGGTACTTTTGCTGCAACTCCACAGAGCCGAGGCTCCGCAGCGGGCCACCTCCAAATCCTTCTCCTTGTTTGCTCTCGGGTTGGCTGAATTAGAGAAGCAGTCCAGGAGCTTTACCTGATCAGAGAGAGGAGGCCAGACTTTTCAAAAACCTGGTGAAGCTGACATGATTCTAGGAACTCCCTGAGGTTTGCTTGCTACATTGAGGTGAAAATGGAGGGTTTCAGATTGGAACAATAGGCTGTTAGCCATGATTAAGGGTGTAATTAAAACTCTGCTACCACCAGCTGTGTGAGGATGGAAAGAGCAGAGAAGCAGGAGAGGAAAGCTGTCAGGACAGATGTTGATGTTATAGCTGAAAAGCCCAGTGAGACGGTTTATGGTCTTCATTCAGTTCTAACCCATAGTTCCTGACCAGCGACACAGAGCAGCCACAGCTATCACACACTGCACAGTTCAAAGGTAGAACAGCATGAAATGAATCTGTTTCTGTGAGCGGCTTGCATATGAACACATCCGATTTGGAGCTGAGGAAAATATACAAGCCATGGAGGCTTTAATCACTGCTCCTTCTGTCAACAAACAGGAATGCAGGTCAGAGGATGGAGGAGACATTCTAGCTGCTTTCCTCAGCACCCACTCTGCTACTTTCTGCAAATGGATGGACACCGTCAGGCATCTGCTGTGCATCACAGGGGCAAAATGGAAACGTCTTATATGTCTAACACTTTAAACAACAAGTGATATGTTCTTTCTGAGCTTAGACTCACCAGTATCTTGATTCCTCCATGTCGCCTCACCGTTTGTCTGGCACTGCTGAACTTGGCCACGTTTGCAATGGTCTCAGCAGCTAAGCCCTGCAGCTCCTTCACTGGTGTGTACAGGTTGTTCACCATTCTCTGCAGGCCTCTCATGTGAACAATGCTCTGGCGGAGGTGAACGTTCTGGCTGATCTTTACCAGGATTTTTAAAGATGCAATCTGATCACGAAGCATTGATGACAAAAACAACAATGTGTGAAAAGGAGTAAGAATCCTCGACTTACTTTATAACTGTTGTTTCTATAGCAACCTGAGGCCTCCATCTATACTGAGACGTAACAATATCTGCAAGTCAAACACTCAACTGTATTTCCACTAAAAGTACTTAAAAGTCAGACTGAAACCCGTTTAAAAAACACCCAAACATGTCAAACTGGTGAATAACAGCTGCCTGTGTCTTTTGCTCCCGACCAAAACTGTTGTTTCAGTAACTACAACCCAGACTGACACACAGAAACAGTTCTGCTAATGCCTGCAGTCCATCCAGGTCCAGCTTCAGCACAGCTACTCACTTTGCATCTGATGTCCTCAGTATCCAGCAAGTTGAGGAGGATTTCCAGGACACCCAAGTCCTGGATGGCCAGTTGGCAGGTCTCCTTTGTTAGATTAAGATCCATCATGGCGCAGAGAATGAGCACAGTGGCAGTCTGGTCTGATGCCTAAAAAGAAGTTTGTCAAAGACAAACAAAAATGGAAGACACAACTTAAAGCTGAAGGGGTTAATACAGTGCTCACAGTATTACTCTGTGTGCATTTTCTCTCTGAATTATATCACTTTCATTGGTTTGGTTGTTACTGCAGGCTTGTACGTAGCTGGGTGGTGGTAAACACTGAGGGAAACATTCATTCTGCAGAGACTGCAGCTCCAGGACCAGAACCTGACTCTAGATTGAATGTTGTATTTAGATGCTTGTTCTCCTCACACCTAGAACTGAGCGTGCATCATCAGCACCAAACAACATAAACACCAAGGTGTGTATTAAACAAATGCTTTTCCTTGAAATGTCAAGAATCTCATGTAGATTTTCAAACAGGCTCATCAGTGGGGACCTATATCCACCGTTTGAGTTGTGTCTGATCAGATCTTCTTCACAGAGCAGTTCTCTGACACTGCAGCATAACAGGAACATGCGTTCTCCATATCATGAAACTAAAGCCTAAATGTGAACCTTTTGCCCATTAACAGCTGTGGATCTACTGCTTCCTTTGTCTCCTCCATTCTAACTCTTCAAAGGAGTCGCTGGGCGAGCTTCATACCTTGTAAAAACAAGAAAAAAATGTGATGCTCAGGAGCGACAGCTGGGAAATCAGAAAACAGATCATATGTTTTCATTTTCAGAAGCTTTGGTCTTGAAGGATTGTCAACATTCTTTAAAATATTGACACCATCTGAAATCTTTCATGGTGAAGGATTTCTGCCTTTCCTTCAGCAGGATCAGAGCAGATGCTCAGAGAGGAAAACATCCAACCACTATTCAGCCAGAGCAGAAATGGTTCAAACCAATTTAAGCTCTTTAAAAGCTGCATCAATACTTCCTTTGCTCACAAGTGTTAACTGTGATTTAGTTAGAGTTTAACAATCTTTGTTTGCGTAGACAGAAACATCTGATTCGTTATTAACAATCACAAACTTGTTTCCACAGGTTGCAAAGCTTTCACTGGAAGAAGATCAAAATAAGTTCAACATCAATGACTTCTGTAGCCTTCATGGAGTTACAACATGGTGGCTGCAGAAAACATATTAAAGGTTTAATGAACATCGGAGAATGAAAGAATCTTCTTGGGATCTTGAGTAGCAGCACAGTGCAATGATCTTTGAGGAAATGCACACTGGCAAAAGAAACAAGGTTAGTATGAGTTGGTACCGAGGTTCTGAAGAAGTGGACCCACTGACAGAGTAATAGTGTCCAGGATAAAGACACTAGAGTTGTTAAAAATACATTTTAAAAAATAAAACATAAAATATCAGTTTGGAAACATCAGAATAAGAGTCGTCATAAAAGATATCAAACATCTGAGTGACCGACCTGAGACCAAGTCAAAGAAGAAAAAGTCCCCCAAACAGGTAGAAATGTCCAGCTGTAGCCTGCTCCATTGGAATCCTTAGAGGTTAGCATCACAGTAAAATCAGATCCATCAATAAGTGATTCATTACCAGCTCTTCTCGCTGTTATGGGACAGTTTATTTATATAAAAGCTTCATCTTCTTCTATGATGAAACTCCAGAGTTAAAACAGGAGGAACCAGTCTGAAGGATGAAAGTAGAAGCAAAAGGTTGTTTCATGAACTTGATGTGAGCCTCATGAAGATGCTTTCCACATGTTGCTTCTTCTCTCCCTGCAGGTTTCTCTGCCTGAGCTGCTAACAGCAGGTGCCTCCACGTGGCTGAAGGAAGGTCTTCTTCTAATCTGGTTCCTCTGGAGCTGCAGATGGGATTCTGCAGACAGTCTGAGCTGCTGAGCAACTCCAGGCCAATAAATCACAGCACTAAGGATGTGGAGCAGGAATGAGGTGAGCAGAGCTGCCAGTGAGCCCCTGTTGACCCTTAATGGAATGCTGTTCTGCACGTGACCTGGACGTGTTGCTAGAAGGAGTGAACATCCGTATTAAGTGTGGTGCTCTGATCTGCCGAAGTGTCTGCAGCGCTGGATTGGTGACAGATGGATTCAGGCCACTGACAGCGCTGAGAGGTGAAACTTGGCAGGGTTCGAACTGAAGAGGATAGACCAGTATTGCCGGTTCAGAGTGAAGATCACCCAGTAACAAGAAGAACCCAGTCCCTGGATGCATGATAGGAAGGAGTCTGGTAGACCTGGACAGAATGAATGATTTCGAGACGTCCGATAAAATAAAGCTGAATCATTGAATGTGCCTCGGTGTCATTAAATGAGTGAACTCCATGTTGAGTAAAGGTCTAGTCAGGTAAGAAAATGATATCGTTATACTTGTGAGAATCAATCTCCACTTAGACATTCAGTAAAAGTGTAACGACAACTAAAATTATGATATTTAGACTTAGAGCTGTAATTATTAGGAAAAACAAATCAAACCATCAGATGTTATAGGACAACATAATTAGTCAGAAATTAGCTTCTGTTGAGAAAATCAGCTGTATGGTTTAGTTTTACTGCAGCAATCAGTCATGAAGCTCTGAGGAGAGAAGAACAATGCAGCAGTGCTGCTTCTGGCCAGCAGAGGGGGCAACCTTGATGAGGACCCAGCTCCACAGTGTCAGGAGCCTGCATCAGTCAGTTACTGGTAAATTCATTAGTTTGATTAAATCCTCAGCTAATATTTAAACAGGTTTAATATCATCTTCCTCTGTGGTGAACGATCGCTCTGGTTTATCAGCTCAGTTTCTCTCTTTAATGATTCGACTGAAGCTTTAAAAATGCACCAGTAGCTCTATCTGCTGCATCCTTCCTGTTAATGTAAATCTGTTTATAACAGGGATGATCAAATGGAGCTCATACTTTAACAGTGATGCATCAGAAACCAGCATATGAAGTGAAAATTATGTAAAACAAACATGAATTCATGCTTGTCAGAAACTGACTTCAGCCTGCTGTCTGGATGTTGTGAGAATCAACAGGAGCCTCATAGACGAACAGATCTGTAGTCATTCGGGTAGAAAAACAAACACTTCAGACCCCTGGGCAAATATTCCCACATAAACATCATTAGAACATTAAACAGATCATCCATGTGTCGCTGTGTGAAAGTGTTAAACTTGCTAAAGAACAAGCAGCAGTCTGTGGTGCGAGGGGGAAAAGATCTGCCTCTAAAATAAAACTATTTAACTTGGCTCTTGCTGACTTTCAGCCTCTGATGGTGATGATATCATAGAATGACTGCAGGACAAAGGCCATAAATAACTGCACTGCACTGTGTGGTTTCCAGACAGATAGAAAGCTGGGACATGTTGGTTCGAGCTACTTGCATCCTTCTGCAGCAGGAACACACAACCATGAAGCCATCACCACAATCCTGCTGCTAACAGCTTAAAATACTCTCAGCGTGTTGATCTTATCTGAATGTTGCCTCTTTCATAGCATTTACATCTCTTTGGAAACAGAATTCCTCCTTTCAGACAGGGAATTTCCTCCCATTATTTCCCATTTTGTTCAGCTAAAAACTCCCAGACAGAATTCCTCTTGACTGCAGAGTTTTCAGCAAAACATTTCCTCAGTTGGAGTGAGCAGGATCTTATTTAGCAATAAGCTCTGGAAGTCAGAACGTAATCAGTTCTAACAGGAAATCACAAACTGCTTCCTGAACATCAAACCCTTCAGTATTAATAAGATAATTCAGCTATGAAGATATTTCTACTGCCGAAGAATGAGGGACAGAGTGTGAAGGTACTTTCTAATGTATTGTGTCTCAGTGATCCTGTCTAGATCATATATAACAGGGATGAGAAAAGGAGGCAGGCAGTTCTCTGAAGTCAGGTGTTCCCAGGTATCCCCAGCCAGTCTGGGTCACTCTCTCTCTTCCATTTTCTTTTTCCTTCTGTGTTTTGACACATTAATATTCTCCATATGTGCTGTCAGAGCCATCACAAACATGCTTGTTTGCGGTGTGGGGAAACAAGGCTCCAGCTGCTGCTGTCAGACAATACTTCCTCCTGGACTTGGCTCAGATGTCCAATCAACTCGGTCTGTGTCAGAACAACAAGAATCCAGCCAAACACCCCAAGAAGCATCTCCATATGAAGCGGAGAGTTAAATCGGAGCAGTCTGCATTTTATTTCCTCTGACATCATTTAGTCTCTGACTGAGCCTTGATCTAAGCAGCTGGGACGGTCTTATAGCAAGATGAGCTTTGAGAACAGTGATGAGCCTAAGATAGATGGACAGAGAAACAGCTCTGACTTTACTGTTTCCTGTCAGCTGTGGCCTGCTGTACCTCTACGAGAACAACTCTCACTATTTTGGGAAGAATTCCATCTGAGGAGGGAAACAACAGTCTTCCTGGTGGCGTTCTCATACCTTCAGGTACTTCACTAGTTTCTGGATCTGCCAGTATTCAGACGCCAGCTCTATGTTGGTGTCTGAACGTCGCTCTGTCTGCTCCTCTTCCTCCTCACTGTCAGTGGAGCTCTCGCTGAAATCCTCTCCAAAGGCGGCTCCTGCTGAGGTTTTCCTGAACACAAGCAGCAGATATCAGCACATCACTGACCGTAGATAAAAACACACCGTCCGTAGGAGTCCGAGAGAGGATTCATTTCAGACAAAGATGGGCTGTAATATCATACTTCTTTCTGGGAGTTTAAAAGAATTAACAGCCTGATTGTTGCACACAAAGACACCCATGAACTATTTTCATATTTAAGTTTCAGGTTAGAAGTTCCACAAGATCTAAGCAGCAGGAAAACAGAGATGAGAATAACGTCACAGGAGGACTGGAGCTGTCATCATACAGAGAGCAAAGACTTGTTGAGCCATTTATGCAACCAGAACTGCAGATGTTTCTTTAAAGCTGCAGAGCTGCTTGGATCAGGAAAACTGGGCACTGTGGACCAATGAAATCTGCTCCCTGTTCAAATGAGAGGCGGCTCCCATAAACATCCAGATAGCATTTCCAGGGAGCAGCTTATCAGAGAGAGGAAGCTCATCTGAGTGGATTTCAGGATGCAGCAGGTTAACACTGAATGGGAGCAGCTTCTCCAGAGCGACCAGCACTGTGGAGGGAGCTGATGAGAGAGACTGCGTGGGCCGACCCTGGAGTCTTCACTGCACGTACAGAGAATGATGAGCAACAAAGGAAGCAAGCAGAGACGGTGCGTTGAATCAACTTTGTTGATTCCACCAGCAGTTTGTTTACATTGGCAGGTTGAAGTTCGGAGACAGCTGAACAGCTGGAGCTGCCAGGAGGAAAAACTGCTTCTCTTGGTTCAGGTTCAGTTTAATGTTAGCATGGACCACGGATTTGACTGAACACAAAACACCATTCTGTCAGGATCCAAATCTGATGAAGGAAACACCACAAAGTGTTCAACATCAGAACAATATGAAACGTTTCAAAGCTCATCTCACGTCATATGTTCCATATTTCATCTGTAGAGTTGAAAAGTCGAGACAAAGATGGCAGTTAGGAGCTGCTCTGCCTTTCTTACACTTCTTCTGCATCTGGCAGATCAGTGTCACAAAGAAGCCATCAAAGGTGAATGAAAACAGTTTCTGGAGTTTTATTTAATCATGAAAAACAAAAGGTGTAATGAGACCAGTTTTGCTTTCTCCTCTTCTATGAATTTGTTATGCTTGTAATAACTTGGTAGCAACATGGCCCTAATGCTTTCTAAGTTTCTGCAGCACTGTCCCGGCCTCTATGCTTCATGACGTAAACACACTGTTGGAACCACAACTGGGTTCCTTTTTTCAAGCCATGGTTTATTATTTTAGACAAAACAGAACAAAAGTGAAGGAGCTTTGGTTTTCTGCAGTTTTTTCTGACCATCTCTTGTTCATTTATTGTGAACTTGTATCTATAATCATTCTGCTGCTGCTACCACATGTAAACCTCTGCTGTAGTGATGAGTTTCATCACTTCAGCTGAATTGTAATTTGTTGCTTTCATTTAGCAAAATACAAGCTCCCTCGGTCTTTTTTCTGGGATGCTCTAAACTGGAACTTTTTTCACCTGTGGAGCAAAAACTTCTTCTTGACTCAGACGGAGGGATGAGAATCCTGAACTCTTACGTTTTCAGGGAGGACGTGTGTCCAGGTGAAGAAGATGCAGAGTATTCAGCTTTCATCTTCTTCTTGGCTTTGGGTCTCAGCTTCTTCTTCCTGGTCTTCTCTTCTACAATATTGTAAAATAAGAGTCAATATTGCTGCTTCTACTTCTTAAACTATTATTTTAACATCATCATTATTTAACAATCTGAGACAAGGGTTCAGCTGGAACTTTTTAGCCACTCAGATCCTTTCAACTTGAGCCAGTTTCTCCTCCAATGTGTCCACTTATCAAAAGCTACAGCTGCAACAGCTCAGCTCTTTCTAGATCTATTTATCAGTCAGAGACCAGATGTGATCGCTCTGGTTTACATAACTTCCCTTGGTTTGGTGTCTGCAATTGGGCAGACAGGGTTTCCACACTGTGAAGTCTGCATTAACGCAGATCACTGAGCCATCAGGAATATTATCACTGATATTCATAAACCATCCATTCATCTCTTCCTAATGTGTGACTGCTGGCCGGCACGCTGAGCAGATGTGGTGGGAGCTTGGCATCCCTCTGCTCCAAAGCTCCGCTGCTCTAACAGACGGATCACTGCCTCGCTCTGTTCATGATAGTCTGACCATATTTTAGGCCACTTTTTTACATCAGCAATCACTTACCCACATTTAGTCAGCATGCCAACATCCCTCCATCTCTGACATGTTTCAAGTTTCTTCCTGCTGTACAGAGCTCGCCGGAGACTCTTCCAGTCATCCACATTGTTTTTCTGCTGCTCCTCAAACTTCTGGGCTTGGCCTTGTTCTTCATCAACCAGCTTCACACGTTGAATCCTCTGAGCTGATGGAGGTTCCTGTTCTACAAAAACCTGATGGTGAGAAGAAAAAGGCAGAGGCTGAAGGGAGCGGAAGAAGATTCTTTCCCCAAATACAAGAACTCTTGATGGAACAAATGTGTAAAATCTGTCTATAAAACTCTCCAAATGTTGCTCATTAAACCCAAATGGTCAGTTTAATTCCTGCTTCTTGTGAAGATGTGTTCGGAATATTGTCCCAACCAACATCAGAGGTTAGTCGTGTTTCATTGTTGGACAAAGAGGATATTAATGTCTAACAAAGTGTTGTTATGTCAGTCCAAGAAAGAAGCAAATGAAAACAGCAGAGCTGTTATTAGTGGCAAATGAGAAACACTAAACTCTCATAAAATCCCTTGTGAACAATCTGCAGGCCTGCATCAGAACTGGGTAGTTAATGAGGAACTGGAAAAAAGCAACACGTTCCCAAAGTTTTCCACAGCGCAGATCCCTCTTTATTGATTGGCTGAACGACATCAAAACATTTCCTGTTCCTCAGAATCCAGCTAAAAAATCCCAGCTCAGCTCAGACCGAGTCACACCTTTGTGTTGCTGTTCTTCAGGTACAATTCTGTTTCTGGAGGATTTGAAGTTCCTAACAGCAAGCTTTACAGCCTGTGGAACAATGAATGCCAGTAGGACCTGTATGAATGGAGAGCAGGGCACCGTTTAATCACAGACAGGAGCAGCTCAGACTCTGATTGGCTGTCAAGGAAACGGCTGAACGTGCATGTCTGCAGGTTGTGTTCATCATCAGCTGGAGCCAAGCTCGGCCCATCATCTCTCATTAAACACAAAGTGACTCGCTACTAGAAACATGCAAGTCAATTCAGCCAACCACAGACAAACAGGCAGACTTTATTAGGCTAACCAAGTTTCTGTAATTATATGTGAAATGGACACAGTCCATGTGTTTGCTGAAGGGAACACTCCCAAGACTAAAATAAAACCCTCTTCCAGATGCCTTTAAAACACTGGAGGTGAGAGTGATGTCAAAGAGTTCTGAACACTAAAAACAACTTTATTAGTAGGTGTCCTAACTTCCTCTCTGGGATCCAGCACCACTATTTAAACTTCAAGAACAAGCAGACCTGTTAGGAGATCAGCTGTTGGTATCTTTGGCTGCTGCTTTGTGGGTTTCAGCTTTTGCTTTGCCGTCAGGAGAGTGAGTTGCAATGCTGCAACATTGTTCCTGGTTTCCTCAGAATGGATCAAAGTCACATGTGGAGTACCTCAAGGTTCAATCCTGGGACCCCTCCTATTTAATATCTTCATGCTCCCACGAGCTCAGATTATAACAAGCAATAAGATTAGCTACCACAACTATGCAGATGATACACAGATCTACATTACGATGACACCAGATCACCCATCCAAGCACTGAGCAGATGCTTAAAACAAATCATGCGTGGATGTGCCATAACTTTCTCCAGTTGAATAGAAACAAAACTGAAGTTATTATCTTTGGACCTAAAGAGGAGTGATCTCGAGTCCGTGTGCAGCTTCATTTGTTGCAACTAAAAACTTGGGATCAGACCCAAAATCTGGGTGTATAGATTAACTCAGACCTGAACCTTCAGAGACAAAGAAAGACATTTGAAAAGTCAGCCTTCTATCACCTGAAGAACATTTCCAGGGTTAAAGGACTAATGTCTCAGCAAGATCTAGAGAAACTCATCCATGCATTTAACTTTAGTCGCATTGATTACTACAACAGTGTCTTAACAGGTCTGCCTAAAAAGTCAATCAGACAGCTGCAGCTGATCCAGAATGCTGCTGCTCGTGTTCTCACTAAGACCAGGAAGATAGGTTCACCCCAGTTCTATTCTCTGGCTCCCTGGAGCTCAGAGAATAGATTTTAAAATACTTCTGTTAGTTTATAAATCACTGAAAGCTTCACACCAAAATACATTAAAGACCTGTTGTCATTGTATCGACTTCCCAGACCAATCAGGTCTTCTGGTTCTGGTCTGCTCTGCATCCCCAGAACCAGAACCAAACATGGAGAAGCAGCTTTCCGTTTTTATGCACCACAAATCCGGAACAAACTTCCAGAAAACTGCAAAAAAGCCAAAACATTGAGTTCCTTTAAATCAAGGCTGAAAACCCATCTGTTTAGAGCTGCCTTTGATCAGTAGTAAGTAGAACATTGAACTATATTAGCTTGATGATATTTGCTTGATGATCCTAATGATTTGGATGCATTGATATTTGCTCGATGATTTTGATAATTGTCATGTGTATTTGCTTGATGATTTTGATGAATACTTGACTGATGTTTTTATGATGTGAAGCACTTTGAACTGCCTTGCTGCTGAAATGTGCTATACAAATAAACCCTCCCGCAGTTCCAGGAGGGGTTGATGAGACATCCTCCTTTACGCACCTTCCTGGAGAGGTTGGATGGACTCCGCATGTGCTTCTATGAGTTTTGATTTATTTTACTTTTCTTTTAACAAATAAAAAAATTGGGGCACTGACCATAAATGTTTCAACCCAGTGGCAACCAGACAGTAGCTCACTGGTGCAGAACAGAGTTTAGATTTATGGCCAAAGCCCGACCCAAAACTGGGGCTGGGTCAGGCTCGAGCTTCTGTGGCGGGTTTAATAAGCCTACAGTACATATAGCACAGAGAAAACCAAAGAAGAATACCACCAAAGTAAAAAACTACTTATTATAGTGTAAAAAGAGGAGTAGGCAGCTTATCCTAGTGAGGGAAGAAAGAAGGTAAGGTGCAGAAGTTAATTAGACTGTCACAAGCTAAGCGCACTGCATGTGCACACAGCTCCGCCCTGCTCCACTCCTATGAATCACACACCCCGGAAGATTTGCACTTAACTCACCCCGTCGTTACAACAAGCATCAAAATGGAGCTGGAGGATGTTAAACTTAAGCTTAAAATGGGAGAAGTTACACTGCTAACTCAAATGGTGGTTTAAAAACAAAAACAATAAAAGCCTAATTAAAATAATATGTCGGGTTTACTTCAGGCTTGGGTCTATAATAAAGTTATTTAGTTGGTCAGGCCTGGGACAGGTCAGGTTGGATTTTTTCGGCCCGATCTAACCTTTAGTGCAGAGCAGCACAGAGATGGATTCCTCAATCCTAACTAACTCTGCTCAGTCACTGCAGCAGGGATCAGATCAAAGCTTTGGAGACACAGACCTTCTTCATGGGACAAAGAGGAATTTAAACATCCAAACATTTTTGATTTAGAAGCTAAAAAAGGAGAAGTGTTGGTGTGTTGACAACAGAAGCATCTGTTCCACTGTACCTGTTTGTTTATATTCTCTGCAAAATGTGGAGATCTGCTCTTCAGAAGTGTTACTAAATCTTCATAAAAATCACTTTTTCTCTCATAGAAATTCTCATCTCCTTCCTGTTTGAAGCCCTGTTGGTAAAAACATGCAACAAAAAATGATCATTAATTATAATATATATATATATATATATATATATATATATATATATATATATATATATATATATATATATATATATATATATATATATATATATATATAATATGATGACTGGTCAATTCTGACCAGTCATCAGCAGGTCAAACACCTCATGTTTTTTTTTCCGTTTAATCAATGCATCGCACCTGAACACCAAACAACCTGTTCTTTAATTCACGTTTTGTTTCCACTTCAGTACACATCTGAAGAAGGTTGCTGGACAGATGATTTGAGGCAGAAATGGGGATAATCTGGTGATCCTTTCATTTTCTGTCAGATTCAGAACTACGATCTTTGTCAAGGAACATGCAGCACATTATCTTTTGACCAGCTTTAAAGACATTTAATTATTAAAATAAAAACTCCACTTCAAAGTGATTCAGCTGAACTGAAAAACAGTTTCAACTGTCTAACAGTCAACCTCACTGTTATACCTGATGCTGCTGTTGATGCAGGCCACAGAGCTTCTTCTTCTACTCTTACCGCATTGAGAAAGACTCCAGCAGAGCTGCAGGTGATGAACAGGGTCTCGGCGTCACATGGCTCAATAACAAGGTAACACATCTCGCCGAGCGCCTGTCTCCAAAGTGGAGCACGACAGCCGTTTGAAAATTCAAAATCTGAAAGAAAAAAAGAAACAAACTAAACCTGAGCACAAAGGGTCATTTTAAACCTGCAGAAATCTTCCAGCAGACTTCATACTGAGGAGCTAAGGAGGATGGGAAGTCAAAGAAAACCAAGGATGGAAGCAGAGAAATCATCACAGGTTTGGAAAGCTTACGGTGATAAATTAGAAGCTCTGAGGAGAACAGCTCTGGGTCATGAATCACATTTTCACTTTGAATGTAAAACATCCACTAAAATCCTCAGCCCCACAGTCACACAGCCGCCCTTCAAACTTCGTTTGGAGAGTATTTGAACTGATGCTGCTGGAGAGCAGAAGGACATGGAGGCCTGTACCGCTGCATGGTTTGTTAGGAGTTTAAGTTAGGCAACAAGCATCTGCAGACCAATGACCCAGTAAACCTGAATCTAACTTCCATGTCAGCTGCAGAATATTAATGTTTATGTTAGGGGAATCCAGCTTTCCTATTAACAGTGAAATGTGAAGACAATTCCAACCTGATGTGTACTTCAGTGACTTCAGCAGCTTCTTCTCCCCTTCAGTGCAGAACTGTTTCAATAACTCCACTTCCTTCTTCACTGCAGTAAGGTCAAGTTTCATTTCTCTGAAGTCAAAATGGAGAAAAAACAAGCACAGATTACAGATCCAGTTCGATTCAGTCGTGTTCCTTCTCTTATCTTGCTGTCTCTTTCTGTCAGACAGAACCACGGGTCACAGCAGATCAGTCTGAATGAGGACAGCAGTAGTGGGCCGGTAGAATGTGGAGATGTGTCCAAGTAGAGAGAGAGGTACCCACTCCATTATTCCTCCAAGAAGTTTGTTGAGGATCTGGTTATCAGTGTTTCGGAGCAAGATGAACAGCTTGACTCTGACATCTGACTCCAGAGCTGAGTCGTCTTCCTCTGGAGGAGAATCTGGTCTCTCCAACTTAGAGAGAAAGCTCTGACCAAGAATCTTAACCATGGGGTCTCTATTTTCTGGACACAGAACAGAGCAGAGTTACTGAGTCAAATACAGACAATAATGGTTATTATTTTACACAACCTACCCTGACTTTGAATGTACTGTACATGTTCACACACACACACACACACACACACACACACACACACACACACACACACACACACACAAGTGAAGTTAATATTTCATTCCCAGAACCTGGGAAATCACTTTCACCTTCTTTTCTCAGACAACTACTGTATAAATTACCATCTCTGACTGTGGTGCTAAAGTAAAAACCCATCTGTGAAAAACTGCCAAAGGCAACTTAACAGGATGCTTGCAGAGTGTCAGCAGGAGCACAAACAAATGAAATCAGGTGGTGATGGAGGAACAGCTGAGAATGGAAACAGATCACAGTTACCTTCTAGACACGCTTGGACCTCCTGAAGCTTCTTATCGTCTGCCAGATCAAGCAGTTTCGAGAGCTGGCTGAAGCTGCGAACAGAAACAGAAGGTGGGGAAAGCTGCAACAACGGCTGCCCCTCACTGTCTTTTTCAAGGGACTCTACAGCTGAGTCCCTGCATGGGAAAAAAAGCAAACAAAACAAAAAAACTGGGTCATTTATTTAATATCAGATTAAAAACCCCAAAATGTTGGAGAAAGCAGATGAAGCAGGCAAAATTTCATTTAAAAGACAGAAATGCCTTTTATCTAAATATTTGAAGCGTGTATAAAATCTGAAAGATGAAAGCTTGACTTTTAACATCTTGGTTTAGGCTGACTTTAGACCAGACATACAAGCTACAAAAATCCACCAAGGTTTTCTTACTGGGCTAATGAAGGCCAGTGTCTAAAAGACATTTCCCTTCATTAGCCCAGAAAATATCCACAGTGTGCCAAAGCCTAGAGGGGAGTGTGTATCCCGTTGTGGTGTTTCTCCACAGCAAAGCTGGGACGTTTGGGGTCAGTCACATCACACGCTAAAAGCAGACCAGAAGATCTGATGATATAAAATGGAATATCCTCTGTCTCTCTTAAACTGAAAAACAAATGAATTGCTGCCTCCAGCTCTGAGCACAGCCAAGGCAAACTAACTTTCTGCAACTGTGCTGACAGCCTCCCTCACTGAGACAGATAATGAGCGCAGCAGCAGCAGCTCATCATCAGACCAACCTGATGTCATAGCCTTCTTTGAAATCTGATGCCACTAAAGTGGTGTTCCACTGAAGCGGCTCTTCAAACACATGCTCTGCCTCCTGTGGGTACTTGGAACCAAACTTCTCCACCAGGTCCAGGGTTTCCTCCAACAAGGACTGGTTCAGTGGAGTGGACTCCAGTTTGTCTGTGCCGGAGGTGGAGGTGGTCCACTGGGCCGCCCTGGTCAGTGTCAGCCCCATAGTGCATCCTGGGAAGTTCAGAAGCAGAACAGACAGGAGTAAAAACTTCAGAGTGTCACTTCAGTTCAGTCCCGGTGTGAACAATTGACTCCTGAAACAAGACCTTCAAGCTGGGAAGCGGCTATCTGAGGACTTTAACGATATGATTGCAGGACATAAAAATTGATATTGTGCAAAAAATAAGTCCTCAGTAATAAAATCGCTGTGTGCTTTCCTTTTAGATTATCCACCTAAGCTCATATTTGAGAGTCTGTTTCCTCTCTGACTCCTGGTTTGGCTCCGATCTGTAGACAAACACTGAGGACTGAACATATTCTGTTTGTGTTCACGCACTCTGTTTAGACCCACAGGTTTACCCAGTTCAGAGTTATTCAACACAGGCTGGAAGGTTTTGATTAAAAATGAACACAGAAGTTCTTCTGGAGGTCTTTCATCTCAGTGTTTTCGATCCAGGATGCAGATTTTTCACAACTTTCTTCAGTTTGAGGAGGATGAGAACCAGTGCTGTGGTGTTCTGTGCTTAAGGCAGTGAATCAGGCAACAATCATCCAAGCTCTTTTTATTTTATACAATGAAAACAAACTCACTGATCTGCCACAGAGACAAGGAGACATCTTCAATCTCCATACTGTTGCAACTTTTCTGCTTTCAACCATCCTCTCCATTCATGATGCCTGACTCAGAGAATTTCTGTCTGATGAGCAGTAAAATCACTGATTTCCTCTGATTCTGACCCGTTTGGTTCTTTATGTACCAGCAGAACCAAAGGCAAGGCGAGCTCTGTCTTTCAGATCGCTGTGCACAAAGTCAAAGCAGGTGGAGCCTCTTTGTCTGCACAGTTTTTAGGCATCACCTTGATGGGGTCAGAATGTGAAACAATAAGTGAAATCCCCCCTTAGGGGAGGAGAGGTAGCAGCTGTTCTATTAATAAGACAAATCATTTCTGATGCTGTTGGTGTCAGACAAGTGAATTTATAAGCTTTCCTCCTTCTGCAGGTATTTTACTTGGAGGAGGTTCTGAAAATGTGCCATGGGCTGCTGGAGCTAGTGTGGAGTTCTGTATGCACCAGAGTTCAGACACACCAGACAGTTAACTTAGTGTATGATTTAAAGTGTGCATCGGACTGGCTTTGTACAGAAAAAACAAAGAAAGAAGATGGATTGAAGACCGGGTGAAAATGTGGAAGCAAAAAGCAGAATAAACGAGGGTCTTTATATAACTGACCCAGGTCTCATTAGCCGGCCTAATTGCTGTTTGTTAAAGCAGAGATTAAATGGAATGATCTCCCCGACTGGGTCTTTTCCAAAGGGAAACCGATCTGCAGCGTCTTTAGAAGCACCTGCTCTCTCTTAGATGTTCTGTGACCAAAACTTAATACAGCATAATAAACACAGGCTGCTCTCCGTGCTATTTCTCCACTGCATGAGCTCAGGCTCTGATTGAACTTCATGGAAAACTGCTGGATGACAAACAGAAACACTCTGCAGCTTGCATCAGTTAACAGTGTGTCCAACACTCCATTAAAGCTCAAATGAAACACACACAGAAGGACTGTGTGAGTAATACGAGTGATGATGAGAAGGTGCACAGACTCAGACTACTGTTCCTGTTCCTGGTGTGGATAGAGTCGGAATGAGTCTCTGTTGCCATTTTTTCACTCACAGACTGACTTTTTTCACTTGTTTTTCAGGCTGTGTGTTAAATCCAGTTCCGAGGGGCTCATGGCTGTGTGGTTAAAGCAAGAAAATATGAAGGTGACTCTGCTCATTGTAGCAAGGAGCTGCTAGATATGTCTGACCACATCCCACAGTTGTTAAATACTCCCAGAAACCAGTCCTTCCTTTCCCACAATCCTCTGTGTTTTTAGACAAACAGAAAAAAAGGTAAACCCTTGAAATCTTGGTTAACTTTGGGTGAAACATGCCTTAAAATCAGACATTTAGCTGCATGGAACATAGTCACAGTTTAGCTGCTCAGCTTCTTTTAATCTGATGGTTGTAAAAATCATTTAGTGATTCTAAGCGATTGTCTGGGTTATTGTTTGAAAAATGCATCAGACACTGAAGTAAAACCTGCAGTTGTGGCTGAAAGCAACTAGAAATGGCTTCTACACTGCAAAAACACAAAACCTTAACAGGTATTTCAGTCTAGTTTCTAGTGCAGATACCTTGAATACACTTGAATAAGGCAAGACTAACTTACAACCAGTAAGTCAGTCAACCAGTACTAATTATAAGTGAAATAATCTCTCAGTGGGACAAGACATTTTAACTTATAATGCGGCAAAAATGTTTTGTTCCACTGGTAGATTATTTCACTTATAACTAGAACTTTTCATCAATATTAAGGAATTATTGACTTAAAACAAGCTCCTATATTGTGCTGAAAAGTTACCTGTAAGTTAGTTTTGTCTTATTTCCAAGTGTACTCAAGATAATTGTTCTAGAAACTAGACCAAAAGTACTTGGTAAGATTTTGTGTTTTTGCAGTGCACCTGTTATTAATTTGATCTGCAGCAGCAACAGTCACTGCTGTTTTCTTTCCTTCCTGACTTTTTGTTAAACTCCTCTGTGCCTCTGAGGAACAAACCGACAAACTCAGATTGTTTTGAACTCTGACCTGATGCAGGAGGCCTTTGAATTGTAAGAGGGTCAACTTATTTTTCACCATTACTAGAACTGCTGCTGAAACCAGAACAAAGTCAGTGTCGAAGCATCGTGTCCTGATCAAACTTCCTGAATCTCTCATTCTGTTCATTTCATCCAAATTAAAATGACTGCATGCGACCTAAAACCGAGACGTAATGATGGCTACATGAGAATGAACAGATCTGATCTAAATGAGTCTCAGCAAACAAACCCTGATACCCCTGAGAAGATTTCCATATCACTGCTTGGGCTTCTTATACACACAAAGCTGTAATTGTGGCTTTGGAATAATGTGGTTCGTTTGTATTTAAAGGGGTTGAGACTTTGGTGCCACTGCTTTCTTTGGAGGGGACGGACTCTTGTTAAATATAGAAGCATTGTGAGATTTATGGCCAGAAAGCTTGTGGGGAAACCCAATGTGAAAGCCTGCATACATGAGGGAAATTACTTTCTGTTTGTTCTGGTTGCAGTTCTGCTCAGACGCACTTAGCTACTTTTTCTGAAATAGTTGAGGTGCTTCATAAAAGATTTGACCTGATTCCAGGGAAGCTGAATGAGAACATGTGACCAGGAAACATATCTTTGACAAAATCACATCAACATAAACTGCTATATTTTCAGCTGCTCTGATTGGCTGATGTCCATGCTGGTTCTCCCAGGTCTGCAGGTCGTCAGTTAATGTAAAAACAGAGGAACAACTATAAAACGATGGGAGCAGCACTCTACGAACAGCCTTCTAGAAAATACATGAAGGCTGCTGTGAGGATGAATCTGACCCACTGAGCTTTGCCTCAGCTCCCTGTTCTCCTATCCTGCAGAAAGCAGCTGCTTCTACTCTCTGAGGACATCCAGATCACCAAAATAAAAGCACAGATTATTCCCCCTCTTCTACTGCTCCTCCCTTCTTCTTCCTTCTCCTCTGTCTCTATCACTTCATCTGTGGGAGTAAATATCATTTTGAAGCGTGGCATCGGCATCTTTTAATAATTCACACTCACTCAAAGCTCTGAGAGCTCAGACAGGCTGTGATTTATGCTTCATAACCTCTTCAAGAAGACACCAAGAGGTGAGCGGCTCTGAATAGGATGAAGTCACTTTTTTTTTTACCCTGTAAAGGACATAACATTCATTTTTTTGTCCTTTTTATATGGCTCAAAATAAAGCAATAAAGTGGTGTAGAACCTTAACTGCTTAGGAAAGGTTCAGCCCATATATTTAGAGCTCATATCTAAAAATGTCACATAATCATTTCCAAAAATACTGTACCAACAATTTGGGCTGCAGCATCAAGCCAAATGTGCAATAATTAAGTAAATCAAGATGTCCCAAATGTCATGATGTGTGGTTGTGGAGGAGCAAAGTTCAAGCAGGCAGAGATGGCAAGTGGAATTTGATAATTTAATGAAAATAATAAAATGACAAAAACGTTAAAAAAAACCACAGGGAATGCAGGGAGCCAGAACAGAACAAAAGCAAGAATTCAGGGAGCAAAACACAGCAGAGTAAAATGAGGAAGAAATAGGCAGGTAGCGGGGAAGAAAAGGGGTTAGTAACAGGAGGATCCAGCAGTGACTGGCTGACAGAGTGGACTTTAAGTACAAGTGGGTTGATAATAGAGAACCAGTGGTTGATTAGTCACGGGCTGCAGCTGTGAGAGGAGACTGGAGCGGGAGACTGAGGAGGGAGAGAGAATGGCATAAGAGGGTGAGGGGGAACAAACAAGAGAACTCGGAAAAGGAATCTAACTGAAACAATAAACACAAGACTTAAATAATTAAACATAATCTAAAATAACTAACAGTAGACAGACCTAATCACAGAAAATAAACTAGGATGAAGGAAAATAATGAAAATGAGAAAATACAGAGAAATAACATCAACAAAGACTTCAAACAATATGGGTTTGATACCTATAGGCTACATGAGAAATTTTAATAAAAGCTCTGATTTATTTGTCAAACAAATTAATCTATTTTTACCCAAATGAATAAACATGACATTAATTTGATATTCAACTTATTTGAAAGTTTATTAATATGTTTATATCATGACAGAAGACAGGTCAAGACAAGGCAGTTTATTTGAAGAGCACATTTTAATTTAATTTGGTGCTAATCCATTCAGTGATTTATAAACTAACAGAAGTGTTTTAAAGTCAATTCTCCGAGCTCCAGGGAGCCAGTGGAAGGACTTTCGAACTGAGGTGATGTGCTCTATCTTCCTGGTCTTAGTGAGAACATGAGCCGCAGCGTTCTGGATCAGCTGCAGCTGTCTGATTGACTTTTTAGGCAGACCTGTGAAGACACTGTTGAATAAAAAGAGAAGACTGAAATTGAGACTGATGTTAAATGGAAGATGGGAGGTGGAAAATGTGGGAAGAAGAGGTGATGGGAGGAAAAACGACAACGAGGACAACATGTTGGAGTCGGAGGTGAGTGAGAACTGGTTCCCCTTTTCTCCCACCTTCAGGAAGTTCTGTCTGAGACCTTTATGTTGGTCCAGCTTCAGTCCTGGTGCTGCCAGCCCAATCAGTGAGAGGAAAAGGAGAGGAATATTTCTCCTAGGAAATAATGACATCGCTGTGAAATGCATGACGAGGGAAAGGAGACGTTCCTCCAAACAGACAAATTCAGTTTAGAGCAGGTTCTGCCTGGAGACAACAGCGTTGTTCATCACCTCATTTATTCTGAGCCCAGCAGAGTGCAGCTCTGTTATTCTGCTTAAAGCTGTTGTTTTGTTGGTCTTAAAAAATTACATTTGGTATGTTAGGTTTAAATTTTGATCCTTAATAAAAAAGCAGTTTGCACTGCAGTCATGTCCGGTAAAAGTCCTTGTCATGTTGCTTTACTAGATTTATTAACTTTGAGAGATTGGAGTCACTGTTAAGAGCAGGTTAAAAGCACTGGTCTATGAACCTTTTGTTTAATTCAGCATGATACTGCCACCGCCATGCCTCCCGACAGGTTGCTGTTGGATTACCAAAAATACAGCTGGTATTTCTTCTTTGTTCACTTTTCCCATGTTTTCAACTCACTAGTAATCGTTAAATATGTATCTCAGGCCTGGAGGTGATTAACTTAGGTTAGCATTAAAACTGGAGGTTCACCTGTTAACCTGACTCTATCAAAGGTTTCCACTCAACTGTAAAGATGAAAGAGAGACACTCAGGAATTTCATGAGTTTGAAACATAGCAAAGAATAAAATCCATGCTTGAAAGGTGCTAGCTAAGAAACAGCTAGCATTTAACTGGAGCCAACATCTGATGTTTGTAGGTTTCTGTTCATGAACGGATCAGACAAAATTCAGTAACATATAAGTTTCGCAGATAAACTGAGGGCTTTTATTTCAACTTAAAGAAAAGCAATGTGTGACAAGTCTTAACTTTGAGCTACCACCTTCTCTGTTTCTGCACTCAGTTATAGGACGTGTGTGTGTTTTAACATCTTAGTTCATGTTCAAGCATGTTTTGCCTGTTTCAAAAGAAAAGTAAGAAAAGCAAGATCATATTACCATCTATGTGTCTGAGCTACAGTTCATTTTCTTCACAGCAGAACTCACATGTTTGACCCTTAGTTGTCTTTTTCTTTAAGAGCCTCAGTTAACCCCACACTGTCCACTAACATGCTAACACAGCAGGAGTGCAGGTATGCAGCAATATCAGCCTCAGCAGGGTGCCAGGGTGGAACAGAAATTATTGATGGCGCCCTATTGACCCATGTTGCATTTACAGGAGGAGAAATCTGTGGCTGACCATTATATCTAAAACATCATGTTCATTTGATGTTCTTGGAGCCGACTGCATTCCTGTTGGAATACAGGAAGGGTATTTTACAAGGAAACTAAATGTACTGGCAAATGGTAAAATGCATTCAACTGTAAAATAGCTAATGTGCTTAATGTAATTATTCAAACATTTACTGAAGCAGGTTGCATTTGTGAAGAATTTGTCTCATTTAAGCTTTTTCCAAGGAGCTGCAAATTCCAAGAATGAAACTTTAAAAAAATGTTTCTATAATTAGCAGAGAAAACTAAAAGTAACATAAAACACATTATGTTTCATTATATTAAAAGCCTTGTAGATCTCAGCATCTTGACTGAGGAATTTCTTTCATATCTTAAAGCAGTAATTTAAGGCAAAAGGCAAAACTTGATCCTCAGATAATGGCTATCAGTGAGCCATTAGGGCCAAAGAGGAATGTTTCCAGTGCTCCAAAAAAGAACACCAGCTCTTAAGGGGTATTTCTCCAACCACTTTTGTGTTTAAGAAGTTTGAAGCTGAGAAGACATTTCTCAACAATTGTTGGACTGACCAAGACAGCCAGAGTCTGAGCTTTCCAGACACTAACCATGTAGCTGAATCACAGAGCTCTAAGGACCGATCAGCCTGTCTGCAGCCAGTGTGAGTCCCTCAGTGTAGACGAAAGAGGGGTTCGCTTCAGCCGTAAAGCAGGATCTTCAGATGAAGGAGAACCCTCAGCAGAGTGCTCAAAGCATCAAGCAGCCAGACTTTAGACTGAGAACATTTCTCCTCTTCAGGAGGAGCTTCAACTGGAGCAAAGCAAAGCTTCACTTCCTCATCCTCTAACTGGTTGTAAACCAGTCCCTCTGGACCATCACTCATCAGGGCCAAAAGCTTAAAAGCTCCCCACCACTCCTGAACCACTCCCTACCATCAACACCTACTAGGAGCTGACACTGGGGTTCTGAATGTCGGCTCGGAATATTACCTTCAGTTCTGCTGCATTTGCCAAATGAGTCCCCAAACATTTCTCTCGGATACTTTTACACATTAGAAGCTTCTTTCTTCACTCTTTTCATTTTGACCTCATGCTGTACTTCCTCATCAGCACCTCAAACGTCCAAAAGTTCTTTTACTAGAGTATAAAACTGTTATTATCTGGCACTGGTTTGTTTGTCTTCATGCCCTGCCACATGGTTTCTTTCACAAGTCAGACTGATTGGTCGGTTTAACATGTTGGATGGAACCAGCCTTTTTACAAATCTGTTCTCAGTTCGTTAGTTGGTCCTCAAAGAACCTGGTAGTACAGTCTGTTGTCTGCTCAACATATAATATTCTGGCATTCTCTATGGACCACTGGTACTTTACTGGAAATGACATCAGCTCATAAAGGGACAGGCCTCATTACACAATCACACTGCTTCTTGTTAGCTTTCTTTACGAAGAAGAAAGCCTCACAGCCCACTTTCATTTGGTCTTGTTCTGATTCTTTCTGTCCTGATTGGGTTTGTTTTTATCAGGTGACCGGCGACCCATTAAACCAGGACGACTACCTGACTAGAAAAACACACCAGCACACAGTCAGATTGTATGGTGTTAAGACAAAACCAGACAACATTAATTTATGCATTTGACATTGAGCCTTAGATTACTCAATTACTCATACAGTCAATACTTTTATGACTTAATTATGTGATTTGCAATTATAGTATACATGGAAACAAGTCTTGACAATCAACACAAAAATTAGTGCACCTGACTTTGCTGAACAGGTGGTAAAACCTTACTGACTGCATGCAGCACTGGTTGGAAAGTTCAGCACAGCTGAGCTAAAGGTCAACATGCTTCTAGTCATAAGTGTGTCATGTTAGTGGATTTTTAGTAATTTTATAAATTTTAGTTCTTAAACAGTTTTGTTTATGACTTTAACAGATTAAACAAATGTGCATTACATGCTAAATTTAATTTAATATAAATGTTAGGTTTTTATGGAATAAAGGAAAAGTTAGATATTTCTTTAACTTTTGTTTTGTGGGCAGGTTAGCAATGGGTATTATCTTACTTGCAGTTGATTCCTTTAAAGACCCTTTCTTTGATGAGGAGAAAGAAACTTGAATCATATGGACAACATGATCTCTGGTTCTAACATGATCTAACTGAGACTGGTAAATCCTGGAATAATGCACATTTCTGATGGTTTTCCTGAGTGTTCCATGGGAAAAATATAGATTTGTCAAACACCTTTCTAACATCAGCCTTCTCCTGAACTGCAGTTTAATGTCTTCAAAAATGATTTCATTTTACAAAGTCTGAACACACTATCATCACTGACATTTTTTAGTGTCTCTTAGGTCCTTTTCAGAGAACTAGGAATAGATGTTTGAATCACACAAGTGAACTACTCACCACCCAAAATGTGTTCCAGCACAGACTTGGAATGAATATTACACTTTAATGGTTTCTGAAATGCATCAGAAAATTTTGAAGGAATCATGATGACAAGTTACTCTGCCTGGAACAACCTTGTCTCACTTTTACAGAGCCTCTGTGCAAAGTTTATATTGATTACTTACTTTATTTGGACTTGGACTATGGAAACCCTAAATGGAAAAAAATATGCTTTTTGTCAAACAAATTCCTTCATTTGGCTCTGAGGCATTCTTCTTCTGAGCACCAGTTTGTCTTCAAAAATTATTTTATTTCACTAATTTCCCCACACCCATAGCCAGTCATCCCTGACCTTTCTCAGTGTATCTTCAGTCCAGTTCCAGAAGACTGTCAGCTCATCTGAGGGTCAAAACAGCACAGTGAGCTTCTCAGGTATCACAGAAAGTCCTGCACTCCATCCCTGTGGTGTAGCTGCTGCCACATGAAGGGAACTCTAGCAGATTCAGTATTACTGACCAGAGACCATGGCCTCCTTGTAATCCACTTACTATTATTACACAGGGTCAGCACAGCTACTGCTGCAGTCACTTATTCCCAGCTGGATGCTCAGCTACGTTCCTTCACAGTGGATAGTTGAAACATGGAGTGACACTGTTTAGCTTCTTACATTTGCATGCATCAGACCTTTGCAGGTTAAATCTTTTCAAGATAGCATTTTCCACTATAAAAAGAATATTCCTTAATAATAAATACAGAGAGATTTAGTGAAAGAGGTGATGTTCTGTTCTCTTTCTGCCTCTACTGATCATGAAAGCATCAAGACCATTTTGTAGAAAAGAAAGAAGGTTCTGATCTCTCGACAACCCAACTTAAAAGATGGCAGCTCTGACTCTGTCAAAACAAACTGGTCCAACAGAGGTCAGTAATGCTTGGAGGAAGGCCAGTGAAAGTTTAAGAGGATCCAGGTGGACAGCTGTGAAATCCTCTAGAACATAGTCCTTCTCTAGCCTCTGATTTGAGTGGCCATTTAGCACAGAATGATGACAACGGAGCTTCCCAGGCTGGCTTCTGTGGTAAAGTAAAGGTAATGGACTGAGTCACCACATGAAAGGCTGGGCAAAAGGCAGCACAGAGAAAGAGCAGCAGGAGCCTCAGAAAGAAAGGCTGTGTAATGGAAAAAATTCTGGTATGCCCATTCTTGGGTCTTAACAAAGTGCCTTTATTTTTTACTACCCCACTCACTCTGTGACCCCCATGTTTTAGTTATTTAGGCTGGAGGGCTTTTCCTCCTCCTCTAAAGATAAGATAATACCCACATACCAGTATAAATATCTGTCTATGATTCTGTTCAGGGTTCTGCTTTTCTGGTTTGTTCAGTGACAGAGACTTCAAACGCTGTATGCCATTGAATAAACTTATTATGACAAAGTCCGGTCTTCCTCTTATTTAATGAGTTGTCTTCTCTTACTCTTTGATTAAGAAAATCCATCCTAATTTTGGCGTAACAAACAGGATCCGACATGCCAGAGGAATTCTGCAGCAGGGGACAAGGGCACTTGACCATTCTGAAGACTCAAAATTGTCTTCAGTCCACCTACATTGTAAAAGGGGAGTCCTGGAACCTGCGTGCGGCTGTGGCTGATTGGATCCGGATCATAGATCTGCAAACAAATCCGGGTGAGAAATTGCTCTAAAGAAATTTTGTTTTACGACACATCAACCATCATCTCCTAATAATTAACTGATTAGGCTGTGGAGTTGGCAGAGGGAGGACATCAGCTGAGGGCCAAGGTACCCTGTAAGGAATACAGGGAGGATTCTTATTGATGACAATAAGATATTTGCAAAATAACGGATTTTGCAGGTGGTATTAGCAATTTCGACACCTTTTAAAGGAGAAAGCATACGGCAGATGTGTTGCTGTAAGGGTAAGAAAAAAATGGGTTCTGGAACATCAAAGGCATCAGGGGTGCTTCTTCCTCCAGACACTGCAATTTATAAAATAATGAGAGGAAAAGGTGGAGATAATTGTGTTGAAAGTGCTTTAATTTGGGAAGATAGGTTTGATTTTCCAGAGGTGGCAGTTTGAGTGTTAATCAGTTAAACAAAGTGAAAGAGCTGATGGATGAAGAATGGAAGAAAAAGAAAAGTATGAAGAAGGTTAAAAAGGAGGATTTAGATCAGAGAGAAAGATGAGTAAAAGGTTGGAATGAATGGATGCGAGAAGCTGAAGTTAGAGAAAGAAAGTCTGAACTGAAACAGAGGGCAGGGGTAAAGATTTGTCTGGGGACATGAGTAACCGGCAGGATAACGCTGGTCACGCTGGTGACCCCCACATTTCCACCTCTATATAGACCTAGTGATGCTTCACCCTCCTGTCCCTATGCTCCATTACAGGCAGAGTTGCAGGCCCTCCAGGTGACTGATCCAGATCTAGACTCCTGTCCCCCTCTGTGAAGATTTCTGCCTGCACGTCAAGATGCAGCACAAGGTGGTCCCAGCAAGAAAAGCGGCCTCAATGGAGTAATGGGTGTAGTTATTCACCCTCCTTCCCCTCCACCTCTTTCTAAGATAGAACAGCCAGCAGACAAGCAACAACAGAGCTCATCGAATGGCCATAAATCACCTCTACACTCCTCTCTCTGCACCTCTCTTGATTTTAAATAGCTAAGGAGTGGAAAACAGCGAGAGGAGAAAAAAAGGAAGGAGCAGTTCTCCAATGCCCCATGCTGGAAGTGGCTGGAGCTGATGAAACTCAGTTGGTGTCCAGACCATGGACTGCAGCTGACATTCAAGCCAGTGCTGCTCTCCTCCCAGATCCCATAGAGGATGGCAGAAAGTTTGCTGCAGAACTTGGAATTCTATGCCATGAAATGATACCTACGAGCAAAGAAATCCCCCGGCTCCTTGCAGTAAAACTCAAACCTGGAGATTTAGTTGGACTAAGGCTGCCATATCTTGCAATGCGCCCTACCCAGCCAACAGGAGGTGAGGATGGCGATGCAAATCACCCAAATGGCCCATGGTATAGTGCCATCAAACGACTGTGCACTGACATGATCACTAAATTTCCCCAGAGAACTGATTGTGCTGCGCGACAGTGAGTGAAACAGCGTACTGATGAATCTGTCTCTGATTTCCTTCATCACATGGAAGAAATGTTCAATAAACACTCGGTTATGGAACACCCTGCTGATTTCACTGTTTTGGGGCCCTGGGAAACATTGCTGTGTGGATATATCATGGAAGGACTGCTCCCTGAGATTGCTGTGCAAACCAAGACCCTTTATTTTGGATAGAGACACAGGGTGCGTTTTGAGGAACTGAAAAGACATGCTTTACACATCAATGACATTATTAACAACAGGAAGAAGAAAAAAAGCAGAAAAAAGAGACACTGACTTGTATAATGCTGCCCTGACTGTATTCTGGCACCGACCAACACAGTTTTTTTCCTCGAGGACGTGGACGTGGATGAGGACGCCGGGACAGAGTTTGAGGAAGAGGACAGTGGCCCTGCTTTGATGCTTGCCATAATTGTGCACAGTTGGGACACTGGAAGAATGAATGTCCAGAGAGACAGCAGCAGCCTGACAACAGCAACTGACAGATGGGGGGCTGGACCCTAGATCTGACTGCCAACTGCACTTAGGAGGGACCTCCCAAGGGGCATGAGGCTTCACACACTGCTGCATGATGATTTTGATGTTAAAAAGGTACCTGCTTTTACTGATCCACATAGTTTGCTCACAGAGGCCATCACACACTTAGAATGTGCCACTGTAGTTTCATCAGGCATGTATCTCCAAACACAGACCCCTGCTTTTAAAAGAATGCCTATATTTTCTATGATGGTGATGGGTGAAGAAATTTCTTTTGTTGTTGACTCGGGTGCAACTCACTCTGTTTAACTAGCTAAATGAATCAAAGAAAAGCCACAACTCAGTGGTCGTTATGTTCATTCTGTCTCTGCTTCAGGTGAAACAGTTAAGGAAAGTTTTTCTGTTCCTCTAAAGCATTCTACTCCACAGGGAATGCAGTTAAAACATTGATTTTTGGTGTTTCACTTGTGTCCTTTAAATCTTATGGGTAGAGATTTGATGTGCAGAGTGAATATAGCTATCACGTCTACTCCTGATGGACTGATAGTTTACATGCAGGAGGACTCTGACCATGGCTACACTGCAGTACATTGGGCTACAGAAACCCCTTTATATGCATATGAGTGGAAGCTTACAGCTGGTCCTGTACCTCAACATTTTGTCATATTAGCAGTAAATGCTGTGACACTTGACAGTGACATAATGACTGCAAATGACTTGCATCGTATCTCACACGTATCTGATGGACCTGACTTTGACTATGAGGACATTTGGTACAAAATTACAAAGGATAAATTGCAGCTCACTGACATTTACTGGAATGATCACATAGCAGCCTTATCTGTGTCTCTGACTTCTGAAAAGCTGCATTTCTTTCAAGTTTCTGGTTCGGTGCTGCATGTATTGTTGGCTAAGTGTAAAAAATGTGGAATGGCAGGATGTAGGGTTGTTTGTTAGGTGTTGCCTTCACATCATAGACTGGAGGGAGACTGATGTCCCATACGTGTTTGTGTCTCCTTCTCAAGACATTGACCCACTGTTGTTTCCTGCACTCACCCTGTGCAGTTGATTTGACACTCACATGTATTTTCAACTATGCCGACCTGCCCTTCTGCTGATGTAGATCTTGCAAAACTGCCAAATTCATTGTGGGCTGCTCACAAATATGATGTTGGTCTCATCACAGATTGTGAGCCAGTTGTTATTACTCCTAAATCAAATTACAGGCCATGTCAGAAACAATACCCATTGAAAAAGGAGGCTGTAGAGGGAATCCGTCGTGTTTTTGACTCCCTCCTCAAAGCTGGAGTAATTGTTCCCTGTACAAATTCACCTGTGGGAACACCATTGTTCCCTGTGAAAAAGATTAGGCCCCCTGGAGTACCTGATGAATGGAGATTCATCATGGACCTCCAGGCTGTCAACTGGTCCGTTGTGGCCCACACATCATCAGTTCCGAACCCTTCTACGATTTTGTCACAAATTCCACCAGAATCCAAATATTTCTCAGTAATAGACCTGGCAAATGCATTTTTGTCTGTTGCTGTCCTCAAAGACAGCCAGAATTGGTTTGCTTTTGAGTTTGACGGAAAGCCATATTGTTTTAACTGTCTCTGCCAGGGATACACTGAGAGTCCAACCATTTATAATACCGTGCAGAAGGAATCTCTGGCTGATTTAAATCTGACTTCTGGAACTGTTCTCGTTCTGTATGTAGATAATTTGATCCTTTGTGTAGAATTAGTGGATAAATGTAGGAAAGACACCTTAAAACTTCTTCAGCATCTTTATGACAAAGGTCACAAAGTCTCAAAATCTAAAATGCAGTTTGTGCAGGAAGAGGGAACATATCTGGGTCATGTTCTCTCACATAAAAGCAGAAAACTGTCATCTGCCAGTGGATTGAAGCGGTTCAGAAAATCCCAAAGCCGATCACAAAGAAACAAATGATGTCATTTTTGGGTATGACGGGTTACTGCAGAACTCACATTCCAAATTATTCTGAGCTGGTAGCGCCATTGGCTGATTTAATATACAGGCGAGGCTTAGCAGCTGCAGATAAAATTCAATGGACTCCTGAAGCAGAAATGGCTTTCACTGATTTGAGAGCAGCCCTGTCCTCTGCACCTGTGTTAGCTTTACCAAACTCTGATGAACCATTTATTCAAATGGGGTATGGAAAAATCCGGTTTCATGTCATCTGTGTTGTTGCAATCCCATGGTGATAAATTGAGACCTGTAGCTCATTATTCCTGTAAGCTCGATGCCATTGCAGCCAGTTTACATGGTTGTTTACACGCTAATGTGGCTGCTGAGAAAGCTGTGTTAGCGTCACGTGACAGTGTGGGGTATAAGTTATAAGTTTTTGTTCCACATTCTGTTGCTATCATCCTCCTGGAACAAAAGACTTGTCATTTATCAGCAGCATGGTGGCTCAGGTACTCCTCAGTCTTGTTGGACATGCCTAACATTACAATTAAATGCTGTACCACTTTAAATCTAGTCACACCTCTGCCGACAGAGGAGGATGGTGAAAGTCATGACTGCGCAGCTGTCTTAAATGTTGTTTGTACTCCTCATCCTGACTTATAAGATGCCCCTTTGTCTAACACTGATCTTGTGTTGTATGTTGATGGGTCCTCCTCCCGTTCTGCTACAGGTTTGAATCAAGTAGGGTGTGCAGTGTGCTCTGACTCAGGTGTTTTGCCTTCAGGTCCTTTGCCGCCGCATTACTCCGTTCAAACAGCTGAATTAATTGCTCTGAGTGAGGCTTGTAAGTTAGCGGAAGGAAAAACTGTGACTATTTACATTGACTCCAGATATGCTTTTGGAATGGTGCATGATTTTGGAGCATTGTGGAAACATCGCTCCTTTTTAAAATCAGATGGAAAATCTATTTTGAATGCTTAACAAGTCTCTGACTTTTTGGAGGCTGTCTTGTTGCCCACACATATTGCTGTGGTCAAATGTGCATGCTGTTACTGTTCCTGAAATGCAATCCTTTGTTACCCCACAGGAGAAAGACAAATGAAAAAAGCTGGCTGTACTTTTGACAGGCTGTACTTTTGACTCTGGGTGGCATTTTTCTGATGGCAGACCATGTCTCCCTAAGCATTTCTTTCCTTGGTTTGCCAAATGGACACACGGATTGGATCATGTGTCTAAAGGAGGAATGTTAGACATGATTAAAAAAGATTAGGACACAAATGGGTTCTTCTGAAAATTATTGCAAAAGATGTTTGATCTGTGCTGATCTCCCTCTGGTTCTTATTTACATGCAGATGAGAAATAGATCCAGAGCTAATCTGAATCCCTTTGAGATCCTTTTCGGGGGGGCAGCAAACACTGGAGGAGGACCCAGTACTAACTTAACCACATTAACAACTGCTCATTTTGAACATTCCATGTTGGAATACTGTAAGGTTTTGTCATGTTCTCTTTCTCTCTCCCATCAGACCGTGAAAGCTGCCTTACCTTCAGTGGCTGACAAACCCCTGCACCAGTTCCAGCCAGGACAATGGGTGCTGATCCGAGATACCAGGAGAAGCCATTGGAGGGACAAACGGTGGATAGGTCCGTTCCAAATTCTGCTAGTGACTCACACTGCTGTGAAGGTCCAAGGAAGGAACACCTGGATCCACACCACACAGTGCAAAGTCTTCACAGGAACACCACCTGAGCTACGTCCTGACTCCGAACGTCCTATCTCGAGGGGCTTCCAATGACTGCCCACCTGTACCAGGCTGGTAACAGGGCAACTTGAAGTATGGAATCCACTCTGGAGAGGCAGCAGAAGTTTTGTTTTTGTTTTCTTTAAAATCTATTGTGTTAGGTACCAGAAGAAAGGACATTCCACTTTGTAGCTAAGATAAACATGCAGCTGTATGGAAGATGGTCTGTTTTGGTACTGGTAATTGGCATTGCAGTTATTCTCATCACTCCTGTGCTCATCTGGGAAAAGGTACAGCAAAGACAATTTGTGACTAACCTGAGTAATCACACTAGTTATACCCATCAGCTGACTCGAAGAGAGATTCATCACTTCCCTGACTATCATGATCATGCTGATAACATCTGGTGGCAACTGATGCATCAGACTAACGAAAATAAGAAATGACAGTTGTTACGTTTGTTCTTTGATTCCACATGCTTTTAATGATCAACCATTGTTAGTACCTGTTCCCATTGATACTGCCTACACTCTAGCTACTTTCTTTCTGGATCATCAAGCTGGTGGAGGCCATTTTTCCTTGGGTGAGAAATTACACCATAACACCAAAAAGAAAGGTTCATAGGTTCTCTCGTGTGACCAATTTAACATGTGCCGTTACAGGGACTCTTTACAGGTTTCAGGGTAATAGGAATCCAATAAGGGATCCAGACATCTGTATAGTGCAGGAAGAAACCACACCTTATTTTTTGGGAAAGACAGAAGGCTGTAAAACTATTATATCCGCTTCATATGCTCTAACCGACAGAAATAAATCCAACCCATGCACTATTAGAATGGACCCTTACACCATTCCAGAACCTTCAGACCAAGCACCCATACCCTATATCTTAACTCTTAATCTTACAGCCTTACTGGACAGAAGTAAATTGTATGGTCGTGCAGGTGACTTAACTGCAGTCCTTGTTGCTTTTCCTAGCAGAGATGGGTATTTGTGTCCTAAGAACATGGTTTGAATGTGTGGAAATAGATCATACTTGTATCTGCCTGCAAATTGGTCTGGAGTATGTTATTTAGCTCATTTGCTACCTACAGTCACCACTTATGAGTCAATCACCCCATTATTAGAAAGGAAGACAATGCTCAAACGGCAAAAGAGAGCTGGGATTCCACATTGGCAAGGGATCTTGGGTACACTAATTCCTAGTTATGGTGTTGCTAATGCAGTCCATAGGAACAATGACTTGTCAGTTGCATTAGAAAGTCTTACTGCCCTAACTGAAAAACTTTTCTCTTCTCTGACGAAGGAACAGCAGGCTATAAGAACTATGGCTCTGCAAAATAGAATGGCTCTAGATTACCTATTAGTTGAGAGGGGAGGTGTTTGTCACATAATTGGAGAACAATGATGCGCTTTTGTTCCGGATGTGTCCAATAACATGACAAGTATCCAAGACAAGTTACAAGAGTTACTGAAAAAACAACAGGAGATAAATAAGGGCCCGTCTTGGGATCCTTGGTCCTGGTTTATTTCTGATGGATGGACTTCCTGGTTAATAAAGATTAATTATTTTGCTATTCTTTTTGATTTTGATGTTTGTATCATGTAGCATTTTTCCAATGGTGAAAGGAATGGTAATGAGAATAATTAATGTTACTATGTTGAAGGTTAACATGGATGCAAACTTTTGTTTGTGATGACCATGATGTGAACAACTGTTGTTTCTGCATTAAAAGAAACAGACAGCACTGATGAGGATGGGTTCAACAATGCCGAAGGATGCTAAAATGATGTAATAACTCTAAACAGGTTGGGGAGTTGATACTGATGTTCAGCATTCTAGCATTCTAACTGAAGTAAGATGTATGCTTTAACATTGTATTTATATTATCTTTATTATTGTTTCAGACTTTGCTTTGTTACCAGTCTAATGACACTAGGTCCTGGGGGAAAACTGCTTGTTGTACACTTTTTACATAGTTTTATACTATCATAATTATATATATATATATATATATATCATATATATATATATATATATATATATATATATATATATATATATATATATATATATATATATATATATATATATATATATATATATATATTACTATGTGATTATTTTGTGATCAGAAGAGAGGAATGTAATGGAAAAATTTCTGATATGCCCATTCTTGGGTTTTAACAAAGTGCTCTGATTTTTTAGTACCCCAATCCCTCTTTGACTCTTTGACCCCTGTGTTTTCATTATTTAGGGTGGAGGGTTTTTCTTCCTTCTCCTCTAAAAATAAGATAACACCCACATACCAGTATAAATATGTGTCTGTGATTCTGTTCGAGTCTCTGCTTTTCTGACTTGTTCATTGACAGAGA
Source organism: Anableps anableps (assembly GCA_014839685.1). NCBI lineage: Eukaryota > Metazoa > Chordata > Actinopteri > Cyprinodontiformes > Anablepidae > Anableps > Anableps anableps. Next base: position 26,017,112 of record CM026082.1, on the reverse strand, counting down.
CTTCAAACGCTGTATGCCTTTGAATAAACTTATAAAGACAAAGTCCGGTCTTTCTGTTATTTAATGAGTTGTCTTCTCTCCCTCTTTGATTAAGAAAGTCCATGACAGTTGTTTGAAGAAAAAGCCCAGAATTCTCAGCAGGAGTCCACAGACTGCATCCTTCTGATGCTAAGGCTGAACAATAAGACATATCATCCAGACAGATCTTCTCAGACTGGGCCCTGGTTAGGATATGGTCCATAAATAAAAATGATTGCAGCATTTATTGAGATGGGAGACAAAGACATTTCAGTTTAAAGATTTCTAAAATGTATCAGGGGAATGTTGAAAGACCCACTATGGCAGGCCTCTCAGACTTGGCTGTCTCTCCTCCTGCCCTGCTTCTCTGGATGTTCCCATCTTCTCCTAAACAATGGGTTTGCACAGATTTATGGAGATGAATATGATTCATTACAAAGAAAGAAAGCGACTCATCAGACCTTTCTACAGAGCAACATGAATCCCCTGGATCTGAGATACAAGCAGAGCTTTACTTCCTATAAATCTTCGGACTTGTAGCACGCTCTGTTAAACCATTCTAGTCATCAGGAGGGCGAAACAGACGTGAAGCAGCTTTTTGATTTGGTGGCTGTTCATGACCAAGCTGGGGAAGTCATTGGCTGCTCTTTACGTGCATGGCAGCTCACTTTTCAAAGGATGTCAGAGAAACAAGAAGAAAGGGGAAAACAGGGATTTGTTATCTTAACTCAGTTACGGCCAGACGGCCTCATTTCATTGCATTAAATGAAGATTTATGAAAGTTTCCAATTACTGTGCTTATATTATGCAGTGCTATTTGATATATCACATGTAAAGTAAAGGAAAGCATCATCACTCATCTTAAGTACCTTGGTATATGTGACTGATCCTGTCTGTTTATGAACCAACCTGATGTGTGAACACATGTTTCTGTCATCTTCAACTGGAAGCAAATAGAGAGCAACATCTGGGCTGATGCAACACAGCATTTCAGTAACTGAGAAGCAGAACCAACAATGATGACACTCCATCAGGAGCTCATTGGAACAAAAAAAGAACATGCCTTAAGAGTCTAGAAATGCCAGCAATCTGAGTGGAATGAAAACACAGCTTAGATTCCTTAAAGTGAGATGGAGTCAAAAAACACAAAAGTTAGAGCAGATGAAATACTTCGTAATTTAGCAAAATTTTATCGGGCCTGAGTTGAACAATGGAGGTAACAAGATCTAAGAGGTTAGCAGCAGATCTATATAACATGTGTTCCTTAAATCTACAACCAAGACACCCTTACCCAAAAAATTCTAGAACAAAAACTAGTTTAGTGCTGGTTCACCTGTGGTGAAAAAGCCTGGAATGATTGAGAGTCAATTTGAACTTCCTTTGAATCACTGTAATCTTTAATGAACATCTTATTTACCCATCTACCTAGTTTTGACCACACAGAGACATGTGAATAGTTTTATGATCTTTGAGGAAAGCTCTTTCATACATTTGATCTGTGTTGATGAAAACTGCAGAAATGTTTGTGAACTTCAAAAAGCAAACATGATATCATCAGCAAGATATTAACCACTGATAACTCCACAGGAACCTACTTCTAAAAAAAATCTAACTATTCCTATAGTTGCACAAACACCTAACTTTTATATTTAATTTCAATATTAAAATTAGTCGGATAATGTCCGACTGTCTGACAGATTTTCACCAACACTGCATGCAATATACAAAACATTTTCTGCTTCTGGTCAGGTACTTTATGGAGTTGTATACTCAATATTGCAGGCGAGACCAAGGAGATCCAGTCCCAGTGAGCTGTATTACAATGTCATAAAGTAACGCGATTTATAAATTAACAGTGGTTGGAATGCACATGAAGTTCTTCAAATTCAGCTGGGATAGTATGCAAGTAAGGAAAGTATTTATTGAATGACTTACTGCTCTCTAGTGCCCTCATTTACAAGATGAAATGCATGAAGTGGAATATTTTTTTCTCTGAAAAAGATTCCAGTTACATTCAGTGGGACAAATCTCTGAACCACAGCAATCCTTCTTAACTCAGATTCTCCTCACAGATCACCAGGAGCTTTGTTAAATGCAGAAATTAACACAACATTTTAAGAGCTATATTTAATTTTCTTTAATAAGAAATGTATAGTTTCATCCAACTTCCCTGATTAACAACATCGTTTACATAAAGGAAACAAACACTATTTTCAAGAGACTGTACAAATCTGATTCTGATCAATAAATCAGGAGTCAAAAGGTAAAGACAACATGTAGTAAAAAACTCTGGAAGCGCCAACTAAATATGACAAAAGCAACAAGAAATGTTGATAAATCCTGTGGATTGGAGTCTCCACCTTCACAATGAGAAAAAGTGAGAAGTATTTCCTCTTTCTGAAGCCATGAAATAGTTTATGACATCACCGACTTAACAATAAAGCCAACACCAAAAACCTAAAAAATAAAAAAGCTAAAATGCTGCTAAGTTTTAAAATTGGACTTGTTACTGGTGTACTGAAGTAGACTATTTGACAATGGGTATGCTGTATTTTTAGAGGAGTATTTGTGTTTGTGGGTTTCTGACTGTTGACAGGAGCAGAGTTATTGCCAAATAGGCTGTGGCAAATGTTATAATACTTTTAATCAAGACTGTTCTCATTATCACAGTAAATGCCACAAAATATTGTTCTAAATTTTCCAGCCCAGTCATGAAGTCATTGTTTTCTGTAACCTTCTCAAACAGATGACCAAACTGACTCTCCATCATCTCAGCAGTCTTCAACATCTCCTGGAAATCCTCCTCCTGCAGAGTGACGAACACAGAGGGAGAAAGAAAACAGGAAGTAAAATTAGCTACATGAAGATGCCGTTGAAAGCTTTAAATATCTGCAGTAGAAAATGAGGCTTAAACCCAGAGACTAAAGCGAAGACACTGCTTTGAACACACACATCTCCATAAAGAGGCCTGTGCAGAGCCTGTTATATCCTCCCTAGGACATGGTTCCCACACATGAACCCTGCCACAGATTATGCACTGAAACCTCAAGGAATTTCCATTATTCCCTCCACTGAACACACTCGAATATCCAGTCCACTAAGAAAACACTGCATCCTCCAAACAGGCAAAGAGCAAAACACATCTCTAATTTACAGGCAGGAAAAGGGACCATTCTTGTCAGTCGGCATTCTGTGTGTGATGGGAGATGACAGCTTGTGGACCAGGCTGATTCTGGGCTGTGTGAACTGGCTGCACAGTTCACTAAACCTGCTGAAGTGAACTCTGACACAGGAAGAGTGGAGACTTGCTGAAAAGTTGGTGAAGCAGGTGTGAGGCTGCAGTGATGATCTGCAGGGATCTGTTCCTGATGGTCAGCTCCAGAGGCCATGGTTTTATGTCATCTCAAATATCAAACATAAATGTGAGGTGGTCTGAAGCCCCTCCAACACCTGCAGCAACATGTTTGCATTTTGTTCTTTCCAAACTAACCCAGTTAGTCTTCAGCTTGATGTGCTTCAGCAGAACCAAAGCTTGGTGTCCAGTTTTATCCAGAGAACCACAAACACACCCTGTATGTTCCACCAGGAAGGGATGAAACGTTGTCCTCAAACATGGAGGCTCATCCAGCAGATGGAGATGTTTCTGAGTCAGTCAGAGAATTAGTCATCAAGTGTGAAGAATGAAACCAGGCTGTAACTGGGAGGAACAGCAACACTGTGTGTTTTCACCAGGCTGGGGCTCCTGTATTCATAGACAGAGCTCTGAAAGAGCCCAGATCTGCGGTGGTCCCTCTGAAACATTTTGCCTCCAGCCATGTGGCTTCTGGCCGACCCCCTCAGTGCAGCAGCAGAGCTGGAACCTGGTTGCACTTATTTAGCCTTCTGGTTTTAGTGGGAACATCCAGCTTTAGATTGGTAGACAGATATGATTTTATAGAGAACCACTTTGCCAAACAGACAATTATAAACACACAAAGATGCACATTCATGCTGAGAGACTCAGAGACACAAGCAAACCTGCAGGATTCAAGCTGAGTGTGAGCAGAAAACATGAACACACTTAAACTCAGGCTGGTGAGAGCTTCTAACTCCTAAACAGCTCCGTTTCTGGAGATGCCTCCTTCAGCCAGGAGCTGCTCCAGAATGTCTCTGGTGGTTTTCTGCTTCATAATGGATTAGCTCCACAGCTAAATATGAAAACTTTCTGTGACAGTCAGCTGAAGCCCTGCCTGCTGGTTCTGTCCAGCTGTCTGCCGTGGATCCACCCTGGGAACACAGAACCCCACAGTCTCAAGTTCTGTTGATGGTTGGATCAGGTTCTGTCCTGCAGGAAGACAGTAGGAGGACATGAAGACATGAGCCGTTCCTCTGCAGAGTTTCTCTCCGTCATCAGAACCTCACCTGCTGGATCAGGACCCAAAGATGGCCGCTGTGCCCAAACACAGGAAGAGATGCCCACTATCCTCTGTGCTGATTGGTCTGTGACATTTCTACGTCCGCCAATCAGAATCTGATTCCGGTTAAACTTTTCCAGGTAAAGGTTATGTTTCCCAGCATTGAGCTGCTGATGGGAGGATGGGCTGATAGAGATGGAGACCGAAGCAGGAAAACTAAAGAAGAAAAGCAGAACCAGAGATTTTGGATTATTGGATCCAGTGATTGAAGCTGATCAGAGGTAAGAACAGCCAGAACTTATTAACCTGCAGATGCTGAAGCAGCTTGGACCTGCTGAAACACTTTGTTCCTCAGCAAAGACAAAAGATCACCTAGTTTCACAATATGAGGCTAATAACACTCACTTCTCTGCTTTTGTATATTTCTGATTGTTTTCTCGGTTCTATTGTTTCTGTTCTGTGGTTTTATGGTGAGTTTCTGCTGTAAAGTCAGAGCAGTAAGAAGAATTCTCCTCATGAACTGTAAAAGCTTTCAGCACATCAGTGGCAGCGTGTGTCCTCCTCAGGTATCGTCTTTTGAAAGCAGGACACACAGCGATTCCTCAGCAGGACACCTGCTTTACAGCGCCACTAAAACTCACCTGCTCTCTGTCGAAATACAAACCAGAAACCAAATCGGTCTTTTCCATCCAGTTTTTGATCCTCTCTTTAATTTCAGACTGGGTTCCTCTCTCAGCTCGGCCCGTTTATTTCAACATTACATTTATTGGTTGTGTTTTTCAAAAGCTGTCCTGAAACGTCTCCGTCTCAGATGATAGCGCTGCAGTCGGCCCGCTCTGCAGAAAACAATGAGCCCAGTGTTTCTGAGCTTTTAGCATTAAAGCAGAAGCGTCTCTCTTGGGGACAAATGCAGCTTCTGGAGGACAGAATCTGTCTGAGGCCACTCAATCAACAGTCCAACCCTGTCAAAGCCATCAGAGCAAATCTGCAGAACCTTCCATTGTCTCAGCATACATGAACATTTATACACAAGAACTGCTGAGTTAGCTGGCTGAACTATTCCTGTCTCTCCCACAGTTTTAAGTGGGGCTTTGTCACAGGCGATCTGTTTGGACCTCTTTTTCCCTCTAGACCTTATCCCGGGATCTTGTATCCAAAGGACGATGCAGAGAATCATCTCACAGTAAGACAGATGATTTCTTTGGTCTGGGCAGAGATAAACTATTTAAAATAGAATGATTTAGATGTTGTTCCATTATGTTGATCCATTTTTTGAGCTGCTTAACCCACTGTTTCTTTGAAGAGATGCCGATTACCTGGTTTGATCATATTTGCTGTCTTTAAATGGCTAAATCCAAAGAAGATTGAGTTTAATTTGTACAGCTAAACAAACTGATCAATCTACATACCCCCATCATATGTAGATGGTAGGTGCTTTTGAAGGTGAACAGGAAACAGTGTCGGCGTGCTGATCAGTAAGCTTCCATGCAGCCCTTCATGCAGCAATCTGTGATGAACTTTGTCTTTTCAAGGCTTTGGGTCAGAGTCAGTTTGAAGCTTTTCAACCTTGAGCTTCAGTCTGAGTTCGGTCTACAATCTGTTCAAGCTAGAAGACTTCTAGAGATATTTTTTTCCACCAGATGAGACTGAAGAAAAGCTGTTTGATTGTAACATACAAACACGGCACTTCAGCAATCTATCATGAACTGTGGAGCATAGAGGTGGAGGGGTAATAATTTCAGCTTATTTTGTCACCATGGGACCTGGGAACCTAGCAGTCACTGGGTCGACCATAAGCTCCTCTGTTTACCAAGGTAATGGAGAATGAAATGTGACGCCATCTATTTATTCAACACAGCAGAGGTTTTCCTCTGGGAAAGCTCTTCAAGCCGAACACAGGTTGTTATGGCCCCTTATTTCTGAGCTGCGAGCATCGTTTCTGCTGCTGCGATGAGCCACAACACAAACAAGTTCATCTCCCCTCCTTCACTGAGCTGCCTGTAATTTCAGAGTGGACATTTCCACTCGTCCAGCCCACATCACAGCTCTGTCACTCATCCCTCCGCCTCAGTGAAAAACATTGCATGCCTCCACCTCCACCGCAGCGTCTCCTAAATATAACGCCTCCCCCAACAGCGCCACCACCCTGCTGCCCTGCTCTCTGCATGCTGGGACTCTGTGTGTACACTCAGGACCACAGACTTCCTCCATGTCAAACTCTGGATGTAACTGTGTGTTTGTGGAGAAACCTTCTGCGTGTCCACCCTGCAGCGGGACTTCTTCTTCTCCCCTCCAGCTCGTGTGAGAGCAGCAGGAAGGCCTCAATCATCCTTCTGAGATTTACAACTTGCATTTTAATTAGGTGGCCACAAATGTGGGGGCAGACCGCGCCGGGGCCAGTTTCAGAGAGGGCCCCGAGGAGAGGAGGAAGCACAGACGGAGACCTCGGGGCCACTGTCTGGAGATCAGTTACCAGAACTGGACCCGGCCCTGTCATCAGCAGCTCACACTGAGTTACAGAGACACACAGCCGACAGCAGGGAGCTGCTGCTTAAACTGGAGCAACAATCAGACTGCTGCTGTCCCTGCTGCACTCTGCCTCTAGTGGACAGGAGAGGAATCACCAGAGATGGACTGATGGAGTTTGTGGGGCAGGGGTCTCTTCAGAGTCTGATTTTAGACATTTGACAGAAGTACATGCAACCCCTTTGATAAATGCTAAAAAATGAACAACAAATCGTCTCCACAGATACAATAACTAGCATGAAAATAATCACATCCAAAGGTCAATAAGTTACAATAACAGGTTCCATCAGCATGAGACACAAACTGAGAACTCACTGATCCTAAAAGGTCTTGTTTTCGTTACAGATTTTGTTTATATCCTTACAGTATGATGTTCATCATGTGATACTTTAATTCTATTTCTAGTTTTTCAGTTTACAGTTAAACTCACGAACAGAATGCAGCCATTATCCAAAGAGCAACAGAGGCAGGTTGGGTCTTTTTAAACTTGTCAACAAGGATCTAATGAGTTTCTGCAGCATCTGGAACTGAAAGTCTAATCGACATAAAACAGTTCAAGGTTCAGAAGTGAGTTTGCTTCTTCACTCTAATCAGGATTTTTCTTGGAGCCCTCTCAGGTCTGCATACTTGTTGCTGTGGATGTCCGTCTCAACGAGATGCTTGGAGATGAAGTGGTACTCCACTCCTTCGCTCTCCTGGTTCTTCTTGGGCCGACTGGTGTCTGAGAGAGAGACAGAGACAGAGAGAGAGGGAGTGAAGAGCTCAGACTCAGACTGTCTGACTCTCTGCTGCTACATAAACTGCTTGAAACTGAGCCACATTATTATAGAGCTGGAAGCCTGAAAAACAGCACTACAGGCCATGCCAGGCCTTGTAAATATGAGGCTGTAATAGCACCATAAAACACCCAACCTGCAGGGCTGCAGCAGCTCACATTCAGCTCTGCTTTACAGAGTCTCAGTAAATGCGTCTCCTGTAATGTGGCTGCTTGGCCTGTTGGAACAGAAGCCGTGGCGTTAGCAGCTGGGAGGCGACAGAGTTTGGGAGCATTTATTTGGCTGTGGTGCACCCGAACGCCTCGCTGTAAAATGGGGGGTGGGAGCGGCACGTGGACGGAACGTGAGCGGTCAGCCTGCTGAGTCTGTCAGGGTCAGGAGGTCAACCCTGCTTTCACAAGGTCAGAGGTTAACCCCCTCAGACATGAAGAGCAGCAGCTTCCATCACCTGCAGCTCCAGCGGCCCAGTTCTGCTTTCCTCTCCTCTGAGCTGCTTTTCTCAGCAGCAGGTCGAGGAGGCTGAGCTGAAGTTGAGCCCCTGACTCGTCGACCCGGCTCGCAGAAAACCAGCCGTGTCATTTAGATCACGTGTCTCTGCTTCAGGAGGAAACGCCAGAAATCCACCAGTCAGACAAGAGACTGAAGAAGATCAATTGCTTCAAGTCATGGAGTCTGAGAGACTCGCTGCAAAGCAGCCTTTAGTCAGAGCAGCAACATCAAGCACACATTGTTCTGGACTCTGCTCGGTGGCAGGAGGAAGAAACCCAGGGGAACCAAAGAAAGTCAATCTGCTCATTCCCAAATTCTGGAGAATATCCCTAAACATGGATCGGGATCAGAATGTTTAACATGAACTCTGCAGGGTTAATGTAACGCTCCTTGTGTCAGACGGCCTGTCTATGCAGGCAGCTGTCTCCTAAACTCCAGTTTTAAGATGAACAAAACAGTTTCAGGCTGAATGTGAAACAACAGTAGGGGTTGAACACATCCATGTGTCCACTGAGCAATCAGCAGAGACAGACTGGACACTTTCTGGGCCTCTGTCTCCCAGCGAGGGACAGAACTTGTGCCATTTTAGAGTTTCAGATGGTCTGAATCGGACTGTCTGGGCTGAATAAACAGCAGCATCACATGTGAGAGCAGTTAACAGAACCTGTGGCGAAGAAAGGGCCTCAGTCAGATTTTAATACCAGGGACATTTTAGGGCTCTGATTTGAGTGGGACATGTCCAGAACGTCTCAAGGCACTCAGCAAACACAGCAGTTAATATCAGAGGTCTTTAAACCCAGACTGCAGCTTCTCTGCGAGGGGTGAACCAAAATGGAGCTGATCTAATCTGAAGGTCCAGAACAAAGATTTCTGTCAGACAGAAAACACACAGTCCGACTCAGCAGCGGAGCTGAGGAAACAGCAGCTGAGCTGATGTTGCCTGTGAGCTCTCTCAGACTCTCTCACTCAGACACAGACAACGTGTGAAGTGACTTCAGCAGGACGACTGCAGGGAACTTACGTGGGATGGTCACACCGAAGTGCTGGGGGTCAGAGATCAACAGCTTCCTCTTGAGTTCATTCAAGCCAACACCAGTGGGTCCTAGACAGAAACAACCAGAAACATCCCATAAATGTTCATCAGTGCTTCTCAGCAAAACCAGCAGAAAAACGTCTGTTTCCTTCAAGGTTCTTCAGAATCTGTTTGTTCTCAGCTGGGAGAAGAAAATGCAGCAGCGGACATTTTGATAAGTTAAAGGAGGGAAAGCACAAATGTGACTAAGAATCCAATGAGTGATGGGTTCACAGCAGGGTTCTGTTGTTGCTGCTTCAGCCTCGCACTGATCCTACAGAACCAGGGTCATTTGTTCCTGAACCTGTCCTGCCTGTTAGAAGGTCACGAAATGTGCTGCTGTGGATTATGAGCAAACACACTTTAATACTTGAACACAAGTTGACTTCAGTTCCAGTAAAAGTCTCCAACCTTCCTTCTTCCACAGAGATATCAACCAGTTTAACAGAGGAGATGAAGGAAACAAGCCTTTTTCTGCGACTGCTGCAGGTCAGCTGGACTCCCCATCATGTCCCCAGTGGGGGAACCAGCAGAATAAGTGGGAGCAGCCAGACTAATGACAGCATGTTGATTAATGAGTGGCTCACAAAGCTGAGCATCTCTCCTCAGGTTTTAAAGTGGCCCACATGAAGAACCAGGAGAATGAAACTCAGAAAACAGATTCATTTGTTACATTGAAGACCTCTGAACTGAGAGGTTCTGATGGTTTATTCATTTGTCTCATAATAATTAATAGGTAACAGAAACAAAGACTGAGATCATTTTTCTCTGGCAGAATGTGGAACCTTTTAAAATCCCCTGGGTTCTCTACATCTTCCTCAGTGCCTTCTCTTCTACTCTCCCTCTGTCTGAAAACCAGAACACCACATCCCCCTTTGGCTTCCATAGCAAACTGGACCAGAGCTCAGTGTTGGACCTGTGCAGTGTGTGGACATTCGGGGACAGTTTGATCCGGCTCCACATTCCTCACATGCCTGATGTTCTGGGCAGACACTACAGTCGTCTCAAACCCTGTTGGACATTCGTTTCTCCAGGTGGATGTGTTCAGCAGCTGCTCCTCTAAAACAAACAGATGATGACTTCAGTCGGTGGTGAGGATCGGATGGAAAGAGGAGAAGCAGTTCTTCTGTCGCGTCTCGTCTCAATGTTCCTCAACATGTCATCTGGTGGAGAGGAGGATGGTTTAGAGGAGATCCACCACCTGATGAAGATTCAGTCTGACCTCTGATCTCTGGAAGCCTTCACACACAGACACATTCACAGCCCAGGCTCTCCCTCTCCTCCTTCACAGTAACACATGGTTTGGGGTCCAGTGGTGTGACGGCTGGAGGTGATCAAAGCTGCTTCCTCAGTGAACATGGAGGCTCTAGAGTGAAATCAGAAAATCTCTGAGGAATGAGAGCGTGAGGCATTCTGGACACTGTGGTTCCCTTCTCAGATCAACAGGCACAAACTGAAGCGAAGACAGCGATCAATCTTAGCTGGAAAGAAGTTTTTCACTTGGAGAAAAACAGTCTGAGGAACAGAGGAGCTGAGTGGTCGGCTGATTTATTCAGATCAGGAAACGGAGTTCATTTGGACTCAGGTTCAGGAATGTGGGAGGAATGCAGAGCTGCTGTTTGAACAAGGCTCAGCACCAATGTTGTTGTAGGCCATGAAGGTGGCAGAGCGCAGTAAGAGAGGCTCTCTAATGATCCTGATCACAGTGGTGCAGACAGTCCACAAACCTGCACTCAGGCTGGGTTCTGCTCAGTCTGAGGGGGAATATGGAGCCTCTGGATCAAGGGAGCAACACAGCAGAGGTCCAACAGAACCACCACCAGGTCACAATGCTCCAGTACAGCAGCTCCATTATGAACCCAAACCCTGCTGCTGTTTTCTCTGAGCTGCAGAATTTCCACTGTGTTTAAGTGTTTCTCTCTCCCTCCTTCTGTCTCTCTGCTGCACTAAAAGTGTCAGACTCCATTACTGCTCTCATTAGAGAAGCTGCCTTTGATATGGAGAGCTGAACACCTTCCAGGCCAGACAGGGAGCTGGTCTCATGCAGCCTGAACAGGACAGACCGAGGCTCGACCCAATGACCTGATCCCCAGGCTCCTCGACTTCCCAGCAGCGATCACCCTGCTGCTCCACATTCAGATGACGGCAGCAGGAACACCAGCAACCTGCAGCTCCTCATCAAGACATGCTGTAATGAAGAGCTCCACAGGTTCTGTTTGTGGATCCAGAACGGATCAATACTGACCTCGGACAGATGCTTGGCTAAAATCCATCAAACGGTTCTGGGAGCTCATTGGGTCGAGTTAGAAGGAAATGTGGAAATCCACACTGACCTTTGTTGGTTAGCAATCGGATTTCTTTCAAACCATCAGAGGTTTGGCCAAACTTGGCTCACGGTATGTAAAACTGATTTTCATTGGCTGGCTGTCCTGACGGCTACAGAAGCCCAGATAAGCATCTTGATTTGTCTTTGAAATGATCCCAGACTTCATGTCTTCAGCTCCATTCAGGTCAGAGAGGCTGCAGCCCAGTCATTCGAGGCTGCTTCGGACGCTGTGTTCACCCGAACACATGAACAAACGCCTTCAGGCATTAGGAAAAAGCTTTCAGAGAGGGGGATGCTGGATCCAGAAACACTGTGCAGGAAAGCTGCCGGGCTACAGAGAGGAAAAGGTTCCTGTCTGCAGCTCCTGCTGACTTTAGTTCTCTGAAGAAACACGCTGAACTTCTCCTGAACTCTTTCCCTGAAGCTTTGCTCAGTTTTCATTTTTGCACCACGTTTTCATGGCAGGAAGACCTGCACAGAAAACAGCTGTCAATGTTAGAAAACAGAAGCTGCTGCTCATCAAACACTTTCATTCTCTTCACAGATGCAACGGGCTGATCCTGAGTTTGTTTAATGTCCTTTATTAATCCTCCAAATCTGTGAACTCAGGTAAATAAAACTGTCTGATGACCTTTAACCTCCTCTATACAGCTTCAGCCTCTGGCTCATCATCATGTTCAAACCATTCAGGAGAAAATTCACAATCGTCTGAAATTATGTTTTGAAATTCTTGGAACTTCACTGAGGATGAATTTCATCAGCAACGAGAGTTTAAATATGTTGGAACAACATATTTGTTGTAAAATGTGTAAAATGATTTTCTTGATTGTTACAGACCCTAAAACTGACAGATATAGAGCCACTTCTGGAAAAACAGAGAAAAGTTGTTTAACTAGAAAAATCCAACGACTCTGGGGAGAGGCAGAAGAAGACGGACGGCAGGCTGAGGAACAGAAAGCAGAGCCTTTCTTCCTCCACTTCACTGTGTGTCCAACTGTCCACAGACTGTCCTTCAACCTGTGGAAGTTCTCTGAAAATATTTCCTTGAGGGTGATGGGTGGGAGAGGTTCAGCATCCTCTGTGTTAGACTGGGACTCACTGACAAGAAAACGGGTTCGTGAATTAGCATCTCGGCCTGATGAAGTCCATGCTCTGAGTACCGAGGCCTGGCCAATCAGGCGAGAACACGGAGCAGAGAAATGAAGGAGGGAAACTTTTCAACCTTCTGAATTGGATGTTCAAAAAAACCCTTCCTGAAATACCTGCACTGAAGCTGCTGGAACAGATGTTTGAGCTTTTTTCTTGATTAATGGAAACTATGAAGAGATTCTCAGTGAAAATTTGAGGAATGTTGTTGCTCCATTTATGTCTGAGACGTTCTTGTCATATTTGTTCCCATCAGAAACCGAAAAAGGAAAATGAGAAGCCGACAGTTCGCTGATGCTCCAGTTGGTCCTGACAGAGATTTAAACCTTCACTGCTGCACCTGGCTCAGCTTATTGTTCCACCATTTACTGCCAACACTCCTCCAACCACAACCACAAAATGAGAAACCACTAAATTCATTCCTGGACATCGGCACGTTTTTGTGAAGCTCTTTGGAGAGCTCAGCAGTAGCTGCTGCTCCAGGCAAGTGTTACCAATCTCACCGTCTCGACAGCTTGAAAGGACTCAGAGAGCAAGACGCAGGAGGTGAAAGCATTTAATAAGGCTGACTGATACGAGCTCTGCACCGTCCGTCCCTCTGAGAGCTAAATTAAGGACTGCATTATGCTCCTGGATCATGGAAGGCTGAGGCCAATCCATCTGGAGCTTCTGGAGTCCCAGAGGTCACAGTTTCCATGATCTATAAGTGTCTCCATGCTGAGAGCTGAGGATTTTCATTAAAACAGTCTCTACAGAGCCAAGTCTAACAGCAGCCGAGTGTGAGGCGAGCAGTGACATCACAGATTACCATCAGGCTCTTTACTCACCCACTAGGACCACCACCCTGTGTTTACCTTCATTCTGCCTATATAAAAACAGAAATAGTATTTTATTATATAATGCATTATCTAAAATCGTATTTTAGCATCAACAAGGTTATTCTAGACCAGCTGTTGGTGAAAACTTGACCCACAGGAGACCTTCAGCTGAAGGAACATTTCAGATCCTGTCAGGTCTTCAATGGAGTTTGTTTCCTAAAGACACGACTTTCAGATACTGTTTGTTAAAGTTTTCACACATAACTGTCCAGCTTTGTTTTCCAAAGACTGGATTATGTATGGAACATGAAATCTGCATGATTAATGTAAACAAACAGCTAAAACTTGATCCTACATCACTTTATAACTGCAAGTATTTCTGCTTTATATCACCCAGATTTAGCTGCCCTTCAACCTCTGAGTGTCACAAAGACTTCGTAATATACTGATTCATTGTGCAATCTCTGATCTCATCAAGATTTAAAGCATTAAAAGCAGACATTTGTATTTATTAGATGCTGCTGAAACCTGAAAAGTAATAAATCCCTTGTTCTGCTTGCTGCCATTAACTGAGACTTGGTTTAACTTTTATGATTTCATTATATTTTAATCAGTAATAAGTAAAGCCAAAGACATGATGCAGAATGAATGAAACCAAATGAACCAAAATGAAATGATGAAGTGAGAGACTCTAAATAACAGCCTGTCTAATACTTTCCACAACATCCTCAAACAGCTGTGTTGCTTTGCAGACAAACAGCTCAGAGAGTCACATTTTTCTCTGCTTGTTCTTTTCCAAACAATCCCTTAATAAGGGATGGACCTGCAGACCAACGCTGAGCTCCAGATGAAACACACTATAAGTCACGGCAACACTGCTTTTGGAGAAACGTGTGTGTATAAGCAGCAGTGAAGGCACACGACCCAGTGCTGAATATAGTCTTACACTGAACGGAGGCAGATTTTATTCCACTCTGGCTAAACTGTGGCTTTCATGGTCTGTGCCATCTCTCCTGTGATTAATCTGCTCCCTCAGCAACAGAACCACCCCACCCCCTACCGGAGGATTATTACTCTCTGCCTCACAATGGAAAACATCCACCATTCATTTGCATTTCTCCTGTAAAAAGTCATTAAACTGGAACTGATATCTACAAGGTTGGTGTCATCACAACAACCAATCAGAATCAATCAGAGTATTAGTGATCCCTTGTTGAAAGGGAGCAGATGCATTCTGAAGGTTTAAACCTAGAAAAACTCACACTGGTCACTCACTGAGCTCAATATAAACAGTCTGATTAAACTTTGAATTAAACTATGAAAGTTAACAGTTCTGTTCACCAAGCTGCAACCTCCCTGGATCAGAGTGAAACTGATCCGGTTTAATACAGAAATTGGATCAAAACTAAGGATCTTCATGTCTTCAGTCCGGCTGAAGGATCTGGTTCCGAACTGGGTCCTTAAGTTCAGGAAAACATCTGCTTCCGGTTTCTGCAGCTTCTCGCCAGCATCAATGAACAGGAGCCAGAACAATTATTTTTCAAAAGTCATTTTTTCTTTTGTTGTACGAGATGATGGGGGCAGACATTAACATGATCTGGAGTGGACGGAGTGATTCATGTCCAAATGAAATGATGACATTAAGGACATTTGTCAAGAAAAACCTCTCTCTACAAATAGCAACATATTTGTTAGACAATGTTCCAAGGAGAAAGCTACAGAGAGGGAGAGGAATGTTGGATACTCTGGCCATAAGATCCGCTATCTGCCTCCTTACTCAGTTGAGTCAAATCAGAATTGTTCTGAAGTTTTCTACAACAGAAGCTAAGTAGAGGCTGAATCTTTTTCAGTGAATTTTACTGCAGAACGTTTCCTGCTGTAAATGAAGAAAATGCTAAATCTGGAAGTGACAAATATTGAGACAGTATGGTGGAGTTATTGAGTAGAAACATAAAAAGACAAATAAGGGGATGGGCCTATTTAATTCAGTAGAAACATGAGATGTGACTGCACACACTGAAGTAGATCCACACAGCTCTATTTGGAAGCTGTCTGCAGCTCTCTGAGGCCAGTTTCCAGTCTCATAATGTCTCACAGCCATGTAGGAAATTTAGCAAGTGTGTAAGGAAAGCAGCCGGAGGCCTCTGCAAAGTGAAGCTACAAACTACCCACTCAGACTCCAACATACTGAGAACCACTACAACCCTGGACCTGGAAAACACATGTCTACACCTGTGAAACACAAAGAGAGAAAAGTTGATCTGAAGATAAACCATCACAGAGACTCAAGTCATGCAGCTTCCTGAAAGGAGAGAGCAGCATCAGGTTGTCCAGACGTCACAGGGAGGCCAACAGTTAACGACAAATGGAAGAAACAATAAGCAACCACTTTCCTTCCAATCACAACTCATTTTACTCAGAGTGGGGAGAGAAAAATGAAGGTGAAGCCAAGAGGAAAAAGTTCCCAGTGAAACCACGTGTTGAGAGGCCGCTGTAGTGAAGGACCCTGCATCAGGGGCCTGAGGCCTAACTGTAGGAGTCTGTGCTGACAGCTCCAGAACCATCCTGGTTCTCTGACTGGGAGGTTCTCCTCCTCAGACTGAATGGAGACAACATCTATGGAGTTAACCAGACATGGCAGTCGGGGATAAAGTGAGCATCATGTTCTCGGCTCAACGCTGCGGTTTGACGCTTAACATTTAGTCCAGGTGGTGGGCACCAAATGTGGGAAGCATTAGCAGCCCTTTCTGCCTTATTATACATCCAGATTACAGGACTGGTTAGAATGATGAGGAGGGATGGTAGGCAGCCATGCTTTCCATTCTGTCTGCCATTAGTATCTCAACATGGAATAAAAGGAAGAGAAGACCTGAGGGGAGGCAGGAGAACTGCTATTCTTGCACTGTCTAGCTTGATTTGGGGAAACAGGCAGGACTTTGATGTGAAAACTGTAATTAAAGGATATTAAAAGGAGAACAAAATACTGAACCGATGGAAACAGAAAATCTTAGTCAAATCTTAATCAATCTAATATTATATCCAGATTGATCCTGAAACAAAGCATCACTCCTCATCTGTCCTTGAAATGACTCTTGGAAAAAAATTACTTGAATTTGAATCTCTGAAAAACAGCATTTTTCATAAGAAAAGCTGTAATTCCTGAACCTTTTCTTCATATATTCATACATAGCTTTGCTTTAAGGAGGGTCTGCTCCTTAAGTGTGTATTCACAGTAAAAATATAACATAATTCATTTCTGACAGTAAAAATTGAAGTCATTTTCTAAGCCTTTCAGCTCCAAACTCTACTGTACGAGTTCTACAAATGTTCCTCCTACAACTGTAATAAAAGCCGTCTGCAGAAATGATTATGGTTCTGTAATAAAGTGAAGTTCAGGTTCTGATCTTTCTGACTGCATCCAGCATCTGTTTCCTTTAGCAGCCGACATATCTGGTCTTGTACCTACACTGACCTTCTGACAGAGGCAAGTTTAGTCCAAGTGATGCTTCACACCTTTAATACGTTTCTGCAGCAGTCATCCCAGTGTTTGAACTGGGTAATCTGGGGGAGAATAGGCTCTGGGAGCGCTTTCTACAGCCCTCACATAAAGTATAAGGAAAATGGTCTCCAACCCAACGCTTATAGGCTTACATGGTGGAATAATGTTTGAGATCTTTGGCTGCTAAACGTCAATTTGTGTCAGGAGCAATTTATGTTTCCCCTCCATCTCATCCCACAGCTCTACAGGCTTAGAGATGTCTCATCTGAGAATGATGCTGTTTGACCCAGAAGCTGCTGCTGGATTTAAAAAAAATAGAGTCAAACTCATCCTGACAAAATAAGTGGGTCAGATTCCAAGGGAAACTCTGAAACCTCAATCAACAATGTTTAGTGAAACCAGCCTGTAAGAACCAAAAGCTCATCAATAAAATGTCTGTTTACAGAGATGATCCAAGATGGCTACCAGAAAATCAGGCAGAATCTTTGTTTCAGAATAAATGGGAACATTTATCAAACCAGTAAAGAGATCCACTTTGATCCACATGTTTGAACTTGATTTTAATCCCCACCAATTCTCAGAAAGGTTCCACTAAAACATTCACTCTTCTGCTCCGTTCACCATACAGCTGCATTGCTAATGGTACCTCTAAAGCTACGAAACTTCCTCCTCTGAAGTCATTAACCAGAACCAGTGACGGTTCCAGAGATCCAAACATAAAACAGGAGTAAAATGTTCCCAGAAACCGTTAAAATATCAAAGCTTCTGTTGGGCAGGGAGCACCACACATGAAATGTTTTTCTATGCAGCACATCAGTTTGGCTTTAATCTGTGCTCTGCTGGCTCTAACAGCATCTTCTGAGCACAGAAAATTTCACCCCTCCAAACTTTGCTTTTAATACTGAACCTTTCAAACATTGAATGAAGCATGAAGGTAAAACACACTAAAACCGGAGGACAACAACTGCTCGCCTGCCACCTTCCACCACCTCCTTTATTCCACCATACAGCTTCAGTAGCATTGCAAAAGCATCTGTAGCTTCTGGAGTTTCAAACCTTTGAGAATGAGCCAACTTTTCATCCTACAACCACATCCAACAGGCTGAAAAGCAATGCAGCAGAACTCACCCAGAGGACATGTTATTAGAACTTTCAGGGGTTTTTTTTCTCCTCTTGAGTTTCTTTTATTTCACTTAAGTCTCACTAAGGGCTGCTGAAGTCAAGAAATGCTACTGACCTACCAGAGCACTGGATGTTGTTTGGGTCGTAAAGAGGAAGAGGAGAGGCTGAGGTTATGCAGAGGACAGAGTGACTGAGGAAGGACAAACTGGAACAGGACAGAAGACGAGGAAAATAAACAGGACAGTGAGACAAGGATGAGACAATGAAAGTGACCCTGGTTAAAGTTGGGAGACATGGTCCAAACGGTGAAGTGATAAACTTGTGTGTTCAATATCTAACAAAATATGAAGTATGATATGATGCTGTATGAATGGATGGATCTGAGGTCTCTCACCTTCTGATCTTACCCTCAGTATAAAGATCAAAAGCATCGAAAGAAAGACAAATGGGCATAAAGAATCTCTTGTAATCCACTTCGAACACTATGTGGTTCTCCAAAAGGACGAGACCAAGTGTTTCTTCAAGAAAAAGCTTAAAAGTGATCATAAAAATATGAAAGCAACATTTCAGGACCAAATGAATGAAACTGACCCACAAGCTTCCAGAACAAAGCATACAGTCATCTTCAGTAAATTAGAATATTATTGAAAAGTTCATTTATTTCAGTAACTCAATTCACCAAGTGAAACACATTATGGAAATTACTCACTGAAGGGTGTTTTCAAGTTTTTATTTCTGTTAATTATGACAAATTCTCACTTACAGCTCATGAACACATCACAATTCATTTCTTAAATGATTAGAATATTATATCAGACCAACAAAAAAATATATATTTTTAATGAAGGCTTTTTTTTTTTTTTTTTTTATAACAATATGAACGTTATGGACAACCCTGAGCATAATACGAGTTACAAGATTTAATTTTATTTGGGATTAAAGTATTTTTGAATTGAACTGAAATGAACTAAAACAATGTGGGTCAGTGGAAAGTATGTTTAATACGAGCTTAAAGGTTATTATTTTAACCTGACTCATGAGCCTCATCAGAACAAATTTTCTAATTTACTGAATATGACAGTAGAAAGTAGGCTGTACCATGAACTTGAATCCATCCAGAACTATTTTCAGAGATGTGTTCAGACCTGTAGCAGAGGCTGAACAGGAATCACCAACACATACTTCATCCCAGCACCATGATCTGCAAGGTTCTTGTTGCTGCTACTGTGCTGACAGATTAAAAAGTTCCTGGGGGGATCGTTTGGGAGCAGTATCTGTGTAACCAGGATGTAACCTCTCACTTACTGGCATTTCATGGTTGATAAGAATTTTAAACAAGACTGGTCACTCTGCCCTCATTTCAAGGTTATGAATTCATCATGTTGACGCCATGCTGACAACTAACTCAGCTCCCTTGGTGTTGTTTATGAAACCATCTCGTCTCATCTCCTCTGTTGCTACAACCAACAGGATGGCTTCCACAAGGCTTCAATAACCAGCACATGTTCTGTTGTCTATCATTTGCCTTTTTAGACAATGAACACTAGTTCTCACTCTCATTAGTCTCAGGCCTGCTGGACCAGGAATGGAGAAGCATGATCGAGGGTCTGCATAGATAACCAAGTCACTTGGTGTTTCCCTCCTCAGGAAGGTGGAAAGCGATGATGAAGCCCATAATTTACCATGATGTGGCATTGTCATGGTAACAAGCTAGTGAAAAAACCTGTGTAAGTAGAGTTCTGCAAGCCTGGTGTGATCTTCTACCATCAAGCTGCATCCATGTGGTGAGGTCATTGGAGTAAGTCAGATAAAAAGACCTTCTGAAAAAGCAGAGTTAAAGACAGATGGACCTTAGAGTGAAATGTTTCATCAGAATTTAAAGTAGCCTTTGAATTTCCTCCAGATGTTCCTGAGTTGCATCAAACAGCAGGTTAAAGTTGGTCTCAAAATGGTAGCTGGGGCAGGGTCATGTGACTTCTGGTCTGATCTGCTGTGAACATTTGGAGACATTTCTAGATGTTTCCTGTCCTTCACTCGGTCCCATTCAGCCAAATAATGTGAAATAAAAACATGCATGACAGCATGAGGCTGCCCTCAGGTCACTGCTGTTGGTTCCTAAAGCTCAGAGAGGAGCTGCATCATGGCTGAAATAAATGCTGAGTCAACCCAGCAGTCAGGACTGATCACTGAGGGGCAGTTTAGGGTCAGGAACCATCAGGCCAGAGAGCAGAGACTGTTGTTCAAGTTTGGACCAAATGTCTCTGCCTTTATCAATCAGTCAGTCAATCAATCAACATTGTTTATCCCAAGAAAGGGCAATTCAGTTCGTAGCTCTCTGGTCAACATGACAAGAAAATAAGTTAAAAAACAAAAAGCATACAGCCATTTCAACATCAAAAACAATACTGTCAGTACAGCAAGACCAGAAACTTGATCATTTCATAAGAGATAAAGGACAAGCTTTTAGGCTACAGGCCAACAAAATGTAAAAGCTGAATGGCTGAAGGAATAAAAGAGTTGGCGTAGCAATTAGTTTTCTGTTGGAGAGCAATATACAATATAGCACCGCCACGACGGCATTAACACAAACTGTGCTCTAAGAAAGTGGTTTGGTTGGCTCAGTATGGATTTAGTTTATCTGACATCTAGTTTCACATGTCAGAGCTCACATCAGTTTCTGCACTCATGCTCCCCTCCTCCTGTTGGAACGGGACATTTTAAGTTGAACCAGCAGCCAAACCACATTTGTAACAGGATGAGATGTAATTGTAGAGAGAGAGGATGAAGGGAAGCTTAAAGAGCAAACAACCAGGACAACATGAGAATGAGCAAGATATCCAAAATTCCTCCCAGTGCTGCCTTATTGTTCTCTGCAAGGCTTTCATCTGCTGCCTATCTGACACAGGAATGGTTCACATTGTCTAATGGCCTCCTGGCCTTGTACATGAGCATTCCTGGTCTAAAGAGACACCATGTGATCACACAGCAGAATGGAGATCAGGCAGGACACGGTCTGTCTGAGAATACTTAGCTCCTGGAAGCCAACCTGGCCAGTTCAGAGAGCCATTTGTCCTGAGGTCAAAGGAGACGTTTGGAGAGCAAAGACACGGAGCTGAAGCTGGGATCTGATGGGACTTTATGCAGCTGGTGAGGCCTGCAGGGATGGTGGCAGCAAAGCTCATCATTTATGGATGGCAGAGAGCCTCTGCTGCACAGATTGCAGTCAGCCAGTATAAAACCAGTCAGCTAACCAGCCTTACTGGATGTTATATGGCCCCTCTTGCCCTCCTGATGAAGGATTTGTCTCATATTCCCTGCATGATACTGATTCACCACAGAAGATGACAGATGGAGGAGATGAGGGCAGAATTTAAATCGATAGAAACGCAGAGGGAAGAGGATGTGTCCTGTTTGTTAGAGGACCAATCAGGTCTGAATCATCAGCCCAGAGGCACAATAAGACAAGTTGTAAACATTTTCTTTAAATGAAGCTAAAATCAAGAAGAATTAAACAGACGGTATGCTAATAGAAGTGAATGTTGGCTGGATTGCAGGAAACAAGATGAGCACAAGTTGTTCCAGAGGTCTGCTTTATAAACTGTCATTGATGCTTCCACTGAGCAATCTGGGAAACTATTTCACTGTTTGTGTTTCAGTGTGAAAACAGTCTGATTGACTTTGTTGTGTTAATCAGCCTGATCCACAGAACGCTTAAGATTTAAAGAGATCTCTTAGCATGGATTGGACCCTGCAGCAGTAAATCAGTGGTGCGCGGCTATGATCTGATGTCCTACCAGGGAGGAAGACAAACAGGAGTCACCTCTGGCCAGAGTCCTGGAAGTGGCCCTGAGTTATGAGCTGATGTTCCCCTCACAGCCAGCAGGCAGCCAGCAGGCAGCCAGCAGGCACACGGCCTTCTCCTTCAACCTACTGGTTGCTGTTTCTCTCTTTTTAGAAGAAAACAAATTGAGGCAAGAAGAATTTTCCAGATGAAAGAAATTTTTGTCCTGCATCCTTTGGCCTTCAAACATAATGCTGATCCATTGGAAAGCTACATTTTTATCCCACAAATTGTAACGAATAACTCAACAGTGGGACACTGAAAATGAGCTGATATAAAAGTGTGAAAGGAAAATGTAAAACATGGATAAACTGTAAGGGTGGCCTCCACAGGGTTCTCTTGGGAAAATAACATTGAGGTTTTCTCGTCGCCCATTACTCTCCTCAGTCAGCTCCTGTGTCTGTAAGCATTTAAGGTGAAAATGGAATGACTGGAGAACTGAACCAAAGGACTGGTTCAGGACCTCTGAAGACTTGTTTCCAAATGGTTCAGTTCTTCAGTGCAGAGACAGGGAGCGAGTAAAACATGGAAAACATTTTAATGTATGAAGTGAGACTCAGAGACCCCCAAGGTGAGAGATAAGTGGGTCCACATGTTTGTCAGACTGCAAAGCAACCAATCAGGCGGTGGAGAGGTTTGCATGTCAGACGGAGCAACAGACACGCAGTCAGAAAGCAAAGAAAGTCATCAGGATGTTCAGAGAGTATGGGAGAGAGCCAGGTACTGCTGGGAGGGAGCTGAGGGGGAAAAGGCAGTGATGCCAGGCTGCTCTAACAGGGAGCTGATTAATACCTGGTTTAAGCAGCACCTGATGGCGCTGCTTAAAGATCAGTTTCTAACCAAAGAATGCATCAATGAAAGCAGAGAGAGGAACAGAGAGGAAAGGGATCATTTACATCTTACAAATGTTCAGGGTAAACGGACACGCTCACTGCAGCCCTCGCCAACACCAATATTGTTCCAGCTGACGGAGCTCCTGGACTGGAGAGGAAGAGGAAAAGACCCCTCTTCAATCAACACCCCTGTCCTCCATTCAGTAACGTCAGGCTCTCCGAGGCTACAATTAGCTTGTAGTTTATGGCCCCAGGGCTACGCGGGGACGGCCTGAACCAGGCCATGAGCCAAGCTTCATCTCCTTCCACCTCTCTGTAGAACCAGGCCTACGTCTGCTACTGACTGTGGTCTGATGGCGCCGCTCTCCATCAACGGCTCTGGAGCTCCATTCTGCAGCTTCTTTTCTCAGTCTTTCCTTTCTTTTCCAGCCTCAGTTTTAGTTTGCAGCTCCTTGGGCAACTCTGAGGATTTTCTCAGGATTTGTTTTAAAAATAATAACTGTGAACAGAGAGAGATTTGCTTTTTCCTGCTAAATCATTATGACCACTGTGAGCCATGTCAGAGGACTTCCTCCCACTGCTGCAGCACAACTACTCCTTCCAGTCAGCTGGACTTCAAGAGGAAGGTTCTGCAACAACTCATAGCAGACTTCTGCTCCTGTGGTTGGAGCTGCAGAGGACTACATTTCCCACCTGCCCTTTGCTCATGGAACGAGGAGGAGCATTAGAAATCCCAGAACTCCTGACAGGAACTGGGTCATTAAAATAAATCAGTGAGGGAACAGCAGAGCAGCGTCTGTCTAAAACCTTTCAGTGAGCTGTTTTTGGCCATCCAGCAACATGGATGACGGTGTGTGGTTGAACATAAGCAGCAAATGAAAACATCCATAAATCAGTAGCAGGCCTGAAGCAGAGGTAGACGAGGCTAACGCTAAGTTTAGAGGTGGTCAGCAGAGCCCTGAGGGTTATTTCTGAGCTACTTCTTGAAAGAGTCTTGGTCCAGTAAGGGTTCTCACAGCGAGGGAAGCAAGTCATCAGATGGACATCTCTGTCTGAAGGTAGTAATCTGCAAGAAAATATATTCCCAGTCAGAACTGGCTTCTGGTTCACTGGGATCACTCTGAGACCAGAATGGACCAGTTCCAAGTGCAGTGTGTTTAGCTGAGGGTTTTTATGTTTGGAAAAGGCTGAATGAAAGGAAGGAGAGCAGCTCCACATGACTGAGGAGAACTTCTGGACTGATGTGGCCTCAATATGTGAGTAGAGTTGGCAGGATGGAGCAGGCTGATTTGTACGGAGGCTAATATAGACATGTTTTAAACTGGCTTATAATGGATCTGCTTCCAGCAGATATTCAGTGGTTCATGTGGTGCTAATAAAGACAGATGGTGTCAGGTGATTTTACTGAATCTTGGTCTGCTACTATGTTCCATCTTCTTGGTTTATGTTGGGATCTTATTCAAAGATTTCCTGCAGAAACTGAGCAACTTCTCTCTCTAACATTTAGAGTTTTTTTTCCACTTTGAATCCAAGTTCATCTCAGCAACCATTCTCCACTAAGGAATAAACCAAGAAAGAAAAAGGTTGTTTTCTATTTCTGACATCTCGTTAACCTTCCAGGTGAGGTTTGTTCACGCTTCAACATCCTTACAGAAAGAACCCAAACCTTCTCCAGTTACGTGGAGCAAACCCCTAACAGACCCTGTTTTTCTGTCTAAATAAAGTTTTGACATGTTTAATTATCACTCCTGACCACATGTCCATCCTCCCCAGCATGTGTGGGAAGAAGGAGCTGCTTTTGCTGCTAAGCTCTCCTAGCCTGTAAACAAACATCTAAACGTGGAGATCTCCTGACTTTCTTTCTGTCGCTTGTTTGTTTTGGCCTGAAAATGATCACCCACTGAGCTGCCCTCGTCCAAAGGAAACACTCAGGCTATTTTAAGGAGTATCTGCTGGGTTTTTGGCACCAGCAACTATTAATAAGATTAATTCTTAAACAGCCAGATACTTTCATTCATCCCATGATGACGAAAGATGACAGGCCCACCCTGTCCTCTGTGTCTCTGTTAAACATACAGGGTGGGATGGATTCTGAGTAACGATCAGCAGCCTCTGAACCTGGAGCTTAAAACCAGGGAGCAGATCCAGCCTCTGATCGCTACTGATGGATGATAATAGGAGAAATAATGTAGCAGCACCACAGTGGGTAAGAATGATGAATGTTGGTGGACAGACCACTAAACTACCCTCATCAACAGATGACTTTCGGCTTTTCTGACTTAATATGATGTTTTCCTACAGATAACGGGTCTTAAACACTGATACTTTGTTTATGGTACCAACAGAAACAGGTTCTGTAGTTCGATAAGGACCAAGATGGGCTCAATCTACTATCCCAAGACACATTAACATGTGGAACTGGGAATATGATCAGCAAGCATCATCCCTACCAGCTGCTCCTCCTGCTAAATCCTGCTTAAAGTCTGATGTCTTCTTCCAGACACACTTCAGCAGAGAGCATTCCATCAAGCTGCCAGGCTCTTTGACTTTACTGCATTAAATGAAACTGAAGCTGCTGTATAAGTGGCTGCAAGTCAGCATTTATTGTAGGATGACAGAGAAAAGTTTATCCCCGTCAGTGGTTTGCAACTAACAGTGACCAAAGAGGGATGAAAGGTAATGAACTGGTTCTGGTTAGAGGTAAACTATTCACTTAGACTTTTAATAAAGGCTAATTATGAGAAATGATGCTTTGTATGAATGTGGTTAAAAGAGCTGGAGGATTATCTGTCTGCAGAGTGGAGGTGACTCTCGTTCCTCCCTGGACAACTTCAGTCTCATAACGGAGCTCATTTGAGGCCTGTGGAAAAGACTGCTTGGAGGAACAACACAGCAACAGTTTCCTCCAGGGAGACCCTGCAGCTCAATGCATGAGGTCTAAAGGCCAGAAAAGACTCACTGCAGAGAAAGACCACTCTCTGCTTGTCAGCAGAGCGATGGGAGGCCTGAGGTCTGGGAGAGGGTTCGGAAAACGTTTGCCATCACAAAGAATTTTTGTTGTTCCTTTGCCAGAAGAGAAGTTGAAAGAGAGGAGAATGTTTTGGACGTACATTAAAGACAGCAAGCAACCAAGGGTATGAATGATTTCCTCTGGTTTCTTGTCATCCACAGGGATCCCATTGACCTCCTTCAGTTCATCTCCAGAATGAATCAGCCCTGACACATAAAAATGTCAGAATTAAATCTCTATAATCATCCTGATGTCTATTATTCTAATTTTCTAACACAAATGAGCTACTGCATGAACATGCAGCGTGTTCAGAGCCTGAGGTTGTGTACAGAACAGCAGATTAATGTTTACAGTGACGGTGATCAGTGGGAATGGAAAGGAATCATGATGATATTGAGGACATATGTGGAAATTTGCCTTTGGCTCGACTTTGGCAGAGCTGACACACAGCCTGGATGCAGTGAATACACACACAAATGTGAAACATGTGGACAAACAGCAGAGCGTTGGCATCTGTGTTGATGTTTAAAAAGTGGACTGATTTAATTTACAGCTCAAAGATCCTTCCTGAACACATCCTTTCTCTGCTGCACAGAATTAGGATGTTTCATACCTCCAACCTGCTGACAGACAAACATGTGTAAAGAGCAAAAAGGAGAAGAAGTAAGAGCTGGAACTGACCACTTCTGTCTGCTGCTCCTCCTCTCATGATCCGAGCCACAATGATGGCTTCTGTATCATCATCACGTCTTATTGTTGCTCCCTGCAGAGGAATCAGGGCGAGACTTTACATCAGTTACATCAAACTGATTTTTTTTCAAATGTTAAACAGAAAATGGTCTGAAGCATCATGTTGTGGGACTATTGTCCTACAGGAGGCACTGGGGCACTTCACAAAATAAACGAACATCATGTGGAAGTATTGAAGCAACATCTCAAGACATCAGCTAGGAAGTTAACACTTGGACATAAATGTCTCTTCCAAGTTGACAATGATCCTAAGAAAACCACAAACTAGTTAGAAAGAGGTCTTTTAGAGCAGCCACAGCAAAGCCCTGATCTTAGTCCTATGAAAAGCTTGTGAGCAGAGCTGACAAAGGTGTGTGAGCAAGGTAGCCTCCAAACCTGACTCAGTTCTACTGGTTCTGCTGGGAGAATTGGACCAAACTGCCATCAAACTATTGTAAGAAGCCTCTGGAAGGACACTTGAAAGTTTGACCCAAGTAATACAGTTCAAAAGATAATTCTACCAAATAGTAATAAAATGTATGTAAACTTCAGAACTTCAAGAAAGCATAACATTGTTAGTGAAAGATAATCTGTGATTATTGTGATATTTTCCCAAAAGAAATAATTCTGAAAACCCCAACTGACCAAAAGCTGGAAAAGTTTAGTCTGACTTAGTGTGAGACAGTAAAGAAAAAATAATGTGTGTATTACAAAGTGTGTGTAAATATGTGGTCCTAGCTAAACAAATAGATAAACTGAAAGACCCAAGACAAACATTTTCTTTTTATTTGCTTTTTCCTCCATTCTAGTTGTTTATTCAGAATATGTACAGGCATAATATTCTGGTTTAGCTGCCTAGAGGTCAATAATGGCTTGTTTCCAATTAATATCCATAACTGTTTATCAGTTTTACATTGAGTTTTATTTTGATCAACGTCATCTTAGAGGAGTATTCCTATTGCAAATGTTTTGGTGTTCTGAAGGGTCGCATTGTAATTGACATAGATGTTGTAGATGGGAGGAAATACAGCATAAGAGACATAAATGAGTAAAAAACTAATTTTTCTGATTATTTTTTTCATAATTCATGTTCAAACTGTTTGGTAATTTATTTTATTTAATTGTACAGTTCAGTGAAATGAACTGTTTCAATTTGGCATCAGACGAGACGACCCGCTGAATTTAAGCATATTACTAAGCGGAGGAAAAGAAACTAACAGCTTTGGAACAGCTTCCTTCTCTGCTAAATATTTAAATGAAGGTGATCTGAGTTAGTTCAGATGCTACAGAAGGATTAGGTTCTTTAATTAACTATGGAACCTGCAGATAATGAGACCTGACTACAATTCAAGACAGTCCCCAGCAATATTCTAAACTCAAATGCCCACAAAACGACACAAGAAAAACTGCAAAAGTGAGGAATTTTGTCTTGAACAAAGAGCAGAAACCCTGCATACAGGAGTTTGTGGTGAACCGTCATCTTACCTTACCTTACGACTTCAAGACGTGTTCCAGAGTTTTACAATGTTCAATTAGGAAATTCTAAGTTGTAAGAACAAATAAAAACACACCAGGAGATGCACTGTTGTTCAAAGAAACAATGGCACAAAAACAGCAGAATACCAGCAGACTAATAATTTACCCTCCAGAGACTGGACTGTAAAGTTTCCCCTTACTTATTAGAAATGCCAGTGGTCAGCAGTGATGCATTTACTGATAAATGTTTAAAGTTTTTTTTCTTTACATCAACACAAGAAGCTCAGCAGGTTCCAACCAATCCCAGCGCTCCTCCAAACATCACTGAGACACCAGCCCGGCTCAGCTTTAGGACAGAATAACACGGCACACGTGGAGTCATCTCCACTCAGACCTGATAAACACATCCAGACAGACGTGTTGTCTGGTCGACACAGTTTGTCACGGCTGCAGCTCATCCTTCCAGCTTTAATTTCCATTACGCCCATCGTCTCCAGAGAAATGGTTTTATTTCTGACACAAAAACAGCCAAAAGCTCTGGAGCTTCTTTCACCCATTCTGCTGAAGAGCTTCTTTTTATTCCAACCATCCTAACTTACTGCTGCCTCTGTTGGTGCAACAACAGCTTACTGCATCTTTCACACTGCTGCAGTGTTCATTGCCTTCCTGTTCTCCTTATTCTATCATTTCCAGAGTAATTCTGGCAACTATTGTCATTAGACAAACCCCAAGGAGCTTCTGGTTTGTACCACCTTAGCGATGCCATTAGTGTGTCATCCTGGTTGTTTTCACAACATATTCAGACTTCATAGTTTTCCACTCAGATAATGATTTCCTCAAGGCCTTTGGGATGTGTGAAGAGAAGAAAACAAGGAAAGACATGAGGCTAAGACAGCTGGAGGACCTGCAGAGATTGGCTGACCTTATAGTATAATTGGACTGATTAAAGAGAGCAGAGGGGTCTCAGTAGGAGAGAACTGAGTGTAGCAGGTCAGTAGGAGGAGAAGACACCATCTGACCTGAAGTCAGCCTGAGTCAGTCTTCTGCTCTGTGACTTAAAGCAGCTTTCAGTGATGCAGCTGCCCCACACAGACAGAAAGGGCCTTTTACACAGAAACTCAGTCGGCCTAGAGTTCTTTAGAGAAGCATTCAGGCTGGGACAGACAGCAGCGTAACATGGGGAGTCTGCAGGAGAACTCAGGAGAGTATTCACACATGTGCTCATTACATTTCTAGTTTTTTTTCTTGAACATAGCTTCTTTCTTGCTGGCTGAGAGCCAATGGTGTGATGGATGTATTCATTGTGTCCCTGGAGGTTCCTGCAGGCTGGTGGCTAAAGGCTAACAGCTAAAAGCCAACTCAACAGAGAAGCAGCAGCCTTGGACTCAGAGTCAGGACTGACACTGGGCTGTCTGCACAAACTCCACAGACACTCTGCAGTACACTTTGGCTGTCTATGCAATGTGTTCACATAAGGTGGCAGATAGAAACTTTTGTTGGACACATATGGCACGGATGACATGTTGAACCCAGGATGATGTTTACAAGGACAGACTCACAACTTTTAATGCCAGTGGCAATGATGATTATACAGCAACACATTTAGAACGCATGAATGCATGAAGTCATGAACCCACAGTCCAAGAAAGAAAAGACCATCTTAACTCCAGACGAAACATTATAACTATGCTTCAATGTTTCTTCTATGTTTCTTTTTACTCTAGTGGGAAAACAAATATGTATATCTGGGGACATTTTCCACCATGTTCCTTTTCACATTATTTACTATATGAGACAGCTTTAGCGATGTAAAGTCTACGTATTGTGAGAATCTAATCTGACACAGTCTCCTTGTACTTTACAGACATGTGCAGGACAGCCAATCAGGCAGCAGCGATGGTTAGGTTTTACAAAGTAGGCAGAGCTTCTCTTTATAACCTCGCCAGCATCGGTTTGAACTGACACAGCACGGTTGCTATTCAAGCTCCATCTAATAAGAAGCTCTGACTGACACCAAAATACTCCAGGAGAAACACCAGTGAGACCAACAGGAGGGTAAGAGACAGAGCAGAGGACTGAGGAGCTGAGTGAGAGGGAGGTGAGGATAGAGTTATTGGGTCAGGTGGGAGATGTGGAAGTGAGAGATGCTGGAAGTGAGAGAATCTGAAGGAAAATTAAATGATGAAAGTAAGAGAAGCTGTGAAGGAAGATAAAAGTGAAAAGGGATTAACACAAAGAGAGAGAAACAGATAATTATTATACTCTTCTAGAGTTGGGTTAGCCTATTTCTTTATGAATGAAAAGAAACCTCCCTGTTGATCATACCCAATTTCAGAGCCAAGTGTTTGCACTAAGGCACTGTCTTATTGCTCTATGCTATAGATAGAAAGCAGTGACCATACTGGGTCATGCTCCTCTAGGAGTCTATCAGTCCCTCCTGGAGGCCTGACTGATGCCTTGGAAGCAGTCTGAGGCAGCTGGAATCAAACAGGGAAATAATCCAGGCTCCTGAACTCAGCATCACCTTCCCTGTGCTGTGATACCCTCTGGGTGCTATCATCAGCATCAAGTCATGCATGGCCACTAACAAGGAATGTTAAACAAGTCCATCAACAATCCTGGCTACAAACTGCAGTGTGTGTGTGGTTGGGGTGGTGGTGTACAAATGGGGGAAGGCAGCAGGTAAAAACTCTCAAGCAGCAAGAGGAGTCTTGATGAAGCAGCCAAACATGGACTGATGGTGAGGCTCACACTGAGCCGTCATCACCTACTGGCTCATGGAAACCATTTCCATACTGGTGCTTGGAAACAGCACGAGGGGTCAGAAAGGGAACATCTATGTTTCTTCAAGATATGTATGCATAAGTGACAACATGTGTAGGTGTGTTTTTGTGTGCATGCAAGCATGTCAGTGTGTGTTTGTAACAGGGCAGCCATGAGCTTCTGGCTGAAGTGAAGCCAAGCAGCAAAAGAGAAACCTGAACAGATTGAATGATAGACACTGGACAGTCACTGAGCCCAGTCAACAGACTGCATCATGTTGGCAACCAGAGACAGGGAGCCACTTAAGTCTCTCTACCTCGACACTGAAAGGGAGCGATTTTATGAATATAGAAAAACTGTTAGAGTTGATTCTGTCAAGCAGGAAATGTTAGAGAACAGAAACATGATGGGACTCATATTAATCTAAAGTAAGGCCTCATCGCTGTGCTCAGCTGGTGCAAATCAGAGACAAAACTCGGAATCCAGCAGCTTTCTCCAGCTTTGTGTCAGTTTCTTAGGTTGCTTCTGTTCCTGCTGCCGCAAACACATCAGGGTCAGTCTTTGATCTGTGATGAAAGAAGTGAAGCTTGTTCATATTCATCCAACATTCCTCCCTGAACATGCATATTCAGACATATTAAGAATGTGATGATAAATGGCTAACCAAGCAATGAAAAAGAGAATATGGACTAAAACTTGGAAGCCTTCGTGTATGAGAGAGAGTGTTTATTAGAGAGACTGAGAGGGAGTTGAGTCTGTTCAGGAGCTGTCAGTAGGCAGTAGTGCCATGAACCATCAGCAGATAAGAGGAGTAAGACAAGCTGAATGTTTTATTACTCATTGCATATGGTTGTCTTGGACCGGACACAAAGAGGTTCTGGAAAACCAGAAGGTTTGAGAAGGTTAGAGCACCCTCTGGCTGATGGAGGTCTGGACACAATGGAAGCTGGCTCTCTCTGATTGGCTGATGGGAGGTCTGGCCAGTCATCTGGGCTGGTTCTGTGTGGCCTGTATGGTGAATACTACAGAGGGACACTCTTCAGCTCAGCCACGGCTTCAACTCAAACCACTTTACTATTCCTAACCTGCCAGGGAAAACAAACAGAGTTCCATTTTAAACTCACAGCCGCCCGACCGGAACAACCACTCCAAACATCGGCCATGAACCCAACTGAACACCGGAGCGTTTGACAAACATTGTTTCTCCTCTAAATTGAGTGTGACAAGGGAAAACAAACAGGAGCGGCCGTGGCAGAAAGACGGGCGTGTTTTGACATGATGTCACTTAACAGAACAAGTGGAACGGCGACAATAACCTCCTGCTGAATGCTGTGTTGATGTTCAGAGGTCAAAATACTGATGTAGAGGAAACACACGATGGTGTCCTACACAGCAGATCTCCAAACCAGGAGAAACCAAATGCAACCTTACAATGATTCTCCTGGACATCAAAGTACTATTACCTCCAATCATGTCTGCTGTTTGGCTCTTTCATAAATCTCCATTATGGTACATAGAGTTCTCTGTCTAATGATTTTCTGGGTGATGTAACACTGTGCTCCCTGCTGGGTGACCCCTCACATGGCATCCCACCCTGTTTTAATAGACCAGTTGGGATTGTGACCAATAAAAGCTTCTCTCACTAACCTACTCTTCTTCTCTAATTCCCTGTCTTCCTGTCAGCATCAAGACAGGCTCTGGTTTCCTTTTTATTTCCTTAACTCCAGTCTGGACCTACCAGTCATAATTAACAAGTGAGCTGAAGACTTGTTATGATAATTATAGTGAACAGGAGCGATTCCAGGAGAAGCTGCCAGGTGATGCTTGCAGAGGACTCAATGACAGGAAGGTGTACCTTCATTTATCTTCCTCCTCTGCCTCTTTAGACCTTAATGTTAGAGCCAGTCATTATCCAGTTCCTATAACAACACACTTAGCAGCCCACCTCAGTGCTTTGGACAGGTGGGGGTGTGTTTGGTTGTGTGAATCTCATCAAGCGTGTCTGTCTGTCTCCATACTGCTGCCATGACTCAGCGTGTGAACAGCTCAGTGATTCATGCAGGATGAGTGGAAATGCCATCTCCTTGCTAGAAGCTGGACAGAGCCAGAGATTTTCTATGTGTGGACGTATGTGTGAGAGCTGGATGAGCTCATAGAAAGAGACTGTTGTGTCACAGAGAGAGGTCCATCTCTGCCCTGGCTTTGTTTCATATTTTCCCCTCGGTTATCCTGTGCAAAGAAAACACCACTTTCACATGTCACTTCTCATTCCCAAAGTTTGCTGGAAGTAGAGCCACTGAGGAGAACATGGCCTGACGGGCAACAAAGCCCCCATTCATCCTGCTGGTGCTCCGAAGACAAGGAGGAAAAGAGCAAGAGCACCGAGACGTGAGACCAGAATCACAGATGATAAGAGGAGGATGATTAGTTTAAGAGGGCTGTCAGATCAGGATCTGGGAATACCTGTGATGGGATTCTGGAAGCTGTGAATGTTTTCATCCTCTGAGCTCAGCAGGCCGTAGGGTGAAGGGCAGTGGAAAGACCTAGACCAAGCAGATCCTCAGCAGGACCATGCATGACTACAGACAGGGAAGAACTTCACATCAACACATGATAACAAGATGAAAGATAAAAGAGCTACACTGAGGCTGAGAGGAAAGTCTGAGGGGACAGTCAACATTAGCAGAGCTCTCCATCTTCTTCTATGGTACCCCTACCTCCACAGACACTGTGAGCAATCCATCAAATGGAAGACATGTTGCTTTTGAAGCACATGGGTCACAGTCTGTGAAACACTAACATGTGTGCTGTCTGCTTCAGTCTCATTAGCGGCTTCATTTATTTCCAGTCAGTCTCATTCCTTTTCTTTCAACTTTCAGATGGAAACAGACAACAGAAAATTCCCTTTTTCTAAACATGGAAATCTATCAGATCTCCTCCAGGATAACGATCTCAGTCAGGAGCATCTCTCCAAGTTCAGCAGACAAACTGAGACTCCACTTCCTGTATAAACCTCCCTTTGTTTCCACATCAGCGCACGCCAAGCACAGAATAATGTGGACGGCATTTAGGTTAAAAAGAGGAAGATAATGACTGAAACTACACCAACTTTCCAGATGATCTGGATTCAAAGCGGCTCTGATCCAACTGTACTGAATGTGTCGGAGGGAAGAGGATGTCTGTCAGCCAGAGATGGGAAAACCATGGTATGTCGTGCAGCCAGCAGTTCATTCCCATTACTGCCATCCATGGAAAACCATGTCCCAAACTAAACTGATCTCAGCTCTGTCCCGTCTCATCAAAATGATCAACTCATTATTAAACACAGAAAATCCACAGACATCCATCCTGCAGCTGGAGCTCAGACAGGAATAATGTTGAACAT
Organism: Anableps anableps; assembly: GCA_014839685.1. Lineage (NCBI taxonomy): Eukaryota > Metazoa > Chordata > Actinopteri > Cyprinodontiformes > Anablepidae > Anableps > Anableps anableps. Next base: position 25,982,889 of record CM026082.1, on the reverse strand, counting down.
GTCGTCTACATTCATATATGCAGTCCCTGCTCCAGCTCTGAAGTTCTTCCACTGCTATTTGTGGTTCTATAATGAGAAGTCCAGCCGATCCACTGGTACCCAGTGGCTGAGGTGGCTGGATGACCAGCCCTTGAAGCTGTATAGATTGATTGGTACTAGCTGATGCCAGGCAAGACGATGCGTCTGCTGGATGCCAGCTGGATGCCACAGAATCTGCAGTCTACGGTTTCCATTTAGTTGGAGCCAGTGACTCTCTGTCAACTATAATGGGAAAACCTATCATGTGTGTTCAACAAACAGAGCAGACAGAGTCAGACATTGATCCTGTCACATTCCTGGCTGCAGAGCTTTTATGGCTGCTGAGGATGCTGAACCACCTCAGATAGAAGACCTGATGAAGAAAGAGAAGGACTGAGTTCATTTTACACCAAAAATCTGCTATTCTGTTGAAAAACAAACACATTATAGTTAGGCTGCAGCCTTCGGCATGACCTGATGCCCTCCATCATCTCAGAACCTTGAAATACAAAATGAGCAGAATAAGGACATAACAACCATGTCAAAGGAAAAGGTTAGACTGGATTAGGTTAGATTGAGGAAGATGGTGTGTGAGTGGGAGGATCACTGAAGATGAACTGAGCAGAGGAAGTGAATGAAGCAACAGGAGCCGCCGCCGACCGAGTGGCATTGAAACAGCAGACAGTCGAGTAGGAAAGGAAGGCGTACGCAGCGGGACACACACAGCCAGCAGCTCCAAGTCTGCTTTTTCCATCCAAGTTCCAGAACTTCCAGTGGATCCAGATGAGGGAAACAGAGTCAGTCACAGCAGCTTGTTGGCCTCTAATGTTCTCACATCATAGTGATGGTGACCCTGAGCAGCTGTGGGGGACCCATCTGTAGGCGTCCTCTTTGGCTCTTTAAGCTGGGGACATTCACAGTCTTGACAGGTTGTGAAAAGATAAGGTGTTCACGCTAACAGACTGGTTTCTGTTTTACAACTAAAGACTGAGGATTCCTAGTGAACAACTGGACCTGCTCAGGGATTAAATATTGCAGGGTTTATCAGACCAACTGAGCACATGAAACCCATGGAAACTCTTATGAGTGCAACAGTTGAAGGAACAAACATACCACTAGGTGGCGGTAAAAGAAGATATTCTCAGAATTCGGACAGATTATAGTTCCAGTTCACTCCTCCATAAAATTAAAGAGATACAGGTTAAGACATGTTATGTTTATCCAAAGAACAGCTGTCCTGCAGTAAGAAGGTTCTGGATTCAAATCCCAATCTGGAGTCTTTCTGCATCTTCTCCCTGTGGATGTATGGGTTCTCTCCAGGTACTCCGGTTTCTTCCCACAGACCAGAAGCATGACTGGGTAATTGGTTTCTCTAAATCGCCCTTGGATGTGGGTGTGTATGTGCATGGTTGCTTGTCCCATGCTTGTCTCTGTGATGCCCCAAGATGGCCTGGTGACCTGTCTAGGGGTTACCCCACCTCTCGCCCAATGACCTCTGGAATAAGGCACCAGCTCCCCTGCATGGACAAGCGATTATAGACAATGGATGCTTGGAAGTTTATCCTAAGGGTGAATATGATATGGACAGCATTGACTGTATTCTTTGTTTTACTCATATTGAGAGTTTGTAGCATTTATTTGAGGCTGTTTGTGCATTTAAGATGACTGTCAAGGTTGGCTGTAATCTAAAAACATTATTTCAATTTCTAAACAGACAACAATATTATGTTGGGGCTGGATTGGGCAGATAAACAGTAAGAATTTATGATAAGAATATATATATATATATATATATATATATATATATATATATATATATATATATATATATATATATATATATATATATATATATATAAAATGTGGAAAATATTTCATAATATTTCATTCAGAAATGTCCATTCATGAATTTTAGCTGCTGCTAATCAGAGCTACTGAACACCATCCTCTGATCTGATCAGTCACTTAATGAATCACAATGAATCCATGTAAAAACTAGAGTCCAGTTTCTGTTTAATGTAGAACCACAGAGGAAGACAAAACTGGACCATAAATAACAGACAGGAACACAAACAGGAACTTTATTCAAACTGACTGTTGTTGTTGTTCACTGAGATAAAAATCAAGGAGAAAGTTTAGTTTCAAAGAGGAGTTCTTGTGAAAAGTTAATGTGCATCAACATCTTCAGTTTTAGGCCATAGAATATGTGCACAAAGGCACAGAATCAGACTAGTTGACTGTAGAGAGACTATTGTATTTCCTGCAGTTAGAACTGATAGCATGAACCTGGATATTAGAGCTGTCTCAAGATGCAGAATGTAACCAAGATTGTTAACTGCTGCCAGTCAGCGTTCATTACTTTACTTCATATACTTGATAGAAAATGAAAACCTGCTCAGCCTTCAGGCTCTGATGAAGGGAGGAGGTGGGCTGCAGGGACCCACAGACACACTGCTGCTGCTCATTTTCTTATTGCTGAGGAATTAACTACAGTGACATATTCAGCAGCTGTTGACTTTACCTTGATGAATGAAATGAGTTTTTAACTAATACAACAGGGAGCTTATAATATCTTGATTTCCTGCCATAAGTCTCCAAATGTGCTGCTTAGCTTCATAGCCTGAAGAAAGGAACTACAACAGAAAACAGAATATAGACAGAAAATAAGGCTGAAGGACATTACTGAAGTGTTAAATAGTTAATGTATTATGAGTCACAAAAAATATATAAGATATATTTATGAAACTGACCCAGGGTTGATAGAACAATAAAACAACAGAAGTTCAAACATGTTCTCTGTTCTCATCCAGCTCCTTTACAACGCAATAATCACTGCTGTATTTAGCATGAACCTCTAAACCAGAACTGATCAACTAGTTAACCACTAAATAAATACTTTACTATCAACATCTTGAGAAATGCTCAAGAACAGATCAGGGGCCTCATGTATAAAGTGTGTGAGTATGCACAAAAAATGAGCAGCGCCATATTTTACGCACAATTTGACATGTATAAAAATGAACACGTAAACCTTTTCAGTCGACAATAACAAACTAAAAAGCTCCAAAACTCACCTAATTACACAGAGATCTGACTCCACTCAGTGTTATTTAACCCAAGGAGCATCGAACCCAAAGTTTTGTCATGACTTTAATCTTTTATTGATTAAACTTAAACGATGAACGGAATCACATTTATCCTCATACAATAAAGTAACACACACACACTCACAAATAAATAAATAAAATAAAAGTAAAATTATGGAAAAACTTCATTCGAATGTAAATAGTAAACTTCTTCTGGTTTGTCACAACTAGATGTAACTGCGCATTGGTCTGTGCACCGAAGCGCATGAAATGCATGTTATCTGCGGGACACTTTCATTTTTACTGGAAAAGAAAACGGATTTGGATCAGCATATTAACTCCAAACAAGTCAGGTTTGATGATTATTAAAGTGGACAACAATCACACATATAGATAAATAGCTGCGCATAGGTGTGTGTAATTGAGGAACGATGGCAGCTTTGGCACTGCTGGAAAACATCGCCAATGGAGGGATTCAGAGGGAGCACGTGTTCAGATATCAGACTGACCTGCTGGGTCATGATGATGATGATGATGATGAGTGGCTTATTAGACCCTTCATATTGGCCAGGACCATCATCCTGGAGCTCTGCGCAGAACTGTCCCCCATTTTGCAGAGGGAATCTAAGCAGCTGTGTGTTACCGGTTCAAGTTCTCACTACCCTGAGTTTCCTTGCAAACGGAGCATATCAATGGGAATTAGCAGATAGATTGGGAATATCACAGTTCAAAGAAGCATTTGCCCTTTGATTGAGCTCTAAATTTTCTTTTTTGTTTTTTATTTAACATGTTTTGCTTTTATTGTTTTTATTTATTTATTTTTTATAAAGGTGACTATATACGCTCTGAAAGACGCCTTTTAAATAAAATCTATTGTTATCATTAGTTGTAGTTAGAACCAGACTCAAGCAGAGGCTGTTGCCATGGTTATTCAGACACGTGGGAACCTTCCGGGTATTTCTCCTAATTTATATATGCATTTATGGGCGGTGACATGGAGGTCCACGTGGCACCAGCAGCTGCCTCTATTTCATGCAAATTGGGGTGTGAAGGAAAGTTGCGTAGTCACATGGGTGCGCACGGTTTTATACATCTGATTTTTCTTTGTGCCGCACACTTTTCTAAATTGTTCCCTACGCCAACTGCACACTGGGAACAACTGTGTGAAAGCTGCACACTCTTTTATACATGAGTCCCCTGATAACACATTATAACTGAGTTTCTGATGTTCCCAGTAGAACTGGGACAAAAACCATCAAATCCCTTCCTGGAACAACAGGAGCTGGGTGATGAAAGTGACTGTGGTTGGTCTAAATCACATTATGGTTTCAGGAAACAGGATCCTCAGAAAGTGTCCTACATAATGTTTGCTATGAGACAGAGAAACCAAGAACTCCTCCAAGCCACATCCTTCAGCTCAGCAGCTCCAGAGAACATGCAGCAGGCAGAGGCAGGAACCACCAAAATGGCTGAGGTGTGTTTCCCATCCTCCAGGATGTGGTGACAGGAGCGCCGGCCTGGAGCCAAGACAGTGGTCAGAGTGAAAAACCACAAAGTGAAAATAGAGGCGGCTGGGTCCAGGACATGGCCGGTACAGATCAAAGACAGAAGGGTCCTCAACACACAACAGAGCTCTGTGAGGACAGATGGACGTCTCTGGCAGGCCAACAAGGACATGTGTGTGTGTGTGTGTGTGTATTCTGCTGTAGGCCACTGGGGTCAGTAAACACAATGAACATAAAGACACAAGGGGATAATTATGAAAAAAGGTTTGTGATCCAGACAAGCCCAATGGTTCCAGAAGCCATCTTCCAAACGAGCCTGATTATCTAACTGGTATTTGGGAAAGTTTGGAACGGCAGCCATCAGACAGAAGACATCCACGATGTTGAGGGATGGAGAACCTAGACTGGATGAAAACAATCTGCTTCAAGAGAGGGGCAGCTGAGGTTAGTTTGGTTAGTTACATCTTCAAAGCTGTGGGTTGGACTCCTACAAGCTTGTAATTCCATAGCATGTCTGCTATTGGCCTGACATGTGGTCTGAATCATTTGATCCACCTGGGGATTCAGGAGAATCTGAGGACTTCTTGAAATGAAGAAACTGTTGGAAATAATTTCCATTTATATATTTTTGAATTGATGAGGAACATGGAAGCAAAGTTCCCAGACAACCTATGATCAGATATTAGCTTAATCTGTCTTTGTTTCTCTGGGTGGACAGAGAAAGTACAGACTGGAGGGAGGAATTGGTGTTTCTCCAGTGCAGGTTGATTGATTTCAAAGCATTCAAAAATAGAAGTTGGAGCTGCATATATGAATTATCAGTAGGCCTCAGTTATCCCTCGATATACGTGATTAAAGGCAACCAGAACATGTACAGGAAAACTGGTCACCAGGAGCTGAGATCAGAGAGTCTGGAGTGCCTTTTCACAAACAAAACTTTCCATGGAAAAGTTGGGAACGGTCAGAGAAATGATGTTCTGCTCTGCTTGGTGGTCAGCTCAAAATAATGAAGTTCTCATCTGCTTCAGATATTTTAAATATTCAACCAGCAGAAAAAACGACAAGACACAGACGAGAACGATGCCACGAAGATGTTAATTTTTCAAACTAGCTATTGAGTGACCGGGCCGAGATCCAGCTGGACGTGTGATGCTTCTACCATGAATGGGTTGGAGGCAGAAAACATCTAACTCACATTGGAGACAAAAGCAAGGCAAAGAGGAAGAGTTTAGGTGTGAAGCCGAGTGCTGTGTTTTCTGACATGGAGCACGCTGCAGTGCAGCATTCAAGATGTTATTAACTGGGAGCAGATGAGAGGAGGAGACAGGAGACGAGTTGTGTCTGGATCCAAGTAGAGACAAACTGATCCAACCACAAGCTGCCCGTATCTTCTGAGTTCTGACTGCAGTCGAACAGAAAGTTTCTGATTTATTACAACTCTACCTGGAGCCAAGATTTTCATTTTAATAACTGAGTTAATCCAACTTCACCTCTGACCCAGACTCTGATGTTGATACCTTCCTGGAACTAAGATCTAAGCTGAAACAGACACAGCAGAGAAGCTCAGACTAGATTGCAGATAAATGTAAACAAAGGTCCAAATTCTCAGGAGAACAAGTTCAGGTTCATCTTTTTATTCCTTCTCATCTTTCCTCCCTGAAATGTTCTCGTATCTGTTGGTGCTCCATGTTCTCTCTACCCCATCAATCCTTTATCTCCTCTTTATCTTTCATGAACTTTCCCCAATCTTACAATGTGCTCCTGGATTTTATTGGCCCTTCTTCTGTGTCTGAGGATGCATTCATCATCATGTTGCAACATTTTCTTGGAACACCAGAAAACAAATGTTTTTTGCAGATGAGGACAAACAGTAACTTGATAGAAATGAGATCAATCTGCAATAAAAGCCAGCAGCAACTCAAGCACAGGAGATGAATGGAGAGAGAGCAGCAGGGGTTTCTTCAGTTCCATCCAGAGCTGAAGAAAAGATCACAGTCTACATATTAGTAGAAAGCAGCTTCTGACTCTGGGGTCTCCATCTTCTTAGTTTCATTTTCCTGTTTTTCAGAAAAACCAGCTGTAGATTGGATCCGGTTCTTGTCTTCTGTTTTAGCTTCAGGATGGTCCTTGTCGTGTTTTGGCTCTTTATGGTGACAGACTGTCAGTCATCTTAGCTGATCCCAGGTCAGCCAGGCGTCTATCAGCCTCTCAGCAGGGAGGAGCAGCCATGCTGGCCTGGGGTCAGAACAGCAGAACCACAGAGTTTCACTGTTGTTCAGAAGAATTAGTCCCCCGAGGTAATCAGCATCAACTTCAGAGTTATAGAAACATCTCTTGTTCTATTTTATGCATCCTTTCCATTCCACTTCCACGGCTGGCTGAATGTCAGACCTCTGATTTATAATACAGAAGAAAATCAAACCTAAACACACCTTGACCTCAACTGTTTAAAAACTTCATTTTAAACTTTGCTGAAGATTTAGATCAGAGGATTTGTGTTTCCAACAAAGTTCAGATTTATTTTCTTTCATCTAATCCCAACCTTTCCCCACTGGTATCTCTGAACTCTGTCAGACAGACCTAACACCAAGACCTGTGGTTCTACGTTCATCCATGGACCTTCCTTAAACCTGGATCTGTCATTTCCTCCCTCACCTCCTCACCTAACAACCCGGAACAGAGCCACAACTAATTCCCTGTAAAAACCGTCTTGGAAGTTGCAACAACGGCTGGATGCTAATGGGGAGCACATGGAGCGTGCCCGGGCTGACACGGAGCTCAAGACAGGTCCAAATGTTTCTCACCCTCAGGTCTCTGCAGGGAAACATTCCTCCTGGGCCAATACGAGTCGGTGGGCCTTGTCATTCCTCAGTGTTGGTGGATTAGCCAACCAATCAGATCTAGAGTTATATTCCTGGAAAGGTTCTGCAGCTGAAGCCTGGAGAAGAAAGATGGAGGAAAGGAAAACCATTCTTGGTTTCCAGGTATCCAGTTCTTTCTCTCTTCATCAGTTTGTGCTCATTAGACAAAATAAGAATGGTAGAAAAACCAATCAGAGAACCCGACTAAATCAACCTGTTGTACATTCCTGGCAGCAGCCTCTCATTAAAGCCTCCAGGCCCTGTCAGCGGCCCACTCTGGTTTCACATGGAGGCGCCGGATTGGTCCAAGGTGAGCGTTTTCCCCAGGCCCATTAGACCCCGATGAAGGGATCAGAGGCACCGCTGTAGACCACCTGGAATACGAATGTCCCTCCCACCATATGGGAGCCTTGAACACACCGCCCCGAGTCAAACACATCCTGCATCCACAACGTGACACAGGCTGGCAGAAACAGTCAGTCATCATAATTCGTACTTTGATCGCTGTCAGTGTCAGTCTGCCTGAGGGGGGCTAATGTGGCTGAAAGTTGTTTTTCATGTGCTGATCATTAGAGAAAGTCTGAGACAGAGAAAGGAAGAGAAGGACGACTGAGAGTTTCAAAGAGTCTGATTTCTATCTCCACCCAGGAATGGACCTTCTCAGCTGGAATTAAGACTGATACACTTACTATCTCACACAGTCGCCTTTCAGAGGCAGCTGCTTGTGTTTCACACCCACAGCTCCATGGTTTACACCAGGGGTGTCCAAAGTGTGGCCTGGGGGACATATGTGGCCCCTAGACTGATCTGGAGTGGCCCCTAACTACAGTTAAAGATGACAGAAATTTGGCCAGCCAGCAGAGGTGGTTGAAACAGAGATCTTTTGTTTTTAATCAGTGCAAAATTATTACAAACAAATTAAAATCATATTATATTGGAAAATGTTTGATGCAACTGAAAGGCTTCATCTTTTAATAACCACGCTTTTTGCATTCTCTTTAACTTCACAGTCAATAGGAACACATTTTTTAGTGGAATCAGAGGTCAGAGATCAAATCTCTGCAGCTGCAGGTTCTCTGTCGGCTTCAGCTGCTAAGCAGTTCTGCCAAGGAGCATCAGCTGAATGAAGGTGAAGCAGATGCTGAATATGTTGAACTGCTTGGAGTGGAGGGATCTGACTGAGCTGGTTCTGAGGTCCGCTCTGTGGTGTTTGGAGTTGGTGGAAGAAAAAAATACCAGAGACGAGGGAGACAAGTGGAGTCAGAACCAGGAAGTACTGAGGATTTTCTCTGACAGCTTTGTCATTGCTGTTACTGGAACAATTAAAGTGTTTCATTCTTGTGGGATTTTCTCTTTCTGAGGATAAGATATCGGTCGAAAGATTATTGTTGACTGAAGACGGTGGATTTTAGTGTTTAGATAAGTGTCTGATGAGAAATAGGAATATGAACCAGACACATTTATCAACATCAAATCCCATCAGTCTGATAAGCTCTGAAGGAAAAACAAGAATATTCCACAATAATGTGAACTTCAGTATGGACTGAAACTGCTCCACAGGTATTTTCATTCTGAGTGTGTGAGTGTGTGTGTGGGGGGAGTGTTCTTACCTGGCTCTCATTCCCTGCCTCCACCTTTCCTCACCTCATCAATTACAGCTGCTGAGCTTCCTGACTGATGACGTCTCCAAACTCTGTGCTGGGATGGATTAACCTTTGCCACGCCAGATCCCTTCACTGGAAGCATAATTAAAGGAATTAAAGCAGGTCGTCTGACACAAGCTTCCTTCATGGCGGTGCAGTCATCATTTGTCAGCTCCTTTCTATTTGGGGTTGTCACAGACAGAGCAGATCACTATCGATCTCTGTGTAGCAAGTTAGGAGAGCAAAGTCATGATAGATGCTGACAATCTGCTGCTGCTGAGTGTCTGTGGGAGTCGGTGTGGAAAGTGCAGCCCTGATATCTGTCAACTGATGATGTTACGTCAGCTTTTTGTTTACTTGATGTCACTTTTTACTCTAAAGGTCTTTTTGGTTGAAACTTTCATGCTTTGCTTTGGGAATAAAAAGAAATGAATCCTCAGCAGTGGAGACTTCGAGAAATCTACTTCTGAGCCTGAATCTTTGGAGATGACCCATCTGTTCACACCCCTGCAGTCTGACACACAAACTAACTGAATATCAGTGTGTGTCTGTTGTGCTGGGAAGGAACTTCAGAGTGAGCTGTTGTTTCTGGCAGGAGCCAAATAATCATGACAACAACGTGATGAGAAGGAAGCCCATCCAACTCTCCCACCGATCCTCCAGGGTGAAGCCAGCTCCGTCTGGCTGAGACACCTGGAGGACCTGATGGATGGCCCGAGTTCAGGATTAGAAAATAAAAATGTGTACATTTATTTTCTAGCTGTCTGCATCTGGTTAATGAGGTCAGCGGCTGCAGCCAAAGGCCTGCAGCTAACAGCTCTGCTGTTTGATTCACAGGGAAAAATGAAAGAGCAACGTTGCTGCAAAAACAGCAACGATGCAGAGTCAAAGATTTGTTTTAGTCAAAATCCCACGAATAAATCAGCAAGGAGCAAAGTTTACATGAGGTTTTTCTAGTTTCTTTGAAGTTCTTTTAGCTCTTTTGAAGATAAAGCAGATCTGTTTGTTTCAGGACAGAAAATAAAAATGTAAAGAACCCACATTTAGTCTTTAATAAAAATGTTCAAACATTCCGTTGTAGAACAACTTTTAAATCAATGGAAAGGCCATAAAGAGGACAGAAGAAGTCTCTCTCTGATATTTAGATGATAAAAGTTTTCAACTAAAGCACCAAGAGACACATGGATCATCTCACTGTCTGTGACATCATCAAACAGGAGAAGATTCATAGTTCAGATGTAAAGCTCAGTGAGATGATGGAGGCGTTGGAGGAAATATTTCTGGGTAACGGCTCCTGTGCTGCAGGAATAAGGCAGCAGAGGTCGGAGCAGGGGGCTCAGGGTCAGGCTCTGTCACTTTCCCTAAAAACAGGAACATGTGCTGTTATCTCAAGAGGGATCATCTTCATTATTTCCATCAGTTTCTATCCCCTCAAGGGACACTAGATGAAGAAATAGTAACAGAGGTCAGAGGTCAGACGTACTCTTAGTCAGTGCTGCACTACTACGCTTCAAGCAACAGATGCTAGAAATGGAAAATGCTGAAGAATGATTGTCGAGTTGAATTAGGAAAACAGAAGACATAAGTGTGCAAAAGAAGGATGTTGAATAAATAGCAGATAAGGAACAGATGATCAAAGGAATGAAAGCAATATTAAACGGAGACAGAGGAGCTGCTTAACATGGAGGATAAAACAGGCTGAAATCTCGTCATTTGCAGCCTCTTATCGTCTTCTTGAAGCACCTTGTCCTACAACTCAGTGTGGACTGATGAGATGTATTGGACAACACATTCTACCTGAATGGAGTCCCATTTTCCCTCCCCAGACCTCAGCAGAGGGAGGGGGAGGGAGAATGATGTGGCTCTCCTCTGAGACTGGATTTCTTGTCTAAATCTCTCTGCAGAGTTTGGATCAGTTTGATCCCAGCAGGTCAGGTTACAACGCTCCACTGACCCTGAACAGCCAAGGTTTCACCTCTGTGATATATAACCAACAATACATCAAGCTAATCTTCTGTTTAATAACCTGCAAATAAAACTGATACACATCTTAAAAGTCTGAGATTAAAAGCAGCCTTCGGTTTTTTATTTTATCGATAAATACATCATATTTCTGCACAGTTAGTTATTAAATTAACGACTCTTCAACTGTTGGCTGTCGTCTGGGGATCAGTTATCGTCAAGGGAAGAGGAACATCCAGTCATGATTCTAGTGATGGACCTGATCTGGAACAAGAGGCCCGTTCTCAGCCCACAGTGGACTAATGCTTGCCAGGATCTCTTCATTCTGACTGGGTCAGCAGAGTGGAATGCCCACCCATGTGTTGGTCCTGCTGGACTGATGTAATGATCCATTTTACCTTCCACAATGAAGCAGGAGAGCTTTCTGTTTCAGTGCTGGTGAGGGATGCAGAGAGAAGCTGTGAAACACTGGACGTGTGTTTGCAGTCACCAGCATCACTTCTTCCCCCAGCACCCAGTTCTGATCAGGTTCCAGGTGTGCTGAGCAGCAGAGCCCCCTGCTGGGAGCTGCAGACAGTGCGCCTGGAGCCAGACTGGGTTAAACTCTCACTTTATGTTAACCAGTAAATTAAGCCCCTGTTTCCTGAAACCTAAGCCTGTCTCTGCTTTCTCTTTAGTCCTCAGCCATCACCTCAGTGGAGCTCATTTGGAGCAGCAAGATGGCTGAAAAATAGTCTGCTTTAAAAATACACCTTGAGGCTCTGAGCTGACAGGAGACTCAGGTCTGCGGTGGGCTGAGAGATGCTTTGATACTCTGATATTCAGTAATCCCAGAGAGATGCTTCACAGGGCGCCCACCAGGAAGCATGAAGGTAACAGTCTCTAATTTGACAAAGAAGATGGGGGCTGACAGGAGGCGGATCTTTTCAACAGCCTGGACTCCTGCTATGACCTGCAAATGCAGAGCCAAGACTTGGCTTTGAGAGAAGCGGTGATGCTGCTCAGGTGTTATTTGGTTTACAGAGGCTATTGCATGTATGAACAAAATCAGAAACCAATATGTATCTGTAAAATATCCTCTCCAATGTGCACATCCATCCTAAACTTCCCTCTGAGACCTGGATCTGACTTCCACGGAGAAAATCAATCAGCCATCTAACCAACTGTTTTGGATCAGTGATCGAGGAAGTAGGCAGACAGGTGGGAAAAGGGGCGGAGCCTTGAATTTTTCTTTCAGTCAAGAAAAAAAAAAAACACCAACCAGGTTTCATTAAAATCCCTGGATTGGAGCAAAAGCACCATTTCATCATCTCAGGTCCCAAATATCAACAGCACAGCAGAACAAGCAGGAAATATCGGATGAGAAAATAAGCAGGTGAAACTCAACCCAAGCGAACCAACCAGAACAGCAGATCTTCAGACGTCATGTTGGAGACCAGCAGAAACAGCAAACCTGGGTTTGGTCTCTTCCTAGAGCTGCAGCTTCTAATGGATCTAGAAAACATCACATCAAGCTGTAAGGATCCAGAGATGAAATAAAAAGGAACCAGACACACCGAGCTGAGACTCCCTCGGCTCAGCAGAAAGCTCAGTGTTTCACTAGGATACGAAGCATCCAGCTTTCCACCAACATCTGATCTACTCTGATGGTCCAGAGAGGCTTCCAAACCAGTCCAACAGTCTGGTTAAACTGGCTCAGTGTTCCCTTATTAACCTCATCACTGCAACTGTTCAATGATGAGAGACAAAGCTGCATCTCTGAAGAGTTACTGAAATGGAAAGTTAGAGACTGTTAACATTTACTCATTTCCAATCAAACACTTCAGTCCAAGGAGCAGAGATGAAAGCATTTATACACACACACACACACACACACACACACACACACACACACACACACACACACACACACACACACTGCAGCTTTGCCACTTGTGATTCAGAAGCAGCTGAAGAGGAACTGTGTTGACAGCCTGCAGGCTGTTGTCAGATCCCATCAGAGAACAAACTGGGACCAGTTTACTCCCAGCAGCCTCTCCTAAAGTCACAACTCAGCCCAGAATAGAAACAGTGAGTTGGGTCGGGGTTCTGACAGAGTCGGGCCGTGGGCCCGGAGGCTTTAGCTGGAAGTAGGGCGCATCCAGGATCCAGCAGAGCAAGAGCGCAGACTCACTTTGTAGGACAAAGAGACAAGAGCAGCAGTTTGGCATCAGATGCTGCATGAAAATCGAAGGTTTATTTTATCTGAAAACACTGTCAGGAGAGAAATACTGGAAGTTTTCATCAGCAGATCACCACGAGAATCACTTGCAGCTGTCACCTCTTTAATACCCGCAGCAGTAAAATAAACCCTCGCGTCTAAAAACTCGAAGCCCTTCAGAACATTCCAGAAACAAAGTCATGTCAGCGTCAGGGAGGGAATCTGCTGAAGGCTGCAAACTGCTGGGAGACGTGCAGCAGACAGAGGTGGACAGCAGGTCTGTGATGATGCTGAGAGGTGAGGAATCCAAAACAAAGTAGAGACGGGGGGCAGGGACAGGTTTAAACGCTGTTATTCTATCAAATGTTGCCAATAAAGGGCGACTCCTGCAGTTTTCATTTCTCTGAGCCAGGTCACATCTGCAGAGCTCCTCTGTTACTGTTGATGAAATCTCTGCTCCTCCACCCTGAGCCGACTCCTCCGTCTGTTCTTCTACTGCAGGCGGCCAGAAAAGGAGCGGCTCCGGTTCCTTCATCTGTCCTCATCATCATCATCATCATCTTTGGAAGAAAACTGGTGAAATGAGCGCGCGAGGCTGCCAGTGTGTTCAGCGCTCCAACATACCACAGTCCCAGGAACATCTGCTGAGGTACTTGGTGCTCCACCACCTCCACTTGCTGACTTTCTGACGAATTTCTCCTCTCTGAGCAAATGCTTCATTTACTATTCAGGACACTTTCCAAGCTTCTGTCCATGACGCATTCATGTGTTTTAAAGTTATTCCCCAACTTTTAGCAGAACACCTTCTGTCCCCACACTGAGGCAGCGCTGCTGCTGGCAGATAAAAAAGAATAAAAACTAAAGAAATAACAGAGACAGCGAGCTGGAGCCAAGAAAGGCTTCGCTCAAACCAGAGAGCGAGCCAGCTCCCAGATCCAAACCACAGCCTGAGCTCCTGAAGCTTCTCACATCAAACCTGCTGCTGCTTTAGTGAAGAATTAGGAAAAATGAGGTTAAAAAGCTCCAAGTTGTAGAAAATGAGAAAAGATGAATGAATGAACTCTGACAGACATGCTTCCTACAGAGGAGGAATGTTTGTGTCCTGTCTCCTCAGACAGAGTTGTGTTTGCTTCCAGAAACACCCTGTGGGCTCCAAATCCACACAGCAACACAACGAACAAAATCTGGAACACGGGGGAAGGATGAATCCGACAACATTCCATCAGACCAGACTGGAAGAAAAACAAAACATCCATCTTCATCTTTCTCAGACCTCAGAGTGCTGCATAGGGCTGCTTCAGGTTAAAGGTCAAACACCTCGGAGGCTTTTTTTGAAGCCATCTATGGAGTCTCCTGTGACCAAAGCAAATGCAGGAATAAGAGCAGACACCTCGAGCTTCCATCGTCAACATGGAAGTCGAGGAAAAGGAGCAGTGCAACACAAACACTGATCCAGTGAGGGTTTAGGATTCAAATCTGGCACCGAGGAAAGGAAAGAGTGTGTGAGGAAGAAGAAGGTGAGATGGATGGAGAGGTGAGCTGATGGAAGGAGGAGAGGTCTGTAGATCACAGATGGATCATGGTTCTGTTTCTACATCCTTCAAGGAGGTTCAGAGCCTCTGCTTAGTGTTCACTGGCCAGAAAACTTCCTGTCAGGCCAGTTGGAGCTGATGGGCTTTCTCCTGGTCCAGTTTCTACATCTACCCACCAGGGAGGAACCAGCATTATGTGTCTGTTAATCCACCTGGGGCTGTTCCCTCAGTCTGATCCAGAACACCTCATCAAGGCACCACAGCCTGGTAGAACGGATCAGGTTCAGGAGACAGCAAGGGTCGATCATAGGCAGACGTGCAGGGTTGCAGCTGGAAAAGCTGTGAGATGATCCTTCTACTCAAACATGATGAGGGGAAAAGCTGAGATTTGGGTTTTGTTCTGTCACAGTAGGTCCGTTTACAGGATTCTGGCATCAGATCCTGGACAATGTGCTGCGGTTTGTGCAAAACATCCTGCAGATGGCGCTACTGTTCACCATCAGCCTGATGAATTAGAGTCAGAATGGAGAGAAGAAGCATAGACAGGGAAACGCCGAGCATCAAGTGAGCCCATCTTCAGTCGGATCAGAACACATCGGAAGATGGATCATGTTTTCCTCGTCAACCAAACAGTACAGTTTGAAGCTGCAACCTGAAGATTTATCAGCTGAGTTTCAAACGTAAAGAGAACATCCATGAGAACCAAAGCAGAGAGAACCTGGGTTTGTCTTTGGTTCCAGCAGGTTTTTACTTTTCATCCACCAGAATTCCTTAAGCTTGATAAATAACCCAAGAGGAGCAGAACCTAAAAGACCAAGAGAATCCTCTGATGTGAACTGGTTGTTAAGAAGAAGAGAAGGAAGCCATCAGTAGCTGTGATTCCATTACAAAGGTGCACAAATCTCTGTCGATTTTCTGCTAATGTTGAAAAAACACAATTTCGCAATTGTGGTGTTTCCATTAAATAAGAAATGGAATTAAAATCACATGTGAATAAGCTTGTTCACGCGATAAGTCATTAAACGACATGCTGCGCCATGATCCTCCAACTATTTGCTGCTGTCATCTTCTTCGTGGTTTGCGCCAGTGGCAACATCCGGTTGTTGATCATGTGACTCCTGATGTGAACAAAGTGTTTCTATTGCAGTTTTGCAAAATAAACCAATTTCAATTCGGCCGGAAACCACCTCATCCTCGCGCCAAAACTTTTTCTTGAAAAAGGAGGATGTCTTCAAAAATGGCGTGTTTCCATCACGCAAATTTATTTTCCTTATTTCAATTTGTGCAATTTCAAAGTTGATGGAAAAGCAGCCAGTACTGAACTACATCCTAAAACTAGCAGCCACTCCACTTGGAGAGTCAAGTTACAGGTATCATCATTTTTGGCCAGGCCTGTTTCAGTTTTTATGATTTGGTTGAACCACAATTGAAAAGCATTTTCTGATTTCCACTGGTTAATTTTCAAGTCAATAAATGAGTGAGAAAGAAAATCAGACAGGTCAGCTTGTCAACCAGTAATGACAGCCTCATCACTGAGATGGGGGACAGTTTTCCTCCTGGAGCTCCCCAGAAAGAAGGCAGGGAGCTCCTCTGGATGGTGTCTGGAGGTTTTAGATCCTGGAAAACCAGGATGGTGCAGGACAAAGTCATGCTCCTGGAAATACAATGAAACAATATAAGGTTTCAGATTGTACTTTACTTTCTGGATTTACTGCCAGAAAGAAACAGATGATTCAGCCAACTCATTCATTACATCTGCAGCAGCTATTGTGATATGGGGTAGTACTACAGTTTAAGAACGGCTCAAATCCAGAACATGTGTCTAAAAAACTGTGGTTTGATCAGAGTGACCTGGTTACTGGCTGAAGGATCAGTATTTACTGACTGAGTGGAGGTTGGTGGACTTACAGCTCTTAGCCTCAGCTACTGATCCTGCTCCTCAGAAGAAAACATCTGGATGGTGGTCCAAATAAATAAAGTCAATATTTATAACGGCTGCAGTACTGATCAGTAAATGATACCTGAATGTGACGACAGTAGATTGAGGGAATTGACGTTGTTGCTTCACTCATGTGTGGGTTAAAGATCTCAGAGAGCTTCAGCAACGTTAAGAGAGATTGTCTGTTTTCTGTGATCCTCTGGGATAAACTGAGAGCAAGAACTAAATTGAGAAATCCCACAAGGAGGCTCTTAGCTTCCAGGGGAACACGGATAAACGTCACTGAGTGAACCTTAAAACGAGGAGGGTGAACAGGAGCTGGATCATTGTTCAGTCTGCCTGGTACCCAACATCTACAGTCCAGTGTGTCTGAAAACAGTCTCAACTTTCCACCTGGGTCCAAGAATCCACAGCAGCAAGGTAACATCTCATTAAAGGTCTGCAGCACTTTGCGAAGAACAAAGTGGAGAGCCCACATCAATAATGCTGAGGAAGAACGAAGCATGAGCCAAGCCTATTAGCAGCTAACAGGAGAGGAATTTATGGCAAACTGACTGACCACAAAATGAGGGGTCTGAGAGGCCGCCTAAAGGCCCGCTGACAGAAACTTGGTCAGAAGAGAGAGTCCCACCTGAGGCAGGTGGAAACTGAACACTGCTTTAGATTTCCTGTGGATTTTTCTGGAGTGGGGACTTGGCAGCAGAACAATGAGTGGGGAGGAATTTATAGAAAGTTTGCTTCAGTGACCTGCTTTCATTAAGAAGGGCTGTGTTGTTTTAGCTATGCTAGCTATCCACAGCAGAGCTCACATTTCATGTCAGTTCTGTTACTGAACTGATGAAAAGTCTGGAAAACGAGGTGACCTGATGAGCCTCCAGCCCTGCTGAGAGATGCTAGAAGGAAGTCATCATTTCATC
Organism: Anableps anableps; assembly: GCA_014839685.1. NCBI lineage: Eukaryota > Metazoa > Chordata > Actinopteri > Cyprinodontiformes > Anablepidae > Anableps > Anableps anableps. Next base: position 25,965,226 of record CM026082.1, on the reverse strand, counting down.
TGGATGAAATAATCTGATCACAAAGCTCTGAGGGTCTCCCAGCTGCATGATGAGGGTCGGTGACCAGAGACACGTCCTCATCAGGGTCTGAATGCTCTCTTCTCTCAGCTCTCTCTCCATCTCCATCACCTCCTCTGGTCCTCTGCCTCCAGACAGAAGGAGCAGAAACTGAGGAGCCTTTATGAACCAGGTGAGGCCTGAGTGTTTCCATGATGGGAAGTCTGTCAGATTAACTTGATGTGTGTGTTTTCTCTGCAGTGTTCAGCTTCTCAGACTATCCCAGTTGCAGTCTTGCAGAATAACAGCTGGAACCTTCGGAGAGTTGGTGCTGGAGCTTTAGAGGAAGAGGACAGTTGAGGTTTTATTAACGGTGCGCTGCTGACATTAGCCAGGTTCTCCTGAATGTTGGTTCTGACTGCTGCTCTCTGCTGTAAGGGGAGCTGGTTGGACTGGTGTGTGTTTTACAGTCTGAAGGTCTATACGTTGAGTGGATCAGCTGACGGCTGCTTTACGTCTCAGTGCCAAGAAGAAAGCAGAGGAAACAGAATCCTGTCCGTCTGGATCAGAACTGTTTCTGACTCTGCTTCAAGTGAACAAAAGGACAATAGGAATGTGAGGAACTGAAAGAAGCCAGTTGAGATTGGAACAAATTCAACAAAATAGTGTGCTTTTCATAATTGCAACCACACACACTCATTTTTGGGATAGTTGATCTGTTCACTAGGAGGTTTGAGTTACCAAAGTAAAGCATCTTGTCTGAGAAGCTCTGACACAACAACAAAGAACAGCTCTAATAGTCAGGAGTGGTCAGAAAGCCAGATTGATCCCAGCAGCTCCACCCTCATGTCTGGCTGAACATCTCAGAAATATAACCCGAGCTTCATTAGTCTCACCATGCGTCCTGAACTATCCGCTGTTTTCTTTGGGGCCTGAGAGAACCACAGCCTGAACATGAACAGGCCCTGCCCATCATTATCTATGTTCAAGCTGCCTTATTCTGTAGCCATCTATAACAAATCCAGCATTAAATGAAACCCGTCTGGTTTCCTCAAGTCCCATCATCAGGGTTCTGACTGAACCGTTCTGAGGCAGACCATAATTCAGATTGTTTTACATGCTCACACCACCACGTTACAACCCTGGACCCTGAACAAACTTTTTCTTCAAAGAGATCATTGAGAAATGATGCGGTTTTTTTCTCCTTTGGTCGTCTCTGTGACCTGGTGTAACTCCTGTGGCTGCAAAAAGAGAGACCAAAGACGGAAACACATATGATAGAATATGACTGCTATTCTGTTAAAAATAATATACAGAGACTGAAGTCAAGTGCAGCTTTAACAGTTGGAGAAGGTTCTTCATGTTAGTGAAGTAATGAATCAGAGGTTCAAACATCTGAACATAGCAGGCGATTTCCTGCAAATGAAGCTCAATTTATTCAATAATCTTCATTTTTGTTTCTGATACCAGAGGGTGAAAGACTGTTGCTTACAGATAACCAGAACCTCCATGAGGATCAGATTAGGGCTGGAAGAGAGAGCGTGTTGCAGAAGTTGGTCTCCAGGAACATGAGCATACTAGATATACTCCTTATATCCTAACCTTTAGTTATCAGTTAGAAATGCCATGTGACCAGGGGAATATAAAGTTCATGAACATGTTAAAAGACAAGATAATGTACATTTATACAAAATTAAACAGTGTTCTGCTTTTATTTAAAGAAAACTAACGTACAGCTCTAAAGGAGATGAGTTTTTCCCTTTAGCTCCAGTGAGTGCAGGCCTCTCCCCCAACATGTCCTGCAGGACAGTGTTGTCCTCTGGACAGCAGACTTGGGGACACAGCTGGGATGGCAGGACCTTCATCTGCTCCTACAGAGGAGAAAACCCAGAGTTCATAGTGACAGCAGGAGTTCTGAGTACAGACATGCAGAGCTACAGACCAACATTCACTGACAGCAGTGTGTGGCTCTGCAGTCAAACAATACAAAACAGACATGATTTGAAGAGCACATCTACAGGAATACATGCAGTCCATCTCATCACCATGGACACACATGTAAACATACATATGACCTGTTACTGTGCCGCTCTGTAGTAAAGATGACTTTAAGCAGAAAGAGGGAAGGTGGCAGAGTACATGTTCTAAAAGGGTGTTTAATGAAAACTGACCTGACAGTTCAGGCTCAGGACAAAGAAAGACTCCAAATAAAAACAGATACAGAAACAACACAGAAGTTGTCTCATAAGCATTGAGAGCTGACAGCAGCAAGAACTAGCAGTGAACTGAATGAAGCAGGAGAGAACGACACTCGGAGGAGGGATTAGTGGATAGAAAGCAGGTGTGCTGATTGGCTGAGTGGGAAACCAGAACACTGAGACAACTGTGGAAATCTAATGGGAGAAGGTGACACACAATAACTGGAAAACTCAATCATGACTAAGCAGATCATAAGCCCACAGAAGAATGACTCAACATGCAAAAGCAAACAGTGGAAACAAAATTTAGATCTGGGACTGGAGGTGGTGGTTCTGAGTCAGCAGAGCCTCCCCCACCTCAGGCCCAAAGCCCCACGTGTCTCAGATGCATTAAAACTAAGGTGCAGGACGGGTCCAACAAAGTGGGGAGGTGTAGGTACCTGACTGCTTTTCTAAGATTGTTTTCGATCACTGAACAAAGCAAAAGACACACAGAAGAGAGAGCAACACAACTAGATCAATTCATGGCCAAAACTGAGCAGTGGTTGATGTCGGTGTGATTAGTTCCAAAAAACCTCATTACTATTGGCTGAGATGCTGGAAGGATGGGATTTCTCTGCATTAAAAACCAAGCAGACAGATGTAAGTGGTGCATTATGGGTAAGACATCAGCCCCATTAGATGCTTGGAAGAAAACCACAAAGAGTTACAAAGGAATGGAGCCACTGTCCTGGTCTCATGAGGTCACTGGGTCAGGCTGAACTCTGTGACTCAGAGAAAGTCCAGTTTCGAACAGCTTTGTGGAGCCAAGAATCAAACAAAGACTGACATTAACTACACAAACAGTTGGATGGACAAAAATGGAGGAAAGATGGAGGAAGGGAGGAGAGGAAATCAGGCAGGAAAAGACTCAGTGAAGTGATGAAGTCACTGTGTGGAAACTAGATGATGTGAGGACAGACAGAAATGCAGGGTCAGATGCATGGATAGACAGAGACTGTGTCCATGTTAGCAGGACAGAGAAACTGGACCGACTCTTCACCACTAAAGCGTGGACCAGCTCATTTCTAGCAGGTCTTCTCTGGTTTGTTTTGGCCAGACTGTTCTGAACCCTCCCAGGCGGCAGCTGTGTGGAGTGGACCTGGCAGTTTCTAGCTGTGGACCACAAGGTTCTGTTGTGGCTGGTGGTGAACCAGCCCAGAGGTCCTGAGGTCCAGTTTGATGCTGCGCAGGACGACTGAAGCAAGCTTCAGAGTAATCAGAGAAGCCTGAGCCTCAAAAGCGTCCTGTACACAGGAAGTGACCACTTTAACTACCAAGCAGCACTTCCTGTCTCAGACCTAAACCATAGAACCGGCTAAGAAAAGAACAGCTTCACACAGACCTGATTTATGGAAAACACACAAAGTGAAACAAATGAAATATAATGCATCAAATCAGCAGCAACATAGTGTGTTTTATTACAGCTGTTTAAAAGACAATACTGGAACCATTCTATGAATATAACAGTTTCTGACTCCAACTCTTTGTCCACAGATTCCTCAGCCTGTCTGGAACTGTAGACATCGGTTGTTTGATGGAATCACTGTTGGACATTCAGAGAAACCATCTGCTGAGAACAGGAAATGAACGCTGCGTTTAGACTCCATTTCCTACCCATTGCACTTTCTCCCAGGTACTGGATGAGTTTCTGGCCAGCTTCATGTATCTTTGTGAAACACAGGGAGAACAATGTTCTCTGGGTTCTCCAGACTGCTTAGTGGAAGAGCTTTGATTCTTCATGTGGCAGCTCTTCAAGCAGGTGGACTAAGAGGATTGTCAGGGGAGAAAGATGAGGCAGAGGGAGAAACAGCTGCTGACTGATCTACTCACAGCTTCATTTACTTCTTCCTCAATAGATAGAAAGAGAAGTTGATAGAAAGGAAAGACTGAATGAAGCAAAGTAAAGGATGATGGAGGCTGAGGAGAAGATAATATGACATCAGAAGCAGTTCAAGATAAAATGTATAACATCATAAATAACACCTCATGCATGGATGGTTGCAGACAGGAGAGATAGATGGGAAAGCACACAGTGGGAACAGTGATGAACACGAAGAAATGATCACAGAAAAGATGAGTTCTGCACAAACACAAACAGGCTTTAATCTGAAGGGAGAACCTCAGACAGACAGTGTGTGGAAGGAGAGATTTTAACCAGAGGAAGGTTCCAAGTGTTTAGGGTTCCTTGTTGACTGCCAGCACAGGAACGGACAGGATGTGACATCAGTCCACCGGTCCTTCCAACAGCAGCTCTGCTCTGAGTCACATATTCAGGTATAAAGAAACAAAAACTGATCTTTAAACACAACATGAAGTCAGTCTGGTAGTGCTCCACTCAGGCTGCAGCAACACTCGATCCTGGAAGAACATGTGGAAAAGGAATAAAAGAGGTCATCTCATGAATGTTACGGCAGAGGTTGTTACTTCATTCTGGAAAAAGTGATTGATTTCTGCAGGATGGTAGTTGGGTCTCTTCAACACAGAAAGATTACTTTAACAAGCATCATGAATTGTTCCGAGTGCAATCAACCATCACTACAATTACATCTCGCATAACTGACTGCCACAAGGCAACGCTACATGCATGGTGCTTCAGGGCACTTAAAGAGTCTCTGGTTCTGTTTGAGATCATGGCTTATGTGTCAGCACTTTATCTCCATCCCAGATCAGAAGAAATTTGGATCAGTACAGGCTGCAGGATCCATTCACCACCTGAGGAACAGAAAGTGTTTTCAGTTTCAACATTTTAACTGTCAGGCAGGTGAGGCTGGACTGAAAGCCTCTGATGAGTCCAGAGGAGAAGGAACTGAGAGGGAACTTGGTATATTGTCTCGATCTGAGTGGTTTAGTTGTTCTCCAGTTCCAGAGACAGTGTCCTGCATAGGGACAGGTAAATGACATGTGGAGACTTAGCAATATATCAGATTGCCTCTTCAGCCTTTAGTTGGTGTCAGGATAAGAAACCCTGCAGGTGACTGAAGGCCAGGTTTGTCAGTGTTCATCCAAAGTCGTGGTTCTGTCCGGCTGGACGCAGACGTGTCAGTGCCACACGCCTCTAGAAGCACTTGAATGGTCTTTAAATTTTGATTCTGTCTCCCAGACTTTTACTCAACATCCCAAAGTCTGCTTGTCAAGCAGAGCCCACTGTCTGTGAAGCTGTTTTAAGGTTCTCTGTAATGTAAGTGAGCATGTCCAGCCCAACAATGACTGATTTAGTACCCAAGAGGGTTTGGAAGAGCATGATGGAGGAAGGAAGTCATCACAACTCAACAAAAAGAAGAATTCTGCATATTCAAACAAATAAAAGTCATCTTTCCTCCCTGTCTGCTCTTCTCAGTTCTTTCATTGGATTTTCTATAAACATCTGCTCTCTTTGACTGAGTTTTTATTTTTCTGGTCAGATAATGTGGAAATTTCTACTCCGATATAGCTGGAAACAGGGAGCGCTTCCAACAAATCCCAGCATTTTGGTTCAGTATCAGTGTGGCAGCAAGCCGCCTACTGGCTACTGACCAGGACAAATGTCTGGAACCTCCCAGAGGACCCACCAACCCCCTCAGCACAGACCAAGTCAGCCCCCAAACCTCCCTAATGTCTCCAAAAAGCTGAAACCGACTAAGACCAGATGCTCAGGATTCTTTTCCATCAGGATGGAAAAATGTATTGTAATTCCAGAATGAGAAGTCTTGCCACATTCTTATCAAAACATTAAATACATCAAAGTATGCGTATGTGTCAGTGAAATCAGAATGAACCATAGAGTGGTTTACAATAAGATTAAGATCTCATTACTCAGTGTCATTATACAGCCATCACCTTTACTCAGCTGAGAAAAGTGAAGATTGCAGGAAAGAGGCTGGAATTGTTCATTTATTCTCCCAAACATCCGGACATCCAGCCGGCGGGTTATTAGCATGTCTGCTAAAAGCTTTGTCCCATTCAAACATTTCCATGTGTCGTCTTTCAGCCTCCTCCTCTGCAGCTCTGCATGGCTGAACCGTCCTCACCTTTAAATGCTGTGTGGGGACCGTAAACTTTGATAGAACCTGCAGGTCCAGCTTGGAATACCAATGTTAACTTTAATGAGGTTAATAAAAGGCATCAGGGTCTTTAGAAGTGCCTCAAACACCAGAGTCAGGGGAAGGTTGTAGCCTGGCTTCAGGTGCTTGGAATTTTGATATCAGCCGAATCTATCTGATGAGTTCTGTCTAAACGGCATCTTCAATTATACAGTGTGACACTGGTTACCATCAATATCTTAACATGTTGAACTCACACAGTGTGATGTCTTCAAGTCCTGTAGATTATCTATATAAGGAGAACTTTAAGGGAATAATCCCTAAAATTTTTGTGAAGCAGGGTTCTGTGGAAATATTATAAGTGACAAGAGTATTACATGCAGAGGATAATTCGTAATTGCATTTTCTATTAGTACAGTCCTCCTTCCCCCTAGAGGTTGAAGCCAACAGTTAGTTTGAGAGTAATTAGGATGAAAATTGATTTTTTTTTATCACTCTTTGAACAGACATACAAATCTGAATATTTAAAATAATAGAATCTCAGTGTATTTAGGTGTAATGCAGTGTTTCTCCACTGAGGGTACAGGAAAGAGTCTGCTGTCAGCCAGGAAGAGGAAGGCAAATCGTACTTTAGTGCTCCCAAAATTAAGCTGTCATCGCCAAGAACTTCTATGATATACTTGATGTTAGAGGGGTTTTGTTTTTTGTTTTTTTGTTTGTTTTTTTGTGGGGGGGGGTGTTAAATGGTAGCTGTTAGCTGCATAGTTGATTGATACAGTCTCTAGTAAATAATAAAAAAACAAATAAAACCCTAGAATGCATTTATACCAACTTGAAACAAGTATAGGTAGGATAGGTAACATACTAACAGCTCAAAACCTCCCCACAGAACCACTCTTCAACAAATCTAAACTATCCCTTCAACAGTAATGGAGTAAAACTGCAATAAACTTAAAATTGTAAAACTGTCTGAGGAGGACTCAGACAGGAGAGCAGAGATGTTAGCATCAGGAAGAACAGAGAAAGCTCCTCGTCTGCAGGCAATGAGCAGCCAGAACTGTACAACTACAGTCAAGTGAGAAATCAGTGATAAATGATCAAAACAAGTCTAATAAACATCATAAATGGCAAAAATACACAGAGTGAAAAATATCCTGAAAGTGAAGCTGATGAAGTTCAGCAGGGAGATAAAACTGTGTGCAGCAGACAGAGGAGTGGGTTTGTCCGTCTGGATCTCCCTGAGCGGAGGCGAAACAGCTACCTGTCCCCGACTGAGTCCAGAACCAAACTCCATCCCAGTTAAACAGGCCCAGAAATCAGTGAACAGCAGCCGTCCGGAGGAGAGGAAAGACCTGGAGAGCAGCCGGACAGTTTCCCTGCAGGGTGGTGGGAGGTGGAGGAGTGTTCAGGTTCTTCTGTCCTGACTTCTGATTAATGATACTCCTCGCTGTCGGCCTGAGAAGTGTTTGTGGCGTTAAAAGCTCAGTTTCCATGTCTCCTTGTTCCAGTCAGGATCAGTGTGTGATTGTGTGTTAGATCTTAAAAACAGGAACCAGTAAAGTGTTGCCACAGATGTGCTGCACAGGGACAGATCCACTCAGCTAAAATATTCCGAACCAAACCAGAACCTCACCAGAACAATCTCTCAGCTCTGCACATGGATACATTTCTGGGACAGTTTAACTGTTTATTGTTTTATTGAAGTTAATTTTCTCACTATTTGGTTTCATGTATTAAACTAATTGACACAGAGGTCTGCTGTTTATTTAGGCTGAACAAATTAGATGGTGCGATCTTAAATGTGTCCATTTGTCTGCCTCCATGTTTGCTCTCCAAATACTCCAGTAATGATGGGTTCCATTCAATGGACACTTAAGACGCCCCCTGGAATACTTTTCCAGTCCATATCTGTTGATGAAACCAGAGATTTGTGATTAAATAATTGTAATAATATTTCCTTCATATTCTTCAAACAGTGAGTGCAGTACTTTATCGCTTGTGTGGTATGAGTGTAGATTTAAAGGCCTGCAGATGGTCCTACCACCACAGCCGGAGGTGGGATTGTTTCTGTTCCTGTCCACATGTTTCATCTTTTCAGAAGGAGTCAATGTAAAACATTATTAAAAGTAATTACTTCACATTTCCCTTCAGTTTTATTTATGAAGAAGACTTTTTTTTTTTTTTTTTTTTTTTTTTTTTTTTTTTTTTTTTTTTTTACCACGGTATGCATAAAAAGAGACACCAGGGGATTGATACAAAAGAAGCACAGTCTTATTTCACAAACTGCATTTCCTTACCTCTCATGCAGTATCAGCAGAGAAGATTTAGACCATGGAGAGGAGACGAGCAGGAATAAAGGTGAGCTTAAACCAGGTTTTAGGTATAAATATTCAATCAGAATAATAAAGTTTGACAGTTCAGTGATTAAGGTGTTGCTGTCTGAATGGATTTAAGTAAAAATGTTTCTTGATTATAGAAGCTACACACTTTTAAGGCACAGTCCATTTTCTAATTTCTTTAAAATTGGTTCGCAAAATTCATGACTGAGTCAGTCCTAATAACACTTTTAATGTACAATAAGCCATTCAGAACTTAATTTCTGAGGAAAACTCTCAAAAACAAATCTCATACTGTTACTGGTTATTGTGTGCAGCTGCAGAATTTTATTTCTTAAATAATGTTCCTTTTAAAAGAACAGACTGACATCCATCATGGTTCTCAATGTAAATAACCACAAACTGCATGCAGAGAAACATCAAGCATAAAAGTGATGATGGTTTACACCTTATAGCCAAATATCATCTGTGTGAATCATTAAAATGTGATTTTTGTGAACAATTGGTTTTTCTTCTACAAAACTATCAGTTAAACTTCAGTCTCAGTTGAGGTTAAGTGCCTTGCTGAAGGGCACAATGATAAATGGTGTGAGGAACCTAGAAGCACATACACACTGAGCCATGCTGCCCAATAAGTTGTACCGTTAAACCCCAAATTATTCATACCCCTGGCAGATTTAGATTGAAAATTAATTTCTGTTTTGAAATCATTATTATGAGGGTTTTATTCTAGGGTGGTTGAAATGGTAGAAATCCATGCCTCTGGTTGGCTGGACTCTGATCAGAACTTCAAGATGACTTTGAACATTGTCTGCTATATTTTATTTTAAAGATTTTTTTTTTGACACTCGTGGAACTCAGTCATTACGATTTTTGTTATCAACATTTAGTTTTGGGGAAATTTTGCGACTGCACTGTTTTGGTGGTGGATAGATTTTGTTTTCCTCAGTTTTTCCTTGTTTATTGGGAACAAAAATCCAGTGGTTGAATTTTTTTCGTTTACCTGAGCCATGCAGCTGCAATATCTGAAATCTGAACAGGTGATCCTGCTGTTCTGTACTGCAGGTGAAACAAGCACATATTTTGTTTTTGGCAAATTGAAAGGCTCCATATTATAAACCATTTTTTCCTGTTTATTTCTTGTACTTTCTTGCTGAAGCTATTACAAAAATAAACAAAACACTCAGCTGGTGCTGATTAGGACATGTCTGACTCTCTTTCAGCAGATCTGGAAATCTTAAAAAAATGGTTTGTTCCCATTTGAGGCGCTTTTTGAAACCTCCTAATGTTCTTACAGAGATATAATTTGCTCGTGGTAACACCGCCGGTGTTCTGTACATTCTTTGACGTGATGCCAGCCTGTCCGACAGTATCTGTTACATCATCAGGTCTGGAGATCAGTGACGCACCGTTCATGCAGAACATTCTCCATGATTCACCTGTGCACACCTTCACAGGACCATCAAGGGGGAAGCAGAGGAGATGGGCTAGAGGAGTTTTTATGGGTTTTATTTAGAAACCTGAGCCCAGGCCGGTAATTGCCCACAGTGTCTGTAACTGTAAACTGTCTGGATTTCTACTTAGCCTGCACAAATTTCCACAAAGTTGGAGGCTGTGGTAACTGTTGAACATCTGGATGGAGTAAAGCACACACTCTTTATCCATCAGAGCAGGTCCAAATGTCTGTCCTGCTGCTGTCCCTCTGCTGTGTGTGTGTGTGTGTGTGTGTGTGTGTGTGTGTGTGTGTGTGTGTGTGTGTGTGTGTGTGTGTGTGTGTGTGCGTGCGTGCGTGTCCTTGCTGGCAGCTGTTTCACTGATGACAAGCTCGATAAGTCCCTCATTCTGACATCATGCTCCCATCCACACACACGCCAACGAAATTAATACACACCAGTTTTTCAGAACCTGATGCTGCTCTGTGTTGTTAAATTGTAAATTTGCAGAGGTTTGTTTTTCATTTTCTGAGCTCAACACACTGAAAACAGACTCTGGGTTCTTTTCCAGCCACAGTCAGTCGGTCCAGTTGAGTTAAGGAAAATGAACTGAAGGCAACTTAAGAGTGATTCTTCTCTACCTTGTAATGAAATGTCTTCATCACTGAGAATGAGCAGGACCAGGCCCGGTTCGAATTTAGTTAAGACGAATCCACGTCTCAGTTCAAGTCACAGGAGGAACTCTTTCATTTTGGTTGTTTGTGTTCTGATGGCAGACAAACTGAACCAAAGAGCAGAACTTCTACATGTTCTAATTATACTGCCGAGTGTGTTTTTGAAGCAAACTCTGTGCTACTGAATGAGTTCCCTGCTTAAAGGTCCATACCGGGCTCGTGGTCCGACCCAGTGGTTCCCCTCAGGCTGTGGAAAATGGCAGCAGCGTGTCAGAGAGGTGAGCTCCTGAACAGAAAGCCCAGAGAGCAGCTGGATCTGAAGACGGCCTTTATGCCACGGAGCCCTGCAGGGAAACAGGATTTTAGAGCCTGCTTGTCAAATAGTTCATCATCTGCATACATGTGTGTTACTGCAGCCTGTCACCATGGAGATGAATATCTACCATATCTAACAAATACATGTATGTGTTAACAGTTGAGCCCACCGTTGACTGAGTGTGTGTGCAGCACATTCACACTCTTGGTGTTTACAGCCCAAAGCTGCTGAACATCCTGCTTTGAACATGAGCCAAGCACAGCTCGCCTGAACTCACACAGACATTCAGCTTCAAACAAGGAGAACTTTATCCAGACAGCAGAAGGAAGGAAATACAACCAACCTGTGAAAAATCTGATAGATGTGGAAACAGAAGACTTTAGAAATAATGACGATCAAGTGAAGGAGAGCTCAGAAACAGGGAGAGAAGGATGGAGACAGCTGGTTTCTTCCAGAATCAGATGATTGTCTATGGACACAATGCATTGCTAATAATAGATGGTGGTCAGCTAACATGTGCAGCCTTTTATCATTAAATGCATGGCCTTGTTGTTTCAATAACTGGGACACATAGCAGTAAGTCACAAAATGCCCCAAATAGATCAGGTCAGCTTTAACGTGACCCGTTTCCCAGCATTTGTGTTACTTTGATTAAGAATTAGGATTGACGCAAAGAAGAACAGGTTGCCAACCAAAGAAAGTTTTCAGCTTGAACCACTTAACCTTCGAGCACACGGCTGGACTACTAAAAGTCTGATGTTTGCGTTGCAGAGACTCACATTACGGAAGCTGAGCGCGACCATACTTGCATGGTTATTTTTTCCCGATGGTTTTCTCAAGATAACCAGATACTTATGTCGTTATCACCAAATAATGATGACCGTTTGCTCAAGATAACGAGTAAATTTCCTGATGGTTTAATCATCGGACCAACGGTGTGGTGTCATTATGGTTTTCCTATCACTTATTCACAGAATCATTCCTGGAATTACACATGCCACGACTTACACTTCTAAGTCCTCTCTCGCTGTGGTGGCATGCATTTAATGATGGAATCAGCTTCCATCCTTAACACACAGACACCAATCATCTCGCAACCTCAAGAAAGATTATCTTGAGAAAACCATCGGGGTAAAAAACATGCGAGTATGAGCTCTCTCGGCCTCTGTACTCACACAGCCTCAATACCTGAATACAAATGTAACAACTGTGCTCCAGTTCTGAGTGCAGCTCAAAATGAAGTCTTATGTGGACACGTCACTAATTGATCTTGATGGAATACATATTAGATATCATGAATCCCTGGTATACTATAAGTAGTTAGAAAACATCTTGGTTCCAGATCAACATTATGGAGCAACCGGTCCAATCCCTGGACATTAAGCCAATAAAGAATTTGTGGGGCTGGTAGTAAAATGCTCTTTCTGAAGCAAAATAAGAACCGCAGAGGAACTGTGGAATGTAGTCGAATTATCCCGGGCTGAAAAAGCTGCTCTCAGGTGCTAGAGGTTGGTCTGCTCCATGCAACACAGATGTGAAGCAGTTCTCAAAAACAGGACTTATTCAATTCAGTTTAATTCAAATCAGATATACCTTAGTATTTCCAAAAGGAAATTAAATGTTGTTATAACTCCAACTATCCAAATTTCTCGAAAGGGTTGCTGTGGATGATAAAGGCTGCGGGTCATGCTGTTGCTGAGCAGATTTTATTTAATGACACCAGTGAAAGGTTTGAGTCAGGTTAGCCAGGGAAGGTCAAGTTTTATATAAATGATTTGCTCAACCTAAAATTTATATATTTTTTATCTTGTGTTTTCTTTTTTTCTACATTTATAATTGGGTATCTATTCTTGTTGTTTAGCTTTAAATATTATCATCTATTTATGTATTATTGAAATAACATTGCACTTAATTTATGCAAAAACTGTCAATGTCCATATTTATTACCACCCAAATATATTTATGCTTCACCCCCCAAAAATATACTATTTTTCAAATTACTTTGCTGTTCTTTTATTTCTTCAGCACTGATATATTTTCTCCTCTTTTGTATTTTTTTTTAACCAAATTTTCCTGAGAATATTTATTGGACACAAAAATAAATTAATTGATCAATAATTACATAAATCTCTTTTTAATATTTTGTTGCATTTGATGGCACACCAATTTATTTGTCAAGTTACTTTAGGCCCTGTAATTATTTTAATGAGCCATTCATTTATTTATGTATTTATTCTTAATAATGGCAGGATGTGTCCTCCGTATTTTTGTCACTGAGTGTATTTTTAAAGTCTCTGTGGTTAATAGATGAAGTGCAGCTGCTACTCACTAAAACATTAGTGGCAATACCTGCAAGGTAGATCTGTGCTTAAACCTGCGTGTGCCCAGGGGAACCACATTGCAGCAGTTCAGTGCACAGATCAGTGGGTCTGTGGCTTTACATATTTCATTTAGACATATATATTCAGACACATTCTAGCTACCAGACCCCATGAATGATGCAGATGTCTGTCTAAACAGTGACAAGGTAATTTATGGCTGCTGTGGTGTAGACTGATTTAGATGGATTACAGTGTGGGCCCGGAGGGCTCCTTGGACACTGTTCAAACACTTGTCTTTACCCTGAGGACAGCGGAATGCAGAGCATGTTGGATGATCAAACACCCAACGCCTAACGGTGACATTTCCAACAGAGCAACAACGTCAGCACAGCTATTTCTATGTCTGCTGACAACTTATTAAAGCACTGTCACAAAGTAATGCATAACTGAGAAGTGGACAGAAAATATATGGATCGCAGTTTTGTTTGCTTAGAAATGTCTGGAGTGCATGAATCCATCTCTGCATAGATAAAAATAAGAAAGAACGTGAAAACCACGCACCTTATTCCTTCTGCTTCCAAATTACACTTCATAGTGTTGTTCTGTCACATGAAATCCCAATAAAACAACACAGCTGGAGTTTGTAGTTATGTGACGAAACATGGTAATGTTCAAGCAGTAGGAATATTTTTTAATGGACTGTATGAATGCGACATTTTTTAAATGAACAAATTAAAGCAAGATATTCACTTCAAAAAGGAATTTTATTAAGTTTAATACACTGGGGGGAGTTCGGGGGGTTAAAGTCAGATGAGTGTACATTCAGCTTTACAGTTCAAACATGAATTACCCCACTGAAGTCCTAAAATGTACAATTTACAAGGTTTACATGGTTCAACTTGTTTCTAACCACAAGAATAAAAAAAAAGCGGTCTTATTTTAAGAAGTACATAAAAATCTAATTCCTTTACGTTTAGCTAATCTAAATTCAGATGCTCATTTATGTAATTTGTTAATATAAGTTAAAATCTTTATAACAAACGGTCCGAGAGAACAATTTCCCAGGACAAACACACAAACTCAGAAAATGGCACGCAGATCGCCCATGCAAACACAAAACTGATTTAAAAACTGTGACAGGTGTACAGATCCCAGTAAGGATATGAAGCCCCATGGAACTACCGGGTCAGGACACCAGCACTAAAACACAACCAACATGGTCTGAGATCTGGGGTCTGGGACATTTTGAACAGTTTTCTCCGACACCAACACCTCAATGGGAGCACTGGGAAACCCATTAGCAACGAGAAGCACAGCGCTTCGCTTTGATATTTTGTACTTAATATTGAACACTTTTCGTCTCTGCCCAGCCGCAGCGATCTGTCTGACGGACTGGTCATGTTTCTCATATCATCCGCCTTGTGTGAGTGAGTGCCAGTAAGTCGCACTCCATTAAAGCACGCTTTCATAGAAGTTCCTTCTTTCTCCTCACCCAGTGGTGCCAGCCTCTTTGATTTCTGCGCTCCTTAAAACAAAGCCATGGCTCTGTTTTGACATGACAGTCTGAAGACCAAGTCAATAAAAGAAAGTAAAATGCCGTTCCTAACACAAAGAAAATGAGGCAGTTGTGTGGACGACACGTGCTCCAAGCTTTAGAATGCGAGTGGCGGCCTGGTTCCATAAGCTTCTCCATAAGCAGCATTATATCGATAGAGTCTGTGGGAGGGGGGGCAGATGAAGCACATTCCTGTCAAGCTCTGCAGAGAAGTCAGGCCAGCTTTGATATGGATGTGGTTGCTAAGGCAACGAGCTCTTAGGACAGAAACAGCATGCTGAAAGCTAAGAACCCTACAAAGACTGAGAAACATGCCTGACAAACTTTGGCTTCCACTTTTAGAAATTTTTTTGACTAAAACAACTCGAGATAATAGTAGGAAATCAAAACGGTTCAAGCTTTGAACAAGGTCCGAAAAGTAAAACTGACAAAAAAAAAAAATAAAAATAAAATACTGAATCTCATTTTATACTAACTGTGCAAAATTAGTGTCTGAGAGTGGGGACGGTCGATGATTTCGGCTCAGCAAAAACGAGACAGTCTGAAGAGAGAGGGGGAGGGGCGTGGCTGTTAACGTGCCGTCGCGTACGTGTGGTTTAAAGCAGGGAGCAGTAGCCGCCGCAGGTTCCGCCCCCGGCGTCCTCATCCGTCAGCTGAACCGCTCTGCCGTGGCTCTCGCTCTGCCACAAACCGGGCGTCTGGATGATCTTCTCCACCAGCTCCTCAAACGCACACTGGACACCGTCCTTCGTCTTCGCGCTTGCCTCTGGGAGGAGAGGGGACAGCGTTGGCCAGACAGCACGAACAGAAAGGAAAGAGAAGCGATGACCGTGATTTAGGTGGATTTAAACGAAGTCATGGCCTCTAACTTGGAGAACACTACAGATGATTTATGAAGCTGCTTTTAGAAACTGAGCAAGCACTCCACAGCAGCTATGATCAGTAGTTACAGAAAAGCAGTAATATCCTGCTCTACCACATACACCCAGCAGGTCTGTGGAGAGCATGAAGACCCTCCTGACTCACCAATGAAAAGCATGGAATGTTTTCTTGCAAACTTCAGCCCTTCAGCTCGGTCTACGTCGTGGTTCTCCTAAAACAGAAACCACGTTTTAGCTGCCTTTAGCCCAGTAAATGAGGTCTAACCAAGACTAAATGCTCTGAAACTGAAAACCTACAGTGGGTTCCTGTTAGCCGTGATTGGAAAATCTCACCTTATCGATTTTGTTTCCTACGAGCATTTTGACGAGGTCGTTCCTGGTGCAGTAGGTCTCCAGCTCATTGAGCCAGTTGTCCAGCTTAATGAAGGTCTCTCGTCTCGTGACGTCGTACACTGCAGATCAAAAACAAAAAGACGCCAGCTCAGACTGACGCATCTTCCATTACTAAAAAGCTCCTCTCCAGAAATGCTGAGGGTTTAATAGAAGGCTTGGGTCTGAAAGATAATCTCTTCAGAATATACAGTGGCTCTCAATAGTTAAAATTCCAGGATTTGTGGAAATATGATAAATCGTTCCCAAACTTTTTTCCATCTTTAAACTGACATTTATCCTGAGAAATTAATCAGAAAAACAGAGTGAAGTCTTCTTTTATAGGTCCTCTCAGTATTTGCTCACTTTGCCTTGCAGAAGTTCTCCAGATCTCTCAGAGTGAGGACCTCTAGTTTCCACGGCCTCACAAATGTTTGATTCAGGTCAGAACTCCAGTGAGTCCATTCCCAAACATTCCGTTTCTTCCGGTGAAGTCATTCTTTTGTTAATGGAGCTGCATGGTCAGCCATAGTTATGCTGAAAAATAAAATCTCTATTCAGCTTTAAGTTCCTAGCAGAGACATCACGCTTCATCAGCAGAAAAGTAACCCCAAAGCATGACGCTGCCACCACCGTATTCCACTGGGAGTATGGTGTTCTTATGGTGAATTGCTGTAGATTTTTTGTGCCCTTCTCCTGATTGATACATTTGCACAATATGATGATTTTAATGACTTTAATAAAGCATTTTCTGCAGGTTTCACCAACTCAAATTGAAGACTTTTTATGACCTTTATGAATAAAATTTAAGACTTATATCTTCACAGAAATGTACGAACTTTGTCCAGGCAGCTGGCAATAAATTTGTACTTACCCTTGATAGAAGCTAACCAGCTAGCTAGCTAGCAAGAGTATGTTAGCAGCGAGTTACTGGTAGCCTCAGCCATAGCCATCATGTCTATGGGCTCAACCGTCTCGAGTCACAGAGTGCAATGAACATGTCTGAGGGTGACTCAAACTTTTGCTGACAGAAAAGTCTCTCAAGAAAAAAAAATACATAGAATATACGAGATGAAATAGTCAGAATTTAAGATCTGTGATTAATGTATTTAACTTACATTTTTCTCATGGATTTAAGGTCTGTGAAGGCCTTAATTTTAGATACATGAATTTAAGACTTTTTAAAGGATACGGACACCCTGTAAGAGAAGTATAAACTAGAGCCTAACAATGGGATACTGCATTTTCCTAACCATAAAGTAAAAAAAAAAAAAAAAAAAAAAAAAAAAAAAAAAACCCATAGAATTAAAAGCTTCATTAAAGATGGAGGATTTCTCACCCAGGATGACTCCCTGGGCACCGCGGTAGTAACTTGGTGTTAGGGTTCGAAAGCGCTCCTGTCCCGCTGTGTCCTGCAAAACAAAAGCCACTCAGAGTTACAGAGCCGAGACAAGAGATTCCTGATACACAAGTGCCATCTTGTGGCAACTTGAAGGAACAGCAATCACAAAAAGAGGTTTTTGTTTTTGTTTCCAATAGAAAAGGACTGAATGAGTGTGTGAGTGCCTTTTTATCTAAACGTGTACATTTAAACTCACCCATATTGCCAGCTTTGCCTTGTTGCCATCCACAGATATGGTCTTCACCTTGAAGTCAACACCTAGGCGACAGAAGTTGAGACAGTCGGTCAAAGCGCCATGGTTACCTCATGCTTTAGTCTGAGCGTGATGACTCTCACAGGTTTGATCGATTACTGCCAAGAATATCTGGCAGACAGATTATAATTACTAATGACGGACTGTCAAAACATACAGAACCACAAACTGTCTCTGAACTCCTGGTAACCCAGGCATTGGGCCCATCCCACGTCTTTTAGATAAATGATGCTGTGACCGTGCATCCAAATGCCCCACTAAAGGACAGTGTGCTTTTCATGTCTTCAGCTCAGAACAATGGGAGTCTGTGCTGAAAACAGAGGAAAAACAAGAGCCGACCAGCTGTGAAAAGGCTCAGCGAGTATTCAGCTCCGAACACCCAGCCCAGGTCCCCATGCACCAGACATCGGCATGAACAGAACACGCTTCCCTTTCTCGTGTGGAGAGGTAAGTCACCCCCGCTTGCATTAGTGCCTTGTCTCAGAGCAGGGAGGGCTAATAGAATAAAATAAAATCCCAAAAAAAGTCTACGGAACTACAGCACAACTTTGTGTACATAGATAAACGTGTATATGGTACATTCTTAAAAAAAACATTAGAACAGGCAGAGTAAACGAGAAATCATAGAGGAATTTACTCTAACTTCCAGTCTTCACCGCTTTGACTCAAAATCAGACATTTCTTTCCCCATGAAACATCCAGCAAAGCATCTGTTTGCAATCTTTCGACACAACGGGATGCCACCGACAGTGGAGGTCGACCAGCGTGTTCATTATAGATCCGTAAACAGTCCTGGGACCACAACAGAAAGGGATATCTGTCTTTTAATACATTGGATGTAAATATCTGCTTTCAACTGTAAACACTGGACTCTCATTTTGATGTAAGGAAAGAAGTAGTTGGCTTGAAATGCCCTGTGGTGCTGACTGCCACTGACTATCACTGTGAGAAGCATTGTAAAGGTTTTTCTCTCTGCTTTTAATTCTCTATTTGGCAGCATTCAGGACACCCAGTTAAAAACAAACAAACAAAAAAAAAATACAAATAATCATCTGAAATAATTTAGCATTTCATACTCTGTTGGGCTAACGTAGGATTATTTGAACTGTAAGCATCTGCCTTGTGGTCATTTTTGAGGGAAGCCGTGGGTGCAGCAGCCATATTGCTGGAAATGTTGGAATTTAAAGGGAGGGTATTATGTAAAATTGACTTTTTGAGCTTAATATCATGTTATAATGTTATTCCCTCATCAAAAACATACCTGGAGTGCTGCTTTGATTATTTCATGCATGTTTGAGAAATCCTTTAATCTCCCGTGGCAACCACTCAGGGGTGCCACGGGTGTCAAACGCCACCTATTTCCACAAAACTCCTTCTCAGAGCTGCAGTCCCCAAGCCAAGCTGCCGCCTCACAGGGCACCCCTGCCCCACGACTCCTCCACTCATGTCCTTCAGGCTACGATTATCTCAGACCGTTGCTTGGAAACTGACAGTATTTTTGGATGTTGATTGGGGAAAAGTTCCACATTTAGACAGCACCAGAAGTTGCCATTCCAGGCCACCACTTGGCGCTGTGATTTTAGTATGTCATCGAACACGCATGCACTTTTGATCCTTAGCTTTCACCTCATAGTAAACAGCAACCAGTCTCCATCTCCCATGCATGAAGTGCTCATGTAACACATATGTTCCTTATCAGAAATTGTGTAAAAGTGAACAGGTTAAGTAGCACAATGCAGCACAATGCTATCCATGATTGGTTTTGTTGTTATCTGCCCATGCACACGTTGAATAAACCCTGCAGCTGTGTGCTATCACACCTGCGAAGTACTTCACACCTCCGCAGGGGGTGTTGCAGAAAAGTTTCACTCTGAGACCTGGTTTCAAATAGTGCCGGTGTGAGACTCCGGTTGCTGGTGTCGTGTAAACAAGCAGCTGGATCACAACAACAATATTACAGGTTAAGTGAAGGGCAGCTCTGTGTATAGACCAGCTGCAGCAGAAATTAGCAAACACCTGGTGGAACTGCGCATCTGCTGAGCTTATCATACGAACTACTTTTCAGTGCAGTGCTCCTAAGAATGGTTATAAACGGTATAATGGAGAAACCTTGTTGTGATGACGTGCTGAAGATGGAGTGTCAGAAAGAGCAGGTGCTTCTTAAAGAGACAGAGGCCCGATTTCAAGGCATTAAATTGCAAAGTCAAATTTCCTTTAAGCTATGTTTGATATACACAGCATTTTTATAACAAGTGAAAGTAACATAGTTACTTGATTGCGCTGTAAAATGGCACCATGTGCCTGGAAAATACATAATTCCCCCCGTTTAAGGTCATTTTAACTGAACGCGTCAACCAGACTATATGGTTTAAAAACAACTCGATAACGATCTCTATATATGGTTCTATTCACAAACTGCTTCCATGTGGTTCATTGTTGTAACATTTTCCTTCACATATACAACTCAAACGTTTCGCTGCTGCCACACAGAATACAACTAAACACCTTCAAGGGAGGAACTTGACTAAAAACATGCGAACAAAGAAAAAAGTGACTTTATGTCTGCTGTGAGAGGCAGCATGGGGATGTGAAAACTTGTTTGTTGGGGATACATTTTTCTCTTGAATAACAAGCCTCCCCAACAAAAATGGGGAGATTACAACTTCATCCTGACTCATTAAACTCAGCACCGTGTACTGTCTCATGAGTGCTATTCAGCTTTAAAACCCATCATTACACGAGTCGTGGGAGTCTTAGGAGCTTTGATCAAGGGTAAGCAGGTTCATCTGAGTAACTTTACCATACTTATAGTGTTGATATGTTGTTCAGTACCGAGCAGGTTTATGAATCCCATTTTCTGGATCATGACCAATATTCTGACAGACAAGGCGTCTTTACTCACCTATTGTAGCTGACTGCTCCGGGTCAAACGTGTCGTCTGTGAATCTGAGGAGGAGGCTGTTGATGGGGAGACAGGAAGAAGGAGGTCAGGTTTCGCTATGACTCACTGCTTCTTCATCCCTCCATCGTTTCCTGCTGCCTGGCTCAAATATCCACCAACCTCATCTATGTCTCTATCGATCACCTTGCCCTTCGCTTGCATCACACACACACACGCTTCAGATGATGTCACTGCTACACATGAGCTAGGATGACATAGGTCATTTCCTAATGGTGACTGATCAAGTTCAAAGTCCTTCATCACGAGGCTGATGAGGAGCCCCCCCCGCCCTCTGACCCAAGCAAAGCTCTCCAGGATGTTGCTCTGCAGTGCTACGAGAAGCACCGAGTGCTTATTGTTTAAGAGGGAAGGAGTGATGCGGTGGAAATGACTGGTTCAGGGAAAATAAGACGCATGTCCTCCCTGCCAAGCAGACATCTTCCTCATGATTAGAAGCAATTAAGTAAAACAAATCCACTCATTTCCCCGTCCTGATGATACAACCCTGGCTTGGGATTATTATTATGATGACATGTGAAACTAATCCTATACTGAACTTGTTTGTTTTAGAAAACAAACGCCTACTGTAGCTGATGCCACCAAATAGCTTCATGGAAACACTGCTGATGGTCTGAATGACGAACCAGCAATCAGCACACTGGCAAAATTCTTCTGATGTCCGGGATCGTACGCAAACAAGGAGTAACAGGTCGGGGCCACGGCGTCTGCAAAATCTGTGCTCAGTCAACGAGAAGCTGCCATTACTGGAAACAGGTTAAGAGAACTCCTGCAGAAAGAGGAGCAGAGAAAACTCCTTTTCTTCATGTCGTAGCCGGGCGGTTAAAGATGGCTGACAGTTGAGTAATAATAATCATATCTACTGCAGAGGTGACATCACAGTATCACTATGAAAATAGCAACAAATTCAGGAAAGCCTTAAAATTACCTGCGTGGCTACATTATAACCCTCCCTTATGGTCCTGATTAGGCAAGGGTTGCTAATAAAGTAAGTTAAGGTTCTAAACAGTTGCGGTTCAAATGTTTTCTGTGGCAGCATTCCCACAGCTTAAAGCCCCGATCAACCGAGCCGCCAGAGGAAGAGCTGCGCTTTTCTCCAGCTGCATGGAGCAATAATGCAGAGCGGCGGATACAGCCTGACTGCTGAACCGGGTTATATCAGTTCGTCATACTTGTGTCATCTTATAAAAGGACAAATGTATTGCAAACGACTACACATGTTTTAAAACATTTATTCTATATTTTTACTTAAGTCTATGAATCAGAATCAAAATAAATCTGAACTGTAATAACCCTATTACTTACAGGGTTTTTGTTGCAGTAGGAAAATTTGTTGCTTTTCTTGAAATAAAAGCAATTAAAATAATGTTTTGTTTACAATTATGTATACAAACCGTTGTATTACATAAAAAGAATCTCATACCGACCATGTCTTGTCATGAACGATGAACAATGAGCAAAAGGATGACCTGAAAAGAGCTTCCTTTGGGCTTAGAGAAAAGGTGATCATCCAGGAAAGAAAACAGAGCTGCTGCTCCTCAAAAGAAACCGCGTGATCTGATTCTGGCATCAGATCAGGATTTCTCCTGGATGCTTTCCCTCGGAGAGAAATCCCGATCCTGAGATGCCTTCCTTAAATATTACACTTTACAGCCATTTTTCTCTGTTCCGCGAATGGTTCTGGATGAGATGCTGCGGTGACTTTTAACACTGGATGGATGGGAGCTGATCATCATCAGGATCACATTTATAACGACCAGCAAACCAATCCAAGCCGCTGATGCGGGACTGAAACACTGATCAGGGTGTTTAGGGTCGGAGAAGAGGACGTTTGTTTAGCGTCTCAGTGAAACCATGTGACGGTGAAGAGAATGTGAACTGGACTCATCCTGATTGCAACATCTTCAGGAATGAACAAAGATGAGCTCACGTAGCAGCTAGCTGCTAATAGCTAGCTAGCAAGCCAGCGGCTTAAAACAGGCTTCCTCTATTCTTTGGTATTTATTATCCCCAACAGCTCGGCAAGTAGTCCTAAAAATAAAAACAACCCCCGCTGGGAAATGTTCGTTCAGGTTAAACGCAGCTCCACTGTCGTGCTCAGCATGTTTAGACGCCTTTAACAACACAGACGCTCGCAGGCTAGCATTAGCCACTATCCAAGGCAGCGCTGATTCTTGCCATGTTTTTCACCCTAATGAAGCTTCAGCTTACCTGGACTTCCCAACGCCACTTTCCCCGATGATCAAAATCTTCAGCGTCGTTAAGACGTCGTCTTCCATTTCCTTCAAGAAGGGCCTGTTTACCCCTTTATAATTTCAAAAAACACAGAGAGAACTTGCCTCCTAGTGACAGCTGGCTGGAAACACAGATGGTTTGACTCGGTAAGACGTTTCACTCCAACCATATCCGGCGTGACTTGTTGGCACTTCCGGTTGTCCAGCAGATTACATAATAGAAGAGCACATATGCACAAAGTTAAGGAAAAGAGAACGTTCTTTTTTATTCAGGGCTTTTAGCAGTCTGAGCATAGTGAAATATGATGTGAACTTTACCAATCTATAGTCAAAAAACACGAAAAAAATACATATAAGTAGAAAAATATGTATATTACCAAGAAAAAAAAGTCCCGATTTCCCCTAATTTAGCTTTTTTAAATCACACTTAAAGGTCAGAGAATATTAAACAAATTTCAATATTAAATATATATAATCATAATAAACATAAAGTGGACTTTTCTAATCATTTTGAAATAATTATTTTAATAATTTGGGAGAAAAGCTACCAGCATGACCATATGTAAAGTTAACTCCCTGGTAATAACTGGATGGCCTACCCACAGCAGCCCTCTGGGGTTGGAGAAGTCACAAACCAATGGCTGGAAATGATCCTCTTTTTAGAATTTTTTTCTTCCAGAGAGCAGAATTTATAAATTATGAGAAGTTATCCACATCCTGAAATGGCAAAAAAGCCCCAAAACAAAACAAAACAAAACAAAACAAAAAAAACAACAAAACACTACACTACCACCACTATGTTCATTTTAAGCTATATATAACGAGACGCATTTCTTCCAATAACTTCCACTCCTAATTCATAAGTCCACAAGATAGTTTTCCCATATCTTAGAGATCAAGATGTTTTTGACAGTACTGGAGTTCGGCCTTTATGTTCTTTTTTTTTTTTTTTTTTGGCTGCAATAGCTTTAACCTTGGATCTCTCCAGTGGAAGCAGTCTTATTGTTGAATCAAAAAGGCTCACATTACCTGAGGCAGCCGAGGCCTGCGGTGCTAGTGTTGTTCTGGGCTTTCAGTGACTGGATGAGCCGTTGATATCTTGGAAGAATCACAACTGTTCCATGTTTATCATTTGTGGATAATGGCTCGCTCTGTGGTTTGCTATGGTCCCAAAGACTTAGACTTGGCTTTGTAGCCTGAACAATATCACTAACTTTGTTTCTCTAAATTGGGAGACGATGTGTTGTTTTTTGAAAGCTTTTAGCCTACTTTATGTTGCCAGACAGGTTCAAGTAAGTGCCTGTAGTAAATTTATAAAATTATTTAATCGGTCAGCTACAACTGCATTCCAAGTTGTAAGTGTCCCGTGGGCCTTGAGCTTGACATGTCTGCTCTGTGCAGATAAGTTGTTCAGTTCCTGCTACAAAAACACCCCCGCAGCATGTCAATACCACTATCGTGCTTCATACTTGGGATGGTGTTAGCCAAGTAATGAGCAGTACCTTTTTTTCCTAGACACATGAAGCTTAGATTTAAAGACAAAAGTTTCTATTTTGGTGTCATCAGACCAGAGAACTTTGTTTCTTCTGGTCTGACAATCTTGAATGTGTTTTGGTAAGATGAAGAAAGCCACAGAGGAATAATGGCGCTCCAACCTAGTGACCATTTGGTTCTCGTCTCTCTCTCCAAAGCCCTTCTTCTCCAATCATTGAGTTGGTCGGGCAGCCAACTGTAACGGCCGTCATGGTGGACTGAAGACAACTTTTGGGAAACTCAGTGCTTTTTTGTTTAGATATTTTTTAAATAAAACGACACTCCAACCAGTTTCAGAAAATGTTTTGAACGTAACAAATATGTAAGAAGAGAGAAGACTTACTAGTGTCACTATGCATCTTTAAAAACACAAGATGAAGCTATGTGCAATTCAGATGGAACATTGTCATCACATCTTTGCAGCTATCTTAACTGAGTTTACCCTGTCTTCAAGTAACATATTAAGACTGCTATGTAGAAACTTCCAACAGGACAAATAATTTGTTAGAGTCAAGAAAAGCAGAAAGGAGAGACGGCAGAGTCATGAACGTCATCAGTGGACTGGCTCTCGTAAACACAAATATTAAAATCTCCACTTTAATAAAGAAAGTAGACATAACTGTAAATGTATAATGGAGATCTACTGTCATGATGTTACATTTTAAAGCTAATCACAAACCAGCCACACAGACAGAAACACACCTTTTTATCGTATTTAATAAATATCTTGTGAACAGCACTGGAGAGAACATAGTAATAAAATAAAAAAGGCACTTTGAAAGCAACATTTTTGAAAGGCTTGTTTGTGGTAGTTTAGAGGCTTCTGGGTGTGAGCACATTTTTGAGGTGATTCATCTTCAATCATTCAGTGTGAGTAATATTCAAAGGAGCACAGAGACAAATTGATAAAAAAAAGCAAAAAAAAAGAAAACAAACAAAAAAAAAACCCAAAAAACATATGGGACCTGAGGATTAAAGAAATACAGAAGAAAACGGGATTACATCATAGCTGTATCTCATCATGGGATAACTAAAGAAATCCTTTGATTGCTCAGCATTGCTGTGACTGCATCCTTTTAACAAGTGGTATACAATCCCTTTATGATAGTACGCTATCTCAAAACTACGAATAAAACACTTCATATTTGTCTTCATGTTGCGTCTTGACTCTTATATTAAATCAGCACTCCGTAAGAGTGCAAAAAAATCTAAAATCATAAGCAAACTCGAAATTACATTTACAACCACTGCATGTTTCACGGCAACCGTCCGATTTGTACTGGATACTCCTCGACACTGTTCAGAACATCTTATTGCAATTATTCTCTAAATATACACAAACACATGTGACACGAAGTGCAGCAACAGTGACATATTAAACAGGAGGTTGTGGCAAAACTGCTAAGAAGCGTGAGCTGGAGAAGGCTTTCGTCTATGTTCTGAATCCATAGGCCCCAAATCGGACCGGTCCATCAGCAGAAAACAAAACCCGACTTCGGTTTCTGCATATATGCAACTTGGAAGTATGTACAAAGACCACATACTGTACATCAAAAATACAACACATGAGTATAAATTGTACGTGTTAGTAAAAATAACTGACGCTGTGGCTGAGTGATACAATGTTATGATGAAGCAACAAGACAGACGCACAAATTTTCCACCACTCGCTCCCGTCGGACGCCAAACCGGCGGTATATACTGCAGCTGTTGGATAGTTGGTGTCAGAGTTCAAGAAGAATCATGAGGCCATCATTTGCCTTCATATTTAGGATTGACCACAGTTGTGACAGCACTTTTGTAGATTGGATTTTCACCCTGTAGAGCACACAAAAAACAGCAGATTTCAAACTCAAAGCCTCACACGAAGTCGGCTCAAAGAGCTCCAGCCCTCGGCAAAAGTTGTATTTTCACGTTTTGTCATTTTACAACCACAAACTTCAAGGTGTATTAATGGGATTGGATGTAGTATACCAAGACGAAGTAGTGAATAATTGAAAAGTGGAATGAAAAGGACCCATGAAAGGGACGTATTCAAGCCCCTGAGTCCATACGTGGATCATAGTCCTGGTGAAAGGTGAACCCTTGCCCCAGTCTCAAGTCAGCCTTTAACAGCCCCACCGCCCAACCCCCCAGCTAATCACGTCCATCCATCTTCTGATCAACTCTGACCAGTTTCGCTGTCCCTGCTGAATAAAAGCATTTCCCACGATGGCCAAAAAGTTATATTTTAGTCTCATCTGACTAAATTTGCCATGTGGAACTCACAGCAAAGAAGTGGATGAGGTGGCTCTTTGGTGTGACGCCCACATGGCCGGTGCCTGACTTTAACCAGGGCTTCTTATATCTTTCTTTCTAGAATAGTTTTATTGTTGCAACTCTAACATAAAGGTCAGATTTGTAGACATATTTCCATCTGGGGAGGATGACTTGACCAGTCCTCTGTGATATAGTTTAATACCCTAACTCTGCTTTCAACCTTCCAATATCTTTATCTGGTAAATTCCTTGGTCTCCAATGAACAGCTGCATTGATTCTGTGGATTATTTACTCATTAAGTGTGCCCTCATAAGGCAATTGGCTGTACTGAATTTTTTTTAAGGCATCGGAGTAAACTGCCAAGCACTTTTTAAAACTTTATTTGCAAAGAAATGTGAAAATCATGTATTCCTTTCTTTCCACATCCGTATTTTACACTACTTGTTCTTAATCTATCAGAGAAAATCTCAAGAAAATGTATTAAAGTTTGTGGTTTTAATGTAAAAAAAAATGCAAAACAAAAAAAAAAAGCTCAATAGGCATGAATACTTTTGCAAAGGCACTGTAGTTTTAGTTTCCAAAAACATGAACACACACAAATTAGTCGTTGACTGTAAGTAGAGATCATCCCCTAACGAACACATCAAGTATGCAGGTCACACTTTACAGACATGCTTGTGTGCCAGACAGCCAGAGGGACACATTAAGCCTCGTAATTACAGTTACCAGATAATGCTTTAGATCGATGTTTTCAATACCACCTAATACTCCCAAAGGTGAGTATTGTTGCTGTATTGTTTTGTCACAGCACGCTCATGCAGTCTTTTATGAACTGAAAATTGGAACAGGGCTTTTACCCCTACTTCTGTAGCGGCGAGATTGTTAAAAATAAGAGAGAATGAAGGAAGGAACTAAAGCCAGAGGACACACAGAAACCCATGCAGGCAGAACAAAGGGAGAGGAAACGAAATACGAACTCAAAGGACAGCGCCTTTACGTCCATAGTTTGGGTTCTGGAACTGATTGATTGGACTCTTGTAAATTGGGTTTTCTTGCTACAGGTGGAGAATGAGGACAGAGGAGAGTTCAGCAGGGAAATGAGGAACATCAGAACAGTAAAAAGGAATGAATAAGTAGCATACAGGGAGAAGAAGAAGGTCAAGTGAGAGCAGAGGACGGAGAACAATACAGCTGTCCCCCACATCTTTCTAGGCCTATTCCATGATTTCTGAGCTATGATCGGCTGAGCGATGATTTTAATGATGTTCAGTTTTGTAACGTAAGTAAGTGTTAAATGCAGGAAAAACTTAATGATTTATCTTTAAGATGAAACCTAAATTATGTTTCTTTTTATAGAAATAAGTCATGTTTGTCAATCGAACTGAGGAAACAGTCAGTTTTAGCCAACCTTCTGGCGTCTTTGGATTATGGTGATCTGTTGCTGATGAACACACCTGACCAGCAGGAGAGGCTGAATACTGTGTACCACAGCACCCTGCTTTTTATTCCTGTCTGGGAAGACCAAGAACACCACTGCTCTCTGTATACTGGTGCTTTACTGGCATTGTTGCACATCTGCCAATTTCACCTTCAGATGGTGACTATATTGCAGCTTAGTCTGGTAAATAACGTCATAATGCAGCCTGTTTCCTGAAGTAATTTACTGAAGTACCTGGAATTGTGAGAACTGGTTTCCTAGGAAGAGAAAAGTGAACTTTGTTAATATTTGGTTTTGGATATTGTAAATAACTGTCTTTTGTTGAATATCAGTTATACATATTTGCATTTCTTTAGATTTTTTTGTATTTTATTTGTTGTATGTTTAACTGCCTTTGGGGCTATTTCTCTTGAAAAAGCTTTAGTTCTCAGTTTTCCTGGATGAATAATACTAATAATAAAATCAGTTTTCTGAATCACAAAGAAATGCGACAGTATCAGCTTTGTATAGGGTAATAATAATTTGGTTCCACACACATTCTAACCATATTTAAAATAAATTTTAGACAGTCAGGTTGTGGAAACAAAATAAATCTGTAATTTATCCAGAGAAGACATGATCAGCTGATTTTGCAACAAAATTCCTCTCATTTATGTTTTCCTTCCTTTTTCTAAAGGGGATGCTTCCCATGAAATCATGATACTTAAATAAAATTATAATCTGTCTGATTAAGGTTTGATACTTAGTTCAAACTTGTCATAACAGCACAGCAATAAACAAAAGAATGATGTTGTGTTCACCTCAATTCTCATATCAACTACAATACAACCCTGCCACTAGGTGGCGGAGTATGACTTCACATGATCTGAGTAAATTCCTGCCTGTTGATCTTGGCTCCCAATGTGAACATGAGGGAGGAAGTGGGGAGGGAAGAAGCCTTAGCTCCTCCCTGGAAAAAGTTTTGCTATGCACAGAGCACATAGCATTCCCAAAAAAGTCCACACAGACTCCCGGCATTTTTCCTTCTTCGGTTGAGCTCTGTTCAAAAGCAACAAGTTCAATCTGTCTTTGCAGATGCCAGACAGCTCAAAGCAGGAGCGAGGTTGCTCATGATGATATAAACACGGCTGCAAAACCCATCTGCTGCTTAGAACAACTGATTGCCTTCCCTGTGAAGGAACAGATCAACAGAGAGGCCGAGCTGCACCTGTTTTCCACATCTGAATCGCTCTACTGAAACCGTAGCCAGACATCGGCAAAGTTTATCCTTTCACAGTCGTTCGCAGGCGGACACCGCCCCAGACACCCACCGTATCCCACTTGGCATTCATCTTCTCCTTCTCGAACTTGGCGAACTCTCTCCTGTCATGGATGATCATCAGCAGCTTCCAGATGAGCAGCAGGGCCAAGCCGATCAGAACGATGCCGGCGACCACGCCCGCGACGATCGGGATGATGTCTGGGCCGGTGGGGCATTCTGAAACGGAGCGGCACAGTTTTGATCGCTGAACATATCCAATTAGAGGAACCTCTGTAATCATCCACTACAGAGTCCCTCCGTGCCGTGGGTTGTGTCTCTGCTCACCCGGCTCCTCCACCACATGGACCACCTTTTCCGTGCTGTTGGTGACGGCGTACGTGTAGTAGAACCAGCAGTCGTTGGCGTCCCTCTCCTTGCAGTGCGCGACGGCGTAGGATTCATCGTTGGGCTGAGGCAGCTTCTCCCTGGTCTTCACTTTATACATAGTGAAGTCGCTGCATTCCTTCTGACATGTTTCTTTCTTCTCCCCGGTGCCAAACGCCCGGCACTCCACACACTCTCTGAAGAAAACAGTATTAATAATAGTAAAATCTAGGGCTGGGCAATAAATCGAATTTTTGGTTTTTGAAGATTTAATTTTTGGAAATTCAGGATGTTTTTTCACCAATGCGCTTGGTGGATTGGTGGCTTCTATTTATTTGAGCTTCGAATTCAGGTCAACTCTATGACAGAATATTAGGGCCAGGCTAACAAGTTTTTTATGAAAATGAAGTCATAATGTTACAATAGAGTCAAAATAATCTGAGAATAAAGTCTTTATATTACCATAATAAAGTCATAATATTAGATAAATGAAGTAATTTTATGAGAACTCCAACACGACAAATAAGAAATTAAACACTTCCGACTTTTTTCTTGTATTTTTAAGACGTCCTGGTAAAATTGTGTTTTTATTCTGTTAATATTATGACTATATTCTCGTAATTTAACAAAAATTCTCGTAGCCTGATACTCTGTTGTACAACTCACAGAAGGGATGATTGAAATAAAGCCACTTTTTGAACATTTTTTTCTGTCATTTGTAATTTCTTTTTTAGAAAAGAAAGCCAAAAAATAGATTAAAATCGGAAATCGAATCCAGATTATGAAAAAAAAACAAAACAAAAAGCAAAAACAAAAAAACAAAAAAAAAAACACGGAGATTTTATTTTTAAACCCTATTAAAAAAAAAAAAAAACACCCAAAAACTGGTTGAATAGTCTTTCTAGAAAGCGTATTCAAACAGGATATAAATTGATCTTGACTTTGCAAAAACCAGCGGATGCAGTTGTGAAAACAGAAACCTGATGTGCACGAGGAGGTCAAGCTTGTTTTTATTCCACAGTCGTTCCTTACTTGTGTTCAGCGCAGACTCCAGGACAGGTGGGACACGCTTCGCATGTCGGGCCCTGGAATTTGGGATCGTCGCATTTGCAGGTGCCACATTCGCACCTTCCCCTGCCGTTGCAGATCTGCTTGTTTTTGGCCAAACATGTGCTCTCGTCCAGAGAACAGTCGCAGGCGGTTCCGTTCCACATGGGGTCACAGATGCACTTCCTGCACTCACAGCGTCCGTGCCCTGAACAACAGAGAGAGCCGTGGCTTTGATTCGTGAAGCAGTTTCAGACAATTTTGATTTCTCTTAAAGAACTAGAATATGAAAAGAAAGGCACTGAAAATGTTCTTTCTGACCTTCCTGCAATCAGCTCTTATTATTCATTTAAACTGAAGGAGCAGAGGCCATGTCGTCCTGCGAGTTTATGAAGGAAGTTACTGTAAAACTGGGCTTTACAATTTTAAATTAATGACATTTTAAACCAGGGTTGTCCAGAGTGTGGTCCAGGGGCCATGTGCGGCACTTGGAATTATTTTTTTGGAACCCTTGACCACAATTCAAAAATGGTACAAATCTGGCCCCCAGCACAGGCAGCTGATGCAGATGGAAAACAGAAAACGCTAAATACCAAACAAATTACTTATCTTTCATTTTTTCTTCCTTTTTGCTTAATTTTTATCTAAAGTGATATCTCTATCACCGACTGACTTGTACTCAAAGCAGACTTGGGCACATCGATACAATAAACTTGGCAACGTACAGCAAGCGTTTTCGATTCGTATGTTTTTTCAGACCAACAAAACAGAAAACACTCAACTTGAAAAAGTTATGTTTATGTGATCGACAGTGATCTACAGATGCTTTAGTTGTTCATTTATTAAAATATTTCTGGTTTATTTTATTTTGGAGCAGGGAAAAGTAAAAAAAAAAAGAAGAATCTGAAAGTTATTTTTGTTTTTTTTTTACTGGGGAACAATGTGGTGCTCGAGTACGTCTATCTCGCCGATTTTGGTCCTCCTGGATAGCTTTAAGACACCTCTGTTTTAAACTGTCAGAGGAGTCGTATATCAGTGTGATATCACTAATATCTAACAGGTGAATACTGAGCTGTTGTGTCAAGGGCTCCATCAAAGCTTTAGAAAAGAGCAAATTTCTGATATGAAAATGTTATTTTTAGTCATCTTTCGGTTCTTTATCTGCTAAACTTTCAGTCAAGTTTCTGCGTTTCAGTTCGCTTACAAGAAACTGTGACTCAGGCTTTTCATTGCACAGCAGTCTGTTTAGTGTCTGACAGTCCATTTTTCTGGTTTTAGAACAAGCTCATGGATCATTAGGAACGCATCCCTTCCACTAACTCACCTCCACAAAGCTTGTTTCCAGAGCGGTCACAGTTGAAGTTGTCGCACTCGCAGAACTGCCCACTGTACCTTTCCTCTGGGTTTTCTCTTTTCTTGCACTCACAGTTGCCGCACACACATTCTCCGTTGTTGCTGCAGATGTCTGTGCCGTTGTCTTTGCGGCAGGTCCGGTCCATGTCCTCTGTGGCCACGTCGTTGCTGCTGCACTCGCAGTTCCTCCCCACGCGGCCCTCGTTACACCTGACACACACGGTCAGCAGTTGTGACAAATGAAAGGGGATCAAATATGACAAAAAAAAAAAAAAAAAAAAAAAAAAGGACACTTTGGAGATGTTCCTACCTGCAGGCTCCACACTCGTAGGTGCCGTTACCAAAGTGGCAGTCTGGGCTGTTCTCAATGCCTTTGCTGTGACAGTCACACTCACAGATGAAGTTGAGGATGACCTCCACCTCCTCGGTGAAGCCCAGCGGCTTTACTTTAATAACCTCAGGCTTGCCTTTTTTTGGACAACCCGTAGAGGTGATGCTGATGTTAAAATGGACCTGAAGGAACACAGGAGAAATTCTCATTCACTGATGTCAGACAAGCTGCTGGTGGTACTGGAATTCATCCTTAATATGCATCTTCTTTTTTCTCAGTAGGCTGGAGCTCAGTGCACTGATGCCTTTTAAAAAAGCTGACTGAAAACTGTGACTGAAAACTTTGAATGTCTTGAAAAGGATCAACGTAGAGGTTGTTGATGATGACAACAAAATTATAAAATAAAACTACTATAGTAAACTAATAAAAGGTGCAAATGAACCATAGTATAATAACACACTGAATACACGAATATTTGGTTTAAAAAAGTAAAATCAAGGGCATTTTTTACAGTATGTTTTTACTTATAACAATTTCTATAAGCATTGTAAAAGCTATAAAACTTATAGCCCCGGCAGGGCAGCTGGTGGAGTGTGTCGGGGCTCCACTTAAAAGCACAGCTGCTTACGTAAGCTTGTGCATCCAGTGGGGTTTCAGCTTCATCTTACTTGATGTTTTTCTGTTTTTTGATGCTCTTATTTTCTTAGTGCTTGTACTGACTGCTATCATTCCAGATTCAAATAGCTCTGCAGAGTGAAAATTAGGTGTTTTCAATGGAGCTCATAAATAAAATGTATTATTTGGTTTACTGCAACTTAAATGTTCAACATTGTAGAATTCATCTTTTTTTAATCAAATGAAAGTGCCTCCCTTGTCCAATGAAAGACCATATGATATTTGTAACAAAAGAACATTTTCCACATCCCACCTCATCTCCAATGGAGATATTGGAGCACTTCCTTCCATTTTCGTCCTTATTGGTTACTCCGTTCTTACAGCGAGACGTGTACGCTATAGTCACTCCGTCTGGAAGCTTGCTGTTCTCCAGAATCACTTCAGAAGAAAGAGACTGCCGAAAAACCAAAAAGATAAGACAACGTAGCTTATGCGCTGGAATGCCATCTGGAAGCCCAGTTTAGACAGCAGAGAATAAACAAAGGCTTAGCTGCAGATTAAAGGAGAATGCAGGCTTGGAGAAAACCTCAACTTAACTCAGAATGCTGCACAAAGTTCCTGCTGCTCATTTGAGCAGAGCATAATTCAATCAGAG
The DNA here is from genome assembly GCA_014839685.1 of Anableps anableps. NCBI lineage: Eukaryota > Metazoa > Chordata > Actinopteri > Cyprinodontiformes > Anablepidae > Anableps > Anableps anableps. Next base: position 25,931,382 of record CM026082.1, on the reverse strand, counting down.
TTTGATTGGAGATGAATTGTACTTAAAATCCCAAATAATGAACTTACATTATAGGCATCTATAATGAGGTTGATGACATTGCTTGAGTTAGCAGACAGAGTGCCGACTGCAGACTTTGGTATTAGATTTCTCAGTTCCTGCAAAGACAAAGAGGAAACATTTAGAACCAAGTTTAATTAAAGACTCTTGTTCTCTTCTGCTTAGAACCAATCTCTACATATTGTTTTTTTGAATACACCAATGTATTCAAACTGTGTACAATGTTGTTAACTTACGGCTGAGGTTTGAGGCTTAAACCTCACTATGATTACAACAAAAGCTTTTAGGGAAAGAAAGAGACTGATGCAAGCTAACCTGGTAAACGGGCTGGAACTCTTCTGTGACGGCAAAAATGGTCTGAATGTTGTTGTCGCTCAGCTTCTGAACCAGGTGAGCGATTGATGGATAGTCCTTTAAAAGAGAAACGAGAGAGTCGGATCTGTAACTTCACATCACAGGAAGCCTTCAAAACCGCGAAAAAAGCAGAAATGACTTACATAGTAGTGACTCATGGTGTAGATGTTGTTCTCTAGGTGGCATTTCCCATCGTTGGGCAGTACGATGCCACCCAGCTTGCCATCCCCAGCAAAGTGGAATCCGGCGTCAGTGGAAAACACCAGCAGACGAGTTACGTTCCTCCAGCCAATCTGGTCCTGTTGAAAAATTGTTACGAAAATTGAAATGATAATCACTTTAAATTTCTGGAAACTAAGAGTTTAAATGAGCAACTTAAAAAGAAACATGTGAGGTCTTGATATACATCCAAAAACCTCCTGGTAAACAGAACACTCATAAAATATCTTTTGCTGAAAGAAACCCCCCATAAATGTTAATAGTTACATCTGGTGAGGTATAGGTGCAAGCAAGCGGTGCAAACGGTGGGAAAATTACCCTCAGACCTGAACCTCAGTGTTGAGATTTCCCAAGAGTTCTGCGAACAGTGGCAAATCCTTTTGCTTACCCCACACACAGCCACTTGCATGATGGCGTCAAAGCCCCCCTCTGGGGAGTCCAGGTTCCCAGAGATCTGCTGCACCCCCACTAGGTCGTTGAACGTCGCGCCGTTGTTGGTCAGTGGCAGCACGTTCTTGTAGCTGAACGGGCTGGTGCAGTTCTGGTCGCCTGTGCATGGATTCAGCAGCTTGGCTGGAGTGGTGCTGATGTAAGGCATGACTGTCTTTTCCACAAAGGACCCAAAACCTTTCACATGAAAAAAACACCAAAGGTGAAATCAGACTTCGGCTTTAGGTAAAATAGATCTATGCTTGCTTTGGTGAAAGGCTAACGCTCTAAAACTGCACCCCAACTGTGAGACTATTTCTATTCCAGTGTTTCTGAATAACTTGCTACAGTGCATGACAGTATGAACTCTTTGAAATAATAAAAGTTTAGCTGCCTCTGCCAAAAAGCTGCATATGGGTCATCATCTTCATTTGGAGATAAAAATGACTGTATGCAGTTCATAAAAATAAACTGTAGCCACTTGTAATCGTATGACGATTACAAGAAACACTTGTCCAATTACATCGCGATAGTGCATTTGTGCCAGGCGTCTTGTGATTTTAAACACAATTATTTGATGTTTCTGTGTATTTTCACCAAAATCACCACATTTCAGCAGACGGTATTTTTTCCTGTGCAAACCGCCTTACACAAGCAGCTCTGTTCTTGGGAATGCCAAACAATGTCTCTGGGTATGTTTTACATAACTATGAATACATGTGAGCAGGGTTTCCCTAAAACAAATGCATAATGCCTTATATAAATGGGGTCAAACTGTGCGAGCACAGAGAGATGCTCAATGAAGCATTTTTAAAAGCAGAATCTGCCTTTTGTATAGTTTTAGACCCAGAGGCATACATGAGGAATCGACCCCCACATTTATTACCACTTAAAATGGTTAGGATATTGTTATTCTGCATTTGAAATGAGGTTTGTTCTATTCTAATCTCAGACATTTAGTTGCCATCACCATGAATTTTACTGTCAGTGGATGCTTGAGGAAAGTGTGAGACCATCAGCAAAACAATTTGAACTAAACCAGAACTGGTCCCTGCAGCACCCCAGTAAAAGCATCCAGGATTGAAAGAGATGAAAAAAAAGGAGTCATGAGCAAAGTCAAAGCCCAGATTTCGATCTCAGTGAGATTCTTGGGGGGTGGGGTGGATTTGAAACCCTCAAGCATCTCACAGCTGCAAGTCAGAAGTGGAGCAGACCTTGCACATCTCTGCTGTTTGAACAGTTTTATTGTCACTTATTGTAAATATTCTGCTGTTTTTAAACACACAAATGCACATGTGCAATTTGTACATTTTCTAAATGATCCTACTCAGTTCCACATTCCTTTGGATCGGAGTATGCTATTTTTGATAACTGCAGATTTCTATGTGGTAATTTGCCCTTACAGGTTGTTATTCTTAATTCAGTTTTTATCCATTTTATATTTTTATCTATGTGTGAATCTAAATGCTTCAGTTGCTGGAATTTCCCCACTGTGGGACAATAAAGGATATTTCAATTCTATTGTTTAGAGAAACATTATTTCAAAAGATAGAGATGTTACTGTATGTCGAAACAGTGTATAGTAAATGTTTAACCTTTAAGAAGGTGAAAAGCATAAAAGATAAGAGTCTGTCAGGTTTTTAGGTTCATTTTGAGTAGCTACCGATGGAGACTCCATCAGTTTCTTTTAATCTAAAGAAAGGTCAGACTAACAAGGTTTTGAATGGGAGACATACTGGTCTACCTTATTTGGCTGCTCTGCCACTGTGTACGCATGAGTTTAATGATGAACGTTATACAAAGAACACACAACATGCTTTGTAAAGCTTTGAGGTAGAGAAGCAGTACAATCAATCGAATTGGGAGTAGATTGAGCACAATCTACTCCCAATTTATTAAACTATGAACAACAATAAGAGACAAACCAATCGGATTTCCTGACCTATCCTGAAGTCAGACGTGATCTTCGACATCTCCAGCATCAGACTGGTCCCCAGGTTCTTTACATTCTCCAGATCATCCCTCATAGAGAAGGACAGGTCCATCAAGTAGTACAGGTCGATGGGGTAATCTTCTGCACGTTTAAACTTCAGTTCAAAAGTCTGGGGCTCACCTAATGCATTTATATAACGCACAAGAATTGTCATATATCTGCAGTGTCACTCATATACAAAGCTGGAGTGGATGTGAAGGAGCAGCTTTGTTAAAATGCTAACGCACCAGATCGAAGAGTGAGGCTGACTTTCTGGGGCTGGACCTGAGTGATCTCCTCCGGTTTCAACTTCTTTGATGCTTTGTTGCGATCGGTCACCGCCTTGTCCGTCAAAATCTGCCGTTTTCCAAGGGGGTTCTCTATGAATGTCTTGTTGCAGCCTCTTTTTATCAGAGACTGCAGCTCGTCACATCGGCTCGACACGGTCTCGCCTTGTTTCAGGAAGTCCTAAGCGGGGCAGCACAGAGACAATCAACGACAAGCTGTGTATAGCTTTGGTAAACAAATGCTTCCAACAGATGCCCAGTAGCCGAAACTTTTTCAAACTCCTGGCAGATTTAGATCTAAAGTAATGTCTTAATTAAGCCAACATTTTTTTTTCTGACTGACAGTAAAATTTAGGGCTGCAACTAATGACTATTTTAATAATCTATTAATCGGCCGATTATTTTTTTTGATTAATTGGGGAAAAAATAAAAGTCATTACTTCCTTTTAGGGGTGGGATTTCTTTAACTTTGGGTGATTGACGATCGGTCGATACTTACATGTGAAACTGATCTTATCCACCGATCTTTTCTACCACCACCAGGGTCTGAGAGAGGGCTGCGTCTAACAACAGTCGGCCTACTGTTTACAACTTTGAAGCTTTTCTGCTATATTTAGTACAGAAACAAATCAGTATAGGCCAAAATCAGTCAGGCTTTTTAAAATTTGGTGATTGTGCAGAAAAACGCAGTCTGTGGACTCCTACTTTCTTTTAATAACAGCAATCAGTCTGTAGAACAGTTGATTAGTGTAATATATGCAATGACCATTAATACAAACAAAATATACAGACCAGCTATTGAAGAAGTACTTAAACATGTTTTGAATATGTCTACAAATTCAACAGAACACTCCATTATCCTAAGGACAAAAAAATGAAAATATTCTTTATCCACCTTCGATATAAGCCTTGTTGGCGAGGCGGGGCGCCCCCCCTTGGATAATGGTAGGGGAAACGCTGATTCCCTTCACCCTCATCGATCTCTCCAACATGTTTCCGTTTCCATGCCAGGTCAAATCACTTTTGCAAAGATTGTATATTACGCATTTTTTTTTAGCTTTTTTTTTTAGAAGCACTCCCAGACTTTAGTGGACTCGGATCAAACCATTGATGCGTCGATCATTTCTAGAATTGACCTAATTCCCTTTGAAAACACCGCCTCCACTCTGACTCCGCCTGGCTCTGTTCAACTTCCTCTGTAGGCTGAGTTTTTTTTCCTTTCTTTTTTTTTTTTTTTTTTTTTAAACATTAATTCAGTCAGCCAGCATTGACATAGCTCTGCCGGTGAAGAAAATGGCCCGCGACATGGTGAGTGAGGCATTAATCGTGCGACACAACGAATCAATAATGAAATTCATTGCCAATTATTTTAATTGTCGATTTTTATCAATTTTATCGATTCGTTGTTGCAGCCCTAGCAGGATTAACATTTTAGAGTGGTTCAGCCAGAGTCCTGACTTGAAAACAACAGAGAATCAGCAGATGGAGTTAAACATTACGGTAATGGCCACAAGGCGCTCATCACGACACATAAATCATCAAACATGTCATTGGAGACAAGCAAAAAGTTGTTACTTCAACACCCATAAAAGCTTTTCCACTAATAAATGAAAAATGTATCATCTTTAACATTCTGGATTTTGTTAAAATGCAGAAACAAGCCATGCCCGTGTCATTTCCAATCAGAACTGGGTATGAATAATTTTGACACAACATGTAAGACAAATAAAAAAGCTATGAATGTAAAGTAGACGACTCTATAGAACAGAAACGATCTCCCTATAATAGTGATGGCAACCCTTTGCATTATTCTGCAGTGAATGTAGCTGACAGCTTGGATTTACATACCGGGTCTGTACACCAGCCACATTTGGCTCCAGCCTGGATGCATTCTCCGCAGTGTTTGGCATTGGCACTAATGCACTCGTTCCCCTCTAGATGGAAAACAAAAAGAGAGGAGTGGTCAGAGTGAGAGGGAGCAGTGCTGCAGAGCAGTCCTGTGACACAAACTTCCCACATTTACGCCTCAGTAGGTGTGAAACACTGATTGAAGACACAGAGTATTCTTTCTTTTCTATTATTCCCTGTGTTCCAGGATGCCACAGCAGAACAGCTTCTTCTACGACTTCATTTAACTGAAGTAGCTAACATTTCTCTCCATTCAGGGACTTATTTATGTATGAACTGGTCATTCACTAAACATGCTAACAACCAACAAAATGACACAATGCGAAAAAGAAAGTTTCAGCTTTATATCAGTTTAAAAAATAAATAAAACCAATCTTACCTTTCTGGGAGTAACAGAAATAAAAGAGGCCTATAAATGCTATCAGGCTCAGCTTCAGATCCATCTGAAAACACACAAGAAAAGACGTCAGGGCTGAAACCAAGAATTAATCATGATGAGTCGAATACATACATACATAAATATATACATATATATATATATATATATATATATATATATATATATATATATATATATATATATATATATATATATATATATATACCTGACATAGTGGCCAAGTTTTAGTATGTAAAAAAAAAAAACTCCTATTAAGCACCTTTTGCTATCAAATTATTAATTGGTTAACCAAAAAGATCGTCCACAGATCGTCCCGACACTGAACTGATGTTAAGTCAAGCAGAAAGGTCTGAGCTTCTCACATGTTGATGTAAGAAGTATTTTTTTTTTTTTTTTTTTTTTTTTTTAGTTGCAGATGCATCCTTTGCTACAAATGATCAAACATACACTAAATGAATGCTTTTATTGCATTTTAGGCAATAAAATGTTTTCTTTCTAATTTAAAAAAGGAACTGAATTGTTTGTTTATTTGCATCTTTTGATGGATCTCTAATATTGCATAAAATAAGCTTAAGTGATTAAAAAAATCTGCAAAATGTGCATGTTTTTTATCCGATTAATCGCCAAAATAAATCGATAGAATAATCAATTACTAAATTATTGGTTAGTTGCACCCCTAAAAGACATGGTCACCAGAAGAAGCACCTTTACAGGTGACTGTGTTTTTGTTGCAACTGATAGACTATCTGCTTGATGGATGCAATCTTTGCATCCATGATATGATGCAGCGCAACAACGTCGACCGCAGTAGTGAAGACAAATCTGCTGGAGGTAACAGGCTGCAACTGTAAATGGTCTGCCTGTAATTGGAGGTCATAAATTATCCAGAGACGGTTGCTTGGCTTCTCTCTAGCGGTCATGGAGGAACAGACGGCTAATTAAATTCAGGCCACTTTCACACACAAACATGTATCTACACAACGAGCGGCTCGCCTCTCCTCCCAAATTTCCCCCATTACTGTAAATGGCAGCAGCTCCTTGGAGTCCACCCCTCCGCTGTCATGCTTATTGATCCCACAGGCTTTCTGGTCGGACCGTATCGATGCATCTTGCCCTAATCCTAATGCAAAGCTTGGGACTCACTAATGGATGCAGCGTCTGCAGGACTTTCCTCTGGAACTGAAGGCTGATTTGAGACATGTACAACCTTGCTGCTGCATCTCAAAGCACATTTAATCTTTTAATTCTACAGTTTATTATCTATCGCCTACTAATGTATGGATTACATCACCCAGAATTAATACTGGACAAGGAGTGATGATTTGTCAAGAGGCAACTGGCTTGAATAGTGACCAGAACCAAAGGAAATGGTAACAGGATGTAATACAAACTCTTTGGGAAGAAATATATAATCAAATTAACTTGCACTTAAGATCTGAGATCATTTTTACCAAATAATACATTAAATGTCTTTACTTAAAACAACTGTTTAAGTAGAGGAGTATAAAAGGGTTTGTACAAAAGTGAAGTAAGAAGGCATCCTGCAGGGACTGCTTTCCCTTACAATGTTATCCGTGAGGTATTTGAAGACTGCAGATAACTGAACTGAAACCACTTCCAGCTGGCTGAAAGAAGCCCTAAAGTTTGAAAAGTCTAGAATGGTGAGCTGTTGTGGAGATGAGCATCTCTTCCTCAACTTCACCACAACAGTGCAGATGATTGTGGAGGTTAGAAGGTGCAGGAATAAGTTGAACTCTGTTTGTTTCCTGGTAGAAAAGGTGGATGCGGTGAAACTGTCAGTGATAGAGACTGGCAAAGAAAAGAATAGTTGTGAAATGGAAGAAAAAGCTTTTTTTTTTTTAAAAAGAAAAAGACTGGAATGTGTAGCATACATCTCAACTCAACCCTTCGGAGTCTATAGTTGGTGATGCTATAGTTGGTTCTGCTTTAAAGTAAACCTCTGCCTCAATCTGATAGGGTCCCCACCCTGTTTCACAATAGGGACGGTGTGTTTCAGCTGGTTTTCTGTCATACATAGTGTTTTGCACATCAGTCAACAACTTCCTTTTCTGTCTCCTCTGACTGTATTTTGCTGTTGCATAACTCCTTTTGACAGATGCTGATGTGTTCATATCTGAAGTATTACCTTAACTTCACAAGATGCTCAACATTCATCATTTGATGTTTTATTTTTCATTCAGGAGTTTTCATGAAATTATTACTCCACTCTCCTAATATTACGACTTTATTCTGGCTATATTAGCGCTTTATTTTCACATTATTTCAACTTTAATATCGTACGACTGTATTCTTGTATTACTATGACTTTATTCTCTGAATTAAAAGATCTGTAAATCATGGCCTGGCCCTTATATTCCGTTGTAGAGCCGACCTGAATTCAAAGTCCAAATAAACAGAATCTGTAAAACAGGCTTGTCAAACAAGATGGCCGCCCCAGGCGTGCTGACATCACTCTGAACATAGGAGAACATAGGTGAAAAAGAAAAAAAAAATCCAGATTTTCCAAAAATTAAATCTTCAAAAACCAGAAATTTGATTTATCGATAAAATCGAGCCCTAGTCTCTCAGTAGCTTTGCAGCAATGCCACCATCTTTCCATTTGGATTCGGACAGTGATTTAAAACCTTTCCACAAACCTTTTTTTTTTTTTTTTTTCTTAGTTGTTTTTCTACTAATGTTCTCGAACAAACCTCTGAGCTCCTTACAGAACAGCTGCACCGAAGTTTAAGATTATCAGGTAACAAAACGTATAGCTCTGGTGACACTATTTAACTACATTAGTCATGCTAATGGGATGAAAGCTGTGCAATAAATACGAACAGAACAGGAAATATTGAGATGAATACACCTCGAGACACATTAGTGGTCTAAATTTAGCTTTTAGTTGCATAGACTAGCAGGAGTTCAAAAAAATACCACAACTGAATAATAGCTGAAATGTGAAGCCAATCTCCTGCCTGGCCATTAATCAGAAACTCATGGGATTCGTTCCTCAGAGAATGTCCACAGAGGCTCCTGTATTCAACACGACATCAAAGCATGAGGTTCAAATTAAATCCAGAAAGACAGAGATAAAGAGACAGAAGCTTTTTTTTCTTTTTTTGCTTTTATTTCTTTTAACCACCAGCTGCTGCTGGACTTTTATAGAGGCTAGATTATAAAATTACACTGCTTTACACCGTTGGTAAAAGAGGCTCTGACAGTAAGTGTGTGTGGTGTTGACCAATGCATTCCTGAATGCCTATGTGACTATGTGTGTGTGTGTTCATTTAAATAGACACAGAAGAGCAGACAGCCTGTCTACAGCCCCCCAGATTAGATCAGATGGCTTCAATCTCCAGTGCTGTGCATTGGTTTCATGGATTAGCCTGTGTATTTCCATTGAAAGTTAAAAGAATAATAAAAAAGAAAATACATAACCAACTCCTGACAATGTGACACCACTATAAAAATACTTTTTTTATATAGAAAATGAAATAACCTTCTGTAAAAACAGAGATTTAGAGAGAGAGAGGTTTAAACGCCAAGAGTGCAGTCCACGTGAAGAAGAATAACCTTTTATTTCCAGAGAAACCACACTTCAAAATGATCAATTTCACACAGCATTCCTGCATCTACAAAAACATTCAAATATTTTCTTTTCACTGTAGCCCAGGTTCTGTTTTCAGTTCAAGTTTGGAGTTAGAATGATTCATTCAGATGCAAACTACCCCCATAAAACTCAAGCTGGGAGTCAAGTGTGTTCAGGCTTGTGGAATTTAGAGGAATGCTGGGTAAAAATAAAATACAGAGCTGGAGTTAAAGAGCTGAAGAACAGGAAAAGACCAGAATGATATGATGTTTCCATGTGGAAACAGGGTTACAAAGATTTTTTATTTTTTTTTTTATTTAACAGTTCTAGTTTTGAATCTTTTTTGGAGCACCTTCTGTTTCATATCATCTGTTTTTCGTATGTATATTCAGACTGACTATAACAGTATAATTATCGTCTGGGATTAATAAAGTATTCTGCTTTTGACTTTTGATTTTAGTTTATCATCTCATGAGAATCTCACACCATGTCAAGTGAGAGGCCAGGTCAATACAATAAAAAAATAAAAAATAAAAAACTTTTCACATGCCTATTGACCAAGAATAAACCATTATATCTGTATCACTCCAAACAGAAATATGGACAAAAACTCCTGCAATACTCAAGTGTATTAATTTCTCTGTACTGTATACTGAAGTTGTTTAAACTTCATTATTAACTTTACGTTGCTTATTCTGTCCAAATCTAAATAACAATATGGTCCAAAGCCCCCAAAAATAATATCTCGTCCACCCTTGAGCCTCTGACTGGTTCATATCAACTAAACCACAAAATGGAGTCACTAAGTAGGCTTCTTTAGCCTCAAACTCTTTTTTTCAGCAGATTCCCACAAAGGAGGAGCAGTCTTCAGTGAGGCTCCCCAGATTCCCAACCCTCCCGCGTGGTCTCAGAGAATACTGTCAATGACGCCATGGAAAACAACCATTTTCAAACAGAGCTAAAAAACCCCAACAACAACCCAAAACCGCTTCAGTACAGACGAGGTTTGGAGCTGTAAACTTGTGCTGGAATTTGCCATAAATCAAATCAGCAAAAAAAAATATATATATAGGTAAAGGGATAAAACGGCAAATCCATGAAGCCCTAATCTTCATAAGTTAGTATGTTGAAAAAAAAAAAAAAAAAAAAGAAAAAAAAAGTCCATCCATCCCCCCTGAGCTGTGTATCAATGTGACTAAATCCAAAAGAACCCACACGCTTTAGAAACTTAACAACTCATTTTGAAAGAGCATCTGAATGCCAAGACTGCTGTACTCTCTTCCATCACTCAGTAATACTCAGACAGATTTATGAGGCTTGAACTCTACCTACCTCTTCATAAACAACTTGAATATATGTGTGCCAAAGATATAACAAAAAACAAGTGTGTGAAGGCCAGAGGGAGGGGCCTAGCAGAGCAAACACAGAACTGAAACGTATAAGAAACCTGAGAAAACAAGATGACATAGAAGTTACAGACAGTTCCTTAAATAGAGCGGGCCAGCTCAGCACTGGCTGATACAAGTTTTTTTAGCTGTCCTTGTCATTCTTTCACTGAGACAGCAACACATAAACACACACTCTCCTCTTCACACACACCTGAGCTGTGACTAATGGCAGCTCCGTGTTTTTTATGGGCGTCACACAGAGCCATCATTCAGCAGGAGAGGCTGAAACACGGCAGATATTGCGGTGCGTAACTAACCGGGGCTGAGGTTCTCAGGAATTCCTGAGATGTCGACCACTGCTTGACCGTGATAGTAACCCGTCAGACTGGTTCTGTGCATCCAGAACGAATGGAGGCTGAATTTGAAAAGAAATGGGTTGAGGACTGGTTCAGCTTGGAAACTGACTGCAAACTCAAACATCCGATTCCAGGCACTTCCACGTCAAGATAATAACAACACTCTTCAGTGTAAACACTATTACTGAGTGAAGAAGCCTCGACGTTAGCGTCTTTTCAGTATCAGTGTGGGTTTTAAAAAGGAAACAGAGAGCAAGAATCGATTTGAAACTAGTGCTAAATGGTGGATTAGGTGATTGCAATGTTGCCTTGCAGCTAAGCCTGCTGCAGTGAGAAATTCATCAATTAATTGCACGATAAATTAAAATGAGCTCGATAATTTCCATTCGGATGATTAATATTTTTTGAAAGGCAATTTTGTTTACAGAAACATCATAATCCATTTTATTTATGGTTTTGGTTGTGTGTGTTTTTTATTTCTGTTTTATTTATTGTATTTGGTTGTTGCTGTTAATATCTACCAGCTCCAGTGCTAGGTGTTCTTCACAAATTTAAAGTTTATTGGTCTTTGAGAAAAATTTGGGCCAATATTGTTATCCAATATAAATATTGCTGTTATGGCCAATAACCGATATTTACCAATGTTGTATATTTTTATATGTTTCACTACCCTTTCGACACCTTGAAAAAAAAAGACAACACCGCTGACTTGACTGTTGCTTCTCTGCTTTAATCAAACTGCCCACAAACCTGCGCTGCATCACTATCACTGTCACATGACCAACCTCCTCCACTCCCCCTCCAGAAACAAACGGCAACAAGATGGAAATAAAAATCAATTGTTAATATCAGCCCAGTTTTATTTAACGGACCGATACCAATGTTGGTGCCGATATACTGCGCATCCCTAATCTTGAAAATAGTTTCAAAACAACAATATTCTTGTTTATTACAATAATTTCTGAGACAATTTGCCGTCCAGCAAAATTTGTTATCGTAACAGTCCTCCTTGGAGCAAACTGGTTCTGGGTTTGAATCTGAAATACTCAAATTACCTGGAAAGAACCTACACATGCACAGGGAGAACATGCAAATACCATGCGACAAAATCCCAAGAGGGAAGTCCAACCCAGGACTTTCTTGCTGCTAGGCAACAGTGCTATTCACTGAGCCAAAAGTAATGTGTTACGGCCTTAAGAGTGAGTGTGCGCATACAGTGTTTGTTCTGTGTTGCTCTGTTATGGACTGGTGACCTGCCCAGGGCGTGTCCCTCTACGGTGTGATGTCGCCTACATACATAAATTACGCCCATTAACAGCAGGAAGGGTGGAAGAAATATTCTGAATGCTGTTGATTTTTATTCTTAAACAAAAATTGGAATCAGCTCAAATCAGTATCAAAAGGTCAAAAACTATGATCAGTGTATCAGAAAACTCCAGAATTTTAGACCTACAGTTAAACCAAGAATGAAAAAAAATACCCAACACTTTACGGACAGTTCCAGCTGTTATATTAATATGTCACTTAGTCCAACATATTACCAACTCAAACAACCTCAGGAAACAATTGAATCACTCACATGTACACGACAGGACTGACTCTCTTCTAACGAAAACTATACAGCCAGATTCTCAGAAGAGCTGACCTCAGCAGCACTGCCATAATTAATGACCAGTAGTACCAGGAAGTAAGAAGTTAAAGCATATGCTGCAACACTAAAGTACTGGTCATGCCTGAGACTCTCTGAAGCGGGGTGGAGGGGCTTGGGAGCTGGTGCTTCCGTTACTCAGAAATGGGTGTGAAAGGACAGAATGGAGAAGAAGGAAAACAGGAAAGGGTGATGCACAGCTTGGTTGGAGAGTGACTGAGAAAAGACTTTTCTTGCCTAACCCATTGCTTTCCATCTGTGCCATGTGCCTGCTTGGTGAACTAGTTCATTTTAAATTAAAGTTATGAGTTGGATACAAAGGGACCTAACAGGCCTGTCAGTCTTCAGTAACATGATTAGTAGACTGTCAGTGTTTTGTGGTTTCAACCGAAGACGTTTTCAAGGGTTCAGAGATCTGTTCAGCTATTCCACTGCAGTCTGGGACATATTTTTGCCATCCTCCTACCCTCTCCTCCTCCTTGCTCACATCACTCACACAATTGGTGAGTTATCTCCCCCTCACCCCCCATTTCCGCCCTCCCCGCACAAGTGGAGCCAAACCAGTGGCCTCTCATAACTGCAACATGGTTAAACTCTGAGATGTACAAGCGCAGGAGTGTTAAAGAAGAATAGCAAACAGAGCTCGTCTGTGTCCAACCCTCCCCCGGCTTCCCACCATGATCCGATCCAGAGGACCCTCTCATACCACACAATAGGACTGAATCAGGCTGACCCCGGGGATCATGACAGAGACGTTGATACTCCAAACACTCACTCGCTGCCCTCTCTTTCCTGAAACAATCTGTGAGCGAAACAACACTCATGAGTCATGCTGATGGCTTAACTCCTCTGATTCTATGTAGCATTTAGTAATAATCTGAGGATTACAGTTTGATACCAAACACAAAAAACTCTTTCGTTTTACTGAAGAAAAAGTGGAATAAGAGTCAAAACCGAGTGGAAACGGCAACAGTGAGTTGGTATCATTACATTCAGTTTGCTATCCAAAAGCAATCCAGTTAAAAAATATGTAAAACTATATTCTCAGAAAGTGTTCAACGTGTTCTCCACATGGCCCTGCACCAACACAGCTTTGTTAAATGATCAAACCTCCTCCTCAGGTAGTGATAACGACCAGCTGAAGCCTGTTAATGCTCGGTGAGCTGAAGCATGAAGGGTTCTCGGTCTATAGGCCGGCAGGCTCATCGCATCCTTGGGCTTTCAGGAGATTACCTCAACAAACTAACAGTGAAGCTTGTTCTTAATGGCAAATTTGGTTATAACTTCACAAATTCAACAAGTCAATCCAGGTTTTTGCTTGGTTACATATTTTGTTACACTAACATGCTCCAGATACCACCTGGTACTTTTAAATGAAAACCTACATTAAAATACATAAAATGCCTGTGATAAACTCTGTAACATGTTTTGTGATCAGTCCTTTTGAAATAAGTACCACAAATATCAAGATGAAACTTCAATATTTTAGGGTTATCAGAATAAAGGGAGATGAATACAAATGGACACCACAATTTAGTGACGTTCATTTGTAAAAAAAAAAAAAAACTATTTGAAAACCTTGTATCCTTTTTCTTCTACTTTATAACTCAGCACTACTTCATGTTGGTTAATCATATTGAAGCCCAATTTGTGGTTGCATGAGTTTGATACTCTTGATACTCTGTACTGGTAAACTCTTAAGATTAGCTGAGGTTGATTCATATTTGGGTCTAAAAAAAAAAAAAAAAAACATAGATCAGGACATCTGTAGTGTGATTCAGAGGAACAGGATAAATGAGAAAATGTTGTGAAAACTGAGAACCCTCCCCGCCCAGTGCTGATCTCAAATCTAGAAACCAAAGTACCATGCTAAACCATCACTTCAGCTTTATTAAAGCTACAGTAACTTTTATTTTTAAAAATGTGTTTTTTACATATTTGTTAAAAGTGTCACCATGTCCTGAAAGTATGCTATGAGACAGATAATCTAGGGGAAAAAAAAAAAAAACAAAAAAAAAAAAACAAGCTCCTCCACCTCATCCCAGTGCTATTACCATCTGCAGAAATGCACCGCTCCCGATCAGAAACAACCAATCAGAGCCAGGAGGAAGGTCGTAGCGCTGTCAACCGCGATCGTGTACACGCTCCTCACCGTGCAAATGGCAAAGAAACAACTTACCGTTCCAGCAAAACTGTTTTTCAGCCGTCATTGATGACCATGCTAACTAGGCTGAGCATTCATGACAGGCTCTGCTGTCAGGAAGAAGCTGTAGCGTAGCAGAGAGCAAGGGGGAGGGTGTGAGCAGCAGGTACACAAGCATGACTGACAGCGCTAAGACCCTCCTCCTGGCTCTGATTGGTTGTTTCTGACCGAATGGAGCATTTCTGCAAATAGCACTGGGACTACTGGGAGAAGGCAGAGGAGCTTGATCGTTTCATAGATTATCAGTCTCATGCTAAATTGTCACGACATAGTGACAGTTTTGACAAATATGCAAAAAAAACATTTTTTTTTAAATGTTACATTCTGAAACTTTAAACAATATTCTGATAAGAGAAACATGGACATAAAAATATCTTCTTGCTGTTGCTGTAATGTTGACATGCAAAAAGTAGAAAAGATAAAGTCCATGCACAGCGACATTAGCGTTGTCTCTGTGATTCTAAATGAGCTGAAATATAGGACAACACAACAGAGATCTGGAGGAGGGTCTCGAGATCCGAGGACAAATCCGAACAGATAATTCTGGAAGTGACCATTCACTGCACAAACACATGAAAATCATTCTGAAAATAAAACAAGAAAAAGTTATGATGAGGGCACCTAACGTAAGGATTAATGCACATACAAGCTTCTATTTTTATTGGTATTTTGTTTCACTATTGGCTAAAATAAAACCGTTATTTTGACTTTGTGAATAATTAAAATTGAACAGAAACTGCTCCAACTTACTGTTTATGACTGCTGCTCCTAAGAGTCAGCAAAACAACAATGTTATCAACAAAATCTGAAAATGACAGTTACATTGAGATAAAAATATTTCTACTTTTATTGTGGCAGAACAAAGCCCCCCCAAAAAATCATTTTAGTGTCTTAAATCTGATTATGTGTTCTATAAAAGTAAAAGCACACATAGCCATTCATCAACTGGATAGATGTTTGGCCTGGGATACAACTCTTGGTTAGAAACATCTTCCAACATATTTTTGAATATAAGTTCTAGAACCAAACTTCAACTCTATAAAGCACAGAATTTTGTCTGCTGTAACATCTTTGTGAATTTTGTTGACTTTTCATTCAAAAAATAAAGGAACTGATTTCAAATTAACTTGGTATGAGGTCTCAGAAACATAAATGCAGATATTTGGAGCAGAAAATGTATTTGGAACAGAAAATGTATTTGCATTTTGCAAACTTGCTGAAATGTTTCCTTCTGAGGCCCACTGTTTGCATTATGACATATTGGGAAAGTAATAAGAACATATCCTAGCTTCTAGTGTGATCAGTAGTGTAAAACAGTCTGCTGCCAGTCCTGAAAAACAATCTGTTCTGTTTTTTCACCTCCTGTCGGCCCATATATTGTCTCCAAGCCTGCCAACATTCCTCTTGTGTTCAGCAAAGGCTAAAGATACACCTCTGGAGGGGATGCGGCCTTAAAAAGACTATGGTGTTTCCAGACAGAAAAGCTAAAACACTTAACCAGAAATATCTTTTTGCTTCCAAACTGTAGCTACATTGTACAGCATTCACCTCTAACCAGACCTTATTCCTACAGCATATAAGGACAAACAATGGAGGCAAAAACCACAACATTTGGAATGAAGCCAACTGGATGTAACTGCTCATGGCTCTATTTCTGTGTTGGTTATTTCTGACTCCCCATGTGGCTGCTCTCATCTCTCAGTAACATTGACTCAAACTGTTTCCCCACATGAGCAAATACTTTCTTGGCATCTTCCTGAGGCCAAAAACTAAACTAAGGCTTATGCTGGGAAGCATCCAGACAGGCAGCTCATAATCGACTGGAACAGGAAGCGTTTCTTTGAAACGTCTCTTCAGCTGCTGTCACACCATTTCATATCTTTTCACACATGTTGTATCTGAAAATGTGTTCTACGTGGATCTAAACCTGAAGGAACGGGGTGTAGTTTGTAGAACGTGAAGTCCTGTGAAGTCTAATAAGTTTCTGTGATGCTTATGATGGGCCCCCATTTTGTATAGTGTTTGCGTATTAAGATGAAGAGTAAAGTGATGATGCGTTTGGACAGAATAAGCTACTTTTGTGTCACTGACTCTTCAGTCTTTCTGTTTTCATACTTGGTGTAAATCACATGACATGCTATTGGCAGAATTCATTTTCCATTCATTTTCCTTGGCGATGACTGGCTGTACCCTCAAAAGTGGAGATACGGAAGACGATGGATGTTAGCTTCTGCAGTAGCGCGAGGGCCGTTTCCACTTCGTGTTTTAATGTATATTAAAGCATATTTGATGTTTGAACTATTAAATCAGGCAGTTATAAACATTTTTAGAAAGGGTCTCAAGTGTTTGCGGATTTCTGCTATTTGTGGATGGCTGTGGTCTTTAACGCCTGAAATACCAGGGGCCACTGTACAGTCTATCTGCATCCCTAAGAGGTCATATAATCATTAGCTGAATTAATCAGAAAATAGGTCAGACTGCCTTTAGTTGGAGTTGCTTCAAGTATGCTGCTGCATGCTGAGGTAAGGAAATCTTTATTAGTGCACACAGAATGTCTGCATAGCTTAAGATTAACCCCTTAACTGTCATGTTTTTGGGGCTGCTGTTAAGGGGTTTTAAGTAACAACATTATTGGGTTATAACTGCAACACTTAAGCAGGACTTGCAGATTCTGCTGTGCTGTAGCATACATATGGTATCTATGGTAGGGATGAGAGATAAAATCTATTTTTTAACTGATCACATGCAGACATGTTCAGTTCTGAATTAAATAAACATTAAAATCTATAATTTTATGTTGATTTATTACCAAGTTTTAAGGAAAGTAAAACTCTGTAGTACATTAGTGAGGGACCCTGACCATTTAAATAGTAAGTTCAAATGTCTCAAACAAGAGACACATGCAGTTTGAAACTAAGCAAAATATTTTTAAACATGAGAAATAACATTACAAGTCTCCACCCTCAAATGGAACAAAAATAGCTGCCATAAACACATTTTCTACACATTTTCTGATGCGCCGCAGCGAGACTCTTCTATTACCCGGGTGTAAATAGGATTGAGTTTAAGTTATTAATAAGGTGAGCGATCTTGGAACCATTAACATTTGAATAAGGTCATGGAATCGTGACGTTCCTAAAGATTCCCACTACTGGTACCTCTAAGTTATGATGCTCCAGTCCCTGTATTTTTGGAAATGTCAATGCCTTAGCTGAAGAGGAAAATAAGAACGGTGAATGCAGAGATGGATTCTAGAAGTTTTTTTTCTTTTTTTTTTCTAAAGCAACATATCTTCCTATGCCTTAAAATGCAAGCCAGCTGCACAATAGCATTACAGGATTTTATGGACCAAGTGTAAACTGACAACATTCAGCCAAACAAAATCATGGCAGATGCAACTCTTGAAGGTTTTATGGGTCTCTTTCTATTCACTGGATGTGTCCTTTCAGGAGTATCCAACAACTTTTTATTAAAACACAACTGGATTGGAGGCTAAGCCGTTTATTGTGTGATTACCACCCTAATGGTTTCTATAAACTCTATATAGAGGTTAAATGTTTTGGTGTTATGAGTACAAATCTTCAGGACTGAAACCCACAATGTCCCATCAGTGTGTGAACACCAAGTGCTAAAACCACCAGGACCTGTTTTCTTCTCATTTTGATTTTAGACCAAGAGTCACAACGCTGTATAGGAGACGCCACATGAGATATCAACTCAACCAGTGGTCTCCTTATAGCACATTTATTAGTGGTTACATTATTAAATCTTGTGATTCTGGATCTAAAGGTAGGTAAAGTAGAATATCTTGATTGGGGGCATGTTTGGTTTTTTTCAGTTCATCTGTGTCAGTATTTATGCTGAGCCTATAAAAGCAAGCGCACAGTAGCTCTCCCCAAATTCCCCGCTCATGCTGAGCCTGTTTTTCCTCTGCTGAAACACAGGAAACTCAGCTTGAGCACACAGGAAGCTTCCATCTAAATGCTCAGGAATGAGCCAACTCCCACTCAAAAATGACATAGTGGCCGTTCAAACGTATGAAAGAGAGAGAGAGACGCAGACAAAGAGAGGCTAGACTAAACCGCCTTGCTGCACGGAGTTTCAAAATGTTCATTTCAAATGTTAAGTGAACCTAAACATGTCATCACTGGCATCCAAGCGCAAGCCTGGAAACTGTTTCACACTGACAGCGCAGCCAAAGGACCCAACTGGAGATCAGTAAACAACTGATGCAGATATTCATTCTCTGGATCAGTCTACAGGAATCAGCTCAACACTGGAGGTGCTGACAGTGTTTAATGAAAAGCCTCTAAACAGAAGCTAACCTGTTTAAACAGTGTGTGTTGGCTGCTCCATAATGGCTATCCCCCATGCAGATAGGCATTTTAAAAGTTCAGTCTTAATCTAGTTTAAACTCTGCAAAAAGGCCATCTGTGGGCCGCTCCACCATGCATCAGCTGAGCTGTGAAAGCAGGAAAACTGGAGCAATAACGACACTCAGATGTCTTTCATTAGGCCCCAGACTTAACACTTTAACTCAAAGCTTCTATTTCCGTTGCTGCAGGAGAGGAAACGCTGTGCAGAGTTTAGCAGTAAGCACTCCACAGTTATGCATATTTCCTCAAGGGAGCAGTAAAGGAATACATGTCATGGGTGATTATCAAGACTTTGTAGGGGTTCACAGACCGAACACAACATTCAGCAATACATTTCAGTATTAGTGAGTTGTTAAACAGAACCGTGCACCTCTGCAACTGCCCTTAAACCTGTTACAGTTTTTAGCCTTGATGAATATATCCCCTTTGACATCCTTTCGACAACAAGCCAGAAATCCAAGTAGGAGCTTAGAAAAGACTCAGTAAATAGTCACAGTTTTGGAGACAAAATCTAATCAACCATTCATGTTGTTAAGTTGATAACATTTAAAAAGATTGTATCACATATAATGCTAATGTGACATTATATGTTCAAAGACTACCAGAGATAAGCAATACTGTGTCACTTCTAAGTGAATAATAAATATACAGTCATCCTGGAATAATAATGACAAACTCTGAACAGGTAGTGCTGTGACAGAGTTGTTTAGAGAGTTACTTTTGATTTTTAAACTACTACTTTATAGTTAGTTCGATAATACATAAAAAAAAAAAATGCTGTTTATGGTTTAAAGTGATTTTTCATAATCATTACTGTGTACTGCTTAGCAGCATGAATCTGAATGGTGAAAGGGTACATTTTATTTTAAGTGAAATAGTTATTTGCTTTATAGCAGAAAGTCTGTGCTTATAAAATAAT
The DNA here is from genome assembly GCA_014839685.1 of Anableps anableps. NCBI lineage: Eukaryota > Metazoa > Chordata > Actinopteri > Cyprinodontiformes > Anablepidae > Anableps > Anableps anableps. The sequence goes on along the minus strand of CM026082.1, from coordinate 25,911,292 downwards.
TTTGTAAAAAAAAAAAATAAATAAAAAAAAAAATTCACTTTTATCATCATTCCAATGAATAACACAAAATACAGTAATAACATTCTATATTGCCCATCCTAATCTAATCTATTATCTAAACTAATAGTTCGGGGTGCACCGATTACAGTTTTCTTGCTGATTATAGATCTTTAAAACGTCTGACCTGCCGATTCCGCTTTTGATCGATATCGATCGATTGCTGGGAAATCTGAGCCGATTTATCGGTGCACTCATACTAATAGTCATTACAGTATATAAATTTAGGCAGTAGATAGGACTTTTTTCATAAATGGCCTTCTAGTTTCCATACGTATCACCTTGTAATAAGATGTATGGTGCTACTACAAGATGGTGGTGATGCACTAAGTTGTTCTTCAACTGCCCAGAAGCAGCAAAGAAGAAGCTCATATTGTTAGGGTCAGGCAAATTAAGTTATTAAATGCATAAAAAGCTGTGACTTGCTTTAAATTTGCATGAGCAGGATGTTAGCATATATGCGAGATGTGTACAGAAGGCAATTTTCAAAAAGATTTTTAAAAATTATAAGTAAATCTTATTTTTGGTTTCAAATGACCATCTCTAACGGGAACTAACAACATTCTGCTCTATTTTAAAAAGTGATCATTGTTAAAGAACCAGTCGAGAACAGTTGTTACTGTAAAAAAAAAAAAAAAAAAAAAAAAAAAGAAAGAAAGAAAAAAGAAACATGAAAAAAGGAAGTTCCTGTTCCAACCTACAATAACAAGAAGTTCTTCTTTATAGCTAAATGTTTTTTGTAGAGTCAGCTACTCTACTTACAATACAAAATATTGCATGTTGATACACATACATATTCAATCAATTACATTATTAAAAAGTTGATTTATTCCAGTAACTCAGTTCACTAAGTGAAATCATCATAGAGATTACACTGTTTTCAAGCTTTTATATATTAGTTAATTATGATGATTTTCCACTTACAGCTAATGAAAATATGACATTTAGAATTAGAATATCACATCAAACCAAAAAAAAAAAAAAAAAAAAAAAAAAAAAAAAAAAAAAAAAAAAAAAAAAAAAAACAGTAATGTGGGATTAATAAAAAAGTATGTTTAATACCTGCTTAAAGGTTGCTATTATCAAAAGGTACTTGTGATCTGACAACGAGCCTCACTGGAACGCATGTTTTTAAATAAAATAAATATGACTGTATATGTACACACTCATTCTTCTGATTTTTTTTTCATCTGCTCTATTGTTTCTATATTTAGACTGAACATCTAATTGTTGTGAGTGTGTGAAACTGAAGTCAAATTCCTTGGTTGTGGCCACAGAAAATGACGACTCTTAAATAAACCATTTGTTGAACTCTAGAGTAAAAAAGAAAGGAAATATAACGACAAAAACAAGGCCAGAAAGTTTTAAAGGTTTAACAGAATAATTAAGATTAAAAGCTTCAAAATTTTAAGTCCAGCTGGGAAACTTTGCTTCATGTCAGACTCAACTGTCCTGACTCATTTCCTGTCCCTTATCTAACAAGGGAAATTGATAAAACGGCATTCATGTCTGGCCTTGTTTCTGGTATAATGTACAAATTTTTCTCACGTTATTTGTATTTTATTCAACCAGGATCCGAAAATAAAACGATTATTTACAGTGTTGTTTTCTTTGACTCAAGGTCGGTTGTTGTTCTTGCTGATGAAAAGAACAGCCAGTGTTCAAAGCCACATCTCTAAACTCATTCATCCATCTGGGCGGAGACTCGGATGGGATGAAGAGCCTCAAAGTTTAGCCTTCACGGGATTACAATAACAAACAGTACGAGAAGGTTTACAGTCAGCAAAAGGCTGCTACTATTTACCACCAACACAGCATGTTTGGCTTCGTTTTCTCAGCAGACCCTGGCAAGCAGAGGTCAGAACTGTTAGCTTTAACCACGCCACTCCTCTCTGGTGCTTCAGAAGCTGTTTTTAGAAGCAGGAGGCACCACCAAAAATGGCCCAGAAAAGTGTTGGAGCTCAATGAGGAGGGAGAGACTGGCAGCGAAGGAGGAAAAGGCTAAATAATAGGGCTAAAAACAGTCATAAACACGCCACCAGGAGAAAAAGCTGCCCTTTAATCTGGCTCTGAGTATATTCATGTTAGTGGTCTGAATGGTTAAAAAAAAAAAAAAAAAAAAAAAAAAAAAAAAATGCAGTGAAAGTGTTGAGCAGAATTAAGGGAAATTGAACTGCCGAAGTTATTATAATGTGTCATACAAAAGTATTCCCACCCTTGGAGGTTTTCCTTATTTCATCACAACAAACCTCAATGTATTTTATTGGGGTTTTATGTGACAGACCAACACAGAGCGGTACATTATCATGTGGTGGAAGGAAAAAGATGATTTTTAGCCTTATTTGTACCCCCCCCTCCAATTTGACCTGGTTAATGTCTTTGGGTTTGGGTTCAGATATCCAGCTCCTGGAAGAAAATGAAAATGGACTATTTCCATCTCAATAACAAGAATTATTGTTAAAATTGTTTCTAAACGAAGTCTGCTGCTGCAGTTTCTGAATCATTTAACCAGTTTACCAACACTTTAATTTCTAAAACCTTTTATGATGCATTAAACAAAAAGTGTCACCAATTATATAACAGGCAGAGAGAGGCTGAATACATGGCACTTTATTGCAGTCCAGGCAGTTCTTTAGAATATGCATATTGTGTATATAGATATAAGAATGAATTTGAGGGCCAGGGAAGTTGGTCAGATTTGATGTTAAGATGGGTGGAGATAGAAACAGATCCCACCTGGAAGACACCCTGCTGAAGGCTGCAAAACGCTTGACGATAATATTGGTTCACCTAACGGTAGGATTATGACCCAGTGCTACAATGGAATGGCTTAGATCAAAGCATATTCATGTATTAGAATGGCCTAGTCAAAGTCTTGACCTGAATCTAATTCAGAAAAAAAACAAAAAAAAAACAATCCATGAATCATTTCCTTCCACTTCTCAACTCTGGACTACCTTGTGTACAGTAGGTCTATCACATAAAATCCAAAGAAAATACATTAAAGTTTACAGTTGGAACAAAATGTTGAAAAGTTCAGGAGGTAGGAATATTTTAAAGTGTTTGAAAACTTTTCCGACAAGTTAAAGTCAGCCAGGGTTACTGTTTACTGCTTAGACCAGCGAGTCACTGTGCAACAAACCAGAGCTAACAGTTGTTTTGGAAGCAGACGTCAGGAAGGGGTCATGCAGAGTATGCGGTTGAGGTAAACGGTTGATTATCTGGCCTACTCTGAGTCTCGGAAGCTTAGACCTTTCCCTGAGGCACAGAGCATGTGTCACAGACTGCAATCGTGCACATTCATCACTTCTTTCCCAGAGGAACAGGGAAACACACACACTTGAGCAGAGGGCACAAGGCAAAAAATACACTTTCAGGATAAACGTCAGATACTGAGAGGCTCATCCTGGGTGTGGCTCTCGGTGGCCTAATAACTCATCTGGGATGATGCAGCAGCTGTTCCCCAGAGGCTGGGGGTCCCAATCCATTCAGCTCAAGGCTACAGGCTCTATTGCCTTCCACTAACCTCCACCCCCCCGCTGTCCTACATCTTCCCTCCCCCTCAATTAGCCTTCCTGCCTTCCCCTCCTGGCTGTCCTTTCCAGTCACCTCCCGTTTCTCCTCCTAACATCCTCTCATTCTCTGTCTGTCCTCGCCTCTTTTCCTGCCCCCATTTCCTTGATTAAACTGCGCTCCCCGTGTGCAGTGTGGAGTCAGCGCGGTCAGATGGATTTATAAGGCTTTCATCTTCTTGCTCATTCTTCAGATGAAACAACAGGAGGGGGGTTGCTGGGGGTCGCTGCTCAGTCCCACTCAGTGGAGGTTTTACAACCTGCCAATCACCGACAGCATAAGCAACAACCGCCTTTGAGTTGTTTTAGAAAAGCCAACATCTTTGTTCAAACACAGCTTGTCTAAAATCGTCAAAAAGCTTCGTCCCCTCTCCCATGTCGACAGATTCCTGCTGTGAGAGGTTTCAATCTTCCAGCATGGCTCTCCCTGTGGGCTGTCAGCGCCTCATGTGATGGGATCCCTCAGCAATCACAACACGTCATGTGAGATCACTTGTGGAAGCCCCTTTCATATGACCAGGCACTTTAAACGGCCTGTTGCTGTTCTACTTCATTAAATGGAGAACATAACATCTACAGTGCTCTGCAGCAGGAGTCACACCTTAACCATCGCTCAAGAACGGTTTGGGGGAAAAAAACAAAATAACATTGAATTTTCCCAGAGTTCACATGTTTCAGGTCAAAAATCCAAGCTTTTCCAGACTCAAACATACCAAAAGTCTCAATCTTTTCAAATTATAAATACAAAACTTGACTATGACTTCCCTAAAGAGACCAGGCTTTAATAATAGAATATGACAAAAACTAAGTCAGAATGGATGGATGGGCAGAAAAATGAATGAATGTATGATAGGATAGCAAGATGGATGGTTAAACTGATAGATGAAACAAATGGGATGATAGAAAATAATGGCTGACAGAAAAATGGATAGGTGGATGAAAGGATGGTTGGAAATCAAATGAATGGATGGATTGCTGGATAAACAAATGAACCATGAACGGACTGCGGGATGATGGAGAAATGATGGCTGGATGGATGAAAAAACATGGATGGGTGGAGGAAAAGAAAGGAATGGATGAATGGTGGGGGGGGGATTGACAGACGGATCGATGTGTGGATGAGACAAGGAGTAAAACTTGGAAACGCTGTGTATCCTTGTTCCATACTTATTATGACTTGGAAAATAATTAAACCAAATGCAATACTTGTTTTCAGACTGTGTAGGAATCCTGTTTCCATCCAACTGGAAAACTACAACACAGTTTGTGGCAGTAATTACACTTTTCAGCTCACTAAGCGATTATAGACCATCCAAACTGACGAGGAGGTGTTGTAATATGTCTTTTAACCAACTGAAATAAATTAGGAGGTAAAAAGAAAGAGAAAAGAGAAGAAACGCATCCAGTTTTAGCTTGTTTACCTCGCCGCTGTGCTGTTATATCCGAGATGACATACAGGAGCAGACAGCTAGCTGTCCGCGTGCAGCTCCCTGTGATGTCCCGCTACACAGAAGCACTGAGAGCAGCGACTGTCTGCCCTGCTGGCACCGGCGGACACTTTCTCATCCGAGGACTCAGAGCTTTCTCCTTATCTTCATTCCACTTAACTTCCACTTAGAGGATGAAAACGTAAATATTACCATATACTTAAGCCGAAAAATGAAGCAAAAAGCTTAGAAAACAACTGTATCCTCGTAGCGCCGGCTGCGGGTCTCCTCTCCTCGGACTAAATTAGGATAAGGCGAAGGAGACACATTGACCGCAGCAATGCGGCCCGTTAGAAGCAGCGCTTCCGCATATTCCCTTCAAAATAAAAGACAACTTTCAGATGAACGATCACAACCAATCCCAGTTTCATCTTTCTATGGACAATTCCATATATACAAACTTTCCTGTAGAACTAAAACTCTAAATTTATCCGGATTTTATCGGAAAATAATATTTTATTTTATCAGATGGGAATCACTGATCATCTTTTGTAAAAGTCATAATTGTTGTAGTTTTATTATGATGTTGCGGTATGCAGTGGGGTTTGAGTAAGCATAAAAATAATTGAACTATGATAACCTTGAGTAAAACCACTATGGGTTTTTTTTTTTTTTTTTTTTTTTTTTTTTTTTAGCATCAGGGTATTTTCAAATTGCGCAGTAAAATGTTGCATTCTATCATTCTGACATCCTAATTGTTCTACTAACCCCCAGGGAGCCGTAGTTCCATTGGGTTCAAGAGTGAGTCACATTCAGTCAAAACCAGGAAAGACAGAAACAACCAAATATTATGATATAAGCAAACTGAATCAATGTGATTATTAATTAATATTTTGCTAAATATTTATTTGTTAACTGAACCCCATCTCTCCTATCTTACATTCATATTCTCAAAAAAATGTATGCGTTTCTGTCAGGGGCCCAGAGGGGAGGCCTGCAAATTAATTTATTGGGGGAGCCACTGCCACAGCGATCCCCAACATCCCCATTACAAAACTAAACATGTATGCAATTTATACTGGACTGTTGCAACACATTTCAAAGGAAAAACATACAATTTTATTAAAATAAATGTTTCACACTCCAGAACACACTGAAATTATATATACATTTACTGTTTTGTTTGTTTGGTTTTTGCTTTCTACGACTTACTATTACTTTTATTTTGAAAGCCGAGGCTGGTTTTGTCGTAATTTCTTTGACCAGAGCCTTCAGCCTACGTCACTACCAGACCCCACTAAAGTAGATGCCTATTTATACAGATGCTGTACATGCCTACGTAACGCTGCATCAGTCAGTAAGTATGTTTTAATTGGTACGTGCCATCATCATGATCATAGAAAAGTGCAACATGCTTTAGCGTGGAAGATTTTTTTCTTTTTTTTTTTTTTTTAACACTTTGGAAGTACATACTTGCACTTTTTTATTCTTTTCTAACCACCATAGTTTTTAGTATGGTTTTGATGAAACAACTACTCTAAACTAAGACATCATATCATCTGTAGTTTTTTTTTTTTTTTTTTTTTCTTCCTTTTAGCTTTTCACATCATTGTAAATGGCATGGTGCTTTTTTTGGATTTCTTAACCAAGACAGTCAGTTATTTATTTGCTTTAAACTTAGTAATCAGAGTTATTGCCTCTACTCTGGAAATATGGTGGAAAAAATGTAAGAGAAAACAAACTATCAGGTCCGGAAGCTCCTTAAATCCTGTTTAGTCTCCAGGGAGCGTTTACAAGGGAATGCTTTCTGCTCTGTCCTCTGAAACAGACCCCCCACCCTACCACCCCACCCCTTCTCCATGACAAGGATATGAGAAATCTACTTTAGATGGAAACTCTGTGTTCAATGGATTTTTCTTATGGTTGAAAGTTAAAACATCTAGACATTGTTGTTAGTTGGTGTATAACTTTAATTTTTTTTTTTTTTTTTTTTTTAAATGATTCTTTAAAAACCAGAAGTCCTGTTTGTTGTAGACCCTATCTTCCCAGGGAGACTGAAGTACTCCAAGGCAAAGCCGGATGAAACACTCATTGAAACACTCATTGAAACACTCATTCCACTGATATGAATCAGACCTGCAGATTGCGAGTCAACTCAGTGGGGCAGCTTCATGTATTCACATCCCAGAAAGAGCTAAAATTACTAAAACATATATCTTCCTTTTGACTAAGCAACAGGAAATAGGTTGTGATGAAGATATAGACAATCTAGAAAGCCAGACTTCCCCCACAGGCACCAACATATTTTGAGAGGAGGAAATATATAACTAAGCAGACACTCCAGTAGAATCTGGGTAATTCCTAATCATCTGGATTTACTGTCTGATCTTACCGCATTTTTAATGGTTTTGGGTTCTCAAATGGATTAAATAATAAGAGGAACGCCCAAATGGAGTAAAAAGGAAACCTGTTTCTTTAGTAACAAGTTTTATTGTTTCATTGGTACCATACGGTTAGCACTGTGCAAAGTCTAACATATTTTATAGAGCTTATGAGATGTGATTAATGTCTTGCAGAGCACATCATTGAGATCACTTGTATGTCTCCTTAACTCTGATGTCCCCTTGTGGTGGAATGCAGGTACAGCATGATCATAGAAATAAATCCACAAGAGCCTCAGTTTTTTCCAATGAAGGGCAAAATCACCTGGTTGGTTAAATTAAAAACTGCAGGCTTCAGGTCTGTTTTCCAGATGATGCTGTTTTGATGATGATTTCTCCTAAACAAATGAGTTGACGTATTCCATCAGGCTAACTGCTGCTCCATGAACTCCTTGATCTTCAAGGAGGCTATTTGTTATGAAACTCCTACATATAGAGCAGAATACATTAGCTAAAAAATGATCATGATCAGGATTATTGTTTTAAAGTTACAAAAGTGGGTGGGAGGGAGTACCCAAAAATGTACTCAACTAAGAGGAGATCTACTTCAACATATTTACTCAAGTAAATTTAGCCATCCAAGAAATTACTCAAGTAAGAGTAAAACAGTATTTGGTAAAAAGGCTACTTGAGTACTGAGTAACTGATCAGAACATCTGATCATTTAATATTCAACAATGATGTCATCAGACAGACAAAAATATAAAGTTAAGCGTAAATTCTGGTATTTTAGAGATTGAAATTTAAAAAAAAATGTTACAAATAAATAACATGTTTGTAAAGTAATAGATTCAGGCAGAAGAAATTATTTTCCAAATCCAAAATTTCAATAAAAAAACTTAAGAAACCAATACTTAGAGTAGGTAATGTGTATATATGTTAGAACAGAGTAAAGTACTTCTAATGTCAATATATAGTGTTTACTGGATAATTTTGACCTCCAAATGGCTCAAGAGGCTCCAGCAGAAAGCAAATAACATTAGAACAACAGAGATTATGTACAAACAGGAAGTCTCAATGTAACATAAACTGTAGATATGTGTCTGGGTCTGGTGTATTTTGACTAAAGTATGTTTGTTCTTTATTCAGTGAAGTTACTCACAATGAGTAGACTGGCAAGAATTTTTACTCAAGTAAGAGCAGTGATACTTTAGTAGAATATTATTCAAGTAAAAGTAAAAAGTACAGTGTAGTAAAACTACTCCTAAAAGTGAATTTTAAATTTAATGGACCACTGAGCACTGGTAATAGCAACAAGATACAGTTAAAATGAGAACCAGCCTGACTTCATAACTTTATAAGGCCGGAGTTGAAAGTTCAAATGAAGACTAATCCATTGCGTGCAAAGCTTAAAATAACATTGAAACTAAAAGCAACATAACAAAGTCCTTATAAAATACTTTAACAAACACAGTTAGCTATTTTTTAAATCAAACAAGTTAGATGTATTTGCTTTTTAAATGCTCTTGTGATCACTTTACCTCAGTGATTGACTGATTGTTTAATGAAAACTAAATAATAACCAATTTTTATTGTCATTATAGATACAAGCCTTTGCCTTTATCAATTTTGCACATCCAAAAACATTCTTCATTACAAAATATCTGAAACTTAACTATAATGGATAAGAAGCATCTTTGAACAGCAAATTTCAAGTTTTGTTAATGTTCTTAAATATATTCCATGCATGCATGAATGTGCTTTGAAGTAAACCATTCCCTTGCAGTTCTGGTTCTATGTTTAGGGGTTTTATCCTGCTGGACTTGTTGTGAACCTTTTCAAGTCTTGCATTGCCTAACAGGCGTTCTTGCAAGATTACCCTGTGTTGAGCATTATGCATCTTTTCACCAACTCTGGCCAGCTTCCTGGTCCCTGCTGTAGAAAACTACCCCCACAGCATGATGTTGCCATTACCCTGTTTCTCTGTGATGATGGTGTGTTCAGGATCATGTGCAGATTTTGTTTTCCACTACAATGTTTTGTGTACACCAAAAAAGATTATTTAGAGCTCATCTTATTTGCTGTGTCTCTTGCACGCCCTTGTCAACAGATCCTCCCACCTGAGCTGCGAGCAGCTCCTCCAGAGTTACTAGAGGCCTCTTGGCTAGTTCTCTGATTAGTTTAGGTGGCATGGCCTTTCCATTTTCAGACGATATAATGAATAGAGCTCTGTAACATATTTTGAAAAATGAAAATTTTCTCAAACTTTGCAGTTGTGGACTTTTTATTCTGTTCCATTGTATAATGTTTTTGTTTTGTTTTCTTCAAAGGGAATTTTCTTGTACCAGGACCCAGGGACTGTCTGGTGGGGTTGAGTTTCATCGCTTAAAGGAGGTGGTGGTGGTGTGTGTGTGTGTGTGGGGGGGGCATTATGTGTTTTTACCAGGCACATAGTTCCATTTTATAGCACAATCAAGTAAATGTTATAAAAACGCTGTATATATCAAACATAACTGAAACGTAATTTGACTTCGCAATCTGATGCTCTTTAAGAAGGTCCTACTTTTTCTGCCACTTCAACGCATCATCACAACAGTGCTCCTACACTGTCCTGTTTACAGCTGTTCTCAGGAATGTTGGACTGAGAAGTAGTTTGTCGGATAAGCTCAGGAGACTCGCAGTTTCACCAGCTGTTTGCTAATCGCTGCTGCTGCTAGTCTGGAGGTGCTGTGGGGGAAAGGTGACGTTTTGTTAGAGCAAGTGTTTTGTCATCCAAGAATGGCTGCCACAGGAGATTAACATCATAACATGAAATAATGATCAAAAAAGTCAATTTTACGTAATAGCGCCCTTTTAAGAATGTGAATTATTGTGTTGTATAAAAAGATAGGCTAACTGGTAACAGACTGTTTATCTGAAATGTATAATGTTTGTAAAGGGAGTTGTAAATAAATCTCTTTTTGTGTCCCTTCTTGTTCTGTTTTTTTCTCCTCAATTTTTTTCTGTGCTGCTAAAATGCCAAAAAAGATAAATGAAAGATTTTGCTTGGCTAAAAAAAAGTAGTAAAAATAGATCTTTGGTTTAATATCTTCTAATGACAGAGGGACATGGGAAGCCAACTGTTGGGCAGGGTATGGAGCTCATCAACTTATCATTAGTGGTCAGTACCCTCTTCACTGCTTCTGTGAAGTGGGAGTTCAGAGATACTACTGGAGTTGCTTCCATCTGTTCCTAGATCTGAGCACAAATCTACACCTTTTCTTACTTAAAGCCAGACCAAACTGGCTTCTAGTTATGGTAAAAACAAAGTATACCCTGTGTTAAATCTGGGATTTTACATATCAAGACACAACTAATCTGGTTAAAAGACCACACTTGTTATTTAGTAAACAAATTCAGAAGCAAAATAGAAAATGTGCATGAAAAATCTATGTACATCTACGTTTCTCTGGGATTTAAGAGGAAAAGTCTTACCTCTGTCTACAAAAGCAGGAGTGTTTACCAGCATGGAGCATACAGGAGTGTGTTAATGCAATGCCACGCTGGGAAGATATCAGCAATGACCTTAAAGAAGCAATTGTTGCTTCCCAATAATTTGGGAAGAGTTATAATATCATCTCCAAACACCTGAAGCCCATCATTCCACAGAAAGAAAGAATATTTTCTAGTGGAAATACTGAAGACCCCCCCAAAAAATTAGCCTGTGGTTGGACTGTGAAATGCTCAGAGAAACTTTAAACAACCCAAGAGCTCATTCTCTAACTGTACAGGCCACAGTTAACATGTCAAAGGTTGATTCACGACGGTCATGTGAAATCATAAAAGGAGAGCCAAAATCCTCAGTGTCAGTATATATTTCTGCCCTTCTTCAGACTAAAAACACAAGGGTTAACATCACTAATCTAAAAAAACAAACAAACAAACAAACAAACAAAAAAACTCCTGCGTATCTGAGACATTAGATGCAAAGAAGTGTGCAACTTGGAGTGCAGATATTTTGTTTTTGTTTACTTTGCTTTCCACATTTGACATTTTCAGTCCAGCAACCAGTGAAATGGATTTTGGGTGTGTGTGTGTGTGTGTGTATGTGTAGCTTTTCCAACATCAAAGTACTGTCATATGATAGTATGGTTAGAGAAAACTGAAATGGCTGGGGCTTGTTTGGAAGGGTTGTCAGAAGAATTAATCTTCTCTCTAGAATGAGTAAATGAAACATAAGACTTCTGGAACAGATAAAACCAAAATAGAGATGTTGGGACATCAAGGGATAACACAATCCCCTCAAAATTACTGTTAAGCATGGTGGCAGAGGGTAAATGATCTGGGCTTATTTTGCAGTCACATAATCTGGGGACCTTGTAGTCACTAAGTCGATGATGAGCTGTATACCAGAGTATTCTTAAGTCATCTATCCAGCACCAAATGGGCAAAAAACAAAACAGCTACAAATTCACAACAAAATTACTAATAAAGACAATAATCAGTGTCATAAGCCATGTTTTCATCATTGTTTTTTTATGTGCATTTTGATTTTCATTCCATTTGAAAAGGTTGATGGAAATGACAAAATTCGAAAGAACTTCCTCAATTTTGCAAAAAAGTTTGTTCCCTCACTTGAGGTGGTTTTTGGCTTTTCCGAAAAAGAGTTATCGTGTTAAAGGGAAGATGGAAACACATTTGCTGAATAAGTTCTGACACAGCAAACTTTACAATCCACTGATGGGTCTGTGCAATATAAGAGGCACGAAAGTTGGAAAAATTTCAAAGTCCAAACCTTCAGCACGGAGAGGAGGACTGTCTCCATTTTTCTGAGATGCGTGGTCCATGCTGGTTTTCAATCTCGACATCTTGTTTATTACAGCCATACATAACATCAACATCTGACAGAATTATGCTTTGCATAGTCTGTAGATGAAAACATGCCTAATTTGCATTTTCTTTTGTTTTTTTTTTTTTTTGCAACATTTTAAAATTTTGCACAAAATTTGTATGACAGTTGGATAGAAACTGCTGTGGTTGAACATTTAAAAAGAAATTCAACAAACTGAAACAACAAAGCAAAGAAGAGCAGGCCAAAAGTCCTCCACAACAGTGTGAAATAATGATAACCGCATAAAGAACACAACTACTTCAAATTATTCCCAATAAAGGTTTCTCAAACGTTTCTTGCATTTTGACTTCACCACTTGTTCATTAAATAACACCAGAGTGGAATCTGTGATGTGTTTTTGAGGTTAGGCTTAGGTAAATTTAAAAAAGATCATGGCTAAGTTGTTGTTTTTTTTACTTTAATGGAGTTTTACTGTATTTTTAATAGCTGATAGTTGTAAGACAGAGTAGACTCAGACATTGCTATCACATTACTTAAATGCACAAAACAGACATTGTGCTTGAAAGAGCTGCTTGTTAACCCTCTCAATGCCAGGCCAGGGATGTTGGTCTCCTTCTGCTGAAGAAGCAGGAGAAACATGAATTCCATACAAAACAACACAGTCATACTTAATGCTTTTTAAGGCTTTTGCTGTTTATTACTTTTTCCTACAACAGCAAATTACAGAAGCAGTATTGAAAATAAAAGTCTTGTTTTCCTTGTTCTTGTAAAAAAACAGAAAAAAATCTGCACAAAATCTGAATGACAGTACAAAATGAAGCGCTAACATGGCATGTACATGTAAGGAGATGGACATTCCTTTTTTAAAAATCTGTTCTGACTTTTCAATAATGAAAACAACGCTCTTGTTTTTACATTTTGGATCCATTTCAGATAATCTGAAATTATGCTAAAAAAATGAGCACAAGTTTTTTTTTTTTTTCTCTCTTTAGACGCTCTTTTTTTCTGCAAATGAACACTATAAACACATAAACCTCTTAAATATATTTCTCAGTGCAACATTGTTTGTTTCGAGTCCACGCTACAGTATCCTTTTTGTCTAGCTTGCTGCAGCTACTGTCCTCTGAAAGTGAAAGCTGAGGAGAACGGGGCGTCCAATCTGAAATGAAAAAGCTGAGGGTGTGTGTACACCACGGCACGACATACAAAGCACACGGATTTAAAAGACGTCACCCTTCTTAGATACAAAATTATAAAGTTTAGATTAGATCGATTGTGGTGAGGCAAACCAATGTGTTTCATTGGGCTCACAGGCCCTTGTGTCCTTGTCACATAGAATTCCTTTCCCCATCTGAGTGTTTTATGGTGGGATTGTCTCATCTGTCCGTCTGCAAACACGAGTCTTGACTGAGATTTTAAAAGTTCACAAGGTGAGATTTGCATTTTTTAAACATTAGAAAAACACTCTGTCACATTTTGCAATTTTCCACAAGTGTCCTGGTGTCCACCCCCCTTCTCGATCTTATTTCGAAGGGACAGGCCTGAAGGGTGACCATTTAATGATGAACTGTGTTCTTGCTGTATTCTCTGTTGGTGAGAAGCCCCTGCAGTCAAGAGGTGTGTGTGTGGGGGAGGGGCAACAATCCTTTGGTAAAGCCACAGAGGGATTCCAGATAACCTGATTCAGGTGATGCCACTCGATCCCGCGCTGCACTGCTGTCCCGTTCCAATGACATCAGCTCTGACATCACATCGTTATGGCTGCTACATGTGAAACACTTAAAACTCTTTCAGGCCCAAGAAAGACCTTTCAGCTACACTTCAGCATGTGGGAAACTGGGTTTATCATGAAACACGTTAATGTCTGACTAAACTACTGATAGCACCATCATTCAGTTAGTGGGTAAACTCCTCTTTTATCTGCTTTCTACCAACGTAGGAGTCAGGAAACAAAGTGCATTCAAGCTGCATTGTTCAGATAGCACTTCTACAGTGAACATCCACAGTGATGTTGGAGGGAAAATAAAAGACAAAAAAAAGAAGGTGGTTGATGTCTTTTCTTTTGGTATGCTGATCGACACTATATCTATCTATCTATGTATCTATATAGATAGATACATAGATAGATAGATAGATGTAAACATGTCTAGTTTTACTCTTTAATTCTGTCAAACTCACAAAAGAGATGCAATAAAGTCATGAGATATTAGTAATGGAGGATGTTTTTCACATGAATGTTTTACCCTTTTATTCATCCATCTTTCGAGTGTTCTTTTTTGTTGTTGTTTTTGGAAATGAAAGATGGCTTGAATGCACAAAATTTGCACCACACACAAAAACAATCTTGCTTGCCTGAGCAACAGAATCTAAGATCGACACCACACTTTTGCACAAAACAGTCAAAAGATTGTATTTACACATAAACACGCACCCACACCCACACCCACACACACACACACACACACACACACACGCACGCTAATGGAGGGGAAAAAAGGGATACTGCAGCTTTTTTTTCTTTTTACTTTCTTTAAAAAGGGCAATAAAATATATTAAAACTTATTTACAAAGGTTTTTTTTGGACAGAAAAGCAAAAAAAAAAAAAAAAAAAAAAAAAAAAGCGCTGCAATAAACTATAGTCCTGTTTTGCAGGAATTCATAAGATAACGTGCCCCTGTTTCCTTTCATTATAACTTAACCTTATGATAATTAAAAAGAGAACTCAGTTCAACAGAAAAGGCCAACCAAAAAGTACTAAAGGCACTGTCAGAACCATACATGAATGGGACCCTCACTTTAGGGTGATAAAAAGAAAAGGGAACAGGATCGCACTCGTTATGCCACCCTGCAGGGCAACTGTACAGTTTTGTCGGATATGGTTCTTTAAGGGTTTCGATACGTCTCTTTCAAGCATGAAAAGAAATAACAGTTTTCATGAACTGATTCTACAAAAAAACATTACTTTCCCAAAAAATGATAAATACTTTAAACATTATTAATAAATTGGTCTCAACACCAGCATCCGATTGTAGAAATGAATGAAAATCAAAATACAAAATTATAATATCATCTAAATCATCTGTACATATTTTTTTTTCCTGTATTTTTATTTGTACACAGTGTCCCCTACTGGTAGGTTCTTTTTACTGCAGCTCCTGAGAAAAAAAGCGTGGATCAGTCCAAACCTCCCACTGGTTTCCTGAAACTGACCCCCATCTGGTGAGTAGAGGGTGTTTGGCAGTTCTGTGGAACCCGCTTATGGGGCAGACATATGAGAAGATATGCCTCGAGACGTTTTTCTTGTGCGCGCTCTGCCCATCTTTTAGTCATATGAAAGCAGCCATCTCATGCCTCTGAATATGAATTCTGTACATTGAGTTTGTCCTTCTTTAGCTTGACACCATCCACCAACTCAAAGTTATAGTTCTCCAGGGCTGATAAGTTCCTCTCTGACATGCCACCATGTGAGCAAGCACAGTACAAAACCACACCACAGATGGCCCCCAGGAAAACCCCCAGGGCTGACATGGCAATGATGGTAATAAGGATTGGATTGAGAGTTTTCAGCATGTTGCCAGCGCCGCTGATCTGGTTAGTTTCTACCAGGTCTGGATAGTCGGTGATGTCTTCAACTGAAGGAGAGAAGCAGAAATAGAGGTGGCGATTGAGAATGTAGGAATATGACAAATTTGGAAAACCTATTCATACCCCCTGAACTTTTTTTCCACTATGTCACATCAGAACCATTAACGTATATTATACGTTATAAATTCTGCATTATAAAGTAATGCAAAACTGCTAAGTGGAAGGTAAACAATAATTTACTTTTAAAATTTTACTGATAAAAATTTCAAAAGGAAAGCATGCTTATGTATTCAGAACCTTTATATCAGATGAAGTTGTATTTAAACTGTTGTTAGTTTATAAAAAAAAAACTATATATCGCAAACTATTCAATCCATCATCTATAAATAATAGAGTATAACACAACTGCAACCCTACCAAGACTTGGCCATCCACCTAAACTGACAGGCAGGATTTTCACATATGTACTCTATCCGATTCGAAAACCAAATATCCTTGTTCTTTCACTCCACAATTAAACACAACTTTGTTTCAGTGTATCACATCAAATCCCAATAAAATATATTGCAGATTGGTCTTATAATTTGACAAAAAAAAAGGAAAAGAAAATTTCAAGGGATATGAACACTGGTGTTGTAATTGCGAATATTGAAACTCTGTTTGAAATGACTTACAGATTTCGTTAATATTGTCCTCAGGCAGCATTGGCTCTGTGGGGACATCAGGATCTATAAAAAACAAGAAAGTATAGATTAATCCGGTACCTCAGGGAACTGCTTCCAGACCAGCACACTTCAGTAAGCAAACACAAGAACTAGACTGTCATCCTCACCTTCACAGTCTGATGCACCAAGTCCATCGAGAACCTTAATGTCATCCACAGCAATGTCTCCCCAACTCTTCCTCTGCACAAGACCCTCAATCACCACCTTTAAAATAAAATCATAAGCAGTTATAGTCTAACTGATGTTCAAGTTTCAAAGAGGAAAGTAAGTCAGTTCATGAGATACTCACCTGATAGGGTTTGCTGGTGCGTGGCACAAGGACACGGCCTTCCCTCCAGCGATTGCCTTGGTGACCACTGACCGTCCAAAGCAGGATATCAGCAGCTCCATCCTCAGTCTGCTTGCGCTGTTTGATATGCAGTGTTCCGATGTGTGACCCGTACATGTGGTACCAAAAGGACACGCACAGGTCAGAGTCCCGAGAGCTGACCACGGGACTCACCAGACGAGCCACTTCATTCTCCTGGAGACCAGTTGCTAACGTGTAGATGAAATTCCCTGAGCCCCCTGTTGAATATTTAAACTTAGTTTACTTTGGGGTGGAAATGAAACACCTTCAGCAGGCAACAATTTTATTTTGTGTCGGCCAATAGATTCAGGTAGTCACCTGTGTGGTCCATGTTGGGGCCAGTGTTGAGAGTTGGGGTGCCGCTAGACTGGATCTGCCACCTGGAGCCAGTGTCCTCTGATGTCCAGCTGCAGAAGGAGGGATCATTGGACCAACCAAAGTCGCAGGCAAACCACAGAAAGGCTGAAAGCATATTAAAGACAGGTCAAGCTCTAGTGGGAAATCTCATTTCATTACAAATGAAGAAATGTCAGTTGCTTTGGTTCAAATCCAGACAATTATTGAAAGGTTTGTTGTCTGTTGTCATGGTCTGACCACAGGCTACAAACAAGAACTACCTACTTTACTCAACAAACACTAGAGGGCAGCAGATCACTGCAGAAGAAAAGCTTCAAGCCACACTTGTTTGCTGGACAAAAGTTAGAGAATGAAATCAAAATGTGACAAAGACAGAGAGACGTGTTGGTAAAGACATCACATTGTCCTTTTATCACGACTGCATTTAATGATATCTCTTAATGAATGTAACAGGGTTGAGTACGGAACAGACGGGGAGGCATGCTGGGAACTCACGCCAAACAATGACAGGGGGATAGAAACGACAAGGTCTGGACACAGCTTAGAAAGAGACATTCATAGCATCCCGCTGAGAGATGAGGATTTTAATGAGAGGAGGGACTTGAGATTTCAAGACAGCTATGGCAACAGTGCCGAGGTGCTGTTCCAATGACGCAGTCCCTCATGGACTTACGGCATGCCTCCACAGAGGCCAGAAAATGTGTGAGAGCTTTTGGACAAAGAAAGACTTCCAATCAACACATAGGAGAGGGATGTTTGGGATGTTAGGCATGGTTTTAAGCTCCATCAGGAGATGCCTTCAGAGATATAATGAGACTGCCTTCCAAGTGACAAAATATATGAGCCAATATTCCCTTTGATAATGGGAAGGGTTTAACTAGCTTCTGCAGGCTACGACTCTATTTACCCATTAAGCACAAAGGATGGAATTCTCATGTGGAACCACATTATGGACTCCAAGCCACTTTCACATATAAATCCCACTCCCAATTAAAATGAGCTTGGCTTTCTTTTTTTGTTCCATTATGGGGAGGCTTTGAAAGAGGCAGCCAACAAGACCTGGACAAGATGAGCAGCCACATGACTCATTTGGGCATTTCATTAAAAGAAAAGCAGACCTTTTCCTGCTCAATACCAATGGAAACTAGACCTTGGAGATTAGGATGCATGGGAGACATACACCACACAAACATATAAACATGAACACATGTATGGCCCAGTTCTACTGAAACGGAATGTCTTTACCCTTAGACACAATGTTCAACTGAATGCAAAGTAACAAAAAAAAAAAAAAAAAAAAAAAAAAAAAAAAAAAAACACAACTGTTCTTATCCTTTAGATGCAGTGGCTTGCAAAAATACTCATGCATCTTCAACTTTTTAGAACTACAGATGACTGTATTTTATTGGGATTTTGTGTGATAGACCAACACAAGGTAGCACATAATTACCAAAAGTTGCTGCTTTGCAAAATACTTTAAAATTAATCTATGGATGGTGAGCATTTTAGAACATCAGCTTGGTACATAAACTGGATATCTGATGATCTCTGTTCTCTAAATGGGCCATTCTGACACATGAATATCTAACTTATTCCACTGTAGCTCTGACTGTATGTTTATGGCCTCTGTCCCTTTAAGTTTGACAGGACTCCCGGTCCCCACTGAAGGAAGCATGGATGGAGTGTTCAGCAGTGTTTCCTTTCTTCCACACATAGTGTTTTTGCATGTAGGCCAAAAAGAATTTTTAAGAAAATGATCTCATCTTGCCAGGCCAGGGCACCTTCTTCTCCAGGTTTAGTTTGTCCCTTTCATTGCTTGTGGAAAACTGCCAACAAGACTTCTTTATTCTGTTATTTAACAATGGCTTTCCTTCTTACCACTCTTCCATAAAGTTATATTGGTGGAATGCAACACTAATAGTTGTCATGTCGACAGATTTCCCCAACTGAGCTGTTTACCTCTTGGCTGCTTCCATGATTAATCATTTGTTTGGCCATCCTTTTACTTTTTGTGGATAGCCATGTCTTAGGAGGATTGCTGTTGTACTGTACTTTTTCCCTTTTCTATATGACAGATTAAACAGTGCTCCCAAATAGCTGTTTTTTTGCTACACATTACATTACACACAAGTGGGAATAAATTACCAAAACAAAACAGGAAAAAGTTCAAGGTATTTAAAGACTTCTGTGAGACAACATACACTCATATAGTGTATATACAGTGATTTAATTGTCCAAAAATGACATGTCTTTACTCTAAGACATAAGGTTGAGTTTAAGGCAAACATACAATGGACGTCAGTTCTCATCCATTAGGATAGCTGCTGCCCCAGCAGACTGCAGACAGACCATAAAGCCAGCTGACGGAGTAAATGGGGATGGGTGGAGCCTACGGACCGTTAGCCAAAGTCAGACTGGGGTGCCTTCAATCAGCTGGCTGCTGCCTCATCAACCTGCTATAGGAGACACTGCTATGTGTGCTTTGCTGGGGACGTGGCCCCAGAGTCCACCTAATTTCCTTCGGTCATCTACATTGTGCTTTCTGTCTCTTTGTGCCAACTCGATTTTGCTCACGTCAGTGTTGGCCCGGTGATTAGTGATTATGCTGAGGAGGCAGCAGCAGAGCACCAGTGCTAATCATCAGCTAGCCTCGCATTGTGCAACCTCTCTCACCATGTCAGCAGCAGCCTCTCCGGGCCATATCATCAGCTTTAATAACAGACCAACACCAGACGGGAGAGGCCTGCCTCGTGATGGCAATCATTACCTTTGGTGTGCTTCTTGAACTTAAAATTAAAGTTGAGCAGGTAAACATTAATAAATTGTGTTCACTTTTAGAAACTTACCTGGAATGGTGTCCACTTCTAAAGTTGTGGTCTCTGGCATTATGGTACCACCTGTCGCAACATGAAACAGTAACACAGTTAGCCTTGTCCACAGGTTGATTCCTTTTCAGAGATGTGCACACATCTGCATTCATACCAGATTTAGCTGATCACCTCATGCCATTTTCCTGTCATTTCCTTCAATATACCCTTTCATTGAATATCTTTGCCTATGATTGAGACAGTGCCATGCTCCTCATTGGAGACTGCTGGTTAATGGAGAGTACAGGCAGCGGTGCAGGCTCATTGAGTTACTGGGTTAGTAGGAAAGGAGGCCAAGAGGACAATGCATGTGAGAGAGTTAATGACAGAGATAGGCGGAGCTCTTCTGCAGAGACAGGTGTGTGTGTGGATTGGTATCTCCCCAGTGAGTTTCCAGGGGGTAGAGATAAGAAGGCAGACAAGGGAGGTGGGAACTGAAGGTGCAGCTAATTAGAGCTGTACCAGCTCACATGTAGATGCATGCATGCATGCATGCTGGCAAGCGTGCACGAGAGATGCCAAATTGGCTGCGCTTAGAAAACTTGGTGGCATTAAATAGAGGGGGAAGCAGAGTAAGTATGAGAAACAAAGTAGAGAGGTAGGAGGGCAACAGGAGGGTGGGGGAGTTTGGACGCAGTCTCATGAAGGCGATGTTAGCACCTGTCACGTCGTAGTCATCACCTGTGCCGCTGTGGCAGCTCGCCTGGTCATCGTCACACTCATCTGAAGGGGTGGTGCTCAGGACTGGAGTGGTTGGAGGAAGTGTTGGAGCTGAAAAACAAAGAGGGAGAGAGACAGCACTGATTAGATTTCTGAGCCAAACAGGTATTGGTGAGAAAGCTGGATGTTGATGAGTCTGGCTCTATACATATGTGACTGGGGTCACATTTAAAAAGACAGACCATGTTTCTTCTAGCTTCTTACACCCAGCAAAGAACAACTAATACCATGTGTCTGTTGGACTCATATGGATTTAGCTCAATCTGGATGAATACTAAGTTGACCTTGGGCTCACAAGGGTTCTCTTGTATGATATTTACTTGGGTAGAAATCTGACATATGGAACAAGCAAAGAGGAATTCAATAGGTCCCCAAATGATTTTGCCAACATCCTTTTTTACATTTTTTTCATCAACCCAGCTCTAGTGGTAATCTGGTTCTATCTTAGCATTAACTTTAAAAGCCCTGCTTTTGTCAGGAAATAAAAGTTGGGCCATGGAAATAACAAGCAATCTACATGTTATGACGACCATGTTTAAAAGTTAGTTTTATTTTTAATCTGCATAATTTAACACAATAAACAATAAAACTCAAACTGATTCAGTGTTAAAAAATATCAGATTAGCTTTGAGATGACATAAAATCACTTTCTCCCATCTGGGGCCCATTTTTCAGCCTATTTAAAGATGATTATTTTCCTATCAACAGTCAACAGTGTGGAACAGTCCAGTGGACCATCCAGTTTTCTGTCACAATGTTGTAGACTGTCAAAAGTGGCTTGTTTACATTAGTGGATCACTCAACATGACCCACTCAACATGACACCACCACCCCCACACACAGGTGTCTAGAATCAGGTGTTTGTTAGATACATTCTCAGTTGGGCTGCAATTGCCACTAAATATCTCTTGTATTACCTTGTACTGTGTACTTTCCATTGAAATTATAACCATTATTATTATATATGCATATGCTGTTTGTTGTGGATTCTCAGTTTTGTTTGTTTTTTTCTCTCTCCACAGGTCTCAAAGCAGACTTCAAGGGTGTTGTCTTGTTTTATCTCTATGCTTTTTTCTCTCCTCGACTGCTATCCCTTTTTCTCTTTAAGCTTTTCCTCCATCTTTCTCTCCCCCACTTTTTTCTTTTTTGTCTTTCTATCCATTACATTTGAAATAAACCCAAAGCAATTTTTAATAAAGTTTCATTGAAGTTAATGCATGATGCTTGAGCAGTTGAAACTACAAGATGTAAAATAGAAAAAAACCCATCCAAATGGCTACATAGGCAGGGCAACCATGGCCCTATCATTACAGCCCTGCTTCACTTTGATGTGGGTAAGGCCCAAGATCCACTCCACGCTCCACTGCCGCACAGCCTTCCTGCGGTGTGAGCATGCATTTGTAAGTTTTTGTACCGTCTGAGTAATGATCAGGCTTCCCGAGAGCAGAGGGAGGAAAAAGAACGAGTAGAGAGGTGGAACAGGGAAGAGGCATAGACAGATGGGGGGAACGAGCCTGAAAAATGTGTAGAGTGTCTGTGTGTGTGAGCTGATCCTCCTGCTCTCGCCCTCTGCTAGATGAAATATGAGGCTGATCAACCCGTGTCAGATTCAGGGTGGGAGGGGTCAGAGATGGGGTCAGCGCTGTGTTAGGAAAGCCTCTTACAGAAATGAGGATTTAGCCCTCCTGCTGTGGCTTGCTGCACACACACTCTGACACACACTTGCAGAGACAGAAAGGCACCTGTGTATGTGTGTAATTGTATATGTTGTCCTTTTAACCACAACCTTGGCAAGGTACTTGCGGTTGCTATGAGTGCATCCGTCTCTATGAGTCTGTCTGTTTTTGGCATTAACAGTGAAAACAAGCATTATCATCTGTCTCAAGCTCCCAGTGGGAGTCTATGAACGGGCTTCCCTGAAATCCAATATGTAAATCCACTTAGAGCTAGCATGCTCTATCCTAGCTCTAACATAGAGCTAGCATAGAGCTATACCACTAGGTGCTGTCTTTCAAGTGTTGCTCTTCGTATCTTTAAATTTTGTTTCTCAAGAAAAAAAAAAAACTTTAAACTTGTAATGTTCTAAAATGATATAAAGTTCACCATCTTCTTTTGAAGATTTTTTTGAACAGTAAATGAGCAGTATTTACTGTTCTTAAGTCAGGTTGCACAGTCATAAGCTCCTAAACTAAGCTGATGAACTAGTGAGGTGTCTTCACCTAGCAGAGTACTTGCAAACTGGTCCTTTCCAGCAAAAAACATGTCTGTAGTCAAATCTAATAAACATCCCAAAGATAATGGAGAAAGAAGTATTTTAGGAACAACAGCGTTTAGTTTTTAAAATAATTTACCTGAAAATTTGGGATGGATGATTAACTGAACAATGATTCATCACTTACGTCTTGTGCCAGGTTGTTTCTGCTTATTTACTAAATTTTAAGATGTTCTTATCAGATACTGTTTACTGTCTGAAAACAGTTTTTTAGGTGTGATACTTCTGGTTAAAGACATACTAGCCACTTTCACAGAACACCTCAAGTCAAGACTTGAAGTACCAAGGTGGCAAGGGGGTTTGAATTCAACCTACCACTCTTAGTCCCCTAATGAGGTAGGGACAGTACTACAACAGTCAGCTTATAAAAAGTTCAAACACATCCAGAACGCCACAGTTCTCACCAGCAACACATATTTGATGAGTAGAGTTAAGATGCAATGAGACAAAACAGATCACTGGACTTTAACTATGAGTACGTCTTTTAGTAACTGTGGTGTGTGAAACTTCAGCAAAGCCAAGAAGGGTGCTTGTTGTGGAGAAGAGGTTCATAGCTTGACATTTTTTACAATTTCCCTATTAGTGAAAAATTCGATTCAATCCCTGTCAAACGGTGTTACATTTTTTGTAGATTTATGAAAAAAAGGGAACAGACTGTCGTTGGCTACGTGCACAAAGCAGGTCTTGAAGCTCAAGTCCAAATTTTTTGCTGAAATCCTTTTTTGTTGTCGTCGTCGTTCATATTACTTATTAAATGTGACCTCAATCGAATCTCTGTGTGAACGGTTTACAGCGCCAAAGCGTCTCACATAAGCAGAAGAATGTTCTGAACATTGACGTCAATGGGGGGTGAAAGGATTCTCACAAAATCAGAACAAGATGAAGGAAGCTAATAAAAAGAAATCACAGGTAATAGCAATGGCCTTTTGTGGAGCATTGACTGCAACTTCTATAAAAAAGTCTGGATGTGTAGTTGGAACCAGGAATAGTGGAATTGTGATGTGATGCGCTTCACTGACACAGACTTCTTTCATAATTTCAAAATATACATTTTAAGCCATTGTTTACATCTGGCTTCTCCTGGTGCATAATTATGATGCATGTCTCACATCAGTGACATAAGTCGGATGAAATGCATTCAGACTGCAGGCACTTTGAAAACAATTGAATATGTATCCAATTTAGTGCCACATATGAAAAGATCTGATTGGGCCATTCAGACTGCTGTTAAAAGTTGGTTATAGGTTGCATATGGACAAAATAAATTGGGCTGGATTCCCAATGAACATAGCCTTTGTGAAAATCTGCTAAGGAAAAAGCAAGATACAATCTAAAATTGAGTCTTTACTAAATTTTAGAGATCACATTGATTCATCGGATGAGTTATGCTTTGTTTTTAGGCTCACCTTAAGTGGCTTTAAAAACTGGAGAAAAAATTAATGAGCTATGAGCTTCAGAAAGTCTGGAAAACCATCAGTCATAAACCACTCAGTGCAAAACTCAGACCAAGTCTGAGTCCTTTGACGTCAATCGAAAAAAATATAGGATAGCTCAATGGTTTTGCACAGTAGTCTACATCTGCTCTCACAATGACCACTAACAGATAGAAACAATATGGGTCATTTCAAATTTACCAAAGTCCATTGGGTCCTTTGAAAGGACAAGGACAGGTTGTGAAGAGAGTGATGGAGGCCAGGCAGCAACAAACTGAGAAGGCCAGGTGGGCTTTTATTTGATCACCTCCAGAAGTGGCCAGCCATGAGGGCAGCTTTGATGTAACAGGGAGACAAGACAAACCGTCCCTTGTTGGAATTAATCGTATGAGCTGAACAGCTGTGTGTTGAACACAGGGAGCCTTCATGCCCATCATTAAATAACCAGGGATGTTGTAAAGAGATGAAATGAAAGCTGTCTAGTCATGCTGTTGGTTTGGATGATGGATTGCTCACCTCACTGAGCCTGACACATCACATGTGACGAGACGTAACATACAGTTGGCTGAGATTGTGAAAACTCTTACCTAGATCTCTCTACTGTACTGATGTCATTCCTATGGATTGAAAATAATCACAGTTTTCACCTCAGCAGTGGGACAAAAAATTTGATTAAGTTGGCTAAACGTGTTTTGACTGCAGCCAGTGTCAACAGCAAAGATAGGTTTCTCTTTGCAAGCTAGAAAACTCACTGGCATTTACAGCAGTCCACTGAAACCAGGAATTTAAAAACACTGTAAAAAAAGACACATTACTTAAAATGTTCCTGCTTTAGGTCAATTAGGACTCCTGTTACTTAAAATGTCCATTTGGAGGACCAATTTATGCCCAACCATTAACTTCTTGTGTTCTTCAATATTTCACATATCATTCTTTCATCATGATGGCATTTACTTTGTGTCATGTACCAGTTTCTCCTGCAGAAAGCACTGACACAGCATAATACTACCTTCCCCCATACTCCACATTTGAGATGGTGTTCTTAGGCTTGCAACCTTACCCCTTTTTTCTCAGAATATAACAGTGGTTATGATGGCCACCACGCCATAGTACAGTTTTTAAAAAGTTAAGGTCATTGTCCCTGTGTACATGTGAAAGCTGGAATGTGGCTTTTTATGCTGCTTTTGAATATTGACTACTACTACTGACTACTTCCTATCTGAAGGGTCTTTCAGCTTATGTTGGTACAGGACTTTTTTTTCATGGTGGACAATGGCACTCTCATACTAGATTCACACAGTGTCTTTACAAGTCTTTTTGGGTTTGAGGGGTGATATGCATATTTTGCACCAAAACACATTTATCTCTGGGACATACAACCCATAACCAACACCATTCTCATGATGTTTACACTTGCAAATAACTACTTAAACAGATGAACAAAGCAGACACTCATGAATGAATCAGATTTGATATCTTGATTGATTCCTTTTTCATTTTCCATGATATCATGCAAGGAAGCAAGCAGTGTGTTCCCTTAAAATACATCCACAGGGAGGGGTTCCATTTGAGTCAGATGTGTGAATTATTAGAAGTTTACAAACCCAATAAACTCTTCATCTATGTAGGCCTTCCTAAATTGTGTTAAGGCATAGTATTCTTAGTGTATGTAAACTTCAAAATTTGAGGAAGTGTTTTCTCTCATTATTTTGGAAATAACTTTGGTAATCCTACCTGACCAAAAACAGGAAAAGCTTGGTCTGATTTTATGTCAGAGAATATGGAAAAAGAGTTTTATGTTTTCATACTATACTTGCAATCCTTGGATATTTCATCACGACACAAGATAAAACAAGATTCTTATTCCTGTTTGGTGTGTTGCTACTGTTTACCTTCAATCTCACAGCCAAGGAGCTCAAGCCGCAGGCCCATCCCAGCAGGAGTGGCCCTCTCTGGATAAATTCTGATGAAACGGGTAAGCAGGGGCTCTACTGTCCTCAGTTCAGGAGTGTCGTAATTGCTGTTACCTTCAAATATCTGGTATAGAAAAAGGACAGGAGGCACAACATGTAATATGCTGTATACAGACCTGAGCACACTCTCTGGGATTCTTATTCCGGCATTCTGAACATTACAGTAATATGTGTGGGTGGTGAGTGCTGGGTTAGGTGGAAAGTAACAGGAGTCTGGTGGAAAATAAAAGGCGATCAGCAGATCTATGGTCTTGCTGACATCTAAACTGCATTATACGTGGGTGACACAGAGGGTAAAAACAGCATGACACAGACCTTTGTCAAAAAGCAACTTTCAGCTCCTTCAACCCTGCCTCAGATCTTTTGCAAACAAAGGAATAACTGTTGGGGAAAGTGGGAGATGTAGGAAAGGAGCAAGCAAATAGGAAGTCAGAGGACTGATGAAAGTGCATTAATGATTGTGAACATGTGAAAGATCCTGGTGAGCTTTAGATTCTTGGGTACCTCTCAGGTGAAGTAAGAAAAGCAGCTAACTAGGACAGTCGGGGGTATGGATCTCTCTTGCTCCCATCATAAATCAACCATCAGCCCATCTGGATGAGATTTATGCCCTGTCAGGGACAATTGTAATTGGGGACGAGGTGTTGCAGCTCCTCTTGGAAAAGTATGTGGCTTGGTATGAGAGCATGAATTTTTTTGTGTGTGTGCATACATTGTACCATAAGTAGACGCCGTGTTCTGTGGGTGCAGCAAATATGGTAGATAAATCTTCGATCATTTGCTGAGTTAGGAAGTGATTTCTCCTTTCTCTTTAAATAGGTTTTACTATCCCCTGAAACTTGAACAGTGTATCAAATATAACACCAAGCAAGGTATGAGAACTTGGAATTTCAATGTTTATTTTAAGGTGATTCAAAGCACTACTGAAATTGACCTGTCGTGACTGCTTTATTACTCATAACTGGCAGGTGCAATGTTCTGGCGAAAATGGACCAAATGCATCATAATCAGACACATTGTACAGATTTATCTGAGTTGTTTTAAGAAACATCTTTCAACTGTGTCAGAAAACAAACCATCTCTTTTAATTTGTTCCCTTGATAGAAATATGAACTTTTAAAAACACCATTAGGTTTTCTAAAGTTCTTAAGCAGTTTGGTTCTAGTAGATGATTTGTCTAATCAAACGAGGTAGGCTTTGATGGCATTGATGGAACATTCACACTCTGAGGGTTAAATGTTTGTCACTGATCCACCTGGGTATTCCATCCATCCATCCATCCATCCATCCATCCATCCATCCATCCATCATCTGTTGTTTATCTGAGATCAAGGGTAAGAGGTCCAGTTGGTAACATCCCTCTCCCCAGTGACACTCTTCATCTGATTCTAAGGGATACCAGCTTGTTCCCAGGTCAGAGGGTCTGTGCCCCCCCATCTCTTCTAAGTTGGACATATCTGGAAAACCTCCAAATGTAGGTTAATTTTCTCTATGGCTGAGCCCAGCCACCCAAAGAAGGGCTCCCTTTTTTAGTCTGTTGAAACTGGAATCCCATGGCTCATGAACAAAGGCAAGGGATGGAATTTAGATGATCCAGTAAGTGGAGAGCAATGCTTTTTGCCTAACTAAACACTACTGCAGATGAGGTGTCAATCCGTTTATCTGTCGTCCGCTCAATCCTATTATCACTCCTGAACAAAACAGCAAAATGCTTAAACTCCTCAACCCAAGGAAGACACTACGCCTACAACAAGAGTGAGAAATCCCACCATTTGTGATGTTTATTTTTCTATCGAATGTGTTAACAGGTTTCATCTTTTTGAATGCAAACCAGAATAAAGGTCTAAGTGTGAGACCTTCAGCCTCTTCACCAGCTGAAGTGGTACCTTCTACATAATTACAAATTCTTTGGTAAGGCATGGGTTTCTCAGATCTTTTCAGAACCAAACAAATGCCAAACTGATTTCTTTCCCCAACCTACCTTTGGTTTGTTTCCACTGGTGTCATACACCATCCTCCAGTCAGAGCCGTTGTTGCTGTACCCAAGACGGAACTTCTTCATAAAGACCTTGTTCTCACGGTATTTCCCTCCCTGGATGATGAACCCCTTCACCAGCTTTTCTTCACCAAGATCCACCTGCAGCCATTCGTTTGTGAAGGGCTGAGGCTGGGGCAGCAAGGTCCACCCAGTCCTGCTGGTAAGAAGGCGGGCGTTCTCAGGCACCCAGCTCCGGTCCGTGTGAGAGGACGCCGTGATCTGGTTGTCTGTGATCAGGCCTGACACCATGCCAAGCATGCCAGAGCAGGGATACTCTAAGAGACAAAAGAAACATGAAAGTGTGGTTAAGTCTTTTGATGCAAACCAATGAAACCCTGCAGAGATGCAACATATGAAAAAAAACCCTCCATCTTTAACCAAAGGGTTTATGTTCAAGATCATCTACAGTGCGAAAATCATAGTTTGGGTCTGAGTCTTATATTGAGAATGAGGAGGATTATTCCCCAAACTCTTTGTGATGTTACTGTGATCTCTCCCTCTATTCTCTGTCTCTCTATGTGTCGGTAGATCTCATGCATACTAATTCTTTAGCCTGAAGCGATTGTCTCCAGGCAGCCAATTAAAACCCTCTTCCCGGCTGGTGCTTCCACCTCCTGCATTCTGGGACCCCTTTTTTTCTTCTCATCTCCCTGGCCCGCTCTCCATAGACTTACATATACTAACACACAAAAACACAGTCTCTTTGTGTAGTTTTTGCTGCCACAGCAATCACCTGCCTTCTGCTTCACAGCTGTCAACATCTGTGGGATTACATCTTTGAACATATCGTTGTTTCCTGTCCACAGTTCCAGATTTCCCTCTTCCCTTGCTCTACTTCTCTGATCTTGTCTTCACTGTTGATGATTTTTTAGCTTTTTGCACCTTTTGCATTTGGTTCTAAATTCAAATGCATGTGTTTTTAGATTTACTTTGCTTTTGTTTGTGAACTTTCTTTATACTTGAAGTTGAGTAAAGGAAGCTGACTTCTGGATCAAAGAAGCCTTTTGGCATTTGAGTATTTTGCCATTCAACTTTTTTTTCTAAATGTTTCATTCAAACCCAAAAACAACAGATTTGGAGACCTGCAGCAGTTTATTACGTCCGCTATCGAAGAAAAATCATGGGGCCATTGTGTTTATATGAGACAAAGTGTACAGATTCAGCACTGCAGCATCGGAGGGAAAAAAACCCCAAAGATTTACAGAACAAGGCCTCTTTCAGCCATTCTCTGCCTATGTGAAACAGTTCCCATGAAAACCCATGAGATGAATTTTCCTGGTTGTGCGATCCAAAAAAAAAAAAAAAAAAAAAAAAAAGCAGTCGCTGGATGCATAGAAGCCCTTTTCTGGGACTTTTCTTCTGTTTTTCTTTCGTCTTTGGGCAAGATTTGCTGAAAGTGATCAGAGGAGCTGGCCTTTCAGACACTGCAATCCTTGAAGTGAGGAGAATGTAAGGGAAAGATGCGTGTGTGTGCATGAAAGTGTATATGTGTGTAGAGGTAAAAGAAAATTATGTGACTCCTCCAGATCATCTGGAGCTGCTAATCGAGCTCAGCTGCGATTTTAGAGGCTGCAGAGATGGCATGCATGCCATGACACGCCCAGTGGAATGACTGTTTATGTTTGTGGATGGTAAGAGGAAAGATGATGCAGGGCTGCTGGTCATGATTGAGGTTTGGGTGGAGCATCAGTGGTTTATCTGAGCTATTTTTACATCATGGCATATTTACCAACATCTGGGTGGTGGATCTTTTTATTAATGAGTAGCTGTTTGTATCAGAAGGCACACGACCATGGTAATTTGTGGTGAAACATTTTCTGACATTCAACCCACCCTCTCTTCTAATCTCTGAATAATTGGTTTGACATCAAAAATTGAAGACGGGGCCTCTCAAATTGAATCTTTTTCCTCTGTAGTTTGTGTCACATTTTGGTGCATTGCTTAGTTGTAATAGAAGGACTAATCAATGAAAGTAAAGTTGCACTCAGAAAGCTTGTCATAGTTCTTACTTTGAAGTATCAAATGTTGAAGAGGAGAGTCGAGTCATAGAGTTTATGCAGCCCTCAACAGCCTCGGTTTCCCTCTCCCTGACCATGCTGGTAGCATGCAGTGGAGCTGGCAGTGTCTTCAGAGAACCAATGGGCACTAACGTCATATTGGACGCTCTGTGGTGACTTCGATCCTGTGATGTGTTTATGCTTGGCGCAGTGCTCTGATTATGTGCCCCACACACAAGCCCCAGCTGTAACCCCACTGCACCCACAGTGCCATCTGCTCTTATAGAATTGACCACGCATTTGTGATGCATAAGTGACTCGTTCCCTAAAAAAAGAAGGAACACAAAGTCACTTCACAATTGGCTCCATATAATCTTGATCCCAACTTTTTTTTTTTTTTTCCATTTTAGGCATAGCCTTGTTACCAATATCAAGATATGCCAAGGTTTTAAAAAGGTTTTTGTTTCAAAACACAAAAATTTTCCATCATACCATTCCTGGGGTTGAAAGTCATTTTGAAGACATACCAAAGAAAGTCTCAGAGTGACCTGAATTTTCAAAAGCATAGAGTAACACAGTGTTGTCCCCTGCAGGTACTGCTATTTCTGATGTGGGGCTAAAGGCTAGAATAGAGGTGGGTCTGTGACATCATAGTTTTAAAATTCTTGCACACCAATTATTTACACAGAAATCTAGCATATATTGAAACACCTTACCTGATAAAAAAAGATAAAATCTTAAATCAGTCCCCCCAAAATCCTGAGACCCTGGGCTACTGTCTCTGTAAGTCTAAAATTCTGCCAAAGCCATGGAGCGTTGAAAGTAACACTGTTGTCATTAAACACCTGCCAGCTGAACCAGTTAAGATGAAAACTGAAGGATGACTACCTAAGCAAATTAAGCAAATTACCCAGCTAAAGTAAATTTGGTATGCTTATGTTACTCTGTAAAAAGTAATATTACACCTACATTTGTTTCTTTATGCATCATAATCCAAATAACTAAAATATATTGCAGATAACTTCGTTATAAGTGTAATAATCAATTTTTTCTATTATTTTAGCAGCAGTAGGAATAATTGGTACTTTTCTAATTTAAAAAAAATAAATTGGATGATGGTGCACATTTTGCATAAGTACAGTAATAATCTCATTCTGGCCCAGACCTATTCAAGATGCTGATAGAAAAAAGACTAACTCTTTTCTCCCCTTAATTTACTCAAGTAGGAATTCAAATTGAATACACATGTTCATATCCCATAGAGACAAAGATAAATGTGATAAAACCACACTAAATGGAGCCACCGGCATACACACACTAATTTAAAACATTAACAAAAGGGCAAGGGAAAGAAAATCATTCCTAAAATCAAAGTTGTATAAGCAAGAAAAGAAAAAAAAAAGGCTGAGCACAGATCAGTATGAGCCCACCCAGTTTCATCAGCAGATGCATGCCAGCTGTTTATTCTATTTATACTGAATAAGATTCATCTAAACATGGGGTCATGTTAATAGATAATTCCCATTCTTTTGCCTCTAGCATTATCCAGCTGTGGCCTGGATTGGGAATAAAAAGCAGACAACTAACTGAGACAGCAAAGTAAGTTTGGTATATTGTATACATTGTTGCTAAAAACAAGTTTTCCATTTTCAGAGGAAGCTGCAAGTAAGGATGAAGACGTGATTCATGGGTAATATAGATAAGTATTAGCTGGTATTCCAGCACTAACCAACCTGATATCTTGCAGCCGTACACCTCAAAGCGCAACGCTATGCCCGTTTCCCAAGTAACTGGACGGATGCGGACGAAACGCGTCAGCGTGGGTTTGGGCAGCTTTGTCTTGGCAACGTCTGTTGGGTTGATGTTGCCTTGGAAAATCTGTGAAAAAAGGCAGGAGACAAAAGGATTATTGACAGAGTATGGTGGTGAGATGCAGAGATACCTTGGCTCCTTCAGAAAACCAGAGATCATTGTCAAAGAATAGCTTTCAAACCAAAGAATGTTCAGGTAAGTTCCTGATATGTAAAGAGACAGGAGTCGCCCTTATATTACATGTTGCAGCTGAAGCAGGGAAAGGCTGTGAAACCTGAGGCTGGATGTGTAACAGTGATCAGATCCGATTGGCTCAGGGTGCCCTTTCACCGTCCTCTGCTTCCAGATTGGGTGTAGGTTTTACTGCGCTGTCTTGTGGAAAGGTCAGAGACGTCAGTGTTCTTTCCCGGGGTCAGATGACAGTTTACTAGCACTATACGATGAGGTCGGCCACCCAGCCAAACAACTGCCTGCAGTCCGTCACAGTTCATTCTGAGTAATTGAATCTCAAAGGTAACAGCACGGCCTCCTGACCTCCCTGACTGAGAAGTTACGAGGCGGAAAAGATTCCAGCTGAGAAGAGTAGGATGCACAGATGGAAAGATGGCAGTTTAGCTAATCTAAGATGAACTGAAACACCACTGGGGCTGATCCATTAGACCATGCAGGCTGCTACCAAGTCCTTCAGTGGTACCCGTCATCTACATCACTAAGGGACCCTTCTACAAAGTCAGCCACATCCTTAAATGCCATGCAGCGTCTCCTCTCTGCTCACTAACTGTAAAGTGGCTTTTTCCTGAGCTGCACTAAGATGCCAAACTGCAGGCTCAGCATGTAGCAAATGGTGCCCTTCCACACAAAAGCACTTTAGAGGCTGGAAAAACACATGCCGAGCTTTAGGCAGCACCTTTAAGCTGCCACTTTACAAAAGGAACAGTGTACTCTGGAGAGAGACCATAAAAGAATCAGGCTTGGGGGCATGTGCATGTAGCAACAATTGTTTGGATGGTCTGTTGAGATTGGAATTTTTTTTGTATCAAACATTTTTTTTTTTTTTTTTTTTTTTTTTTTGAAAAAACGCCTTATGGTTTTTGCATATCACTCATATAAGGGGACAGTGAGGCATCCAAATGCTCTTCTACCCGTCCAGACATCCACAGCCAAGGCTGCCTTTGCCTCCAGATGGACAAAGCAGGGCTTTTTTTGACAGTCCGATCTGCGATCAATGGTTAGAGCCTGTCACGCTCCGGTCAAGCATGCCACCCCTTTCCTTCCTTCCTTCCTTCCTTCCTTCCTTCCTTCCTTCCTTCCAATTTTTCTCTTTAGTCTTTCAGACCCTCATCTATCAGCTGTTCAGACATGACAATCTCAGCTCAGTCTCTATCATTTCATTCAACTTTTCCACCCATTTGTCGACTCAGTTGACATTTCTGTTTTCTTGACAGCAAGCATATCCCATTTTAAGTCATATATCAAAGTCAGTGATCTAAAAATAAAAATCTGAAGTTTTCCAAAATACCTATGGAAAGCAAGGATGTAAAAATGTTTTGCACTTTTAAACATTCAAAAAAAATTTATTAGAGCTGGAACAAAAATTCAGCTAGTGACCAGGATTGGTTGATTTTCAGTTTGACTGGAAAATAAAAAATTGGATCTTTTTCCAAATGCAACACACTAATCACCCCCAGGTCACAGAAGCAACAAT
The DNA here is from genome assembly GCA_014839685.1 of Anableps anableps. Taxonomy (NCBI): domain Eukaryota; kingdom Metazoa; phylum Chordata; class Actinopteri; order Cyprinodontiformes; family Anablepidae; genus Anableps; species Anableps anableps. The sequence continues at coordinate 25,877,191 of CM026082.1, read as the reverse complement.
GAGTTCTAGTGTAGATGGTGTTTTATCGGTGAAGGGGCTTGTCTTTTGTCACATTGAGGTGTTTCAAATCAAGTAAGAGGAAGCACTAAAAGTTTCAGAAAACTGTATTTCTAAAGCATGTAGAGACATGCTTGGTTTATTCAGGAACCAGGTCAGGAAGGCTGACCAGAAAACAGTTAAGTTGTTCTGTTTTATCCCTTTGAGCTTCTGGAAATGTTATCAGTCTTTAAGAAATGTCAAAACTCAGAATCTACATTCTCAAGAAAGTACACACTGAGACTGATGTTTTTCTAATGCCTGCTAAGCTAACCATGCTAACTGCTATTACAATATGTTAAAGTTGTAAATAGGAGATTGGAAATCAGCCACAAAATTCCCATCATTGTTCTTTAAATACGTTTCCCACATGTAAACTGTGGTTGTAAAGGAAGTTTAAAAAAAAAAAAAAAGATATTTATGGTGTACCTTATGTTTGGCGCCTTCTTTCAAGGTGATCCAGTCCTCTCCATTGGAGCTAACATCGACTTTGTAGGATTTGACAAAGTATGTCCTGCGAGTCTCCTGTGAAATGGCACCCTGTGTACCGATAGCAGAAATGAAGCGTAAAAAGCCAAGGTCCACCTGCAGAGGGAACAGAGATAATAAAAATACATATACATAAGTTTAGGTTATATGATACCGCACAGATATAGGTGGCATGCAACACTCGTTTGTTCAAGGCAGGAACAACCTTTTAAGAGCAGGTTATGATGCACTGGGGAAGGTAAAAACATAGAATCACCTCTGGCCACAGTCTCATCAACTTCCACCAGAAATTTAATAAACAGCAATGAAATGATACCCACATTAATGAAAACTACACGGGATGACAACTTAATTTCCTGAGATGGGAGACAAGAGGCTGTTGGATGAAAGTGAGCACAGCACAGAAAAACGTCTGGAATCACATTATCAAAATCTGCCAGGAGGAAAGAAGGATACGGAGTGAATATAAAACACTGTGCATTTAAAATATGCAGGGTTATTTTATGGACTGCAGTACATTACTGGATGGTTAGTACATTTTCACACAGAAAATGCCACAGGCAGTCAGGTCAGAGGGGAGCATGAGTCTTTAACTATTTATTTCTGCATTTTTGTTTGATTTATGCATATGTGGATTTCAGGAACATTCATCTGAGCTCATAGCTTGTTTATTTCCAAAGTTCTGCACACCAAACCTGTTCACAAGGATGACCATAGCTGCCAGGAAAGAATGAGAGCAGACACTTCTTTAAGTTCTGCTGACATCTGTTTATGTGGCAGCAGATGGATTCAAATTGGCTTCTGATTATGTAAATGATGCTGTCTATCATGAGTGGGACCAGAGGTCTGAATAATAAGTCAACAAGGAAAGAACAATCCCTTTTAAAGTGAACTTATTATTATTATATCATGTTACAAACAGGAAACTGGAACTGTAATGTATTTTATTGGAATTTTATAGGATAGACCAAAACAAAGTAGAGAATGATTGTGAAATGAAGGAAAATTATCTCATCAACTTCCACCATTTGTATATTTCTAGGTATTATTTCAGGCAGAATTATCTGAGAAGTATACCAAATGGATTTTTCAAAGAAGCACTGAAAGTAGAAATGGGTTTTATTTTATGCTTTTCAAAAAAGATGTACAGACTTTGATTATTAGTTTGTTTATTCTACTGCATCCCATAGTGCAATGCATACCTGGCTATGGGAAGGTGTTTGGCTGAAGCTTCCAGCATACTCTTGGTAGCTGTGTCAGATCAAAGTTAGATCTACCAATCTACTGAGACATGGTTGCCCACCTAACCCTAGAGACCAGAATAGAAGAGCATCAATTAAAGCAACCAAGAGGACAATTGAAACTCTTTAAGAGCTGCAGAGATCTGCAGCTGGGACAGCAGAATCCATTGATAGGCCAACTCCATACTTTATGGAAGAATGGCAAGAAGAACGCCATGAATGAAAGACATAAGAAGTCCTGTTTGCAGGTTGATAACAAGCCTTGTAGGGACACAGCAAATATGTAAAGGAAGGGAAATGCTTTCTTTTTTTTTTTTTTTTTTTTTTTTTTTTTTTTTTTTTTTTTTTTTTTAAATAACTTTTTGGACCACCCTGCACACAATATCCCCACCATGATACATGGAAGAGTCAGTATCTCTTGCCACAATTTTGAGGGCATGGAAGGCGATTGGAAGATGGATGCAGCTAAACACAGTCCAACCCTGGAAGGAAATTTGTTTGAGGCTTCACTGGACTTCAGACTGAGATTTGCTGCAACAACCCTAAACATAGAGCCATTGCTACAATAAAATGGCAAATTTATGTGTTAAATTTACCCAAATTTCAGATCTAAAAGTCTGACTAAAAGAAAACTTGAAAAATGATGTTAACAGTTGCTCTGCCTCTGACCTGAGCCTGGTCTGTTTTGCAAAGAAGAATGGGCAAAAAATCTCCAAACAAACACACATCCAAAAATTTGCAGCTGTAAATTCAAGTTTTGTCTCAACTGAACACATATGCATGCCACACTTTTCAGATTCGTGTTTATAAAAATGTTTTAAAACTGTGTATCATTTCCTTCCACATTAACACATCAACCTTAATGCACAATTTTTTATTAATAGATTGAATAAAATCCTCATTAAAATACATCGAAGTTTGTGGTTGTAGTGTGACTAAATGTGAAATGGTTCACAGAGTATAGACACTTTTGCAAAGCGCTGTACCTCTTCAGAGGCTACTTCACCCCATGCAACTCATCCACCAACAAAGGAAAAAACTTCGAGCAAAGCTGGAAAACTTTCAAAGAATCTCAACCTCTGAGGAAAAAGTAGTGCAACTAGTTTTAACAAGTGTTAGCAGCACCTTTGACAGGCTGAGCTGACATTAATGAGGAGTAATGGTGCAGCGTGCAGGCGCCACTGTAATGCAGGAGTGATGCAGGAAGCCAGGGTGTCGGAGGAGCAGGTTTCCAAGATCATGGCGAGAGACAAGAGGCCTTTGATGTTGACGTGAGATGGGAACAGGCTCTGATGGATGGCGACCAGAGTCTCGAGCAGATTACTGAATCGACTCAGAGGAGATCCCCTGTGTTTGCATGTGGGAGGGTGTGTGAGGAAGACCGATAACTCTAAAATCCTTCATGTGAGATTGAGCAGACAGACACGGCTGTGTGCACATATTTTAGATAATTAAAGCCAGGGTTATCTGCCGCCATGCATCTTAACAGGGATCCAGTATGTTAAAGCCATAAAGTCAAGAGTCAGCTCTAACCTTGTCTGCCAGGCCCAAATACAGCAATCTACTGAATGATTCCAAGCAAGGAGCTGGAAAAGAATATAGGTCTGCCACAGAACGCTGGTCATTCCTGCCTCTTAAGTTCTCTTCCAGCAGTAAAAAGACAAACAGATGGGAGTAATAGATGGGATTCCACCATACCATTCTCTCTGTCTCATTCCAATGATTTCGATGGATAGAGCCTAATAAAAAAAACCAAAAAAACAGTCACATACAGACAGAATACTGTTGTTCCTGTCAATTGGCTCAGGGGACTTTCACAGTTAAATCCCTGATTTTTTTGGATCCACAAATAGAAATAAAATCAAATCCTGTTGGCCTGAGATGGTTTAATGACGCAGGAGCTGAATTCTTCTCTGTGGGGTAAATGGCTGTTTGTGGCAGAGCTTGATGGGAAAAGCAGCGGATGGCAGCGAGGTTTGGACCACGTGTATAGCAGGGAACGGTCTCTATTATCTACATTCATATAGCCCTCCAGACTTATTTTCTGTTTGGACAGAAAATAAAGCACAATGAAAGCACAGTGAGGCAGCGTATGCAAAGCTCAGGGCTTAAATAAATAAAAAAGGCAGCAGAAGAGGGGCTTGAAATACTTTCTGTGAAAGTGAGTCATTAGGAAATGACAAATGAGTGGGTAGTAATTGGGAATACTTGGTGCTTGGATTTCAGACCATCTACTTTTCAACACATGACTTATTTGAGAAGAGCTTTTCTTTATACGTGACTTCAGTCAATGATTTTCGCTTAGTTTGCTTCGTACATCCGTGTTTACATTATTAATAGTTCGCTGCCATTTGGTGAGTGTGGTTAAACTTCCAACTGTCATGTACCAGCATACAGTAAAACACTAGCCTCTTACACAAAACAGTTCTGTCATGATGCTACAGATACATGCTCCTCTTTAAGTTGCTCCTGGCTGGTCAAGTATATCTGATCAAGTCGGTCATCTTCCACACATGTGGCATTGTGAAATCAAAGGCGATATGGACTGCAACTCTGCAGGAGGAAGTAGGAAGTTAAAAGCCACCTGTTTCATCAACAATAATGGGCAAGAATCATATTCCCGATTCCAACGTCTCTTTATCCGGCTTTCTCACCAAAGATTTAAAAAGGCGCGGCAAAAGCAAATGAGGTGGATTAACAGTGCTTGCTAGCAACTGATGGTGTCATCCAGGACATTTTACCGTGAAATGTCCTGGATGAGCTGGTAAAAATTCATGACAGTCATGTATGACAGCAGCAGTGTCTTTAGTCAGAGCCTTCTTGAGATTCGTTGCAAGAGCCTTCCTACCCACAGCATCACCATATACGACAACTTTGTGAAGATACTTGGATGATATGAGTTACGACAACATTTATTTCCCCTTTGGGATAAATAAAGTAGTTTTTGACGTGAACTGAATAGAATTGATCAATGTAGAGCTCCGTAAAAGTATCTCAGACATTTTCTATTTCAGTTGGTTGAGCTCATCACCGGCATGTTAGCCCTTATTGGTTTGGCTGAATTCCACTGATCTGCTCTGAGCGCAATTCACCACAACTCATCAAATGTGAGTAAACGGCCATCAACCCAGTGTGCTTTTGCCTTAAATCCACTGACCAGCTGGTTGAACATACATCTCATTGCTTCATCACACCCCAGAGAAGTCAGAAAGCCAGGTAATCCTTACATATGATGACAGATACGAAGCTGGGACTACCTTGCTTGGCGGTTCAGAGACATAGTAGTAGATTGACTTGCTTCTCTGTGCAGTCTTTGTCCTTTCAGAAAGCACTAGGGGATGATGAAAAGGGGTATCAGTCTCAGCTTTAAGTATTTTGTAAAGAGATCAGTGGCTCTTGAAACTGTTTAGATGTTGGCTTGGCAAGTAATTGGATGATATATCTATCAGCATGAACAAAAATTAACCTACAAAATCAGTAGTGATTTGTAACCACACTGTGGCTTCCCCATTAAAATGTAACTCATATCATGTACAATTAAACTGAAAAACAAATAAATCTGTTCAAAAGGGAAAACAATATAAAGTAAGTGTGCACATCCTTATACCTATAATTTTTAGAAACACCTTTTGATTCGTTTTCAACATTTCAGCAGTGTTCTTTGGTAGGAGTCCATCAGCATCCTATATTTTGACTTGTCACTAATGCTCTGGTTTATCTGGCAGAAGTTCTCGGTGTCTATGGGATTGTTCTTTGAAAATATATATATATATTTATTTATTTATTTGTGACTGTTCCAAAACTTTTTGCACCCTTCTCCTAACTGATACTTCTGCACAATGAGATCATTTCGGTCCTTTCTAATATCTCTGAAAACTGTGGATTTGTTTGCTTTTCAGTCTAATTGTGCTGACTAATGCCTAATTTCCACTGAGTGGAATGGCACGGGTCTGTGTGGTTCAGTACATTATTTTATGGTCTGGCGTATTCAGGAGAGTGTTTCCACCACCAGTTGGACTCTCACTCAGCAGCTGGGGTTAAACCCAAATGCCTAACTTTGTGTCATATGAGTGCGACAACAAATGTAACGCCCGAGTATGTCTCATGCTTGTTGCAAGAAGTGATGTTTTTCTCTCCCCCACTCAATGGTCTGTGTTGTGTGACACCAGTAATTCCACCCTAACCATACTGTACCATTGTCCTATGGACCTACAACTAAAGGGGCCCCAGGAATGATGCATTACAGGTTGTGTGGGTCTCTTTTATAATGGAAACAGACAAAATAGCGTACCGAACTGCGCTGATCTGTGCTTTACTACTCAGCGGAAAAAAGGAATAAATATCACATTAAATATGACAAAAGTTTTTCCTTTTTAATCTAAGTCTGATTTTTATACATCACAAAAACCTAACATTTTAACAGGAGTGTTAAAGTTACGAGATGATGGATTCTTTTACAATCTGGAGAATGTTTAATTGTATTTAACCTCACAGGAAATCTGATTCCTTGCAACTTTGTGAACATTTTGGGAACCAAATTCTAAATCTCTTGCAATGTGAGTTGAAAGGGCTCTTGCAGTAAACTGTCACAGGATGCAACATGGAGAGGAGATGAAACAAAGCATGGTGGAAGGAAACAGTAAAGAGCTCCTCACTCTGAGGAGATAGCAGAGTGTAGAGGGCAAAGTTGGGGAGAGGAAGTTAACCACCGACAGTGAAGCCTCGCAAGATGTGAAGGACAGAAGCATGGGGTCTCCAGCAAAGAAGTGCACAGGCTAGATCAATTCCATAGACAGGGGAGGATAACTGGGGCCGAGTAATGAGTAAAGCATGACTTATTAATGGCTTCTTGTTAGAAACAGAGGAAACGCTGGCGAGGCTGCGCTAACAGACTGAGGTTTCTTGGGTCAGGGAGGAAAGCAGGCTGTCAGGGTGCTTAGATGTGGAACAAAATCTTTTATAAACCGCAGAGACCTCTTTAAAAACAAACAGGCCCAGATAATGATTACAACTGGGACTCCTTTTAACCCAAATCCTTGAACAGGACTTACTGACCTATAAATATATACCATAAACATTTAGAAATCATACAAAAACCAATAGGGATCTTGGGTAAATAAATCCTCCACAGATATAAACCTATTTGTCATCTAGAGCTGAAAGGCTGAATCATGTTTGATGGCTGATGTAATCACTCAGAGGGAGATGTGAGTTATGACTCCTGATCTACCATCTCTGCAGTCTGAGACTTTGCTGAACTAACAGAATGAAGCATCTTTCTCCTCCATGTTTAACATTTTTTTTTTTTTATATTTCCAGATAAGTGCTTGGACTCAAGCCCATCTAAACAAATGACAGCACACATTCTGGGCATGCTGGAGCGCAGAGTCTCAGGAACATCGGTGAGGACCACACAGCCTGAACCATTAAAATGTGAGCCAGGGTAAGAAATCAGCTCTGCTTCTTACAATCTTTTCGTAAACTTAATATGAGGGCCAGACTTTGGCGTATCCTCGTCCTCCAGGAATTTTTTCCTGCTTCAGCATTGTCTAAAATGAGTGTGTTTATGAGCCCATTTTGTTTTTTACCTTTTTGCTGTGAGTCAAAATAATAACTCAAAGCCTGGTGTCTCATGATAGCCAAGGTGTGCAGGCTCCAGCGGTTTCACAAACTGATGAAACCAGAAAGGCAGAAAAAGAATCAGTCATGCTCAGACTTGTAACACCATTCGACCTGCTATTAGATTGTGCAAGCTGAAATTAACTTTCAGCATTTAAATGGAGGTAAACACATTGAGTCTCAGTGTTAGAATAAATTATAGGTATAACAAAGATACAATGTATTTAAGTATTTATGTGTGTTTGTATAGGGTATAGTTTAGTTCAAGATAATTTTCCAATTACCCCCTTAATGGTAGAGTGTAATCTCTGGGTCGAGGTATTACTCAGGATATTGTCACAGAGCTTGGACTATGTGACTTAAAGTTGCATGGCACCTGCATGAGACTAAAGCCTAGTCAGGGTTGCATGGATACAGGAAGCAGACATGGTTGACAAAGACAACAGCAGTGTGACAGGTTCAAGGTACAGCTTCAGAAAAGGCTCTTGAACACTATCTCTCCCTGCTTGATTGGCTTATGGTTGAGTTGGGTGCAGCAAACAGTTCTCTGTAAGATAAAATATATGCATTTCTTTAAACGCATTTCTCAACTTTCTGAACAGGGGTGGGGGGTGGGGTTGGCTTCCAATTGCTGTATGTGGCTTCTGACTGAATAACTGAGGCCTCCATGGAATGAGTTTATTCATCTTCCCTTACCAAAAATGACAAAAAAAGAGAAAAAAAAATACTGAAAATGAGAAAGAACAGAGAGCTCCACTGTGTTCTGAATTCAAAGAGCAGCAGCTGGCAGACGTTGGTGGAGGCCTCAGTCCACAAGAAAACCTCTGGAAATGGTTAATGGATTTCCAATGACGATGTTGTTAGTCATGAAGTAGCTGCAGAGATTCAAATCACCTGTTTCCTGTTTTCCTCTGTATGCTAATAATAAAAAGATGAGATTAATATGAACTGACATACACACAAATACTGACTAAAGTGATGTTTGAATCAACCAGAGGCAGGATTCTAAAACAACTTTCCCAATTTGCTCTCTAATTTCCCCTGCAGATACCTTTGTGGGGATAAAAAGACCCTTTAAGGTACTTATGTAATTCCTTACATCAGCATCTGTGTGTAATTTGGATCTCACAGACGGTTGTATTCATGTTATATTTGGCTCAGTTAAACCACAGTGTTCTACTCAGAGATACAAATGTTTTGCTACAGCCTCACAGGGGGCAGTAATGCACTGGTTTGTCAACTGTCTACTCAGAAGAGAAGAATAAATTAACAGAAAAGAAAGAATATATTGCTTTCCCACTCAATAATTAATGCATTTTCTGTGATCTCTCCACAGAACTTTTCATAAAAACAAACATCAACGCTGTTTTTCTTCCTCTGCTCCTGATCTGATTTGCTGTCTTCTATAACCATTGTGTATTTAGCGCCATCGTTTGACTGGGAGTGTTATTAACACTACACAGTCAGAGTAGTCACAAGTTTCTGGCTTATACTAGTACATGGAAATCCCCTAAGATTCCTGGAGGACCCTAGTGGGCAAGCACAGATGACAAAATGTATATCCCACAGGCATGACGCTTAAGTGAACAGTAGAGTGGAATGGGGGGGGGGGTATAATTTTGCCTTAGGCTCCATTTCTTTAAAGTGTAATTAATCCTTTCTTGAAAATTATATTAGATGCTGCAGGACCTATGATCTTCACTGCCGACATTCCATTTATCACATTATTCACCTGACAGAATTACAGTTTATTTTTAGCTCCCTACACCTCTTTGCTGGCATTTAATTATGCATGTCTTCTCATGCACTGATAATCTGTTATGGTGACAAAAAGGGATGCAGAGTTCAGATGACAGTGATAATAAGGTAAAAAAAAAATTCAGTTTTTCTCTTTTCATCTATGCAGTGTTGCATGATTAAATATTTCAGTTTATCTCAGTCTAAGGCAGGAGAAGGAAGAAGTCTGAGTTTAAGGTTTCTTGACTTATGAATCATCTTTGATGCTGAAACTAAAGGGTCACTTCTGAGTCTGCCCCCCCACACACATATGACTAATGCGCTGAGTAAGGATTATGAAACCAAAAAGCATTGATAGGGACGGAAGAGAGTGCGACCTGAAGGTATGTCATGTCTAGAAGCCGCCGGATGATTCTTTCCCAGGATACCCAGGTGCACATGACCGTTTGATGATGACTACCGACTAAAAAGGCTTCAGGCATGTTTTTCCCCTTCCTCTGTAAAGCAGACACTGAAAATGAAAATGGCACTGATTATGCCTGAGCTGAGTTTTTTTGTTTCTAGGTACTTATGCTGCACTCATTTCATTACATCATGCAATCGCTCATGTTTCGATTACCGGTCGAGTGTGGGTCTCTATCCTCTCATTGATTTTCCCATTGAGAGCGAGGCCCAGAAGCAGCACAGCAAAGACAGCATCCATTGTTTCCACTCGGATGGCATGATGATGATCTCACCGGCAGCTGCGTGCCAGCCTCTGCTTCGCTGCTCTTGCTAGACTTCATCAAGTGAGAAGTTGCTGTTAATTACCAGTCCATATTTTGAGTACTCATCACTCCACAGGGTGGTAAGACATCAGAATGAGGTGCAGATTGAAAGAGGGAGACAATGGAATAGGATGGAGTGCTTTTGCTGATCGCTGACTTGAAGTCATGGAAACCACATTAGGATGGAAAGAAAACAGGACACGCTAGCTTAGCATTGGACGTTAGCTTCGGCATTGGGACTAGAGTGGCATTTTCATGCAGGAAGTGTACAATTGAAGGTTGTTCAGTTGGCCTGCCAGAACTGTTTGCTTTATAGATTTGGGGAAACAGTGTCAAAACAAGCTGGTGTACCCCTCCCATCCACCAAAGGTCCAAAGTTTAAGACTGACAGGTTTTCCTGTTGGTCTACCATGAATGATTGGCTTTACTTTTGGAGGTAATCACGAATGGAAAAGGGAGCATTTTTGTGACAAACAATATGTTTCTTTGGTTTTGGTGCTTTTATCTGTCAGAAAGCAAAGATAAAAGAATCTCCCACGTGACACGAGCTAAGGCATGGCAGGGTTGTCTTCTTATGATTAAACCTTTTAAGTAATCAAAGATAGACAGACACTTATGAATTTATAAATACAGTTGCAGACAGAAGAAGCCAGTGAAGCAAAATTACCATTATGGGATAAGATATACAGGCTTTCAGGTATTGACACTTGGGCACTCTCCAAAACAGTCTCAATTATTGATGATGTGAGCATGTGCAATCAATGGCATCTGCCTGACAGAGATTCAGTCTCGCAGTTTGTCTTTTATCGGCTCATTCTTATTGCTCTTGTGGCTCTTGGTGCCCATCAAGTTTTTCCTCAGACACATTTGACAAATTCATTCTGCACAAAGTCAGCAATTCCCAAAAGTTCCAGAGGAACCCTTACGTCAGTCTGTAAACATATCATCCTTTCCCCTCGGAGACAAATGTGTTGCACAGATGCAGGTATTTCCATGCCAGTCAAGTGAGTTCATAAAAGAGGAGACAGCTCATTGACTCGTCTGAAGGTTTACCTTTGTTTGTTTTTCCCAGAAACCTCCGGCAAAGATCTCCTACTGGTTGCACTATTGACACTCAGACAAAGGCAGTTAATATGCACAAATCCACTTCTGTCGATAACCCTGGAAAATTCAAGTTTATAAGCAGAAAAAGCAAAGGAATGAGTGTAGATGATGAAATATAGAAGAATAACTGAGGGATATCCAGAGTCAGTCCCAACCATTGTAGCAGGAAAAGTACTCAATTATCTCACGAGATGGATTGGAAAATGAAAAGACTGGAAAAGGCTACTTGCTTTAAGGGGTTACTAGCTCGTTCTTTTTTCTCTCTTCAAGCCATGATTATCTTCAAAGGACATCTGTCCATCTCTGTGTTCACCAAGGGGCCGATTAATGACCTGGCTAACCCAGCACTCAATACTGAACCACACTACACCAATCTAATTAGCCAACGAAGACTGCCCAGACTGTAGCATCTTGTCCTCCTTCTCTCCACGCATCAGAATGAGGGAACATTAAAATGGATGGACAAATCTGGATAGTACCCATAAAAAAAAGAAAAACAGAGCGAAGGAAAAGGCCTTGGACTCAAAGGCTGCCCATCATGAATAATAAAACTGTCTGGCCGAAACTAGAGTCAGAGAATGATCATGAAATATAAAATGAATTGATTGCTATGCATCTGACTGTGCACTGAGATGATTTGTACATGCCGGGAGGGCACCCCAGCCTGTTGCAACACCGCTGACATGCTTAATGAAAGAGAAATGAGAATTTCTGCTCTTCTAATACCACCTGTGATGACTGGAGCTCAGACCGCTCCGCACAAGTGCAACTCATGCCTATGGAGAACAGAAATCATTAGCCAACCGAAAACCCTGCCGCTGCCTGTGAGATTAGGAAATTCGAAGGTGGGATGATTCAAGGTTTTTATCTGATTAGTGCTGGGAATTTTGCTCAACCACTACTGCAGAAACCTTTGAAAAAATAGATTTTAGAGCTAAGTCAAATCCCGAACATGATCAATATAGTAACAAGGGCAAGAAAAAGAACTAATCATTTAGACTATGACAGGGCAGCCTGAAAATCTCTCCACATTTGGCTATTAACAAAGGACTTTCTCAATGGTATGACTAATATTTTTTTAACAGAGGTTTGTTTCTTCCTGATCCACTCAGATGCATGGGGAGTTCCTCTGCAGGACAATCAGGACTCTGCCAAACCCTCCTACTCACCCAGATCACCAAACACACAGACACTCACACAAGAGCACTGGAGGACACACATAAAACTGTGTTCATATGTGGTTACACACCGATTAAATTAGCTTGAAGAAATAACAGAGGCCCTCAGGACAATATTTTCATTGCAATAATAAAGCAAAAGCTTGCTTATGTCCCTCCCTAAGCAAATATTTGGCTTTGGGTCAGCTCTATTGTCTATCCCTTGAGATATCCCCTAGGGCCAAATTTTTAAGAAATGAAGCATAAGCTGCTGAAAAAAGTAGAAAAAGAAAAACACCCTGTGTATTTATAAGAGTTAGGGGCCTTGGGTTCATAAATCCAAGACAGTGAAAATGCATGGAGGTAAGGCTGTGGTGGGGAGGGGGAGTTCTTTGTGATGTGAGTGGACTCAGTATACGTGTCTTATCCCCATCATGGGATGACAGAACTAAATCCTTAATCTTCCCACATAAAGTTCCCTTGGTGGGTGATGATCACTCTGTGAAGATAAGCCAAGATACAAAAAAATATGACAGAGCCTGAGCCAGTTTGTGTGTGTGTGTGTGTGTGTGTGTGTGTGTGTGTGTGTGTGTGTGTGTGTGTGTGTGTGTGTGAAGTTTGGCAGGATGCCTGGATTAAAACTGAGCATCTCCGGAGGCAGTCTCAGTTCCAAAGGATAGGGGAAAATTTTCAGGTAGGGCTGCAAGACAGAGGCAGACACAGGGAGACAGGCAGATAGGGATAGAGAGGACACATTTATGTAAAGAACTGACTTTGAAAGGATGGATGGTTTTCTGTTTGGGGAAAGTAAAGAATATTAACATGTGGAGAAAGAGACAGTATGATTTTCAGGGAACAATTACTTCTAGGTTTGGGTGAGTCATATGTGTCAGAGTACAGTTTTATCCATCCATCCATCCATCCATCCGTCCATCCATCCAGACAGAATCATGGAGGAAGAGGCAAAGCACACCCTGGACAAGTAGCCAGTCCATCACAGGAAACAGAGATGAACAGGACAGGCAACCATGCACTCACACATTCAGACCTAATGGCATTTTTGAATGGCCATTGAATGTAACCCATATGTTTCTGGGCTGTGGGAGGGCCTCCTAACAGGCTAAGCGCACCTTCAGACAAGGCAATCGGCAAATATGATTCTTTTCTGATGTTATTTATCTTTCCCTGGTAGCTAAATTTACTCTGTTGGAAGCTATTATTCTTAATACTGGAAAAATATTACTTATTACAGAAAAAGTGTTACCTGAATCCACTCCTTGTTTGAGTCCTCTGCTGGCGTCCATGCATTTTCGTAGTAGTTGAGTCTGGAGCGCTCTGGGGACCAGCTGGGGTTGTACTGGGATGAAGCCATGATTTGGTCTGATGTTATCTCCCCCGACTCCATTCCCAAAGGATCGCTGCAGTCAAAGTCTGAAAAGCAGAGGAGGGGAGAGCGGAGATGAAAAGGGAATCAGAAAAAAGATAGGGGAGACAGTGAAAGACTTTCAGCTGAATTCTAAGTGACTAATATGTAGTCAGAGAATGTGTCTTCTGTGTCCCCTCCTTGAATCCGAGAAAATCTCTAGGGTGGAGACCTCCACATGGCTGGCCAGAAGAAAACAGCGCATTGACAGTGCCTCTGTTTTCTATTTCTCTTCCAGTACTTTTTAATGGAAACTGGTTGGAAGTGTTCTACAGCAAGATGTAAAAATGTCTTCATAAAACATTCAGTGTGGTTTATGCGCATATTAGGCGTTACAGTGACTTTCGCATCAGTTATTTTTTATACTGCCTGAATGTGTTACCCCTACCTCCCTGAGGGGAGTTTATCTTTTTCTGCAAACTGCAATGCTCTCTTGCTCCAAACAAGAGTATGTAGCATCAGTGAGAAGAAACGTTTTTGTGTATGCTTTTAAATCATTTGTATTCTTTTCAGGACCCTAAATATAAATTCAGTTGTTGCCATAAAAATAGCCATGTGTTTGCATGTACATGCACACTTGGAAGCCTCGGGATGAAGAGCAGTGCTGAAGAGCTATGCAGTGGCTGCCTGAGAGCTAACACAGATGGTATCCCCATCTGCCGCACTGATAGCACACCCTTACTCAATGGGTCATCGTGTGTACGGCTTGCAGTCTTAATGTGCAGCTGCATATGCGTGGGTTCATGCTTGCAAGTACGTCAGAGTCTTTATACACGGCCAATAAACTGTCTCGCACCTCTCCGCTTTCTCTGTGAAAAAAACCCATCTCTTACTGATGAGCCTCTCAGTGCATGCCAACGAAATTACCAAAGATCGTTGAAAACACAAAGAGGTGTTTGTTTTCCGCTGAGCTTATATCTGATCATGTGGGTTACCAAGCATAGTCAGGCTTAATAGCTGAGAATATACATGGTGGATGGAGGGGAATGAGAGCAATGGAAGGAAAAAGAAAACAATAAGGCCTCTTTTCATCACCTTATTGCATCTCATCAGTGGTTTTCAGCTACCCTTCACCTCACCACGGAAAAACAAAAAAAGCTACTGTGCATTATGCATTAGGGGATTATGAAAGATTCAGTTGGTACAAGCTTCGAAAAGCAAAGGCAATGTTTGGGGACTTTCTATCTCAAATACATCTAAGATGATGATGTAAAAGCAAGAAACTCACTCTTCAATCAAGGTATTTACTGATCTCAGGTAAGATACTTAACTGCTTCTCTCTAATGGTGAATGTTAAAAGTTCCATTGAACAATCTGATCTTTGATGTGGGATTAAAAGCAACTGTGCGACTTTTAGGAAGAACACTAGTAGTCATAGCTCAGCTCATTACTTTGAGGCAGCCTTGTTTCTCTTGTTTTGTGTGTGCTTCAACCGCATCTGCCTTCCCCTTTGGGCGAGACAAAATCCCTTTTGGAGATGATTAGTAGACTTGATGAAAGTCAGTCACCTCTGTTGCTATTCAGAGACGGACTGTGTGTGTGTGTGGTTGCGGGTCCCTGTGTACGGGGTGGTCTAGCTGCCGGACAGATTTATGAGCCTTACCAGAGCTCATCTTCCTTAATGAAATGTTTAGATGGAGCGTTTTGCAAAATGGGGTCAGGGGGGTCGAGCCCCGTGACAGCAATGTAGCATGTAAAAAGCCCTGGGGGTGTGTGTAAGAGTATGTGTTCAAGCAAGTTACTGACAGAGACTGTCTAGTCAAACTTGTTCATTGTGACCCATCATTGAAATTAAGAAGCAGGAGGTGTTCATTTAATAACTCTTAAACTCTGTTCAACAACTGGCAATTTGTCATAGTTGGACAACATTTACTTTCTGCTTGGAGTATTGCTCCTCTGGTGCTCAGATCTGCTGCCCTCAAAGTCTTTTAGACACCCTAGTTTGAGTTTAAACTCCTCAACCTTTCTTAACCTCTCTGCTGAAGAGTAGTTTTGGGGAGCCTGCACAGCAGCTGCTCAAGTAATGGGTTGCAAAAAAAAAGAAAACAATTTTTTAAAGGCAATCTTGCCCGCTCTATGGAAACCTGGAATACACCATCCTAGGTAAAGGGTAGAAATAAGTGGTTAGACAATATGGTGTTGTTAAATGATTTAGCAACAAAGATTTCGATATTTCCTGACCAATGTCCAAACCTTTAGGAAGAGTCACAGAGAGAATCATCCAGTTTTTCATTGTATTGAGCAGTGTGAGGACCCAATAGGGAGAGTACCCCAAGGCCAGCACGTAGTAGGACATACTGTACATCCTATTTGTAACCGATAGTTTAAGAAGCAGATGTTAGCAGCCAGGTAATAAAAGCGGAACTTAGGGAGTACCGTTTCACTCGTCCTTTTGGACTTATGTGAGTGCATCTGAGATCCATAGGGGCATTTACCTAATGTATGTGCAGGGTGATGAAAAAAATATTTAGGGATAAAAGCAGGAAATGACTGAAATAAACAAGAACATTTATTCAAATTAATCACTGAATTAATGTGGTTGAGTAAATTATTGTAGCCAACAAAAGTTGTATTTAGGTTTACTTATATAAAATTTTTCTTAAGATATTTGTACTTTCCTAGAACTGCTTTTTGGATGTTTAAAAAGGGAGGTCACACAGGTCTAGTTTAAGAGCTTCCTCCTTAAAGAATTTTGTGCAAATTTAATGTATAACCTGAAAAGAACTCAAACTAGGTAAGAAACCATAACATAGATAGTAAAAAAGTAAGGAGATTTGAAATAAAAGTAACAAAGTATCAGCATAAAGTTTGACATGCCCATATGCCTTGAATAAGGCATATTGGTATGTTATCAGCATCAAATAACAGTAGACTAAGTTGTGTACCATGTTTCAGGATGAAAGGTTTTGATTTTTGATTGCTAGTAGATATTCAGACTGTTCTAAATGAAGTACATATCACATAAAAATAACATATAAATAACAAATCTTCCCAACACAAAAACAAATCCATTTCACACATTCAAATGTTTTCTTATTATTCCTTATTCTCATTATTCAATAAACTGAGAAGGTGTTGAATATTAAAGCTATTAAAATTTCAATTTTAGAAATAAAATACATGTTTTTGGGTTTTTTTTCTTGTTTAATGACCTTAAGATGCTTCATAACAAGAAGTGTGGAGCTGGCTCTGTGTTAATGAATCTGAACAGAATGCAATAAAAGTACAGTTATGATTAATGAGACAAGGATTTATACAATTTACTTTCTGTTTCTTGATACCTACTGGAGTTTTTACAGTTATTGCCATGGGTTTTCTTTCACCATTATTTGTGCCAGCTCACCCTCTGGGACGGTCCGGTTGAGAACGGTGAAGTTGGCAGAAAAGCCTTCTTTAGCAATGGCGCTGTCGGTGTTGATTGTCAGTGCCAAAATGCCTGTGTATGAGATGATCCTACCTGGGGTGTTCTGACCACAGTACCTTCCGATGTAAGGCCCGACTGCAGAAAGAAATGAGAGAAAAGCACAGACATTGTTATTGGGTTAGACTTAGCTCAATATTTGTTTGGTTGCTGCAGCACTGGGGCACATGGGTTTAACTGGTGACTTCCCCCCCTATGGAGGTGTGAAAACTAGTGTGTCAGTGAGGTATGGAACTGACCCCATAAAGAGGCATGAGAAAAACTTCTTGGCATTCCAGGCCCGCTTGCCTGCCGGACACAAAGAAAAAGAAGGGCGACCTGTGGTGTGGGGCCAGGTCACAGTCTCTGTCTATTTGCTTGGCTGTAAATACCACAAACCCAGACTCATTTTCTTTGACAGCCATTGCCCAGTGGGTTTTGTGAAGGAAGTCAAACAAGTAAAAACAGAACAGGGACAATAAGAGAACAGTAAAAAAAAGAAAGCAATAAAAGAGTAAGAAGGACACGTTCCGCTGGGAAGCCTGAAAAGAATGGGGGAATCACAGAGGAATGTAAGGGAAGACAGAGATAGAAAGATAGGAACCTAGGGAAAGAGTGATGGTAACGAGGGAGAGCAAGAGAACACAGTGACCTTGCTCTGGTCCTTTGATGTGTGCTGTGATCCATGCACATTTATGAACGTGTGTTCCTGTCAGCGCGTGGGGACCTGCAGCTTATCTGTGATTAGTAATGCTGTGATCAGCGGAGAGTGATAGTCCTGCCTCCCCAAGGCCTCCTGTCATCCAAAACATGCCACTTCTAGCCTAGCTCCAACATAAAAGGCAAAGGCCAGGCTGCGGGGAGCTTATGGGGCAGTGGTGTGACGGCTCAGATTAATCTTCATAAACCAGGTGCCCAATATATGTTTTTGAGAATATGTTGTGCCTTTATGTCCAGTGAGACCTGGGCTAAAGAAAAAAAAAAAAAAAAAAGCCTATCTGCCGGATTATCTGCATGACTCCACAGCACTATGAAATTTTAAAGAACCTTGCTATGAACTCTGCGCCTGCCTTTGCGTTCTACAGGGAGGGGGAAGAAAGGCACAAAGGTTCTTCTTTTTTCCCTAGCGCCTGTCTAGTGAGGTGTACTTTGAGAAGCAAGGGGAATAAGGAGGTGTGAATCCCCGGCTGCTTGCCTGGACATCTCCAATCTCAGCACACTCCAGCAGCAAGCATGCCTCCTGTGCTAATGCCCTATCGATCCAGCAGGCACCACAGGAACCGCCTGGCAAAAGGCAACACTATTTTCCTCCTGTGGCTTATTTTTACACACCGCTATCTGTCACACACAGCAACCTTCAAAGGGTGTTATGGGAAAAAAAGGGCTCGCGACAAGTTTTTGCCACTGTTGGACAAAAGACAGCCTCATTTATTTCATCCTACCACTGTCATCTCTTAATTTTAATAACTAGAGAGAACCATAGAAAATGTTTTTTTCTGAAACCCCTGCTGTCTTCTGTAAAAACCATGTCCCAGAAGGTGATAATAACTAGACATTTTCTCAGTTTTTCAACCCTCTGAAAGTCTTCTCAATCAGCACAAATCTTGGAAATGAAACACGTGAAAGCTCAAGGGGAGAGCGCACAAATGAGCCCCACTCTGAGGAATCAAAGGTCACCTCTGCAAAGTTAACATCTTCAGAGATGTGAACTTTAACTAAACTCCCTTGAACAGGCGCCTGTGATTAACACTTCAACCTTATCACCTAGAACGCATGAAGCAGCGAATACTGATGTACACTCGGGTAAGCGTAGCTAGACAAAAAAATCCTTTCAGTTTTCAGCTGCAGACGGGTGAGACAGGCTTTCATCTTGCCTGCACCCGGGGTTGAGATCGCCGGCAGAAAAACTTCAAGATGTGATTTTGCTCGCTGAGTTAAAAGACTAATCTCAGGCTGTGGAAGCAGTGCTTTGAACCCTCCTCACCTCATCTCATCCCCATCCCGCTGATTTATAAGATGAATAGATTTTGAAAACTGTTTCAGGGTAGTGTTTGATTGTGTGTTTGTGTGAGTGTATGGGAGTATGTGAGCAAGATTTAGTTTGAATCAGGTCTTTAATGTTTTACATGAATGAATGTGAAATGGGACTGTCAAACAAAAACAAAAACTCATACCCCACATCCTGGATTAGACCTTGAACTCCCAAATATGTTGGTCTCAACACAGCCAGCCTTTGACGTGAAAAACAAAGGGTGGGAAGCTCTTTTTGGAAGAGGGAGTCTTTGGCATTGAGGAATGACTAACGTTAAGCTTATGACGACTCAAAGACGTCTGCAGACCGCTGGTCAGCGTAAGGCTGTCTTACTGTGCAGAGATGTTCATTTCCTCAAGAAAAGCTATAGTAAATGAAGCTGAAACGAGTTCTCTAGATTGGCATATTATCCTGCTTCCGTTGCAACAGATCAAATCGCTTTATCTTGGTGTTCACATTATTGGCTAAAAAATATCTTGTCTCAGTAATAACCCTATATAGGAAACCAGTGTTAACAAAGAGAGTGGAGGTTAACAAAGAGGTTGTATCAAAAACTGTCGACATGTAAAATGTAGCAGAGGCACTAGTAAATACTACTAATTATTACTAATAATATATATATATATATATATATATATATATATATATATATATATATATATATATATATATAAAATTACTATTATATTATATTATATTATTACTACTTAATACTAATTATTAATAATATTATTAGTAAAGCATATTAACTTTATTAGAAATAGTATTTATGAGGAATGTTATTTTCATTAGAACAAGGGAATTATGTTTTTTTGGCAATATCAACATCGATTTTGCAAGATCTCATGATGAGATCCCATCATACCTTAATTTCTCCACCTCTTAGCTCCCCAAATATATTTGCAGCTGTACATATTATACGATTATAATTTTAACAGTGAACTATTTTTGTTTTAGCAGATTCTATATTAAGTAGAGATTGTTAAATTGAAAAAACACACATACTTGACATGAATTTAATTTGAAAATGAGTGAGATTAGGCTTGATTTGACATAACTTGGACCATGAGATGAAAGCAAAATGTTTCCTAAACAATCTTTGGTATGTATAAAATAAATATCAGCAGGCATTAGTGGTAACCATACACAGCCTTGGCTGTGGTTGATGTATTATTGTCACTTTAACTCAAATGACAGAAAAACGTACATTTTAACATGCTGTTTTTGCTTACCTCCTGGAAAACCGTCCCAGATTTCCAGCCGGTCATAACGGCAAAAAACACCAGTAGGGGGTGTTGTGTCGGGTTCCAACTCGAAGCTCTCAAACTCTAAAATGATTTCCGACATCTTTGGGGCAAAGATCATGAAGGTGCAGTCCAGGTTGTTGGGGTATTTCTCTGGGAACCCTGGAGACTTTATGACACCACTGTTGGAGGTGAAGTTCTTGGAGCACTCAGGACCTACATGGGGACAGATGTAAGAAACAAGACAGTCAGTAAGAGGTTGGGAGAAAAAGGGAAACAAGCAAAGGGAGGAGAATCACAGTTTTGAATAGCAGTTGTGAATTTGATTTGTTTGAGTTTCCTCTGTTTTCCAGCTGGTCTGTTGAGACTAGGAAAGTTTATTGCTCTCAGTTGAGGGACCACCTTATGGCTCTGTTCTCAAGGCACTACATCTGGATCTCCTAACTTTGCCTCTGACTTACTCTTTGTTTTTACCCCCTTTTTAGGACAAACATCACTCCACATCCCACCGTGTATGTTAAATCAGCAATTCCTGGAACATCTGGCCCAACCATGTAAACATTTGTCAATGGCCTCAATCACCAGTGTCAAAGAACGATGAATAAACAGTTTGATTCAAGCTGTAATTCCGCCTTGTCTAACACACACATAAGCCCTCATCAAGACATGTCGGTTAAACACATGAGAGGTGCTTAGGCTTGAATGATGGAAGGGAGAGTGATGGCTGTGCATATATCAGCACACGTACTCATAGAGTTTTACACAGAGGAAAGTCAAAATATTTATGCACAGCTCCCTAGAGAGCTGCCTTTCAGCTGATGAGGAGCATTAACATCTTTCCCATAGTAGCTACCTCTCATGAGCACAAAATTATGATTTGAAAATTGAGTGACATGTTGTACAAAATTTACTCCAATAGCTGCAAGATGATTTTTACAAGCATAAGGGGAAGCAAGGTTAGGATTTGAAGGTTCAAGTGCCAGTCCAAGCTTTGCTCAATGCAAATACACATCACATCAGAAAAAAGGAGAAGTACTGTCATTCAGAGCAATTATTTGGGGCCATTAGCGGCAGAAATGTACCCAGGATAACATGATTTTCATGCCAGTCTGGCAGCTGGTGCTATGAGTGCAGATGGGGCCAATAGAAAGCAAAATTGCAGGGAGTTATCGCTAGATAAAGCCACTGTGCTGCAGTCACTGTAGCTTAAATGAATGTGGCAAACTGCTTTTTCCAGCGTCACTCAAGCATCTTGCCCGGCTCCTAATTGAAGACCATCAGGCCCACTTGAGCCTGTCCACCAGCAGAGTGAGTGAGGGGCTGGAGAGCCATATTGATTTTCTTTCTTCCCAAGCTGAAAGCCATGGCGAGCAACATTTTGACTCAAAAAAGAGTTGACATTTAGCACAGCAGCTAAAGTGTGGCCTTCGAGAACAGTGGGTACCATTAATTTCACAGCTTCCCCTTGTATTTACTCCAAGAAAATGGAGAGATTTTGCTGAAAGATTTTGTTCCTTGGATGGAGTTCTGCACTTACCTTTGCTGCATTTGGGATAATTTCAGCTGTTTTGTGGTGTAAAAAAAACAAAAAAAAAAAACACCAAAAAAAACAATAGATGGAAGCCAATTCTGTTAAAATGGTTGCTGTAGAGTTGGAGTACTTTTCAAAGCTGTTGAATTTCCAATGAATATTAGCTTTAAATCTCACTCATTTGCCTGCATCCTGACACTCACAGCTCAGCAGCAACCAAGAACAGTTGGAGGTTTGGGGATGGTTTTCTTAAAAACCCATATTCACACAGAGCTCCCATTCATCACCTTTAATTTGGGATAACAGGTCAGAATCTATGACTTATCAGTTCTGTTCATTTCTCTGCTTGGGTTGTGACTCCCTCAAATTGACGTGTGAGGCAACCAATGATTTATGCAGGCATGCATAATTTGGGTCTGTAAAATTAATCTGAAGTACCTGGAGAGAATCCTCACATCGACATGGAGAACATGCAAAATTCTCATCCAAGGTCCCTCTGCAGGATTTGAATCCATGCCATTTACTTGGTGAATCAACAATGCTAACCATAATTTTTTTGTGCAGCTCCTCAAAGCAAGTAACCCTAACCAAACAAGAATACCTGCTTATATTTGTGATTGTTTGTCCTTTTTGTCTTGTTCCAGATCACTTGTCTTGCATTTTTTATAAAGACATTGATCTAGCTTAACTGTGCGGTTTCTCTCTTCTTCCTGAATTATCATGACTGAGGTAAAGCCAAGGGCAAACCTCTCTACTGACAGCTTCAGTGTCCCTGGCTGTATACAAAGGAAAACAAAAATGGACTGGTTAGAAAGACAGAACACTCCAGTTACTCCCACTGGGGAGATTATCATCTGGCAGATCTCTTTTATCTACTACTTCCTTGTAAGGTAAGGGAGGGGCTAACTCCCCAGCTTCTCTTTACTACACCCAGAATGCTTTGTGCTACAATCAGTGGTGGGGATGGAGGTGGTGGTGGTGGTGGTGGGCTTTTACTGATAGCAGTCATGGCTTTCTGTGGTATTGTCCATACACACACACTGCTTGTGTTGACAGGGAGCTTCTGGAGACAAATATATTAAAGGGTCAATTGAATTCTTACTCCCTGCCCCCAAACTTAATCTCTGTCTCACCTTGTGTTGTTTATTGCCTCACTGTTCATTGTTTCTCCTGGCGGAACCCATGCCGTCTTGGGAAAAGGGTTAAAGCAAAAGGCTTTTGTAAATACATCTGCAACAGAAAAGTAATACTTTGACTGCAGTCCAAGCACTGCTTTTAAACAAACAGCCAGAGTTATGACCGGACTTTTAAGGAAGGAAGGAGAAGTGACCTTGAGTGTGCATTTACTAGCACCCTCCTAAAGTTCCATTGCATGCTTATTGAGTGATTAGGATCTTTTCAATCAGTAAAGTTTGAACTTGTGGAATGGTATATAATGAAGCTTTGATTTTAATCTGGGCAAGTGTTTGAGACTCAAAATGAATCTTCAATAAATGTGCTACTGTGAGAGCAGTATGCCTTTCAGGCACTACCTTCCCTGATGACTTGTTTTATTTCAACTCAATTAAGCCATTGGTGAAAAGCAGACCAGAGTCCCGGAACAACATTTGGTCAAGAAACTGGTGATACATTTAACATTTTTTTATACTCTTTCTCTCTGCTTCCCTTTTAAATGTCCCCACGTTGTTCTTTTTCAAGCGAATCACCTTCGGCGTCTGACCAGACCCATGAAGGCTGAGGGTGTTGATTTTGGACTGCAAAGGAAATCACCACTGTTTATGTACCATGTTGCTCTCTGGCTGGTCATTAGGACCCTCTACCCAGCCCCATTCCTCATGCCTTCCTTATACCTTCCCCTCCAATTCATTTTGCCCTTATGTCACACTAACAGAAGGCCTGATTGCTGGTGGAAAATTAACTCTTTCAGCACTACATCAACCATTAACCAGAAGCATGTGGTGTTCCAATCTCTGAAACAGATGGGGGAAGGCATGTTTACACACACCAGCACCCTTCCATACATCCTGAGGCTCAGCTATGCTGACATGGTATTTACCAAATAAACTGCACTCTTCATGCCACCCCACCTCAGAAAAAGGAGAGAGGAAACCTGCCTGATAAGATGGGGTACAGGTTGGGGTGCATTCTCCTTCTTGACTGCTTTATAGAAGTTTGTTATCTTGACATGAACTGTGGACACAGTATCTCCATGCTAGATGCAACAGATGCCACCAGGCTGTGCCACCTACAAAAGCCCAAAGTGCCCCCTAATACATCCATGCACCCTAACCCCATATGCTAAATGGACATAACCTAATTGTGAGAGGACAATTCAGGCTGAAAAGTTTTGTTTTGTATGGTGGACCTACTTTGAACAGCATTAGGGAATTAGAGTCACTGTGCTGAGTAACTGAGAACAATATGAGCTTGTACCTAAAGGAGGGTGGTTGGAGTGAGAGTTGTGGGCTGTTATCTGTGCCCTCTTGCATACTTCAGCTAACAGTCTACCAGTATTGCTGTGCTTCAGAGTAAACTTTTAAGC
Organism: Anableps anableps; assembly: GCA_014839685.1. Taxonomy (NCBI): domain Eukaryota; kingdom Metazoa; phylum Chordata; class Actinopteri; order Cyprinodontiformes; family Anablepidae; genus Anableps; species Anableps anableps. The sequence continues at coordinate 25,852,869 of CM026082.1, read as the reverse complement.
CACTGTTAGGAACACTGTTTTGTCTAAACAGCTTGTATCATCTAGAATCATCTAAGGAATTAGTTTTTTAGATGACAGGATGAGTGCAATTTTTGGATTATTCAAACAGCAGCAGGAATTTGGTTTGTGAAAATCAGTCTTCAGCTTAGTTTACTCAATCTTTTCATAAATGACAAGAGGTTTCCCTTAACCTAAACCTCATCAACCTAGCTTTTAGATTAAATGAGCATATCAAAGTCACTGAATCCTTGACATCTGTTGCTGTTCTGCTGTCTGTGGTGTACGATTTGTGATTTTAGCCAGTGACTCATGTGACTGCATTTTGCACAGACAATGTATTTTTTTTTTTTTTTTTTTTTTTTTTTTTAATCATAGCAATTTTTTGGCATGCAAAGATTGCAAAACTCAATTGTGAGTCATGCACATTATTTTGTTGTCCCTGACAATCTTAGTGTTTTTCACTATTTACAATGTTGCTCATCACGGAACACCACTGACTGCTTCAGCCCTATATCTCTATGTATAAATATGTTCTGCACTATGCTCAGAAAACTACTGACTGCCTAACTATTAATTAATTTTAAAACAGTGTTAACATGCTAGCATTAGCTAGCATTTTAGCCTGTTTGAAAACAGCAAAAGCATCTATAGGCTTTGGCTACTGGAGCTCATATTGAAAACCTTTCTTCTACTATTTTATCCTGATACTCCTTATTTAGCCTACACATTCTCTGCAGTTATTACTCCCAATAACTTTAGGTCTTCTCTCCCACCATAGAAGCTTTGCCTGTTGAGCTATTTTTGTGCTGTTTCAAATCCCCGGATGGGGCAATAATCTAAGATAAGGCTGCCAGTTTGTTCATGTTTTTTTTCTCTATAGATGGTATAATTTCCCCCTGTTCTTCTGTGTTAAATCTTGTTTCTCTCCTAAAAAAACACATTGAAGGAGCTAGTGCTGCAAGTTTTTCAAGTTTTCTCACTTTATCCATCATTACTCTGTTTTTCAACTCATACTACTCCTTTGCAGATCATCTGTTTAGCTGTGTTTCTCTCCGAGATGAAGTCACTAAAAGAGCCATTACTTTCTGTAGGTTTCTTTCAGTTGAAAGAGAGCTGTTCTTTATCCCTGTTGCCATATGCATTCTGTGTATGAGGGATTGCTGCAAAGTTAAGAACTCAATCAACCATCTGCTTCGTTAAATTGGAATGTTTGCAATAGAATGTAAGTCAGTCTATATGGTTTGGTTAATTTAATTCTATATTTAGTATATAATTTGGATCTGCTGGTCATTGTGATGGTATTTATTGTGAATTTGTGCTATATAAATTAAAGAAATAGATTTATGAGTAAGATTAATCTCTACAAACAATGGAGAAACAAATTGTTTTCCTTTATTTATCTTTGTTAGTTTTAGGTAACATGACATTTCTGAGCTTTCCAAGTTAACCCCGTGTTGGAGTCGTACATTAAGGCTATCTTGCAAAACTCTAAAGCTATGTATTAAAACAACAGTTAGTATTGGGAGTGATAAATCTTGATTTGAATATCTTCATTTCCTTATTTTCTTAAAATAACCACAAAAAAAAAAAAAAAAAAAAAAAAAAAAAAAAAAAACTTAACAGAGAACTCTCTTGCTAGACAACTCCTTTCAGCTCAAAAACTCCTGCATGCCATCTCATTCCCTCCCCTCCTGCTCTTGCGACTCTTTAGCCAGTGAAGTGTTGCTGCCAATTTGCAGGCTATAAAATAAATAGCCCGTGCTAATTAAGATGGCTGGATGGGACCGAGGAGTGGAGAATGGTAGAGAGTGATGTGGAAGCAGCCAAAGGGAGCCACAAAACAACCTGTTCCCTTCCAATTAAACACTTTGCAGGCCACAGCTGATAAAAGCCAGAGCTGTGAGTGCCAAGCATTTTCAGGAGTGGGGAACAGTGTATTTAGTTTACAGCTTTGGTGGGGTCAACATGCCCATGTAAACATACTTGTATAAGCTGGCACATGATCTCAAAGGAGGTTTGTGTTTACTTATGTTTGGTTTGTGGGTTTATTTATCTTCTGTGTGACCTTTGCTTGAGTTTAACTCCCTGACGTTGACTTGCAGCGATTCAGGATTATAATCACAGCAATAAACAGCCGGCATTCTCTGTATTTTCCTTCATTGACATGCACAAGTGCAACCTTCCCATTCCTCTATCTGTTATTGGAGCATCTGTGTCTCATCATTAACGTTACATGTGTTAGCCAACACAATGTTTTTCCCAGCTAATGCCCTGTTTGTTGATAAGCCATGCTAATCAGCTAACTTTGTATCTCTCGTTCTGCTTGGTTCTCTCTCTCTCGCTCTCTCTCTCTCTCTCGCTCTCTTTCTCGCTCTCTCTCTCTCCAACAAACAGAGTTGCCAATTGATCTCAGAGCCCTGCTTTTTGGCGGGAGCCAGCACCACCGTAGTCAAAACACTGAGCAAATTCAAAGTACAATGATGGTCTGGCTCCACTAAGGAAGCAATGGCACACCCGTGGTTCTCCTCTCCACAGGGGGTGAAGAGTGCTGGGTGCGAAAGAGCCAGATGAAAAGCTTCTGCCTGCATTCCCCCTCCTCCCCAAACTCTGAATCCACTTTGGGTTCAATCAGCGAAAAAGCACAGCTTGTCTTCAAGCTCCAACTATTTATATTTCTGTCTCTGTTGAAGCATATTTTCAGCTAGAGCTGTTATTTTCTCATCCAAGCTGCTTGAGAGCATGTTCTGCTTTGTCAAAGGACCCCTAACACAGCTCATTTCTAATCAGCCACTGCTAATAGGGGAGACTGGGGAATACCAAGCTAATCGTGGAAAGAATGTAGCGATTTAGCTGGCCTATCAGGGGGAATGGGGCAGCATGTGCAGATGAGTTTGCGTATGTCGGGGCGGAGTGTGGCTTTGATCTCCTAAATGGCCCCACACTCCACCAGCTGCCCTGCCGTGGCGGCGACAAGCACAAATCCAGCCACTCAAACACATGCACAAACACACAGATTAAAACGAAGGAGGAACCTTGCCAGGCTATTCATCATGTCTCAGAGGTCACAGGGGCCTTCCCCATAGACTGCTGCTAAGGTTAATTAATGAAAGTGAAGTCTATACCACCTGTCTGCTTACTAGTCACTCTGAAGAGGCTGCCTTCATCTTCTGCCAGTCCAAACAAAGGAAGGCTGCCTATCAGCAGGAAATTCTTCTTTGAATTCTGCTGTGCTCTGATAAGATAAACACAACCTCATAACATTAGAGCTAAGAAGCCTAAATGTTACCCGGACATTCTATTTTTTGATGAAACATCAGGAACAGTGACACTATAAGGACTTCCTGACATGGCGCCTGCTTAAATGGACTGAATTTACTTTCTCCCCAACTGGATTTTCAGCTGTAACAATAGTTGGTTCAAACTGCCCCTATTGACTGCCATCTGATGAAAAAAACCCCAAACACTTTAACAACATTTGTTCAATCACTGTTCAGCAAATTATAGCCTTGCTTATAGTGTAATATTTCACACTAGAAAAAAACAAACTGCTACAATTATGAAACATATGGGGCCATGATTCATTTGTTTTGAAAGAAGCATATTGCCTGCCATATTGCATTTGCATAATGTGGTGCTCTGACGCCTTGACTAAAGCACAAACAAAGCATGAAATTAGACAGAGTCTTGTTTTCCCTTCATTATCAAGATTTCTCCTCCAGTTCTCAGACTGTATCAAATTCCTACAGATGCAGTGATGGATGCATTGGTGGCTTATGTGATGTTCTGCTTGTTTCAAAACATGGGATATGGATCTGGTACTGACATCACACCCAACTTAACTGTGTTCCATTTGTAAGTTGAACTTGCAGTCCAACTTACAAACTTGAAAAAGACACCACACAGTGTCTTCTAATGAGATGAAAACTGTCAAAAGTGGAATTAAACTATTTTTTACAGCAGCTTCCATTAGATGTGTTATACATGGGGTAGTTATATTAGAGTTTAATGTTGTGATTTCAATATATTTCTGTAATTATACCAGTAGATCAACAGTGCAGTTTTGATCTGCAAATTCTGATGTAGAATATGGTTAGAGCGAATCACAAGGCCCTTTGCATGTTAACACGGACATAGGGCAAAACATATATTTTCTGCTGTTTTTCTGCTCACACTTGGAAACAAAGCTTTCAGCAGGGAAAAAATAAAGTTTTTTACATTTCCAAAATCTCTGTTTGTGGTGTTTCCATGTGAACTGGATATCTAAAGACTGGTAAAAATATGAAATAGAGGCCCACCTGATGCATGCCAACTTCTTAGCTTACATCACAACAACAGTGGGGCCATATTAACACATTTTTCTAGTTTTCTCAGTTTTTCCTTACTGTTGTTTCATAACACTTCAAATGTAAGCTAAAAAAACAAACCTGTGTCAAAGAAATCACGAGCTACAATTGTTTTGGTAAGATTTCTGGCCTAGCATTTCTTATGCTTAGGTTCTTCTTTGATTGAATTTTGATGTTAATGTCAACTATTTTGCCTCCTCCTGCTGCAGCACAGGTATTACAGTGTTTTTGACTAGATTCCCAGAGAGTCTGTTTGAAAAAAGTTTTTAAAACACCCTATTAACAACATCTAAAACATTGGAGCAGAGGTTTCATCCCCAGCTCTGAGAGCCTTTTTTTTCCCCTTGTTCATCACAGGAGGTTAAACTAAGTAATTCAGGGTTTTGAATTAGCTCAACACATCTAAAACATGCAAAATTTTGGGCCTAAAGGACTAAAATTGGACACCACTTCATTATAAAATACTATTTGGACATCTGAAGGAGTTAATGAAGGGAGAAGTATATATTTGCAGCCTACCTGTCTTAAAGATCTCATATCGGATGGAGAAACCAGCTCCGTGCGTCTCGTAGTCTGAAACAAACTTGATAAATAGCTGGTTTCCGGAGGAGACGACTGCTGAGGGGGCGATCTTCCCGCAGTACTTCCCCACCAGCTGACCGTTCTCGTCTATGCCATCTCGTACCTCCACGTAGTCATACCTGACAAGAGCAAAGCGAACAGAGATAGCGTTAGTCACAAGCTGCAGAAGGGGGTAACCTGCTAAACTTCAACAAGGTGTCTGTGTTGATCTCAAGTAAGTGGCTGATTAGAATAGCTGTGCTTTTAAGTTTTTCCACCAGGCATTTAGAAGGATGTTCACACAAACAGAAACACCATGCTACAGAGCATATTGTGTGAGTAATGTAGTGGAAATAAAACACAATGCTAATGAAGTCTCAGGTTAAATCTAACAGAACAGCTGGGGAAGCCATTTATGTTCATTAAAATTGAGACACACAAATGATGAGAAGGTTTCTTGCACCTATCAGCACTGATGTTACCTAACTACTTTAAGTGCTGAAGTCAAGCTAAGTGGTTGTCCATATCCTGTTTAACTACAGGATCAAACTCACAGCATTTCTGATACATGCAGAAAAAAAATTAAGGCTGGAACCTAATTTCAATTTTTTTTTAGCAGTCAAGTCAAATTTATTTGTGTAGCACATTTCAGCAGCAAGGCAGTTCAAAGTGCTTTACATCGTAAAAACATCACTCAAGTGTGCATCAAAATCATCAAAATCATCAAGCAATATCAATGCATCAAAATCATAAAGATCATCAAGCAAATATCATCAAGCAAATATAATTTGAAAATACTAATCAATGTTCCACTTACTACTAATCAAAGGCAGCTCTAAACAGGTGGTTTTTCAGCCTTGATTTAAAGGAACTCAATGTTTTGGCTGTTTTGCAGTTTTCTGGAAGTTTGTTCCAGATTTGTGGTGCATAAAAACTGAAAGATGCTTCTTCACATTTGGTTCTGGTTCTAGGGATGCAGAGTAGACCAGAACCAGAAGACCTGAGTAGTCTGGAAGGTTGATACAACAACAACAGGTCTTTTATATATTTTGGTGCTAAGCCGTTCAGTGATTTATAAACTAACAGAAATATTTTAAAGTCCATTCTCGCAGGTACAGGGAACTGAAGGACTTTTGAACTGGAGTGATGTGTGCTATCTTCCTGGTCTTCGTGAGAACACGAGCAGATGTTACAGGTATTTGGAATCCACACACCTCAATATCTCCCATCTATTGAATGGAAGAACATTTTTAAGTCTGAGTAGAGTTTGGGAGAAAATGAGATGGGCTTTGAAGGCACACGAGCCGTGATACAAAAAGATGTCCGAGGAATCTGGCGTGCAAAACCTAGGCTGCAAAGGAGAAAAGGGAAAGTCTAGCCAGTGAGGGTGGTCTGAACTGCCTCTAGATATCGCTGTGTGTGTGCGCGCGCTCTTAGACACTTGTTAAAAGTGTACAATAAATGCCTTTGATTTGTGGTTGTATGCAGACTCCAGTGCCTGCTTACTGTTGTGTATGTGTATGGGTTTGAAGAATGGGTAAAGATGACTTTTCCATGCTGTGTTTTCACTCTGAGTGACGGCGGCAGCAAAGCTCTGAAAGCTGCTTTTTTTTTTTTGGTGGGGCTCAGGTTTCCACTCTTTCTAATTGCTCATAATATGAATTTCTGCCAAGTTTTCAGCATTGCTTCAGCTTCTTATTGAATATTTTCCTGGCCAAACGTTCATGACCTACTGCACTGTTCCTCCATCATCATTGGGTAGCAGATGAATAAGCTGCAATTCAAAGACAGTCAAGCAGAGATTAATTTTGATGTATGGGAAAATAACAAGCAGCAGGTGTGTGGTCACGTTCAGTCACACACACACACATTTTCCTTCTGTCTACTCAGAAAATATGCGCCCTCGGGCAATAGGGGGCTATTTTCATAGTTTTGCCTGATTCCCAAATTACTGTCAAAACATCAGGTCTCTTTAGTGATTCTGAACTCACTTAGTGCATGGCTTTTTTTCCCCACCAAAATGTGATTTACACTTTGAATGACAGCACTGTCGGGTGAAATCATTTAGTTGCGGTTTGACATGCATCAGCATACAGGATTTGCCACCTTTTTTATCCATCACCTGGGCTGAATTTAGAAAAATAATATTTGTGAAATGGAATTCTAGTTATGGGAAAGGATTTAGTGGAAATGGGAATGGCGGTTATGAATATTAAGGCGAGATGAGAAGCTTAGGTAGCAATACGAGAGGACAAAGTGGCACTGCTCCCAGTTGAACAGAAACTGATGGAATGACTTAGTTCAGCTCAACTCAAAAACATCCTCATGTAATTTAAGATTCACCACAAAGACTAATATTTTGCTACAAAGCAACCCTGAATTTCAGTCTATTTTATTGGAATTTTATGTGATAGACCAACACAAATAAATGTCTCAAACTGTGGTGTGTGCTTTTATTCTGCCCCCTTGACTCTGATATCCATAAAATCAAAACCAGTGTAACCATCTCCCTCCAAAAACCATTGTTTTTGTCTTAAAAACTGTAGTAGCTAGAATATAGCCAGCCCATCACTCTGAGCATACAGAAACCATTGCTGGTTTTCCTTCTACCTTCGTATGTGTTTTGTTTCTTTTAGAAATTCATCTGTGTTTCTTTGAGATCCCCCCTGCTCTGTTTTTTTGGCATGTCCATGTTTCCCTTGTGATTATTTTGTGATTTCAGACCAGGTCTTTTTCCTCCTAATTCGTCAGGCCACCAGCTGAGGAAACAGCCCTGCTCAGCTTCTACAGGCACCACTTTGTTTCAGCCCCCTTTATCAACTGCAGCTCAGTGAAAGAAAACACTAGTTTTACATGTTATTTACAGTGTGTTCCTCTCTTGTGCTGCGATCAGCCAGGAAGTAATTCATTTGGTGGGCTGCTGTTAGAATAATGTTTGAACACAATTTATTTCAATTTTTTAGAGCCACAAATGATTGAGGAGACATAGGTATGATTCTTTTTGGTCTCCTCTCCTCTCCTCTCCTCTTCTCTCCTCTCCTCTCCTCTCCTCTCCTCTCCTCTCCTCTCCTCTGGCTCCTGGCTCACAGCAGAGAGCATCAATCTTCCCATGGCCCTCCTCTGGTCTATCAGCAGACTTATAATTCACCTCAGATTCTCTGTCTCTGCAGCTATCTTACCCTTCCCCGCATTGCAACTGCCAAAAGCCCAACTTTGCCAGATGCCTTAAAAAAATGATGCTGAGATGCATCACTCTGATGAAGAAGAATAGGCTGCATTAGCACAGCTGGAGGAGATCTGCCGAGTGTTGAAAATGCATATTGTGTTGGGTGCAATAGTGTAGTGGCATTTGCAGATACAGATAAGTAGCATCACTCTGCTCTTTGTCCTGTTTTTTTTTTCACCAATCAAAGAAGAAGAAGCTGTTTACTGCATTTTTACTCCAGCGTATCATCAGCTCTGATGGCCCTCGTTAAGGCGGCACAGCAGGGGGATTGACGACAGATGGAAGAGACACACCCGGGGGGTCCTCGCTGTGAATGATAGGAACCTCTTTCTTCAGAATGTCTCTATTTGTGCCTAAATGAGTGGTGCGTCAACTAGAACTCTAGCAGTTCTGCTCCAGTGCATCCACACTCCCAGCTCGGTTAACGGGGATCCATCCAGGCCCTCGTCATCTGGAAGGTGTTATGGGGAGCGCTTGGCTGGGCAGTCTGATGCCTTCTAAAATCTCTCTTGTTGCCAGCTGTGCTAAATGTGGCTCCAATCTATCGCTCCAAATACCTGTGGGTACTTGCTTCTGTGGTTCAGGGTCTTTTGGGGGGACAAGACGGTTAACAACCTTGATCTAGGATCATAAAACAAGTTCATGGACTTGTCCCACTTAGAAAAGCCCCAGACACAATCACAGTTTTGGTGTTTTTGCCACTGCTCTATTTCCTCCTGACTTTTCAAGTTAAACTTAGTATCTTCTTCTCAGGTGGATGTGAGATGATGCTTACGTTTTATGACTTCTGCTTCTGTTAGCTGTTCCATTTCCTCTTGACAATACAATCCAGTTGAGCCATGCAACTATTTAGCTTTCAAGTCTGCTTTGGGTCTTGATGGGCAAGGCACAACACACACAGATAAGCACACACACACACTTGGAAACACAGTGAGCAGCCTACCACAGCGCTAATAGTGAAAATGGTTTGCCAATCCAGTGGGGAAATTAAAGAGAAAAAAAAAGAGAAAAGGGGGTAGGAGAGTAAGGGGGCGAATGTAATTCTCAACGACCTTCGCTTCACCAACCCAAACATATTAGGCTGCCTTCTTTCTTCAGGCACAGAGAAAAAGCAATCCGCCAGTGTCAAACGAGAACATTAGTCCTCCGCGCAAAGCTGAAGAGAAGGCGACAAACCGGCGGTCTAACAATATAACAGTTATATTGCCTGAAGCTTTCCCATGGAAATAATCTGTCCTCTCGCTATAAATGTCTGCTTGATATGGTTCTACAAAGGCAATACAATCCGAAGCAATGGAATAACGCTATGACAGACTGTATAAGACTCATAGAATTGGTTAGCTTCCTTAATCAGACCATTTATAATCTGGAGCATTCTGCAGAAAACCCCAGAACAAGAGCTTTTTTCTTTGCTCATGCCCTGTGGTTCAGCTGCATCCACAACTAATGTCTGGCCCGTTTGCTCGGATTTCTGTTTTCTGGTTCTGACAGCGTATAGCTTGTTGTTGAAAATAACATGTCACCTACAACGTGTCAAAACACCTCTGGGTAACACAAGTGCAAATACCCTAACAATGAACTCAGGACAGCTCTGTGAGGTCTAAGGAGAGTTAGCAGGAAAAAAAGGACCTGGCTGTCAGCTGTCAGAAAGCTCCAGCTCATGGATCTCTGGTATTAACAAGTCCCCATCTAACAAATGGTCACTTGGGGCCCAGGCAAAACATCATCAACATTTCCACTGGGGCCCAAAGTCATGCTGATCTCTGAGTTACTGAGAGGACTAACCTCACAGGACTCCCACGCTGCCTCCCAACTACAAGTGAGATTCATTAACCCAAGCAAGGCCAACAGGTTCCCTTTTTCTTGTGGATCAGTTGAGCCATATCTCAGTTGCACTGGGAAGATAAAGCTACACTCTCCAGCCTCTTTATTAGATACACCTGGCTAATGCCTGGGTTGTAAGGGCCCAGTTTGCCCTTACAACTGCCACAAGTCTTTGTAGTATTGATTCAATGAGGTGTTGAAAATGCTCTTCTGAGATTTAAACCATATAACCAGTTTCAACAGATTTATCAGCTGTACATCCATCTACAGTTCCACCACATCCCAACGATCCTCTACTGGTCTGAGATCTGATGACTTTGGAGACCACTGGAGTACAGTGAACTCACTTCTATGTTCAAGTAGGAGATCATTTGAGCTTTCTGACATTTGTTGCAGGTCCTACATATTGTGGATTCAGTGTTGGTTTTCTGAACACCTGTGTTGTGATGAGTCGTCGTTTGAATTACTGCTATCTTTCTATCATTTTGAACCAGTCTGCCACATTCAAAGTCACTTCTTTCTGTCTTTGTCATTCTAAAGCTCGGTTTGAGAAAGTCATCTTAATCACGTCTAGATGCCTATATGCATTGAGCTGCTGTAAAGTGATAAGCTGTGTGAATAAGCAGCTGAACAGATGAATCTACAGAAGTTGCCATTGAGAATATATAGAAAACCTCTGATATGTCTACATATCTGTGCTTGCAGCTAAAAACAAAAAAAACAAAACCCCTTCCTCCTTATAGACTTGCACAAAGAGATTTTTTTTTTTTTTTTTTTTTTTTTTTTTTTTTTATCAAAGCAGGATATCAAACTGCTTTGGCAGATGCTCAACCATAAAGTATAAAAAAATCTGCAGACCTTTAAAGCTATCATCATCTCAACTAATGTTGGAATTCCGCAGAACATAGCTGCAGGAGCTCAGAATGTGGCAACTCACTCAGCAGGACAAAACCACCAACCAATCAGAGCTGCTGGCTTCAGAAGTGGTTCCTTGAGGGCGCGTCTGTTTTACACACCATATATGTTTCCACAAGCATGGATGAAGAAAAAATACATGGATGCAAAGCTGGATATTTTCCTCCTCGATGGCCCAGCTATGCCCCGTCCAATAAGCATCCTTGGGTGTCACCACCGCTCGGTTCAGCACAATGCTGATGAATATTTTTAGATGTCATAGCTCGTTCCCAATTTTGCCTTGGCCACGAGTTTGTAGAGCATATTCCTATGCTGCAATTACCATTAGCACTGATGGATTTAGCATGCTCACATCCATTAGCTCCCCTAATTACACTGTCAAGAGATCTGCTGTCGCCAACAATCAAATTAATGAATTTGGCCGTTTAGGCTCTATTATTGCATCCAGCCTCCCTCTGCAACATGCACAATAATCTTTTATTCAGAAATACGAGCACACAGTGACAGAGGGAGATTTCTGACCCAAGGGTGGGTGTGTGTGTGTGTGTGTGTGTGTGTGTGTGTGTGTGTGTGTGTGTGTGTGTGTGTCTGTGTGTGTGTAGGGGGAACCTTTCTGCTCAGCACATCTTATAAGTCAGAAAAAGGATGGGTGGAGGGTGTGGCATTTTGAACAAGCAGGAGAATGTCCACAATAGCTGTCCAACTCTCATGTACAACTTACAACACTCTTACCCCTTTCTGCTCCTATTATAGACTGTGACATGCCTTCAGGGTCACAGAAGAATTGTGTATACTGCTTTGAGCAAATTTCTTCCCTGATTAAAACTGTGAAGTGTGTCAAATAGGTCAGAATAACCTGATTCCAGAAATCTTAATATACATCAGTGATTCCAGCACAAAGACTGCTTGCCTTGTGTTTGTTTTGACCGAAAAAGGCAAAGTTGACAATAATATAAATTGATGGGATTCTCTTTTTTGGATTCAGACACAATTTTCTTGTCAGAATTTCACACCTTTCCAGACCCAATCTTCCAAACCCCTACTCTGTTTTCACTCTTATCCAGACCTGAAAAATATTGCAACTCAGTTCCAGACTTTTCCAAACTGCTTGACCCTGAGGTTTGATCTTATGATTCAACAACTGCCAATGTTTTTGTCACGGAACAGTTTCAAACAGAATTGTTTGTTATTTCATTAAAAAGTGTGACCTTTGCCCAAGTCTTCATCAAAAAAGGCTTACATATCCCAAAATCAGAAAATGTGTTGAGAAAGCACAAAATGTCAACTAACAGGGCACCAAATGGTCATTATGAAGTTGTCAACTTTTACTTGTTCTTGCAAGCTTCATGATCATGATCATGATCATTTTATAATAATTCCAGGCCTAAAATGCAGTTACAGCATGCCATAGCACAAGGATCTCATCTCTGTTTCTATCACACATCTTCTTTTTATTATAAATGTTGTGAGACTGACTAAGTTCTATGAATTCGAAAACACATTTTGGACTTTTTTATGCTGCTAACTAGGTTTCAAACTTAAAACTGTTGTGAATACAGCACATCTCAGAGTGCAAATGTGAATATTCCCACTCTGAGTGTGTGCTTTTTACAAATGAAGCGACCCACTCTTTGGCTTGTTTTTTTTTTTTTTTTTTTTTTTTTTATTTTTTTTTTTTAAAAAGGAAACCTTCATAAACTTAACAGTTATGGCCTTACTATATAGTCATTCTGAGTGAGAGCTGTGTAACAGATCAATTATACACTCCCACATTTAGCATTTTCTTTACACCAAAGCCTGAAACTCAGTGATATGATTCACAAAGCACACTAGCAAACTGGAAACTGGTATAAAATTCAAAGAAAAAAGAAAAGAGAAGCAAAAGATAGAGGGGATGTAAGGGAGCATATGTTGTCTCAAAGCGAGAGGGAGAGAAAGAGAACTGCTCCAGACCATTTCTGGGGGTCATTACTGGAGGGAATGGCTCCCATTTGTCCCACCTTGACATTTGAGAGGATCTCTGATTACACAGGAGCGAGGGGCGGGCAGAGGTGAGCGAGGAGAGAGTCCTCCACAGGGGTTGGCAGCAAAGCTCAGATGATGTGCTGTCGCTACAACAATGAAAAGTCAAGGGTAAAAATAACAGAGCACTGAGAGGGAGGGACGATGTGGCCCAGCAGGAGGGTGGACTTTTACTGTGTTGCCTTTTAAACAACAACGTCTCTGCCTTATTCTTTTTGCACCCTCTCTCCATGAAACACCTGAGTGACATGACACACTGCTGGGGAGGGAGGGACTGTTGCTTCAAGGTTTGTTATTTGGTTTGAAACTGCATCTGATTACATGTTCTGATCCAAATGTTACAGTTGTGCAATAAGTTTTGGGAATGACAAATTTGCTTTGTTCTGTGAACAATGTATCGACTTTAGTTTTGTTAGAATTTAGTGGATCAGTGATCTGACACATAGTGTAATGCAAATGCCTTTATTGCAAAATTACTTAGTTACAAATATGTTTTGGTGTAGTTTTGCACTGTCACAAAATGATCAGCCAACATCCTTTTAATACAGTAATATCAGAAGCACAGGTTAAAGCTGCAGTATGGAACTTTTCTAAAAAATATGTTTATGTATTTGCTAAAGTTATCATTATGTCATTACAGTATAAGACAGATAATCCATGAAAAAATCAAGCTCCTCTGCCTTCTCCCAGTTCCCCCAGTACTAACTGCAGAAATACACCACTCAGTCAGACACAGCCAATCGAAGCCAGTAGGAAAGTCTTAGCGCTGTCCATCACCCTTGTGTATGCGCCACTCACACATTCCCCCTTGCTCTCTGCTACACTACAGCTGGTTCACTACAACATAGCCTGTCACAAATGCTAAGGCTCGTTAGCATGGCCATCAATGGCAGCTGAGAAATGGTTTTCCTCCAACGGTAAGTTGTTTCTCCACCACAATTAGCAGCTCGTATGCGAGGGTGATTGACAGCGCTAAGACATTCCTCCTGGCTCTGATTAGTTGGTTTTGACCTGGAGTGGTGTATTTCTTCAGACTCTGATGGTAGCTCAGGGAGAAGGTGGAGGAGCTTGATCTTTTCACTGATTATCTGTCTCACACCATACTGTCATGACATGGTGACAGTTTAATAAATATGGAAAAAAAACCCCATATTTTTGTAAAAGTTACATACTGAAGCTTTAAGCCATGATAGACCAAGTCTGACTTTCTGCTATTTTGGATGTATGTTCTTATGGTTAAATTCACCGGAACCTTAATTATAAGACAAAATATTACAAAATATTGGGATAATTGGGAATAATTTGGAGATAATTGTGAACAAGTGACCCACTGAGCTAAACTTTGAAATAAAATTATCCCCATGAGTGCTTTATGACTTGAACATTTCATGAGTTGACAAGTGAGGAACAACAGCAATGATAAGCTTTCCTCCAAAACCACATTTAGCAAGTAAATTGTCTGTCTATTTGTCTGCTAGCAGAGATCTACCGTCGAGTAATGAGCCTTGCATGCGTGGAGAGTGCCATACTTAAAGAACCCAAGAGGAGCAGAGGACAATAATGGAGTTGAAGCAGAGGTCAGAAAAAGGCAAAGCTTTTGAATGCTGGTCAAAACCACCATGCCTCCTCACAATGGACAAGAAGAGAGGAACAGTAAGGTATGACGGTGTTTGGTTGTGTTAAGGGAAACTGCTGAGGGAGATAGAGAAGGCATGTAGTTGTAGGTAAAAGGAGCAAAAAAGCTGATGGAGGGAGATCCAAAACAAACTGCAACGTGACTGTAAGGGGTTCAGCAACATGAGCTCTTGCATGCTAAGATTCTCACACAAGGATTTGCAAAGGAAAGGACGCTTGGGGGCAGTGGTAATAATAACTGCACTGGGATTTATTCAATTAAACACTCCATCCGTTCCCCCTGGTGCTCTTCCTCCTCTTTCTCTTCCCTGACCTCCCTGGAGCCCGTGAAAGGGTTGACAGATGGGGGATGGGGAGGGTCAAAGAGCAGGCTTGGCTGGATGCATCATGACCCGGTCATGTGGCTGGACATACAGCCTGGAGGACTGCGATCACACCCTGTGGGAGTGTTAAGGATGATGGTGTTTGTCCCGCTCAGTGTATGCACCTAACCTAAACAGTCAGAGCCAGTCTAAATCAACCCAGCAAAAAGAAGACAAAAAATATCTGCATTTCTAAATCTTTACAAGAAACAGACATAAAGTAAAATGGAAACAACAATAGGATGTTTCCATAAGGAAAGGATATTTGCAGGCGCAGGCAGGTAATCCTATTGTTACAATCTAGTAGCTTCCTTTGAATGCAGATCAGTTCAAAGATGTGGTGTCCAACATTCAAATCCTCATCCCATATACCTTTTTTATGCCTGAAATATTCCCTATGTGTACAAAAAGCTCAGATTTTCCAGTGATGGAGCACTTTAGAAGCAAACAAGTGCATGCTGTGCAGGACACATGCCAAGTGGTACATCTCCTCTGGCACCGGGCAAGGAGGGGAAATTTCTTGGCATTACACAACTGATTTAGTCTCTGCTGGTCAGTCACCTGCTGCCAACATTTGAAGGACAGTGTGACACCTCTACTTGCTTTCCTGACAATAAAACATGCCTGCCTTATTTGAGGCCTTCAGGACAGAAGAGAGAGGCTCTCCCGTCACTTATCTAGTGCACACAGGGGTCATCCTGGAAAGACTGGCCAGGCGCCAGAGGAGCAGGCTACTAATAATACTTTCAGCACTTTAGCCCACTGAGATAATGCCTGAAAAGATTGCTGTTAGGCTGTCCTCTTTCACATTTTCTCTTCTCTAATGGAAGAAATAGGGGGCTGAAAAGAGAATGCAATTGTTGCCACAATGAAAAGGACAAACCACAACTAATGTTGGCAATTTAGTGTTGCGAGATCATGCAAAGAACAAAAAGCGAGGGATTGTTGAGTGTCTTTTAGTCAATCAGAGAGCTGCTGGGTATCAACCCATCAATCACTGTCTTCCCTGCTGCACTGGCCCAATCACAGAGGGCTGAGTGGCAGAGAAACACAAGCAAAACTGCAGCCTGCTGTGGGCAAACATAGCAGCCGAAAATAACCCCAGGGAACCGGGCAGCGACAGAAGGGTGCTTGGCGTCCTCCTTCCTACCACCCTCACCTCTTTACCCACTGCAAACAAACTTTGGTTTAATCAAAGCCCCTCTGGGAACCTTATTTGATTGTTTGAGTTAGAATCCCTGTGGTTGCTGAGCCCTTCCTCCTGTCGACCACTCCGGTAAGCACTGGGGCGTTGGAGCAACAAACAACCTGTGCCCAACTACGGCCACATCAATCAAAATCATAGGGCTCTATTCAAGATTAGGGTTAGACCACTGACTGAAACATATCTGACAAAGCTGTGTTAAAGCATCTAGAGCTCCCCTCATCAGTTCAGCTTAAGTCATTACACAGCAAGGTGCAGGGTCTGAACCCTGGCAGGGATTGTTTGTGTAGGGCATGTTTTTTTTTTCTACAGGTAGTCTGGTTTCCTCAAACTTGCCACACTAAATTTTCATTAGGTGTCTCTGTAATGCCCGAGGAAGAGACTGTACTCATTGCCAAACAGAATGGCTACCTAAATTTTAACCTTTTATGACTATTTCATTGACAATGGAAAGACTCTCACAGTGTAACACATACAGTCATTTCCTTGTAATCTTGTTTGAATAAAAATTAAGCTAGAAAGTGGTGGACATTTTCAGATTGTGTGGTCTGCAGTGTCATTCTATAAAAAACTTCTATATAGGAAAGGCTGAGTTGGTTCAAGGCTTAAAGGGAACAAAGAAAAACATAAACTACCAGCTATGTCCCAAAAGCAGTTTATGGACATTAGCCTATGAGTGGCTCCATCCAATCAGATAAAAAACAGAAACAAAACAGACAGACATGTGAGAGTGTGGTGCTTTTATGCTGTCTCAGATTTCTGACTGATGCTTGAAATCCAGTGGCTTATTTATGAGCAAGAACCTCTTTCTCTCCTCCCCTGCCTCGGTTCTGCCTTTTTCTCCTGCCTCTGCCGCAAAGGGAACTTGCGTCCTGCTGTGAGGTAGAGTGGCTCGCCTCCCAGTTGTGGTCAGGCTGTGCATGAATCAAAGTGGTGACAGAGCAGCGGGGAGGACGGCAGATGCCACGGCCAGAAAGCTTTTCAATCAGGCTGCCCTTCCAAGCTGCGGCCAAGGTGAAACACTTCACCAGTGGATTAAAAAAAGACATTCAACAGTCTTACTCACATATGCACACACGCACTCACAATGACCTATTTTAATCCTGCTCATTAGCGAGGAAGTAACCCCTCCATAGTTAAAGGAAATAAAAAGAAAGAGTAATGAATGTGAAGGCCAATGGCTGTCTCATACAACATCTCTGTCTCCTGTCCGGGATTCTTTGCCCTCGACTTAATTAACAAGGTGAACACTCAAAGCACATCAGCGCTACAGCTTTGCTCATCTTTTCTCTTTAAATGCTGCCCATTCCTCATCACTGAACAACACCACCGTGGGCAAACAGACATTTAAAACGCAGGATGCCTTTCTCACCGCTTTACCATGCTGACAACATAGGATTAGGTATAATTGGTGTGAGGTGCAAACAAGTTGTATTTAAAGTGGATTGCTCTTCTGACAATCTCTTCTTCTGAGGGGCACCGCTTTGGTTTGCAATTTAAAGCCTAATTTGATTTCCACTCCTATGAACTGGGGGAGTCTATTGTTGTGGAAAATACTGGCTTGCACACTTTCTCCTGTCTTTGATGAGGAGGGTATTTAAAAGAACCAGCAGTCTCCTTTGCAATCAAGTTTACCGCTCCCTTTCTGTCCCTCTACCTTAGACTACGACAACTCTCTGACTTGTGCTTTAAAGAAGAAAGCAAGTTCTCTCCCAGATCATGATCAAGCCAAGCAACTGACTATCAAGTCATTCTTTAATGGTCTGTTGATAAAGAAAAGCTTCATTCCGGTCTTATTTGTTTTTCTCCCTGACAACAACTAAAAAACGAATAATCTGTTGGTGGCTTGAATTGAGGGTCAAGAAGTGATCATTCCTCCTTACTTTCCAGCTGTGAACCTCGACTGCTCTTTGTTATGGAGCTGCCATGTCAGAATGAATGGAATTAACAAAATGGTTGAGTGGCGCTTTTCTCTAAAGCACCCTTCTCCCCCACACTGTCACTTCCTAGAAACAGGTAGTTCTCTTTGCAGGACACTGAGTTAGTGGGATTTCGCATGACAGCAGCAGATCCAGCTTTAGATGTGGGGTAGATCAACACTTCTGTTTCCCAAGCTTCTTTCATGGGTTTGAGCCTGCTCAGAAAGGTCAGGAAAGGCAGGATGTCTATTGTATGAGGTACACAGTGGAGAATGTTTTCTCTCCCAGCAGGCCAAGAATCTCTA
Source organism: Anableps anableps (assembly GCA_014839685.1). Taxonomy (NCBI): domain Eukaryota; kingdom Metazoa; phylum Chordata; class Actinopteri; order Cyprinodontiformes; family Anablepidae; genus Anableps; species Anableps anableps. Next base: position 25,834,553 of record CM026082.1, on the reverse strand, counting down.
CAAGAGGAAACACAGTGGGATATAGATGTAAAGGAGCAATGAAATGGAAAGTGTGGAAAACTAGTGTTCTTCCAATTTTTCAGTTTTGGCACCTGAGTGTAGGCAATGGGCTCCTTTTGGCTTTTGAAGCATGGTGAGCCAAGATATTTTCACTCACTTTTCCCTCAAATAGCATTCCTCAAATTGCTCAGTTGCCTGATACCACTCTGCCATACATCTCATCCAAATTCATCTCTGTGTACTTCAAACACTGTCACAGTGGATAATAACACCCAGGTAGAAAAGCACAGACATAAGGCATGGCTGGGAAGGATGAGTCTACTTCTTCCTTCCTTCTAGTTTTCAGCCCAACTCTTCTGCTCCACCAAAACAAACAAGACTGGATCTCTGCCTGATTGTCTGACTGCAAGGAATGTTATTATGTTCAACACTGAACTGTTTTTTGGTCTGGTCAGCAAATCCCACGCTATCAAAGATTCATAGTGTTGTCAGGAGCTTGCTGGATCTGAACATTGTTGGTTCTCCTCTTCGAGTCAGCAGAAGAAGAAGAGGTGGGGGGGAGCAGCCAGGAGGTCAGGATGGAAAACTTCAGGGGACTTCTTAAAGTAAGTTCTGAAACTCAAACTTTATCAAACCTCTAAATAGAAAACAGTAGGCTGTTGTATTCCTTTTAAAACAGATGAATTGCATATCAGGTCTGCTGCTCTATCACTTGTTTAGATTTAAATCCACTGAAGTTTGCATTCTTCCTTCTGATGTAGCCAGATGAGGCTGACAGGCCTTATCAGCTCCCCGAGGAACAAAGAATAGATGCATGGAAGAGGAGTGGATCACAAGCCTATCTGTTTACTTTGTTGTATTTTTTTCACCTCAGCTCAGCTAGCTCATTCCACTGATTTTCGGAGCAAATTGACTTCAAATATTTGTATTGATGCGGCCTGTGCCTTTTTCCTCAAAGTTCGTTAGCTGTGAGAGGCGGCGGGGGCAGTCCCCTGAAATTCCACTCCATGAAAGTCTACAACGGTGCGTGAAAGGTAAACACGTCATGCATTCAGAATCACAAGGCTCACTTAGTCCCCTTATCTCTGTGATAAAGTGTTTTCCTCCTGCCTCTCTCAGGATACAGGCCTCTGCACTTCCCTAAACAAACCTGTCAAGGGTAGCGCGTATGTCCAACAGCAGCACGGCAGCCAGACTCCACTCTGCAAAGACTTGTTTTTCTTTTTACGAGCACCACTTTGAGTGGTTCTTGTTTGGTTTGCTGATAAGACCCATGTTGGAGGAACATGTGGTGCATGTGTGTTCCATTGGCCCACTAATTAGATTGTACAGCAGGGCAGTGAATCATGCATTGTGAACCCCCTCCAGCCCTACCCACTTTAGTAGCCTATCAGATAAGGAAGCCATTCTGGATCTCATCAGTTTCCTTTATGTAAGGCCTGATTTGGTGAGTGGAGCTGCGACTCGGATTCTAATACGTCCAACTCAAATGTTGCCCAACTGTACAACTGATACACAGTGCTTTGCAAAAAAAACAAGTATTAATACCTTCTAAACTTTTTTTACTTTTTGTCATGTTACAACCTCAAACCTCGATGCATTTTGTTTGGATTAAGAGTGGCATGAAGAAAGCCTGAAGAAGGTGCTCTATTTAAATGAGACCAAAATGAATCTACACTCTGAACACACAGTGAAACATGGTGGTTGCAGCATCATGTTTTGGGGATGCTTTTTTTCAGAATGGACAGGTAAAGTGATCATAGTAGGTGGGAAAATGAATGGCGCTAAATATGGACTCAGGTAGAGATTCACCTTCCATCAGGGCAATAACTATAGACCCTAGGATTAAAGCATAGTGTATCTGTTAGAATACTAAAGTCAAAGTCCAAACCTAATGGATAATCTCAGGCAGGACACGTTAAAAAGTCATGTTCAAAGATGCTCGCCTTCCAATCTGACTGAGCTTGAGTGGAATAGGCAAAGGGGTTTTGCCTCTAGACAGTTAAAGCTGGTAGAGACACACCCTGAAAGACCTGCAGCAGGCACTGATGGTTCACTGGTGATTCTTCAAAAATTGGTTGGGTGTAAATCCAAAATTATGCCACATATTTTTTATGGTTTTTGTTTGTAAAAATGTTGTAAACCATCCATAATTTTAATTTAATTTCACAATTATGAAGATTTTGTGTTGGTCTAGCACATAAAATAATATTATTAAAACATCAATCTGTTGATCTAGCCTTACAAAATGCTTTGAAGTCTGTAGCTGCAACCTGACAAAACCAGAAAAGGTTTAAGGGGTTTAAATATATCTTTGTAAGACTCTACAATCTTCTAATACTTTGCTCATATTGTTACTCTACTGTTAGACTGCCTCATATTTGAAAAAAATGGTGAAAAATAGGAATTCATTCCATTTTAAAAATCTAAATCCAAAGAGTATTTAGGATCATTATGAAGTGTGACTAAAGTCCCATTAAAAACACTCTATTAACAACATTAAAAATTAAACAGTTTACAGATTTAAAGATACAGGGTGAAAGGAACAGGCTGGGACCACCCCATTTTCCGGTGGAAGCTCTGCAAGGCCCACATGAATCAGTTCTAGACTCAGGTTTCACAGCCGTCTGCCCGGGTCATTTGTTAACGGATCCTAGAAACAAGCAATTAGGAACCTTTCTGACCATAGCACTGGTAGTAATGCCTGCTTTGAATGTGCACTTCATCAAAGAGAAATTCTGATTATTGTAAGAATCTAAACGTTTTTTTCCTCTTGGTCAATGGATAAGCGAATTTTTAATCACTAAATATCACAAATATAAGCATTAAATAGAGCAATTGAGACAGGGAGATACACAAATACAGCCAAGTTCTGCTGATATTCAATGTCTCCTAAAGGAAAAAGCAGCGCTAGTGCTAATGTGTAAAAGATAAATCATTGGCTCTCCAAACTCAAAACCTGCCTTTCTTCCAAACCAAAATGTACTTCCAGGAGGCCTGGGGCAACCCAGTCCTGCCTCTAGCATGTTCAAGATGTACATTCCTGACTAATTAGATTAACACAGCCATTGTTACTGACCCTTCCTTCTCCTGTTTCTTGCTCACTCTGTGTTTCTACATATTGGACTTCGTTTATATTCACCCCCTCGGTGCTGACAGTGGAACCAAAAGAAGTTTCAAAGAGCATCCAGCTGCTAAAAGACAGCACCATTCATAGCCTGCCATAAATCTCTGGCAGCAATAAAGAAAGGTTAAAGTGGGACTTAAATCCAAGATTTGGGGAAAAAAAGGACGCTTCTGCAAGTGTATACAGGGACCATTCAAGGAGCACAAAGGAAGCGTAGGGTCCCAATTTTGGGTGGAGCGGGGATACAGTAACAGGATCCAGCAAAGCTCTGTGCTCTCCGGAGCCCTGCAGCGTAAACAAACAGCTGAGACAGAACAGGGGCGACACACACACACACACACACACACACACACACACACACACACACACACACACACAGAGAGAGAGACAAGCAATCAGAGCGAGACAGTGAGCCCAGCAAAGCTCACCTCAGGGCACCCACACTGACACAGCCTCATCACATTACTGACTGTCTCTGGTTTCAGCAGCTCAAACTACCTGTCCGACAATAGGCCGGCTGCTTAGCCTTTTGCTGGATGCAACAGCTCGTGGCTTACAAGGCAAATGAGGATCAGTTACCAACTGTCACAGAGAGGTCCGATTTTAAAGGTCGCTTTTATCAAGTTTGGAGGGGATACTGAGGTGGTTCTTGCATGATTGCTGTCCTTCTGCAACTCACATGTGTGTTTCACTAATCACTAATCACTAATCTGTGTTTTAAAGAATCTTTAATTAATGTAGAGTATTTCAGTCCAGTTTTGACTAATTATAGTTGTCCTGATGCCAAAAAACATGTTAGAAAAGTTATCTTTTGGTGTTTTCAGAAATAGAATAAAGGTTTATTAATTTTTTTTTTTCTGTGTTTTAAAGAATCTCTGTTCAGGGTAGAATAATCCCATTCCAGGTTTGACCAGTCTAAGTATTCATCATATCGAACTAGACATGATAAATAAAATGGAGTCCTGATACCTTAGAAAACATCAAATAGCCTATTAATTTAGCAAAGAATAGAAATCTTGAATTAGCCACCCCCTGACAGGATGCCACTCTGAGCAATGAGTCACATCACTTACATTAAAGCTGCCATAGAAGGATATCTAAACTCTAACTCTGATATCAAAAGTATCAGTTCATTTCCAGGACTCTCTCACGTCTTTATAAAGTAATAGGAATATGTCTTAGGATTTGATTTTCACTTTCTTACAAACTAACCCCAGCTGATATATCTTTGAGGAAGAGTTTGGCCCTGCAAAAAAACACAAAAAAACTCACAAACTCAAATCAATATCACAACCCGATGACTTCACACCACAAAGACGCAAAATGATGGCCTTTCCCAAAACCAAAGAGCAGGAACGAGACATTCCTTCATCCCTGTGTCTCACCGCAACATGGGCCCTTTATGTATGTTTATTGGCGTTTTCAGACGCTAGATGGCGCAGTTTGACGTGCAATAGAAAGAAGGAAAGCGAGGGGGAGAAGGAGCATCTCTTGCACAAACACACAAGCACACCAGCGCTGACATCCACGCACATATGATTGGAATATAGGCTTTCTGAATGAACACAGACATGGATGGGGTTTTATGTTGTGGGTGGAAAGGGGGCCAGAGATGAAAAACTATATATTTTAAAGTTTAAACGAGGTGCATGTGTTTCTCAATACTCACTTGCACTCTCGATCCTCCAGATCAAAATGCGGGTTGAAGTTGATAAGGATCCGCTGATGAGGACCCGGCGCCGAGATGACCCATACGCACCTCTGAGAGGGCGGGTAGGACATTGGGTATCCGGGTGACGTGAGGTAGCTGGCGCTGGAGATTCTGATGTTGCCTCCGCATTTATCTGCAGAGGAGAGCGAAAGACAGCTCTTCAAAGATAGATAGGATAGCCTATTGCTTGTTGCGCAAAAAAAAAAAAAAAAAAAAAAAAAAAAAAAAAAAAAAAAAAAAACCGAACCAATGTTGTAGATATAAATAGTACTCAAAAGATAATTCACTTCCTATATAATACACACAAGTCTGCATCAAACGGTGCTTGAAGAACACTAGTAAAACCAGCTGTGAGTATTTAAGTAACAAAACTGGCCACATTTTATTTGAACAGATTTGAGCCAATATTTCAATTAAAAGACATTCAATAACAGTTAAAGACTATTTAATTCAGATGTGTTTGCTTATTAGACACAAACAAAAACATATTGGATTTTTTTTTTTTCACTAATATGTCACTATAAAAGGAATAGCTTTCTAAAAGCTATTCTAACAATGCGTGTTAACCGTTTCCCTGACAACCACAGCTAAGATGTGGCATTCATGTGCAACAATTCCCTCAAGGTCTCTAGCAAGTTTGACTTCTAAATAGGTTAAAGCTGGGTACAAACTTCAATTTTTGCTCCAACTCAGAAACTCTCTCAACCTCAAGTCTGAAAACATTTTTCAACTTCCCAAAAGTTGATATTTAACCAATAAATGTTCCCTGCCATACACCTCATAACTTAAAAGATAAAAGCTTACCCTTGACAGAACCAGCATCTTTAAGGTTAAAATTAAAACTGTTAGTAGGATTTGTTGACAAAGCAGCTAAATGTAGTTAGATTTCACCACTCCATCTATAAACGCCATATATTTGGTTAAAACTTCAACGATTTTAATAGGTAGTGTTTAAAACTCTTAAAATGTCATTTTTACAGTGTATGGTCATGAAAAACTTATTGTTTGTATTGTTTTACTGATTGTGATCGTGTAACTGAAGGACTGAATACAGCTATAGTCAAAACATCGCGTGATGCTTAATCAAAACCGGAGATTAATAATTTAAAAAGGAAAATTAGGCCAACAAATTATTTATCATGAGCGCGTTTTTTCTTTTTCTATTAGATAACTCCATTCTGCCACACGCGTGTGGTTAAGCGACCTCCGAACAGAGAGAAGGCACAGCTCCTTTGTGTTTAATATTCAAATAAGCATTTAGTCATAGTTTGGAAGCGAGGCAGATCACCCCGGGTCTGAGCGCACACACGCTTCTCGGGAAAGTTATGGTTTTGAAGTCACGCTGATCTGCAGCTTGTTCCTCCAAACTTCCCTCAGCCTGACAGCGCGTTTCATCATTAAAAATAGGCATAGTCTATTTTTAAAGGTCCACTGTTTTTGCAGCTATATATTTATTTATAAAAACATCTGCCGTCAACATGAGCCTTTTGATTTTTTTTTTTTTGTTCTAAATAAAAAAAAGATGTACTCGGTTCTTGAATCTATTAATGTACACATAGTAGATGGACTTGTCTTAACTGCATCCTAACTCAGACAAACAATCCATTATTAAGCGTTATCTTTGTAAGGCAGATTTATTCATCTTCATAAGAGAAACGCAATGAAACTCTTTTGATATGATGTTTTTCTATAGGTTTAGAGTTTAGTTGAGCAACTTTTTATTTTATGATTTTAATAAAATATTTTTTTCTGAATCTAAGTTTGAAAGAAATTTTGGATTTTTCAGACTCCATTAAATTGAAGCATTGAAGCTGTTTTCAGGTAGAAGTCAGAGTTTGCCCAAAGATCAGCGGAGATCAGAGGGGGCTAATCTTTAGGAAAAACACCGGGATTAGTGGCTTTGCTGGGTACATAAACGCTTTATTTATACACATATCAGATGTCACACTTACCGTTTTTAAAAGCCTCGAGCACCAGGAGAAATCCCATGAACAGGACAAAAACTAATCCACAATGCATCCTCGTTTTGTCTCCTCCAAAATTAAAAAAAAAAAACAAAACAAAACAAAAAAAAAACTGAAAAAAGCACTCCAGGAAAGAAATAGTATTGATGATAATATAGTTGTAAAAATCCCCCAAAAGCTTTTGTTTTTCTTTATATTTTACTGTCTCTCCTTTATAGTTCGACAAAACAAAACGGAAATGTACTATGCAGCAAAACAAAACAAAACAAAACAAAAGGGCTGGATCAGTGTGTCAAGCGCTCAGGTCGCGGGCATCCTGTCACTCAGCTCCTGCTCCGTCTCCTCTCCTGCACCGGCTGCTCTCCTCTCTCCAGCGCCCGCTTTGCCATTTCCACCCTGGAGACGCCGAATTGATGCGAGTCCTCCGCCCCTCCACCTTGCGTCCTTACTCCGCTGGATGATTGGTATAATCCTTAGCTGTGGGGCGCACAAAGAAAAAATAAATAAATAAAGCAGGGAGATTGTAAGCTGCTTATTAATATGTGCGCTCTGCACCTTTTACTGCTTCTATGTGCTCAGAGTGGGAAGTAGTGATTGGCTTGATTATAGCCAACCTGTGTCTGTAAGGGTCCTTATATGTAAGCGGAGTTGCACACTGATCCACTGAGAAAGAGCGCTTCGTTAAGTGACAATGCTCTCTCTCTCTCTCTCTCTCTCTCTCTCTCTCTCTCTCTCTCTCTCTCTCTCTCCTTTTTCCTCCCTCCCACTGTCCTATCCTATCTCACAAAAAAGGAGCCAGACAGTAATGGAAGATATGGTGACTCAACAGGACACTCTTGGTCTGGGTCACGGCCAGATAAAGGAAAAACATGTTGACAACCATAAACAGACTATTTATTCATAGGAGTTGGCTTCTCTCCACCCAGTAAGCGCTGCTTCGCCTCTTGTTTGGAATGACTACAAAACTTCCCTTTTGTGACTCCTGAATCCTTCTAAATACTCTCCCTTCAACTCGAGTGGAAGTGAATCACATGTCCGTGTTTTTTGTTTTTTTTTCCCCCCTTTTTTTTTTTTTTTTTGTTTGTTTGCTCTGGAGCAACAGTACTAAAATTATTTCCTTTGCTCACTCTTTGTGTTTTGTTCTTTTTTTTTCTTTTACGCGCCAGTGCCCCTGTTTGTTAAAACCTGCCCCACAACCGGGACACTATTAAACCAGCGCTCTGAAATTTAGAGGAAATCAATTAAAGCGTACATTTCAGTAGCCTGCAGTCGTTTGCTGCTGGATCAGAATGCACAGGAGACCTGGAAGCCTGATATACAACACAGAGCTCTGTGAAATTGTAAATTGTGATATAAAATAGTAAAAATGTATATGTAATATTAACCATTTTGCATATTTACTAAAGATGAGGAACAAAGGGGGTCTTTAATGTTTGAATATGGTCAACAGCCAAATTCATGGTATTCTGTGTGAAAAATAATATAAAGTGTTTCATTATTATTATTATTATTATTATTATTATTATTATTATTATTATTATTATCATCATCTTTTACAGCATTCTGTCAACCTTTGACATAAAGTCAAATAAAAACATCTGCATTCACCTGCGTCTTGAGGATTCGCGGACCGGCAGGCATCCAGCCCTCTTATCTCTCCGCTTCCAACAACCAGAACAGAGCAAAGTGAACGATCCGACAGGCTTTCCTTCGAGCTCCTTGAACAAATGACAAACGATCTTCCAAAAGCGAGACCCAACTTATTTCATCTCCAAGTTTGAACCGCCCGCAGGGTCCGGGGGCCCGCTTAGCGCACAGACTCACAGCCGCTTCCCGAAGAGCGGCTTCTCCGCTCGGGGTACAGACCAGTCCTCTCCCCGCGCTGAGAGCTGATCTCTCCAGCTCTCATCCAGCGGGCTGTCACAGCTCAGACCCTGACCACCGTGAGGGCGGAGAAACGACCAGTTCCCAAATGTCTCCGCAGCGACACAACCCCTCTATTAAAAATCAAAGTAAAATAATCTTTTAAAATAACTTTCCCCCTCTATGTCTGTGCTCCTCCGCGTACCTCTCCGTTTCTTCCACTGACTGATGCAAATGAGGGAGGGTCTGAGTTCGTGCCAGTCCCACACGCCCCCTTTACGAGTGGAGAGCGAGATGAGCGCGCGGATGCGCGCGAGGATCTTTCCTTGTTGCGTGTGCGTCTCTGCAATCGATATGCAGATTTCCCGCAGCTGCCTGGCCGCTCGCTCGCTGTCAGCCTGCAGGCTTTATTGGATGTGCCAGAAAGTCTCAGTGATCAGAAAACACGCTCATCCTCAGTGAGAGCTATCTCCCAGTTGTGGTTCTTTCACCAACCATCTTCCTCCTGCTAGATACACTCATATGATAAAGAGCGGAGCAATGCTGCAGGATTGCGTCCAGGAGAGATTTGGGGAAGCCTCTGATTCTATCTCCAACTCCAGAGGAGCGCAGATCTCACAAGAAGATAAAGAATATTAAGACGTGCGTTAAGGTCACGTCAGTGCAGCTTACACATAAAATCCCATTGGCATATCATGGTAATATTACTGGTGAACTGTGTGCTTCCATGGGCATCTTAATGTTCTTTCCTTGTACTCGAACTAAAACAGGACTTCTATGTGATGCCATTCTTTTTTTCTTTCTTCGTTCCACATAACATCGCTCTATCCAGTCAGGTTCTGATATGGAACTCCGTTAAATGGGTATGGAAATAAAATCAGTTCAAACTGGGAAATACATAAAGGACATATATGGGTCTCCCTTTCACCAAAAGTTGTCCTATATCAAACATATACAGGAAATTATCCTAACAGAATGATGTTATCCAGGAACAATCTCCTATGAGGACCCATATGCCTGGAATGTGAGTAGATACCTTACCACCATTAATAAATAATGCCCCCACGTTATTTACCTACATAGATTTGATGCAGGATGACTCTGATTGGGATCTAAACAGGTCCTCAATATGTTTGATAACTTGAACTGATTTTCTTAATACCAATTTAATACCCATCTCATACTGAAATAGACACCCCAAATCATTTTTCCTATATGGGTTTCATTCAGTTCAGAAAACCCAAGCGCAGCCGATTGTGAGCTCAGTTGTTGTCGCTTTAGGGTAGATGTATCCATCTGCCCTAAGTAAACTTCATATGAGGCCCACAAACACATCTTGGCTGTATGTGACTAACGGGCCATGGTGAAATTTGTACTTTGCTTGAATTTTCTGTTTTACATGTGAAAGTTCTTTCAAGGGGGTTGGTGCACCTGCTTAAGGGTTGTAGTAAAGGAGAGTAGGAGAAAGGCAAGCACACACGGTGGGAATTATGCTATTTCAAATTCATTCACTTTTAGGTTTCCCCCTCAAAGCTGAGGTTAGATGAGGGTCTTAGCTACATCACTCAAATGTGTATGAGAGTGAATGCAAACCTTTTAATCTTTTATCTCATGTTGGACAAACAAAAGTGACATGCTCTTATCCTGACAGTGGGGAAGTTGGGACAAAATGCTAAGCTTCTGATTTAGCAGCTTTTAAAGGGTATTTCACTCATTCACTGTGTAATCCAAATCTGTGAGTCAGATCCTAATTTAAATGCTGAGATCAGTTTCCAGGTACAAAGAAATGTACAAAGAGATGTTTGACTATTAAAGATCAAAACAAGATATGGGTTGTTTTTTTGCTTTTAGGTATCATACCAACCAATAGATTATGTTGTTTGTAATTGGGGCCTGCCATAGCAATGCATAGGAGAGCAGTGCAATGCACTGCCTCCCATGCAATGCATGGAGGCACCTACTCTCCACCTGGAAACTGCTTTCTCCATTAACGCGGCCCGAACCGTAGCGTGCAGCCCCACAGTATATACATCAAAAATTCCGGCTCGTTCTCAAGATGTGTACTATTACTCAACTTTTCGTTTCGAGTTACCATGGCGACGTAATTAGCGAAAAACTACCCCATACAAAGTCAATGGAGCGAGGTCCTGAAGACATCCTAAAAAACATTATTTTTGAGGATTTACTGTGTCATCATGGTTTTGCGTACAAATGCCATTCAACACTCAGTTTGTAGATACGTCCGTGCAGTGTTCAGAAGCAAAGACGGTATGTTGACACCTCTGATGGTTTTTCCACAACACACCTCACACTTTGGCAGGCCCATTTTAAATTTCTTCAGAAATTTTCTGGTTGTTAATTGATTACTCTCATTTAGTAATATAACATTTTCAGCTAATTTCATATTCAAACAAGAAAGTTATTTAGACCCCTGCTAAAACCTGAGAAATAGATTGAATTGCTGACACATCCATGCTAAAACTGACACTTCTTCATTTGTATTTCATAAGGTGATTCGAGACTAATGACATCAGAGCTGTAAAACCTGACACCAAACTCTGATATTAAGAGTTCAAAGGAAAAATAACGTCTCTTACATTTCCTTTCTTGCACAAAGTTTTTGATCCTCCATAACTCTTATAAAACACTAAGAAGTATCTCAAAACATATGTTCATCTTATTATGAAACTCATAACAGGAAGTGAAAGTTAGACAAAGCAGTTTTCCCACCCTGTTGTTCTCCTTTTAAAGCGCTCCCTCTCGGCCTGAAGGTTCAAACCGGCTAGAGTTCTGAACTGAATTCAATTGCCTGCAACAAACGGAGATCTCCAGGCTGCTGACTTCCATGGTGAGGAATCTTCTGCCCTGAAGGGGGCATCAGAGCTGGTGAGCAAGCTGAGCAGGCAGCACGCATTTCCTCTGAGTGAACAGCTGAGTTCATAAATGAGTGCACTGATTAAACTGTCCTTGCGTTCTTCTTTGCAGAAGGTTATTAATGATATTAATCTGAATGTACTGCGTGTTCAAATCTAAATATAAGTGAATCACTGTGTCGCTCTCTGAAAATACAAGTGCCACTTTGTCATTTTAGAATGCTTACATAGTAAATACAGTAGGCTCAATGTTGAGATTTACTGTGCTTGAAAAAAAAAAGTTTTCTTGTGGCTCAATAGACCAAGATAGGCTCACAATCCTCGCATGTTGTTATTATCGCTTTTTTTATTCCCAAAGAGAGATGGAAACAGAGGATCGAGTGGCTTTATTCTTATACCAGCCTCAGTAATTCTCTGTCTTGCTGATAACACAGTGTTCAAATTTTGCTGTGCATCTCTATCAAAGGCAGCTCTAACAAGTCTTCGGTGTCATCAGGATAAAACAGGAACAATGGCTTAGAGTCATTTCACAAGGGGGCCCCGGTAGAGGCGTATCTAAAATGAGGGTGGGGGGATTGAAGGCAAACAATAAAAGAGCCATTTAAAGGATTTGGTTCTCCATATATATCCATGCTAATCTTTACTACAGCCCTGATGAATAATTAGCTCTGGTACAAAGGCAGACGTTTTACTGCTCCTGTGAGCAGCTGTCTTGATTTCATTAGCTTGCCCTTTATTCACCAACGTGAATGAGTCAGGGGGAAAATGGACAGACTAGGAGCATCAGGTCTGATTTTCGACTGAGAAGTCTGTCTCCGAGGCAGCTGTTCAGAATCTAGGCAGGATTTTATCCTTTCTGGTCAAATTTCTATACTCTGTTGGGGGAGTTAGGGTAAAAAAGGGAAATATGCACTCTGAATGACAGAATAGGAGGACAGCAGGCAACAGATGTTATCACATCACATCAGGAGTATGCAAAAACATGTCGACATAAACAAAACAACACATGAAGGAGAGGCTTTTTGATGACTGAAGCCCAGACTCTTCAGTGAGAATATGAGACAGAGAGAATATGTAGTCCCTTCGGCGGGTTCTAGCTCTGCACCAGCGTCTCCTTCCTTTGTGATATGGTGTGTCTGGGAGACATTCTCATCAGATACCTGGACCACCTCAACTGACTCCTTTTGATATGGAGGATTTGCAGCTGTGCTTCATGTTTCCTGGATGATGAAGTGTAGGTTGAGTCCAGCCACCCAACAGAGGAAGCTCATTCTAGCTGCTTCTATTTAGAATTTTTTTTTTGTGTTTTTTTTTTTTTTTTTTTTTGGCCATGGCCCATATCACATGACTGTAGGTGAGAGATGGGGGATAGATGGTCTGGGAAATCAAGAGCTTTGCTTTTTGACTTAGCTCATTCTTAATTATAGACCAGAGCAGCACATGCGTTACTGTAGCTAAGTTCCAAATCTATCTATAATCTTGTTCTTCAACCCTCCATTAATTAATCATTAACAAAGCGTTGAGATAAATACACAACTTTTTGCAGTTGAGAACCATAACCTTAAGAACTTGTGTCTGAACACTGCAAACACAGGTGAGGACAAGGGACAGCCCTAGCGGAGCAAACTTCACTCTGAGACAACCACCCTGGTCTGCCAATCTACAGTCCTCCCAGTCCAACAATATATGCAGCTTTTTGATTCTTGGGGTCAATCTTATTCACTCCTAGTATTCATTCTAATTTTCAGTTTTTTCTGCATTACTACAAATTCCATTGTTTTTGCACTGCAGTCCCCCAGGTTCCTTTATGGAAGTTCTTTAAAGCTGCATTCTACCATAATCAGTCCATCGGTCCCTGCTTGTTCACACACATGCTTAAAGGTTTGCTTTTGCACCCTTCCGCCAAAGTCAAATTACATTTAAAAGTCAATTAACATGCTAGTTTGAAGCAACTTGAAGGGATTACAGATGTAAAATGGAAGAGACCATGTAGGGGCTCATAGTGACGTCAAGATCCTACAGACATATCTTGTGGTTGGACTTGCGCACACATTTTTGTGACTGCACTGACTGTGCTCACCAACGATAAAACTTCCATTCCAAAGGTGATGGGGAGCATAAAACAGACAAAAAGACCAGGAACAGGGGCTGAAAATAGGAAAATGGATGAAATCCTGTGTGAGTAAAATACCTTTATCCATCGAGACTCATTTCTGTCCTTTTTTTTCCTTTTTCTCTTTTGAATCGGCAGCAGCCTAATCAATACCAAGGGCTCCATCTGACCCCAAAAAACTACAAGCATGTCTGCTTGTACATGGGAAATTCTAAAAACAGAAAGTGTTGACAAGCATTTTCCACTGATTCCAGTGAACCAACCATAGTACGTACAAGTTCATATCAACTGTAATATAAATCACTGCATCCATGCAGCAGTGACAGCATGGTATACTCCTGCTGATGGGGACCTGTGAACACGACTCTTAGGATTTAGTCAGTCTGTCAGAATGATTTTTCCTCAACATTTGTTGTAACAATGTCTAAATGACCACTTTCTAGGCTAAACTTGTTTCCTAACAGTGACTAGGTGTCAGTATATGGTTGTTGGGAGTCCCAGATTTCTAGCTCCATCAAGTCCCAGGACCATATTTAGTGTTATTGTGGTTGTGGGGTGGGGATGTGTCTTCCCACCTGTCCTATTTATAGCATAATCTGGTGCACATGTTTGAACAGTACAATTCATTAAACAGTTAAATGAAATATGACAGCATTACAGCAAGTAAAAACGACTGATAAAAGAAAAAGCATCTTATTTATGGGTCTATAAATAACCATTAGTCTCCTGCATGAGGGTAAGATATGCTACCAGGCTCCATATCCCTCTGGCCTCTAATAACTCAGACCTTTGCCATTCAAAGGAAACAATTCTTTCTGCACTGTCACTGATGATTAGCACTGAGGAAGTCATGAGGGATGAAATATTCTCATTGATAAACATTTCTGCAGAAATATTGCTGAGTTCTTTTTCCAGGAATCCTCGACATATATTAAATTGGGACTGTACAGTGCTTTGCAGCCTTTTTTCTGAAATGGAAAATATCAAAAGTCTGGCATTCATTTGTATTTAGTTCTCTTTACTCTGATACCCAAAAATAAAATCCAATACAATCAACTGTCTTCAGAGGTCACTTAATTAATGATGAATCAACCTATGTGGAATCTAATTTCAGTATAACTCCAGCTGTTCTGGAAAGGTTTCAGGGATTATTTAGAGAACATTAGTGAACAAATGTGAAGACCAGATGGGTCTGAGAGAAAGTTGTGGAGAAATTTAAAGCTGGGTTAAGTTATGAAACAAAACCACAACCTATGAACATTCCACAGAGAAGAGTTCAATAATCCAAATTCGGAAATAGCGTGGCACGACTGCAAACCTAGCAAGATATAGCTGTCCTCCTAAACTGCCAGCACACAACTCAGGTGATAGAATCAGATGTCTGGACAAGTTAGTGGTATAGCACCAAATTGGCCTTTACCAAACAGAAGAAAGTCATTGTTAAAATCATGATAGAAGAAGTCCTATTTACAAGGCTTTTAGGGGACACAGCCAACATGTAGCAGAAGATGCTCTGGTCTGATGATACCAAAATACACCAGACTAAAGTTTTTTGGTCTACATGCAAAACTAATATTGTACATCTCCCTAAACCCACCATATCCATGGAGAAGCATGGTGGTAGCACCATAATGCTGTGGGAATGTTTTTTTCCCCCCCAGCAGTACAAAGGAAATTGGTTGGAGCTGAAGGAAAGACAGATGGAGATAAGTATAGGATAGTCCAGGAAGAAAACCTATTCGATTGCAAAAGACTTGGCACTGGGGAAGAGATTCACCTCCTACCAGGATAACAACCCTGTCATGCAACCAGAGCAACAAAGGAAATATTTTGATCAAGGCATACACGTGTGTTTGAATGACCCAATAAAAGTTCTGACTTAAATCAATTTTAGAATCTGTGGGAAGACTTAAAAATTGATGTTCACAGATCCTCTCCACAGTCTCTGTTTAAGGGTTTTCAAATGAGAATGGGCCAAAAGTTTTGCAATTGCAGCAAAAAGGGGTTTTACATGTACTCTTCATACCACAGTGTAAATATGTTTAAAACCACACATGATTTTCCTTCCGTTTCCACCTTTGCTACTTTTGTAGGTCTATCACATCAAATCCCCAAAAAAGTACATTGAAGAAAGTGGTTGTAACGTGAAAAAAATGGACAGTATAAAAGGTAGGAATACTTTTGCAAGACACTTTACAGTCAATGTAACTGGTGCCTTAGTTTTCCATAGTTAGTCTTCTTTCAATCTGATTGGATCTAGTTTGGTGTTTGTTGACATATATCTTATTTAGGTTTGAACACACAAGGAAACAGAAATCATTAGACATGAAGTGACATTAATCTGAACTTAAAGACAAAAAAGATAAACAGCTAGCAGAGGAACCAGGGAACATAATAAATTGGGCTGATTTGTTCATGGCAACTGGGAAACAAGGAACATTTTTCAGATACTCTTCATATGAGTTCTTCCTCCAAAATGCATAGAACCAATGAGTGATATTGACTGGAACACTTATATTTTTTTGTGTGCAGGAAGCTGAATCCATGAAATAAACCTATGAAAAAGTTCATCTTGTCTTTCTCTAAAAACAGCCCCAAGATTTTATTATCTCCTCCAAACAGAGGAATTATACGAATCTTAAGCTCACAAACTTTTCTTGTTTGTGATAATCAAATCTGTTTCCCTCCTCTGGGGAATAGGTCAAGTCACATATTCACAGATCCTGTCCATTTTCTGATTGCAGCTGCACAATAATGTTGGATATTTTCAGCCTCGTTGCCTCAAATGACTGGGTACGGCAAGCCGGTCCTGATGTCATAGCATCCAAAGTAAGTTGCACAGAGTCATGTGCAGGTCTCGTGTGCTGATTTAATATAAAATGGCTAATCCTCTGGATTTATGAGCTAAAACATGAGGTTTTTACTTGCCACATTGTACCCAAGTCACGACTTTCCGCGTGTGCTTCAGGATCATTACGGCTGGACTTGTGCATGGCCTTGAAGTTCATGTGAAATATATTATTTTCTTTAAAAGCCGCTGTTTAAATGCAGCATTTGTGACAAAGAGAACTCCATGACAACCACTATCTATAAAAGGTGCAGAGTGAGGGATTGTTATGCACATGAATTGGAGCTATAAGAGCTCTCCGAGTGAAGCAGCTGCTGTACCTGTTTCACACTTGTGGCAGCTGTTGATAATTATCGGGCAAAGAACATTTCACACACTCTCCAGCAAATTCCTTGGCACAAATGACACACCTTCAAACCTTGTGTTGTAATCTCAGATGGAATGTGTGCAGTTTGAGTGCAACTGGGGGGAAAGAGAGGGGTGGATGGATTTGAAAACAAAGCAGAGGGAGAAGAAAACAGAAACTGGGGTGAGTTTGCATTCTTCTGATTGCAATATAGGTCTGGGTGAGATCAGAGAAAGCAATATAAGTCACAAGAAATTCCTGCTCTGCTGAGAACCTCTGCAGTGGGTTTGGTCTCACTGCTACAGAGGTAAGGTTTGAACTTTTTGGCTGAGGTGAAACAAAGAGGGAACAGTAGAGCAATGATGTTTGGAAATACACTTACCAGGCATTCTATTAGGTATAGCTGTTCAAACAATTAGTTAACACAAAAAGCAAATCAGCCAAACATATGACAGTCGCTCACATGGTGAGGAAAATGCTCTTAAAATCACACTGACCATCAAAATGAGGAAGACTTTGAAAGCGATGTGGTTATTTGGCCAAATGGTCTGATCTGAGATTAACCTCAACCATCTCTGGTTTATAGAGACTGGTCAGAAAAAAAAATCCACTCAGCAGCTTTGGTATCAAAATAAAGGACCTAACTGAAGTCAGAGGTTGGAGGAGAATGGATAGACTAGTTTAAGATGAGAAAAATGCAACAGCAGCTCAAATAGCCACTACTGTTTGAAGAATACGAGCTACAGTGGAAGAAGACCATGCTGTGTGCCATTACTGCCAGCTAATAAGTAGAAACTGAGACTACAAGTTACACAGCTTCACAAAAACAAGACAATAACAGATTGGAAAAATGTTGCCTGATCTAATGACCCTCGATTTCAGCTGCAACATTCAGATGATAAGCGCAGAAATCTGACATAAACATTACCAAAGCATGACTGTTGATACATCCTGTCTTGTATCAATGGTCCCAGTAGGTGGTGGAATGTCTAATAGTGTGGGAAACAAATTGTTGTTAATCTCTGGACCCCTTAATATATTGAGTATAATTTAAATGTCAAAGCCTTCCTACATTTGCTGACCATATCCATCCCTTTATGGCCACAGTGCACCCATCTCCCGTTACCTACTTCCAACAGGATAAAGTTCCATGCTCCAAAGCTCAAACTAGTTTCTAGAACATAACAATGAGTGCACTGTACACCATTAGCCTCCACAGTCACCAGATCTCAGTCCAACACAGAACCTTCAGGGTGCGGTGGAACTACATGTTGACATCCTCACACATCTGCAACAAATGTGGGATGCTAGCATCTCAAATTGGAACAAAATACCAGAGAAATGTTTTGACACCTTAAGGACCCTGCATGGTCGAGTTGAACTGCCGAAATCAGTTCTCATTGTCGCATCTGGATGACGGAAATTGCATCATTTTGTTCTCAGCTTCACGTCATCCGCTCCTTCTTGTCACAACCCACAGCCCCCCTGGTGAACTTTTCAGCCCTGTCTCAATGCAAAACTATTGTGTGAATGGTCTGGGTGTGTTTATTTATGTGGAAGAACCACAGTGTTGGTTTTGTTGGATCTCAGTGCAGCATTTGACGCTGTTGACTATGATATATTACTAAAGCGATTGGAGAGCTAGGTCAGACTCTCTGGTACAGTACTCAATTGGTTCAAATCCTACCTAAAGAACAGGAATTTCTTTGCGTCAATGGGCAACTTTTCATAGGAGCGGACAAAAGTCACGTGGAGCACCCCAAGGTTCAATCTTGGGACCCCTCCTATTTAATATCTACATGCTCCCACTAGCTCAGATTATAAGTAATAAGATTAGCTACCACAAATACGCAGATGATACACAGCTCTATATCACAATGTCACCTGGTAACTCCAAACCCATCCAAGCACTGAACATATGCTTATAACAAATCAATGTGTGGATGTGCCATAACTTTCTCCAGCTGAATAGAAACAAAACTGAAGTTATTATCTTTGGACCTGAAGACGGACGAGCTAGAGCCAGCATGTAGCTACAGCTATTGCAACTACAAATTAATGATCAGGCCTGAAATCTGGGTTTAGGGATGGACCTTCAGAGACACATAAAGACAGTTACAAAGTCAGGCTTCTATCATCTGAAGAACATTTCCAGGATTAAAGGACTGATGTCTCAACAAGATCTAGAGAAACTCATCCATGTGTTTATTGTTAGTCACATTGATTACTGCAACAGTGTCTTCATAGGTCTGCCTAAAAAGTCAATCAGACAGCTGCAGTTGATCCAGAACTCTGCTCTTCATGTTCTCATTAAGATCAGGAAAACAGAGCACATCACCCCAGTTCTAAAGTTCTTACACTGGCTCCCTGTAACAGACAGGAATAGGCTTTAAAATACTTCTGTTAGTTTATAAATCACTGAATGGCTTAACACCAAAATACATTAAAGACCTGTTGTCATTGTATCAACCTTCCAGACCACTCAGGTCTTCTGGTTCTAGTCTAATCTGCATCCTCAGAACTAGAACCAAACATGGAGAGGCAGCATTCAGTGTTTACGATCCACTAATCTGGAACAAACTTCCAGAAAACTGCAAAACAGCAGAGACACTGCTTTCTTTTAAATCAAGGCTCCAGTTCAACTTTGACTCAACCATGCAGAGGCCTTTACTGAATCTGTGCAACAAGGATTACAACAAGGATTTGATTACACTCACCAATACAGCTGGTGAGTGTATTGTGACAACATAGTCTTCATATATTCTGCTTTGATTCCAAGTTGGTTACTGGATAGAGAGGTCAGCCTCACAGTAATTAAACTGTAGTGTGGGCTGCTGTTTGACGAATGGTGTCAACAATGTTTCTCCCCATACGAGATATTCCATGACACTGGCCTATGCTTGAATGAGGTCAAGATGTAAAAACTCACACAATGTTGGACTTTTCCATGCACAGTTCAGTGGTGCCAAAAGAGTTGGTGTTGCAGTCAATCGTCAATCGTTCCACTAGCATGTGTTTGTAGACTTGCCATTTAATGGTTGGTTGCTGCTTGTATCGCTTTTTTCGGATGGTGTCCTTTCTAATCAAACATTGTTGAGCAATTCTAAGACTCTGACAGTCACCACAAATGAAAAACCTTGAGTTTGTTCAAGTTTTGTTTAAGAATGGTCCAGATCTAAATTAGTTAGAGAGGGATAGACAATATCAGCGTGTTGAAAAGATACATCTTGGTCCTTGGGGGAAGAAGGGATCTGACGATAAAGACATGGGTGCAATGCAACTGTTGATCTCAACTGTTGAAGTTGGTTTTTCTATTCCACCACTGAGCTAACACATTTAAACTTTCGGACCGATTCAAACTGAACACCCTTGAGATAGACTGTGCACGGTGAGTGTGCTACAAGAATATTCCAGGATGTTTTCCAGGATGTTCTGCTTTCTAACAGAAGCAGTGGGGAGCACTAAGGAGCAGGGCAGAGGAAAGAATGGAGGTGGGACAGGGGCAATAGG
The DNA here is from genome assembly GCA_014839685.1 of Anableps anableps. Classification (NCBI taxonomy): domain Eukaryota; kingdom Metazoa; phylum Chordata; class Actinopteri; order Cyprinodontiformes; family Anablepidae; genus Anableps; species Anableps anableps. The sequence continues at coordinate 25,814,198 of CM026082.1, read as the reverse complement.
ACAAAAACATAAAGAAATGGCCTCATTAGAAGTAGAAATATTTACAGTGACATTTAGTAACACAGGGAGGATGTAGGAATAAATATTCAGGACGTTACCGGGAAGCAGTGAGGGTTTCTCAGGGGCAGAAGGATGGTGAGAGTGATGGCTCCTGAATTAATGATGAGGAAGCCTCCTGTCTGTCTCTATCTGTGCATATGGGGCTGCATAAGTGTCTGCACATGTGATAGTGTTTATCTGCAAATGTGTGTGTGCATCATGAGTTCAAACACTCAAACACACATTTAGCTCAGTCTTGCAGCACACCAATTTCCCATCATCACTGATGGAAATTACCCAATCCTAGATACCTAATCAAGCGATCTTTTTTCTTTTTCTTTTTTGGAGACAGATTCACAATTGTCTCTGATGCTTAATTACATTTTTGGAAAGCTATGGAGCAAACCGTTTGGCAAATTCTCATTTTTGGCATGGATATGTTTTTTTTTTCGTTATCAGTTGGGTTAATTTTCAATCTTCCACATGATTTTTTTAACTTCTTCTTTCCAGGCTGAGATGATGAATATTGTGCTGCTCATCATCAAACGTGCAGGGAGAAGCCCCGGAGATCGGGGCAGGGAAGGGAAGAGAAGGAGGGGGATGTAGATCCGGGAGGGAACTGTCAGGAAGAAATGCTATGTAGGTCAATGAAGAATTGCACTGGGATATTGCCTCCTCAGCTCACAGTCTTGGAAGCTGATTTGATTTCCGGTGAATCCATCCGACTTGAATTATGAGAGATTACCCTGCTTAAAATCACCTTGGTGACTGCTGCAGAAGCTCCTGAACATCATCTCAGTAAATACTTCTAGTCTGTTCAAGTTTACGCTGCACCTTACTATGGGTGGTGAAGATGTTGCCCTCAGAAACGTGATGAGACAAAGGCTTGTGAAAGGTTGTGAATGTAGAAATCTAAAAGTACCATCTCTTGATTTCTGTTTATGCCTCATCCAAAAAGCAGCAATCTTCTACCTTTAAAAGTCCCTCACAAAAGCTCACATTTTCAAAGTTTTTAAGATTATACTTACACTTTAAACCTGTGAATAGTCAACAGCAGTCTTTACCTTTATTGTATTGTGGTGCTATCCTTATTTACATAATTGACAAATGATAGAAAAAAAAACTGCTTCATACTAAGCCATAGAGAAGATAATATATTCATCCTGTTGAAGAAACTGCAAATAATTTGGAGAATATGCCTTTATAATATACCACCCTGTTGCAGCCACCAATGGTGGCCCAACCAATTAGGTTTAGGAAACAATTGCAGTTTTACACTAGTTAGGATTACTTTTTCCATTAATAAATAAAAATCATCATAAAAAAGCTTTATTTTTATTCAAGTAATTAGTGTGAAAACAAAGTGAAGAAAGAAGTAATCTGAAGTTGCAAATTCTTTTTGCCAGCAAAGAATTATTTTAATGTGATTTATATGTCTGCATCCTCTAAAAGCTAATGTGCTCTGGATGCTGTTTAACATGAAACTTTGACACTCATCACATAGTTAAAAAAGACTCACACACTATTGTGTGTCACATGCTTGTGTTTGATGATCTGACTTTAGTCATCTGCTGAGATGCTGGTATATTTTAAGTTATAAGGCTATTTTGGGCCACCTACTTTCATACCGTTTGTACCAAAATGTATTATGAAGTTTGGAGAAAAGACATCCAAATAAGATGCATTTATTAATATGTTTTTGGGGGGTTGTACCTTATATAGGGACTTTGTAATGCCCTGAAGGCAAAGACATCTGGATGTAGATGTTTAGCCTAATTGTCCTACTTGTCCTGTCTTCTGTGCTGCTGCATATCCAGGACATAATGGAAAAGGAGAGCTTTTTTCTAAAGAAATAAAATTTTGGTAAATATAATGAAATAACAAAAAAAACATTACACTGAAAAAAAATGAACCTTTTGAAAATTGTTTTTTGGACAAAAGAGGGGATAACTTGATTCAGCTGTGGTGTTTAAGGAAATCAGTCTCCTGGACAGTGGGAATTTTTGAGACGGATGTTATTGTTTTCTGCCCAGGGTGGCTCTGCCAGGGGCAGAGTGGGGTGGGCTGGGTGGTGTGCAATGACCAAAAACATGAAAAGCTGCACCCAGATGGAGTCACTTTATTTCATACCTGTGATGTAAACATTAAGAAAATACAGTAATAAATCACAAATAACCCAGATATTTTCTGAATTGAAGATCAGGATTCAGTGCTAATTAAAGGGCTACTTCAGTGTTTGTATGAAAACCACAATATATTAACTGGTCATTAACTGGATTATTCAACAGTGATTATAGTTGGTCTTACATGAAGCTGTCTGTCTGTCCATTCATCCCATTCTCTTGATAAAATAAACAGTAGATAATATAATTTTGTTTTCTTAGGCAGTGCATGTGTGTTTGGTTGTGTGTGGGGGCAAGAAGAAAGACTTGCAGCGCGCTGCATTTATACAAGAACCACCACTGGTCAGAGGTTTTTATGCTTTTCATAATGAGCAACTGATTGTCCTTTCTCATGGACTTCCAACATCTGAGTTCCTCATTTAGGTGATGAGCAATCAGGTGAATTTTCAAATGGAAATTAAAAGCACTTTCAAGACCCAGAGCTGATAGCAAAGGTGGTATCCCAACCTCTGATTACAAACGATGAGACTTTTTTTTTTTTTTTTTGCTAAAAGCAAGCTTAAATGTGCTGACAGGTGAAAATCATGGCCCCTCCTTACTATCCACTCTTTGTTTGGTCGCAGTCATCTTACAGGGTGGTGAACTTAACTGCCTCTTCAGCCCTCTGGCGTCACAGGGGGGTTAAAGGAACAACAGGGTAAGAAACTGAGCCTGAAACAGCAGCAGTGTTAGAATAAAGCCCTGAATTCTGGTAATTAAGAGGAGGAAATCCCAACAGTGGTGGACTGAGCTCCGAAGGTAAAGACGGCCTGAAACGGTGAGAAGGGCTGGTGAGGAAGATGAGACACTCGCCTTTGTACAGTTTGTAAATGTGTTTGTAATGCTGGAGGGTTGGGAGGTTCCTTTATTAGTTTCTATGTTCGCTCTAAGAAATAGAACGCAATCATGAAATATGTGCCTCATTATCTTTGGATTTTTTTGTGACATTTTTGAACATGTTGTGTATACCTCTTATATTTCTGTCATCATCATTAGATCTGACAGTTGGCATGGAGCCAGTGCTGATGTACCCCAGTTCAACATGACACCACTGTTGTTCTATTGTTGGATTATTTACAGAAGACGGTCAGGATGTGACTAAAGCGCCTAAGCCACTGAGTTCATAGAGAACTAGCTGATATTTCTGTTCAAAACTCCCTTGGTCATGTGGTTGATATTGCATCATATTGTCTTCTGTATGAAAACAAACACAAATCACAAGATTGTAGTTCCCCAGGAATACAAGAGGTGGTCACGAGGCAAGGCAACCTTTTGAGTAATAATACACCACTTCTCTATTTTCTCAGTAGAAGAGAAAGACTGTTCAACAAGAAGCAAACCAACACATCTGAAGTGTCATATTAAATTTATTTGTATCAGAAACCTGTGAAACAAAAGTAAAACCACACATGTACTTTACTAAGTAATATGGATTGAAATACTGAATTAGAAAGAAAAAAACTCACCAATATGATTAAAACCAAAAGTGCCCAGGTTCTCCTGCACTGTTCATTATGGCACCTTTAGAAAGTAGCAAAATAGAACAAATATTCTGCTTAAGCCCTGTTTTGACTGCCTACTGTTGTTACTTTTTGTCATACAGTGCTGTTTCCTAAAAAGAATAGCTGTTTCATGTGTTTGCTGGATATTAATATTGGAAAACACAGCAGAAAAACAAAATCTTCAGCTTCTTTTATGTTGCTTGTTTCAGTCTTGCTGTGTGTTGTTTGCCATGGTCTGTAGTTTTCATATTGTAATATCTGAGAGAACACATTTAGTGGACCAGCTGGATCATTTGGACCACTGAGTCATATTGAACTGGTCTACTTATCTCTGTTGGCTTTTGTATTTTGGTTTCTTGTCTGTTGGACATCTTCATTGTCTTCTAATAACTAGCTCGAGGAATGAGGAAGAGAAATTGTCCAACCATGCTGGAGTCTGATGTGTCTGTTTTGGATAACCAAGTCCAGCGTTTGCTGTTGTTGTCTTTGCAATATGTGGCTTGAAGACTAAAATCTTAGAGTGTGTGATGTTCTGTTCTCTTACCAGCAGTAGAAAAATCTGTGGAGGGATCGAAAGATAAGGGTGATGGCAAGGAGGCCTTCCAACCTCAAAGACTTGAAGAAAAATCATCAAAATATAAATAGAAACATCCAAAAAAAGCTGTTTTCTATGAAGGGTTTGATTGCTGGGAAACCAAAAAAGCTTTTTCTATTGATAACTGAGAATGAAATGAAATAAGTTTTCCAAATGCCTTTTTTTTTAAATAAAATTGATTATCTTTCAAAATTGATACTTTATTATCCTTCGAGAGATGTGTGGTTGGTTGAAAATATTTTAAATCTATAACTGCCACGATGTGTATGATTAATTTGGATCTATCGTAACTGTACCTATTATGATCTCCAGCTAATGTAGTCTGCAAATTTTTTTGAATAGGTCAACAAATTCCATGATATGAGCATCGCATATACCGCACATAAGGTGCCACTGTGGCAAAATTTACATAGGTGCTGTTATGGAAGTTCTAGAAATGACCTTAGCTCTGTGAGAAGAAGACTAATCAATCATGTCTTTGAGTCAAAACTGAGTGCAAAGGCCAGAAGCAGCTGCTTTACTCTTAGAACTAATTGTTCACATAGAGTTCAAGACATTTCTGTTTCACAATCATAACTATAAATATCACACAAGCATATTAATGATGTAAATATAACATTAAAAAAAGGTTCTTTCACAGCGCTTTTAAATGTTTCATAACAGTGAGCTAAATAACATTACTTATCCTCATGCTGGGCTCTGTCTGCAGTGAGGAAAATTACGTCACCTTGGTATGCCAAATGATTGGAGTGAAGCTGAACTTAATTTTCGATTATCCTAGCTAATAATTATTGACCACTTGGAGGCACTCAAACTGCATAGCTAACTGAAATTTCATCCCCAGATAGTCAGGCGATCATTGGGTATGGAAAAGAAAAAAAAAATTTAAAAAATGAAAGAAAACAAATAAGCAAGAAAAAAAAAAAATGAAATGGTGATGTCACAGCAAGACATAACACACTGTAAATACAGTACACACAATATATGTAACCCAGGTATGGTGCCAAGTTTTTTGATATTTAGCTTTCTTTTCTCACATTTAGTGCACTTTCATCACATTTAAAATGGAAATGTCTGAAAAACTGTCATATATTACCATGTCTTCATTTCACAAAATTTTGTCAAATCTAAATGTTAAATTTAAATCTAAATATTATATCTAAATTTAAATATTACATCCAAATCTACATGCTAAATCTCTATATGAATGTTAAATTTATATCTAAATGCTAAATCTAAATCTAAATGTTAAATATAAATATAAATCCTAAATATTATGTCTATATGTTAAATCTAAATGTAAATCTAAATGGTAATTTTAAATCTTAAATCTTTGAGTTAAATGTTTGGAAGACATGCAAATTAACCACGCCCCTCCAATTACTCTCGGTATTTGTGACCTCGCCCATAACCTTTCAACCTGAATGCTGGCTGTGTTTTGTCGGTTATGTTATTAACACTACTTGCACATTAGTTTTTCAGTTATGTTATATTTGGAGAGTAAACTACTTGTTTTAATTCATACGGTCAAGTATTTCCCTAAAGAGATCTGGTAGCAGGCAGGGCTCTGAATGACCGGTGAAACATGGTGAAGCCCAATATGGCCGCCACCCTGAGTCACTCCAGGCAGGAGAGGCTGAAGGAGCTGCTGGTGTCTGAGATGCTCTTTAGACTGCATTTCACCTGGGATCAAGCCCATCATTGATGGTATGTTAAATGATTTTCTTTAAGAATTTTATATATATATTTGGAAGTGTTCTGAACACAATTTTCTTTCAATAACAAGGTCCTACAAGGTAATATCGATGCGAACAACAACAATCCCTGGATAAAAAAAATACTATCTGAAGTACAGAAGTGGGTAGAGTAACCAAAAATTGTTCTCAAGAAAGAGAACCTCTACTTCAATATACATTTTACTTGAAAAAATGTTTGGTGAAAAGAGTACATATGTACTGAGTAACTCAACACCTGATTTTATATTTATAAGTGGTCATCAGACATACAAAAAATATGAAGTTTGGTGCAAATTCTGGCATTTTGAAGACTAGTATTAAAACATATATACAAATAACTAATTACAAAATAACACATTTAGGCAGAAGAAAAACCTTTTCTCAACACAAAACTTATGAAACCAATGCTTACAGTAGGTAGGTAATATAGATTTATATTTATGTTTAAGATTTAGATTTAGCATTTAGATTTAGCATTTAGATTTAGATTTAACATTTAGATTTAATATGTAAATTTAGATATAATATTTAGATTTAGATTTAACATTTAGATTTAGCATTTAGATTTAGATTTAACATTTAGATTTAGCATTTAGATATAGATTTAACATTCATATAGAGATTTAGCATGTAGATTTGGATGTAATATTTAAATTTAGATATAATATTTAGATTTAGATTTATAATTTAGATTTACTGAAATTTTGTGAAATGCAAACATGGTAATATATATTTAGACATTTCCATTTTAAATGTGATGAAAGTGTGCTAAATGAGAATAAAAGTAAGCTAAATATCACATCATTGCTAACTTCTCCACTGTGCAGCCCAATGTGAAAACCTTGTATCCTTTTTCCTCTACTTTCTGTTGTTGTATCACACAAAATTACAATAAAATACTTTGCAGCTTGACAAAAGTACAAAATTGTTGTATATGTATGAACACTTTTATAATACATTGTAAGTAGTTATATTCTGTTTAAAGAGCCCAATTGCATACAAATCTGAACTATCTTTTTAATAGTACATTTTTGAAAAATGTTGCCAGTTAAATTTTCAGCAGTAGGCATCATATTTCAAATGCTTGTGGAAAGTTAAAATGTGATTCATCTATGTGGCTCCTCAAAACTGTAATGAAATTCATTGTTTCAATGTTAACCATATTCAAGGAGCACCAACCCTTAAATATCACATAGAGCACTGCCGACATTACACATTGTTAGATTAGGACCTCTTGTCCGAGACTAAGCTACAGAATAACAACCAAGCCAGACATGCAGCCAGCCCTATCAAATAGTATCATCCGCCACATAAAGAACTAAGAGTTCTGTGACAGATGGCGGCCCCCGCGGTGTCCTGATCTCAGTATTGTTGAGTCAACATTCTAAAGAGACTGAGACGTCAGATTCAGAGACTAAATGTGGCAACTTCTCCAAAATTCTTGGCAGAAACTTTCTGCTTAACAAGCCCAAAAAATTGTGCACTCATGATCTCAGACTGTACTGCAGTTATAATGAGAAAGGTACTCAACCGAGGTACTGATTTTACTGTCTAATCTGTGACAATAGCTGACAAAAGTATTGACATTGCTATATATTTGAAGTATACAATGAACATCACAAATGAGTCTGAAAACATGTATGCGATGTGCTGTGATGTGTGTGCGAGAACGTTTTTAAGAGAGACCAAAAAGGGCAGGAAACTAGATTATTGTGATGATCAGAGAGGTTGTGGAGCAACGTGCAGGCTTGTTAAATCTATGTGGAGGAGAAGAAACAAGGTATCCATGGCGATGTTACAGTCTTTAACATGCAGCAGCTGTTTTGGGATAATCAGGTGTGTTTGCTTTCATCTGCAAATCAAACTGTTCACATAATCTTGTTAAATCGCTGCTTGTTTACCGCGTGTCAGGTTGTGTATGTCACTCTCACAGATCTGCAGCTACACTTCTAGATTCCAGTGAAAATCTGAAGAAATTATTATAATTGTGACATACACGAAGATTTAATTATTGTTTTTCAACAAGTTGTTTCTCATCCTCACAATCATTAGCTTAAAGTTAGCTAACAATAGTGTCACTAATCTATTTTTATGGATTTTATAGGACATACCAACACAAAGTAGTGTATAATTGTGACGCAGAAGAAAAAGGAAGGTTTTTCAGAAGATTTTACAAATAAAAATCCAAAATGTATTTATGTTCATACTTTGAAGAATCACCTTTTTCTGCACTTAGAGCTGCAGCCCTTTTGATGATGACTGCATGCATAGCAAGCAGATCAAGAAACTAAAATATTTTCCCAATCTTCCTCACAAAATAGATAGAGAGAGTCTGTAAAACCAAATTTCAAGTCCTGAAACAGATTGAATTTCAGTCTGGGCTTTGACTGGGCCATTTTAATACAATTATGCTTTTTCTAATGATTCCTTTGTAGCTCTGTCTGTTAAAAGTTTGAAACGGGAACTTATCAAAATTTGTGTAAACTCTGGCAGGTTTTCAACCTTGGCTGCCTTGTATTTGGCTCCATCCAGCTTTTAATCAACTCTGTCCAGCTTCTCCATCCCTGCTCCACACAGCACCACACAGCATGATGCTCCCACCACTATGTTTCACAGTAGGGATCGTATGTTCAGTTTTTTGCCACACATAGCATTTTACATGTAAGCCACAAATTTCAGTTTTGGTCTCATCTGAGCAGAGCATATTCTACCACGTTTGCTGTGTCTTCTACAGAACTTGTGGCGAATTGCAAATTGGATTTCTTGTGGCTTTTCTTCAATGATGTCTTTCTTCTTACCACTATTCCACGAAGACCAGATTGTAAAGAACACAGCTAATAGTCTTTCTATCAACAGATTCTTCCTCCACTGCAGCTCCTCCGAAGTTGCAATGGACCTCTTGGCTGCTTCTTTGTTTAATGCTTTCCATGTCAAGCCAGTCAGCTTAGGTAGACCGCCATGTCTTGGTTGGTTGGAGAGGTTAAATCAAACATAGGGGACTAGAGGTATCAGAGTAAAGGGGGATGACAACACATACATATTTTACTTTTCAAATTGTTTTCACTGGCATATATCATTTTCCTTCCTCTTTGTGGTTTTGCACAATTCTTTGTTGGTCTTCCACTTCAAATCCCCCCCAAATACCATGAAGTTGTGTGAATTAACAGTAAATTGGCGAAATCTAAAATATTCTAGGGGTATGAATTCAATGAAAGGGCACTGGCACCTACATCTAGGCATTAAATAGCTAAACTGCATCTGGATCTTGCCATCTCTTGGTGCCCTCCTCATCCTCCCCTTGTCCATATCAGCACAATAGAGTTGTTATCCTGACTGCAAAGTGCTGCCGTCAGTGCAAGAACAAACTAACTCCATTTCCCCGTGTCAGAGTGCAGCCCTGAGAGAAACCTACATGTCCACTGAGACAAATAGAGATGGACAGCGAAAGAGAAAAAAGGAGCTGGACAGAGACTGAGGGGGGAGAAAAGACAAGCATGGAGGAAGAGAGGCAGGATGGGGACGAGACAGAAAATATTAGAAATATTTGGGAGTCGGTCACAGCGGAAGGGTCAGTGGATGAGAAATGTACAATAAAAACAGTGAATCAAGTGTGAGCGATGGAGCAGGATGAAAAGCAAGAGATGGACGAGACATTCGTTGCAGCTGAAAGCAAAGAGCCCGAAAAAGAAAATGAGGGAGTGGGAGATAAAGAGATTTGGAGTTGGATGCAGACAGAAACACAGTCGCAGATAAATGAATGTTGACAGGGTGAGTTAAAAAAAAATGTAATTGGATGCAGACAGAAACAGAGCTAGAGACAATGAGAAAGTGAATCAGAGGAGTACACTGTGACCACATCTCTGCATGATTCGCAGCTAAAGGGAATAGCTGGGCTGATCTTGAAGGAAAGTGCTGTGAAATTACTTTTGTTATGAATGTGATCCAAGAAAAAAATGAATTTAAATAATAGCTAAACTGAAATGTCCTTCATAGTACTCTAATCATTGCAAATGTTAACCAGACCATTTATTAGTTTTTTCTAAAATCTAGTAGAAATATATATATTTTTTAAAATAGTGATTGTTGGTCTACTGTACCATTATTGTCCAAAAAGTACTAAAAAATAACCAGTTTGTGCACTGTTACTATACTTAACAGTGAGGTTCTGGTAAAAGGTTATTAGCAGTTAATATCATACCTGTGGTAGATGAAGAAGAAGTCTTTGTGTCTTCTTTTAGTATATACCCTGATCAGTTGTTCCTTACAACTACCGGAGTCTCAAAAATGTCACAAGTGATGTAGGCAACTACAGATCTCTTTTGAAAATGTCACTGTGACTGCGGATGCAAATCTGCAAGAAAACAGGCAGAATCTGGCATAATGCATCTTTGCTCTCTTGTCTTAATATTATCATACATAGCCCAAGATAAATACAATTAACAAACCAATTCTAAAAAGTAATGTGCATTGAGATGTCATTTAAAACATAATTAATAGATATTTACACAGGAGGTTGGAAACAGTGTACTACCAGTGATTGTTCTGTAGGAAACATAACAGAAACAGACTATTTAAACCATTTCAGGTAAATATTAATGTGTAATGAGAACAGTACGAACACCACAGCCCAGGAAAGGTTAAATGGATTTTATTGAAACAAAGGTGAATCTGCAACTAGTCAGCAACAACTTCTTGGGAGTGCCTTTCAGGTCAGACTCTATTGCCATTTATTGACTAAAATGCAATAAAAGGCAATGTAGATTAGGAGGACTGTGTAAACAGGAAGTAATAGTTTACTTGCCAGAGGGGGTCTCCCTGGAGCTAGTCTTCGGAGTCATGCCTAATGAAGACCATGACGATGTTGACTCCTTGGATGTATAACAGATAAAGAAATAGATCTGTCCATTCATTGGGGCTTGTTTCTCCCACAGGACCATACAGAGATGGTGACTACATGCTATTGATCACTCCTTACTACCTTGGTTCATAGCTCCGTTTGTGCCTGCTTGAGAATTTCACCCAAGAAGTTATTTATTTGTAGCTTTTATGATTTTTTTTTTTCCTCTCAACATAGCACAAAGTTTATTTATACATTTTTAAAGCTCAGTGATTTCTAATCTGTCCACATGAACACACTCAAAAGGCTTCCCTGGGACAGACCTGTGTTGCCACCTGTTTATTATTAGCAAATTAGTCCATTTCCCACAGGTCAGGTGAGTCAGCACAGGAGCAGAAATGTTGGATAAAATGACACAAAATGCAAAACAGTCTAAAAAGATCAAAAGGCAAATGAGAACATAAAGGGTAGTGCAAAAAGTAGCAGTGAATAGCAAAGCAACAGTGTTCCTGCAGTCATCTTCAGGCTGCAGCAAAAGTTTTTTGGTAGCTCCATGGATCCAGTTATGGACAAAATAAAATGCTAAAACACAGCTATTGTCTATGGCAATAAAGCAGTGAATTTACCAGGCATTTCCCAACAATCAGTATTGGGTGTAAATGGACCAAGAGATGGAAATACCTGCTAAGCCCTTTTGAGATATTTAAGACGGTACAAATTCACTTTGGTCTTGGCCCCTCTCAGACTAGCCATTAGTGCCAGCCTCTAAGGCCAGTTAATATGAAAGATAATGAAGATGCTATCAGCGTTATCTGCTGCAGCTAAAATAACTGCACATAACTTTTTCACAGAGCTGCACTTAAAAATCCTGAACTTTCTCTTTAAAGGTGGTTTATGCAGTAAGGCAGCATTGTAATTTAAATTTGCTTGAACTGCAAAGTTATGAAGCAAATATGGGCAAAGGTCCCCAGTTTGTGCATAATTATAATAACTAGAATCACAGAAAGATTTTAAATGATGTTCCTTATAGAACATGGACAGTGCTTTTTTCCCTTCTTTTGTGTTCTAGAGTTCCAAAAAAATGCTAAAACATTTCATTCCCACCAGATACTGAGGATGATGTCTACATTAATGGATCATTACAATTCAGAGGAAGAACGTTCTGATAATGGCAAAAGCAGTGGTCTCCAAAACACTCCCTTAAAACAATAATGCAGAAAAAAAACAAAACAAATAGAGCTCCATTTTGAGTTTGGTTTCTATTGTAGCGAGCAGTAAAGGGCAAGATGAAAGCCTGCCAAGTTAAAAGCCTCAAACAGTTCTCAAAAAATTCCATTTTGGATTTCAAATGTGAAATGTCTCAGTCTGTTTGACCAAAAAGTCTGCAAGTTGACAAGATGCAAAACAGGTTCACTTTGCTAAATATTTGTGATTGTGTCTGCAGGTCCCATTTCAGCATACAGTATTTGTTTTATGTTTGATATTGTTAACTGAGTCAAAATCTACAAATATTTGAATGTATACATTCAAATATACATTCAGAAATAAATATTTTAGTTTATATAGATTTAGTGCATTTTCTCACTTGAAATGAAAGCAAAAGTTGTTTTTCAATTTAGTTTCATTGTGAAAAGTGTAAAAAGACAGAACATCAACCAAACATCCAGGAAAGAAACATTACAAAGTAAAATGGGTCTGTAGGGTAAAATGGGTTCCGGAACGTCAAAGGCCTCAGGGGTGCCTCCTCCTCCTCCAGACTCCTATATATATATAAAACAATGAGAGAAAAAGGTGGAGATGATTGTGTTGAATGTGTCTTAATTTAGGAAGTTTGAGTGTAAATCAGTTAAATTAAGTAAGTGAATCACTGATCAATATTTTTGAACTATATTTGCTTGAAGATTTTTGCTTGATGATCCTTATGATTTTGATGCATTGATATTTTCCCGATGATTTTCATGTGTATATGCTTGATGATTTTGCTCAATGATTTTGATGTTTTTGATGATTTTGCTGTATACTTGATTAATGTTTTTATGATATGAAGCACTTTGAACTGCCTTTCTGCTGAAATGTGCTGTACAAATAAACTTAACTTACAAAGAGTTAAAAATGACTTTGCATGTCGTTGAGTGAAACAATAATTACATCCCATACAACCCAGAAAGCTTGGTGATGGTGTTTTATGTCATGGGCTGGGGATGATCATAAGAAAGATTAGGGGTCCAGACCACAATTACACACTAGGAGCCAGACAAAGGACAGACAGACAGTGTACAAGCAGGAGAGTCAGCGGTAGTGCCGAGTTTCTAAACACGTATATACATGTTGTGACTGGTTCTCAGCAGAAATATCCAGGGAAGCTCTGAGGTAGAATTGATGTAAGTTCAAGTCAGTCTTTACTCAGAGACTGGAGACAAGAAGAATATTCTAAACTGGCAAAAGTATTTCTTTCACCCATCCAAATCTTTATATTCAAGTCTTCTGATCAGTTTTATTACCACATGGGTATAAAATCTAACTCCTAGCCATGTAGACCTGGTTTTACAAACAATTGTTAATGAACTGGCCATTTTCACAGGGTCTGTGAATTCCATCATAGTATCATGATAGAATGCAGAAATTCCAGGTGTGACTTTATTTTTTGCTTCTAAATATATCTTAGTCAAATGTTAGTGGCATTTTAACAAAGCTGAAGACATTGGGAACTACAGCAACTAAGTCACAAAGTGCTAGGCCATGTGACATTACAAAGTAGAGTCAACGGGTGGTGAGGCACATAGTTCGAGGTGGTCACCAAGTCTCAGCACAAGAACTTTGCGTAAACAGCCTCATTGAGTCTTAAATCACCAAGCGCAATACAAAGGGTTGGATGCAGTGCTATAAAGCAAGCAAGGCTCGTAAGCACATGGATAATCAAGTTTGGTGTGCAGGAACTTGACTTGCCTGTACAAACTTACCTCACCCTAAAAGAACCCCTTTGAGATGAGTTAGAGTGGAGACGAAGAGTCCGGCATTCTCATCAACATTAGTGACTGACCTCACAAATGCTTTCCTGGGAATATGTTAAAAGAAACAAACAAAAAAAAAAACAAAACAACAACAAACACTGTTACGGCTGCTGTCTTAAGGTCCTGTGTGTTTTGTTTAAGTATGTAAATTTAAGTGTGCGGATGACCTTCCGTGATTAGTGGATCCAGAAGAAAAACAATACAGATTGGTAACCTAAGTGGAGCTGATGTATAAGAAGTAGCTACCGCAGACTACCCGTTAGTCATCCTCTGCTCATCCCAACCTTCCACATTTTTGCCTGTGCAGTAACTTTGTAAGACTCATGTTAAATTGAGGAGGTTGAAGGGGTGGACTGCATTTTATTTGAACAGCATTCAGTTTTTATGCTCCACTAATCTGGAACAAACTTCCAGAAAACTGCAAAATATGCTGAAGCACTGAGTTTCTTTAAATCAAGGCTAAAAATCCATTTGTTTAGAGCTGCCTTTGTTAAATAGCTGGGACATCAAACTTTTATTTATCTGTTTTTCAATCTGTCATTGCTTTCTTTTATTTTGCCACTGTAATGTAATGTTTTGCTATTTTAAATCATATAAAGCACTTTGAATTACCCTGTTGAAATGTGCCACACAAATAAAATATCCTTCCCTTGCCATGTGTATGAAAGCAGATGAGGGATATCTTGGCAATAAAGCGTACCTGGATACATGAAGGAAACAGATAGTGGATTTAATGCAACTAAAAGTCGACCATCACTTGTTGACATGATTTCCTGCCAGTTTTCTTATGCTATGAGGCTCGATCAGGATCATGTGTATGAGCTGTTCCACAAGCAGTTTTGGACTCACAGGTGATGAACCAGCAAGAAAACAAGAAGAAAAACACAATAAATACAGAGGTAGTGCTTATAAGTAAGCAAACTTACAAGTTCAGAAAGATATCTAATAAATCTTAACCCCACTGTAAAGGACAATGAAAGATGATGCATACAGTGGACACCCTTGGTCTCCAATCGCTCATATGACAACAAATCTACAACCATCATTTATCAATAGCCTATGCAACCATACAGGAAAAGTTATTACTGTTGAACACCACAACAAGAAGTTTAACAAATGGCACTTTACAAACAAAACTTTTTGTTGACCTAGGCTACAAGAAGTAATGATTTCTCCCGGGTTTGATGACAGCTAAGATAGATGAAAATATGTCTTAGTGGTCAAACAATCTAAGCTGGTGTGCATTTTTACAAGCAGCCATTAGGTTTTGCAGTATTTATAAGAACTATGTAGGCTTCTGTTTTCATCAGATGAGATAAACAGTTTAGATAAATAATTTGGAAATACTGCATCCACTGCTTCACGGGCTTTTTAAGCACAGGAGGCTGTTATCAGAAAGCAAACCTACGTTGTTCCTGGTAAATACCAGCTCTCTGAGGCATGGAGCCCGGAGAAGCACATGTTTATTAGTACAGACCTCCCACACATGTCACACCGGCAACTAAGTAGTTTCACAATGTTTTTTTTTTTTTTTTTTTTTTTTTTTTTTCACCATTCTCAAGATAGCAGGAGAGTTGGCCAATATGGCCTGAAAAACACAAACACAGGCTGACATATTCCCCACTCTTAAAAGCAAACCGGAGATAGCGGCACAGAGACAGAGAGAAAATAAAGGCACTCAAAGCTGCACACAGGCCTCTCCTTCTCTATTCTAATTTTCCACAAAGACTCATGAAATCATCCTCCAAAAAGGAAGCCAGGCCTGTTTCCTTGGACGGTGGACAAAAGCAACAACTCACCACGGCTCCTCCACTCATATTTTATAGTTAATTATAAAGTGCTTGATGAGAGGATGCTGTCTTAAAAGGCCAAATGGATCAGATTGCTGCGACAAAGCAGTGTTCACAAACCAGACATATGGCTGGGTGTAATTGCCACAAGGTTTCGGCGAAGCACTTTAAAAACGGGGCCCTGGCACCACAATACACAAACAACACACTTGATCTCAACATATTGCCTTCTTGTTAGCTGCTACTTTAATTTGCAATTGGACACATGATCATTTCAGGCTCTGTTGATTTTCAAACAGAACCCCCCTCCTCCATCTCCCCTTACCCTTCAGCTTCACTGAAATGAATCAAATGCCACACTACGAGCTATACTATTCAGTGGCTTTTAGTGTGTCAGCTGAAATGCTCTGTTATCAGCTCGCCTGTCTGCCAGCAGCAGACTCAGGCTGACACTGTAATGTTATTGACCCCTGACCCCATTTGTTCCCTCACCAGTGCCTCATGTTTTATCAGTTTTAGTCCGTGTCTCTCCAACTCTTCACCTTTGCTGTCATCGTAATGGCCCTCAGAGGCAAACCACCCGCATAAACGCCCAGCACTACATTTATGTAGAGAGGTTATAGCTTCTTGACATACGATTGGCAATCTGTGTCCCATCACATTGTGTGGAAGCATATTCTTCCATTTTCCAAATGAGGGCTCTATAATAAACTAGTCTTCATGGTTTCCAGTCTCTGTTCTCTCTTATCCCATTATGCCGCCTCTGTCAGGTTGTCATGCTGAAGAAGTCCACCTAAGCAGACACTTAATTTGTCTTGTTTTGTTATTAGGTCTGAGGCCGGAGAGCAACCCACAAACACGTGCGTCCCCCCCCACATATCGATTTGATGTCAACAGCAGCGTGGCAGTGATGCACAGACCGCCGTCTCCTGTTTGGATTTTAGAAAAACTGATATATTTTACTGAATGTCACAAGAAACAATAGACTGCAAACAGGATGGATGACATTTAATATAGTGTTTTCTTCACATTTAAGAAATCAACACATTTGAGAGGCTGGCTGATGAGGTAATGAAGGACAGCCTGAATGCAAGAAGTTAAGGAAATCTTGTCCAGTACTTGGACGTATATTTAAAGAATAAAATCTTTACCTGTAATCTTTACAAATAATCAAATATTGAGGATAAATTGAATCCACATGTCTTCCTGGAACCATAAATGTTCAGTTTCTTTTCTGAAGACTTTATTCACTCTTGTGTTTCCATATCAAAACAGAAATCAGTCTGGTTGCCATGCTGGTTTGCTTTGGTGTTTAAACTAATGTTTTATAACTTTCTTCTTGAAATAAAGGAAACCTGAAAAAAACGACATACGAATAAGGCCATACTCAGATTAGAAACTTTCTCTGACAGGTTCAGTGAATATGAAAAGTATACCCATCCTTTAAAATTCCAGGTTTTTTGAGACTTAAAAATAAGAGATAAGTTTAAAAAAAAAAAAAAAAAAAAACTTTTCCACCTTTAATGTGACAGCTATCATGTACAGCTCAACAGAAAAAAAAATCTGAAAAATAAGAAAGGGTGCAATAGTCCGAGGGTGTGCTCACCAAATACTTTGCTGAAAAACCTTGGAGTTTCATGTCAGCATTTACTCTCATTGAGCTTCCTCTTCCCATCAGGGTTGCAAAGCCATTTCTAAAGCTTTGGGACTTTGGCAAAATATAGTGAGAACATTTATCCAAACAGAGAACACATGGGAGTCTGGTAAATCTTCCCAGGACTGCTGACCCCAAAGAACACAATCCCCTATCTCACAACTGCCAGAAAACATCTTGATCTCCAAGACTTTGAAAAAAGCTGTTCTGTGGACCAATGAGAATTTAAAAAAAGGCTTTTGGAGTGGTTTAATCAAAGTTCAGACATATATCTGATTGCTGTAGCATGACCTTAAACAGGATGTTTGTCCTCCAAAACCCTCCAATGTGTCTAAAATAAAAACATTCTACAAAAAAGAGTGGCCAAAAATCCCTCTACAGCAATGTAAAAGACTGATTACCAGTTATCACAAATGCTTGATAGTAGTGGTTGTGGACATGGGTGGCACAACCAGTTATTAGAGTGGGGGAGGCAATTACAGTTTAACATAGGGCCAGGTTGGTTTGGTTAGCATTTTCCCCCAGTAAATAAAATCATTATTTGAAAACACGTTTAGTTTTTTTCTCAGTTTCTTTTTCCGATTTTAATATTAGTTTGATGGTTTGAAACATTTAATTGTGACAAAAAAGCATAAACAAAAAATATATTAAAAAATATTTTTCATAGCACTGTAAGTTAGTTAAAATCCAACTGTTTCCACATATATTCTCAGCTGTAATGACTATACATTAATAGTTTGTCTTTGAGATAAGCGCCCCAGAGTGAACAAACCCATCCATCCTGTGTGCTGTGAAATATTTGCGCCTCCACTGACAGGACTGAACATTAAACAGACGAAAAGCTGCAGCTCAAACACAAACATAAACTGCTTAATTGACTTACTGTTACAAAAGGCAAACAATATTGGAAAATTCTGAAAGGAAGCCAAGCAAATGATCACACTACATCACATTTATGAAGCCTGGAAATTAACACGAGCTGCTTACAGTTTAGATGCTCAAAATCAATTTTTAAAAGACTGTTCTCTCGCCTGTCATTGGAGAACGTTCTGCCCATTCTTGTAATTATCCAACAAAGCAGTCAGTCAACATGTCAGTGCCAAGCCCAGTGGCCTGACAGATTCATATATTTCAGCCCTCATTGTCTGCTAAAGGTAAGCTAAGACTTCTTTTTTGAGTTGTTCTTCCAGCTGGCCATTAAATAAATTCTTATATAAGGAGCTTTTTCAGTTTGGCATCACATATTCTCCTCATCCTTTTTTACAACCTCTTTTCTTTATGCTCATCCCCCTTTTACAAACTAATTCAGCTCTTTCCAGTTCAGTTTCAG
Source organism: Anableps anableps (assembly GCA_014839685.1). Taxonomy (NCBI): domain Eukaryota; kingdom Metazoa; phylum Chordata; class Actinopteri; order Cyprinodontiformes; family Anablepidae; genus Anableps; species Anableps anableps. The sequence continues at coordinate 25,795,542 of CM026082.1, read as the reverse complement.
TCAGGGCTGGACTGGCAATCAGGCATGCCAGGCAAATTAGGCTGGCAAAAATGGCAAAAAAAAAAAAAAAAGTTACACATGAGGCCAAAATGTATCTGTAGTTGTTTTAGGATTGCACTTCTTCTAGACTCTTCTTCTGCTACCAACTGTTGAATATAAGCAGCTTGTATCTGCTCCATTTACTGTTTAAACAAAGAAATGCAGTGCCTTAATCAAGCCTCATTTATGCCTTCGTTTAGCAGCTGACACAAAAGAATTTGACTATGACAAACATACATTTCATGGGGTGTCCAGTGTCATTCTTCAATGCCCGGTGTTCTGCATATTTTAGTTCTTTCCCTGGTTCAACACACCTGAATCAAATAATAATTAACTAGCAGGCTTCTGCAGAACTTTTAGATGCTGAGGAAGTAGTTGTTGGACCATTTGAAGAGGCTGTGTTGGAGCAGAGACACATGACTGGAGCTGGACACCCATGAAGAGAGATATAGTGAAGAGAGAGATTAGTTGATAAATAGTAACATTGTCATATCTACACAGTTGCGTGCAGGAATGTGTGTGCAGTGTGTGTGTGTGTTTGTGTGGTTCCAGCTGCACTTCATCAGCGCCAATCAGGGAGAAGTCCTGAGAGGAGCAGATCCCCTGAGGCAGACGTCACATTGTTTTCTCACTCACCAGTGGTAATCAGGCCTCTAGTTTGGACTTTCATGTTGTGAAGAAACTTTTACTTACCTGGGTCTCTCTTCCTTCCTGGTCAGCCTGCTTCCTCCGTGGATGTCCGATCCTGGCTCCTCGTTTTCACAGTCTGCCATTAATCCTTCCGAGACCACCTGCTGTTAGTGTCCTCCCTGCTCCTCCGACCTCCTCTCTGGAGCCACCAACCTCACCGCCAGTGTCCTCCCCCCAACGCTGAGTCCGTTTCCTGCATACTGGAAAACAAACGGAGAGACCTTCCTCAGTTCATTGCTCACTGCTCCTGCCACTCTCAGCTTTTGTGGATTGACTCACCTCCTCAGGATCTTCTACTCCAAGCCTACAGTGAGATACTTCTGTGCTCCCATGATCCTCCTGCTGTCTCGAAGAGGAAAAAATGAACTTGTCTTGTCTCCTCCATAGTGTGAACCCGGACTGCTCCCCTACTGCTTTTATCCATTCTCAATTCAACTTAAATAAACCAGATTCAAACTTTTCCTTTGTGTCTGTAATTGTGCCTGCACCAGAGTCTCATTGTTACTGTAATCATAAGGATCTTGCATTACCTGACTCACATACTGTTCGAGCTTTTACCTCTTCAGGTAAACACTACAGAGTCATTCATTGCAAAAGCAACCGTTTTAAATTATCCTGTCTCCCAACTTCCATTTTTCTTATTAGTTCTCTTATTTTTCAGGATGAACCAATATGAAAATTTGGACCCATATCGATATGTTTTATTTACTGAAAAGATACTGATATGTTAAAAAATGACAAATATCAGCAGTTACCGATGTTAGTGCCAACATATTGTGCAACCCTTTCTTTTTTTTCCCTATTTATTTGTTTTATATGACAACATCTATGAAGTTGTGTTGGTATGTGCAACAGTTTCTATTCATTTACTTTTTGGTGTAATTTTATTGTCCCTCATTTCATGCCATGTTTTAGTACGGCTGCCTCATTTTGTAGAAATTTGTCTGCACTGTGACGTTTTTGTCTTATTGTAATGTGTTTGTATGTTTTGCAGTTTGTACCACCACCCTCAACAAATTTCCCTTAGGAGACAAAAAAAACATATATCTTGTCTTACACTGGCAAGCCAGTGAGGGAGGCACTGACTGTAAGACAGCAGTGAGGTCATAATGTGTAGTCAGCATTATCACTTTGCCATTTTTTTTACTTTGAATCTTTTTATAGAATACAAATTGGCTGCTACATTATTGTGCTAAGATTTAGATTTATTCATCTATGTAGCGAAGCCTGCTGAGTAAAAAAAATTTAGAAATGGACCTGATAATTCCTTGAACTTAAACTGTTACTCAAATAGAGTATGTGTATTAACAATACTTTATTAACATTAATATAGGACATAAACATGATTATGTGGTATTTAGCATCAGTATGTTTTAGTTACACAGCCAAATTTAAATCTAAAACAATGTCAACATGATAACCGGAGACTTCAGTGGTGTTAGTTGATTGAAACACTAACCTTTGTAACAAATACACTGATCTTGTAAATAAAATAGCTGTGTGTCTAATTATAGTTCAATAAAGGAAGCATACCCACCTTTCTATTACAATGTATCTTCATTTGTGATTGGAACACCAAAATCCCTTTGTTATTTTTACACTTTTCTAGAGACATAATACCTCTAAATGCACCCTGGAATATAAAGAGTGCATTTCTCCCATCTCCTTACATTTTTCAAGCCACCTGTCAGTTCTGTTAAACTACAGTGGCTCCAAAACATGTGCACACCCCCAAACTGAAAAAAAACAAACAAACAAAAAAACCCCCCCTAAAAACATAAATAATTTCCCAACTTCTCCACCTTCAATCTGACACAAATCCTGTACACAGAAAAAGCAAACAAATCTATTAGGTTAGGGAATTTTAAGCGATTTCCTACTTTTTCAGGTCTGGGACTAACAAGACCTGGGTGTCGCTAGTAACATTTAAATCAGCTTTCAACAAATATTGTTCATTACAGCTAATTCCGGATTTCAAAGGGGGAAATTACTTTCTCAGAGTCACTTAAGAACTGAAACCAGCATTTAAAATTGCATTTTCTGTTTACTCAGGTTATGTTTTTCTGATATTAAAATTCATTGTATGAAATGAAGCATAGCACTATTGCCTTACAGCAAGAAGGTCCTGGATTTGAGACCCCATGGATATGTGGGTTCTCTCCAGTACTTCAGTTCTCTAACACAGTCCCAAAACATGAGTGTTAGGTTAATTGGTCTTTCTAAATTACCCTTAGGTATGAGTGTGTGTGCATGGTTGTCTGTCCTTTGTGTTGTCCTGACATGCACTGGCGGGCCTGTTCAGGGTGTATCCCACCTCTCGCTTAACGATTGCTGGAAATGGGCACCAGCCCCATGCTCCGCAAAGATAAGCAGGTATAGATAATCGATGGAATCAAACATTTAAGTGTGACAAAAAAGACAAAACAGAACAAAGCAGAGCAGAATAATTTCCACAGTGTGTGATTAAACAGCTGTGTCTAAACAGAATTTTGTAATTTATGGATCCTGGAACAATCCTGGAATATTAAAAAAAAAAGAAGAAAAAACATATTTTCTTTGCTTAAAGATTAATAGCAGTGTTATAGTGTGGGTTCTAGCCTCAGGATGAAACCACCAGAACCTAATCTGATTACCATATGATTAACCTTATCACCTCTATCCAACTCTTCTATTACTGTTGATCGTTTTCGCATTTTAGTAAAAGAGGTCCAGCTCTTTGAAAAGCATTCACCGAGTCATTTTTTATCAAAGAAGAACCAAATTTTGAAGCAATCAAGTCTTTTCACCCATCCATTTTTTGGTAAAAATTGGAGGATTAGTTAAGTTTACCACATGCAATGAACTCTCACAATCAGTCTTTTGACTGCCATTGTGTTTCAATATGTGGTCAATATTTGGTCAAAGCCTTTCAGGAAGAGAAACTAGGCTGCCACAGAATCCCATGTTTGACAAACTTTTTATATCCCGCACACACAATGTTTCAGGATTTGTGGACAAGATCACTTCCTGTGGAGGCAGAGGAGTCATGCCAAAGGGGGAGAACTGGAGTTTGACCCAACTAGACTAAACAAGGAAGATTTGAAAACATCCTAACATTATGTTGAACATCCAGCTTTGTGGAAAGAATTTGGACTTGACCCCATGTGGTTTTCACTTCACTCAGCTTCACTGTTCAGTTTCAGTAATCCCAGTCTAAAGTGATCTGACCACAAGCTTATACAAGAGATTTAGGCTCAACGAGGATCACTGGCCATGAAGACAGTCATACATCTGTAACCTGTGAAATACCAACAGCTCCCATCAAGATCAATGTCAAGATCTTTGGAATGAAGTTCTTAGTTTTTCTTTTAGTTTCTTCACTGAAAAGTATTAATACCCCTTGAGTGTTTCTAAATTTTATCATGTTACTACTCCAAACCTCAGTGTAGCTGATTACATTTTATCTGATAGACTGACAAAAGTAGTGCATAACAACCAAGTTGAAGAAAGATGACACATGGTCTTAAAATTTTATGCAGATGAATATCTGAAGAGTGTGGTGTGCATTTATGTTCAATCTCCCTCATTCAATACCTTTTATGAGCACATTTTGTTGCAAAGACTTGACTCCAAACGTTTTGCGTCAAACTACAATTTATTTTCTTTCATGACTGTGCTGGATTTAGCTCCATGTTTTCATCATCTCTGACAAAATATCAGCCCCAGAACATAATACTGCCACCACCATGCTTAATGATGGTGTGTTCAGGGGAACGCATAATAGTAGTTTTCCATCACTGATAGTGTTTTATATGTGGGTCAAAAAGTTTAGATTTGGTCTCATCTTACCAGAGCACCATCTGCAATAAGCTTGGTGTATCCCCTGTGGGACTTAATGTGGTAAACAGGCACTCTTACTGGCAAAGTGTGGCAAACAGGTACTCTTATTGTTTTTTGTTTTTTTTAACAAGATTTTCATATTGAGAAAACAGGCTCAGTTCCACAGCTGCTCCAAATATATTTTTAAGTGATAAAAACTTCTATTAATCCTACATTTTCACTACTTGGCATAAGCCTGACACCTTCCTGACTTCACGAGTCTGAAGATACTTGACTCTTTCTGTTAAGTTTTGCTGAGGTGATTAACCATAGAACATACAAAGCATTGTCACTCTAAAGGAAGAAATCAATTCAATTGTGTAGTGCTCTCAGAACTCACGGAAGGTTGGTAGCCTTCACTTCTGTCTGTGTATAAGTAAGGCCTGACTCATTTGACATAAACAAGGAAGGAAGTGAATTCCCTGTTTTCATGGAAACAAGTCACAACTGCAGGATGTTTGGTCAGTCTTTTAGAACACAGGTCCAGTGAGATGTTTACATTCAGTGTTCATGGACATGAATGCCATATTCATTTTGGGCTTTAATTGTGCATTTGAACTGTTCTTTTTTTCCCAGATAAGAACGATTGCACAACTTCAGGGATTATTTAAAGCAATCATTGTGTGTACAAGTTTTAGTTTGGATGTCATTTATCCACCCAGGATCAAAATTTTACATAAAGGTTCATATATATATATATATATATATATATATATATATATATATATATATATATATATATTCATATTCACCCCCCACCCCACGCTCCCCTTAAATAACCAGTAAAATGGCCATAGTGACACTTGTTGTCATCAATAAGCTTCTGGCGTTAATTAATAATATTAGACAACTCTTCTTGGCAAATTGATAGAAGCAAATTGTCCGCTGGAGAAACTTTTCGTGGTCTGGTGTGACAAAGTTTGAGCTGTTTGATCACAATGGTGACAGGGATGTTTGGAGGTGTCAGGGTAAGGCGACACTAAGAACAGGATAAAGGATAATGGGTTTGCAGCATGCTGAGAGTTGATATTGCTGCAAGGGGCAGAGCTGCACTGCACAAAATGGGTGTCATATTTAAGGTAGAGAAATGCCTCCAAATTATTAAACTTCATCTCAGATCAGCAGCTCAAGGACTGAAACTTGGATACAGTTGGGTGTTCCGGGAGGCAAGGATCTCACACATACATTAAAACTGATTTTGGAATGATAAAGCAAGCTGGCATTACATTTCGGGAATAGCCGCAAACTTAACCACATTGAAAATGTGTGAACAATGTGAAAAGTTCAAACTTGTAACTGGAAATGTATATATGGACCGGAACTGTCTGCCATTCCCCACGTTAATGTACCCAACAGGGCACTCTAATAGCTCCTTACTTTGACTGTAAAACTTTCTATACACTTTCCATAACAAGGTCTGTTGTTTTCTTTGTATCAGAAGGTGTTCTCTGGCTCTTGAAATGTCTTTGTCATGCTCAGTTTCCAGGCAACTGAAGGGCATGGTGATGAGAAAAGCAGAACATAATACAGGGCTGGCGTTGCTGCAGCAGGAACTTGACAAGTTTAATGAAGACAGGCAGGAAAACAAAGAGGAGAGACAGAAAAAAAGCCAGCAATGACTGTGGGTCAAATGAATGAGGAGAGAATGGAGGAGTAGGAGCACAGCAGCAGCTCACAGAAGCCTTCCAAGCTCCCACAAATTGAAGCAAAAAAGAGCAAAGCCTGGGCTTGATATATGTGGCAATAAAGTTGTTAAAGGCCTCAAAGGCATTTTACTTCAGGGGGTGATTCAACAAAATGACCTCACTTAGTTATGATGCTGCTTTGGAGAGGGCCCCTACCGTCTGAACTCACAAGTCTCCCAAAGATCCTCTGATATCAGCACATGAGAAATGTTTCTCTTGGCTCTGCTCGGCTCTGCACCCGAGCGCTCAGAATTTATTTGGATTTCCAGTGTGGGTTTTGTGAGCCAGCCTGGTTTGAGCACCAGGTGGGTTTTCAAGGGTTCAGCTCGGAAACAGGATAATTCAATAAGATGTTTGCGGATTCTTGCACATACTTGGAACTTTTAGTGCTTCTTTAACACTGGGTTCAGTGGACCCCTTTCCTTCCACCAACACTCAGTCCAGTTATGAGATTTCATGGCTGAGGGATCCACAAAAGGTAATGTTTATTGTGAACAGTTCATGGTTACTTCTTTTCAACCCATTGAACATAAACACTTTTAGCTGCCCCTATAAAACGCAGAGCTAAACATGTCAAACCAAAGCAGGACTACAAAAACTGTGGAGGCTAAACTGAGACTCAAGGCTCACCTTCCTCAAACATATCCAAGAAGAGCCTCTCTGAAAATATAAAAACAGCTTTTATTCATGCACAAACACAAAACCAGAGAAAGAGATGTGATTCAATAAATATAGAGAAGCACTGCAGCTGGAGGTTTGAAATGAATTTGTAAATATTACGACTGGGCTCAATCACAGAAAGTTTAAATAATGTTTTGTTTACTTACAAATAAGGTTTTTTTTTTGTTTGTTTTTTACTGACAAATTATGTTAATGATTGCTAAGTTGGTCCCCCTACTGCACTGCAGCACAAAGGACCTGGGTTCTCCTGGGTTGGCTGCTCAAGATGGGCACCAGGACCCCTGAAATCATGTGAGGATAAGCATAGGCAATGGATGGATGTCAATATTTTTTGGGAGTCTCTTCTAACAATCAGAAAAGGTCTTGCTGCATTTTTATTTCATTTATCTGTGTTGCACCCTGTGTTCATTTTTGACAACATATTTTAACTGAGGTTTCAGCTTTAGTCGTTTGACCGGAATGTCCCGTAGTTTTAGTCAAAACTGAGGCAATATCTGTGAACTAGCTTAGGCAATCAACTTGATCTGTGCTGCTGTTCACGTGTGATTTTTCTCACATTCTGTGGAATACAAAAACATAACATGATTTAGGTGCTCTATTTAAGCTGAAGACCTCCAGCTGCACTTTGCATTTCATGCACTGCTCCTGCCTACTTTCTTCTACTTGGTTCTCTTGAGCTCCTCCACCACACCATCAGCTTCCCTTAGGCTCCGAGATCAGAAAGTCTTTTCTCACTTCCGGACATGCAAAAGACATGTTCAGGGAGTAGAAATGAGCTCATCACTACGTATGTTGAGCAGCATGGCCATGCTGTGATGAGACTATATTGGCTAATTCAACAAATTCAATGCAATTCAAAATTCAAAAATACTTTATCCCAAAGGGATATTACAAGTTGATGTAACTCATTTAATTAAGGAGTTATTATAGATTGTGATGGCTGTGGGCAGGAAAGATCTCCTGTAGCAGTCTGTTTTACAACCAGTCTGAAGAAGCCTCTGATTGACGAGACTCTGTTTTCCAATGACAGTCTCATGAAGAGGATGGTCATGGTTCTATAAATTTAGTCGAATAAAGCATAAAGTCATACCGGATTGCTCTATCAGGACCTCTTACATCTTTGATTAAAGTCCGTTTTTTACACTAAGGTAATCAAAATTTCAAATCTCTTATGAAGGAAAACATTGTTTTCATAATAGTTCAAGTTGTTCTAACAAACATTTTTTGTCAACCAAATAACAGCTGGTAACAGTTCTGCAGCTCTGCTTAGGGTTGTTGTCCCATTAAAAGGTGAACCTCTACCCCAGTCTTAAGGCTTTTCCAGATTTACTCTATATTTGCCTTCATCCATCTTCCCAGCAACTCTGATCTCTTTCCCTGCTGAAAAAAAAACTGTCCACACAGCACGATACAGCCACCACCATGTTTAATGTGCTTTGTTAGTTTCTCATCTCCATAGGGACTTGCATGTAGATGAAACTGTTAGATTTTGCTGTCATCTGACCAGAGAACCACATGTTTGCTTACTTTTTCCTGAAAAGTATTTTTTTACTGTATGTCATTTCATCATGTTGACATAGAACATTGGAATTGGCTCCACATATTGCAGGCAAAAGTTTGTTTAATTATCATAAACACAGTCAAGACTTTATGTCTTTCAAGACAATGAATTTTAGAGATTAATAAAGATTCTCACCAGTTCATTTTGTATTTCACTTTCATGCTGTCGACACTTCCTGCATGACTCCCTGTTTATCAGGAAGGATAAATGTGGAATGTGTCTGTGTGTGTTGGTTGAGTCCACATCAGAAGGATGATTGTGGAGCTTTTGTTTGAGTTAATTACAAAAAGCAACATCAAACAGCAGTGCAGAAACTGTCTCCCTGGACAGTTTTAACTGGCTGGACAGCTTGTCACCGCTGCAACACCACACCCCACTGTCAAAGATAAGATATGTATGCGTGTGTCTGTGTGTGTTTGTCAGATGGGTGGCAAAAGAGTCTGTCTGTTTGTTTGTGTTCCCCTGATGTGAAGTTGTGTCTTTTGTCATGCTGGGTGTCCTGCAACAGTTTTACTGGTAAACAGATAAGAAAAGTGAACAGACATTTTAGCTGCACACAAACTAGCAAAGAAGTAAGAATTCTACCATCCTCAGATCTGGGAATTTTACTCAGAGGCACAGTGTCTTCTACTCATACCCCTTGAATTTGTTTCCAATGTATTTTGTATATATCATCTGGAGATTAGTTTCTAAATTAATATTGCAAGCTTTAAAATCTCATTGTGCATTGCTTAATCTACTTCCAAAACATCCAAACCTGACAGGACATAGCCATTCATCTAAATTAGTGAACCATCTAAGGAGAGCATTATTCTGAGATGCAGCAAATGGGTCCTGGGTATCACTGGAGGAGCTGCAGAGGTGCCAAGCACACCATTCTGACAATGAAAAATGGTGTCGGGAGCATCATGCTGTGTGAACAGTTTTTTTTTTCAGCAGGTTTGGGGAAGCAGGTCAGAGTAATAACTGGGTAGAGCTCAATATAGGGCAATGCTGGAAGAAAACCTGTTAAGAGTCTACAACAGATTGGGGTAGAAGGTGACATTCAAGCAGGAGAATAAACCTTAACATACAGCCAAGTATCAATGGAACAGGTTAGATCAAACAATATTAATGTAATGGAATAGCCTAGTTAAAGTCCATACCTTCATCCAATTGAAGATTTCTGCCAAGATTTAAAAACTGATGCTCAGAGATGCACTCTATTCAATCTACCTGAGATTAAGCTATTTTGCAAATACAGGCAAAAATGTTAGTCTCTTCCTGCTGTAACTGCAGCAAAAGTTGGGTAAACAAAGCACTGGCTCAGTGGTGCTGAAAAAAATACACATCACACTTATTAGAATACTTGCTTAAAGTTTAGTAAACCATGTCTCAATTTGTCTTTGTTAAGTTATGCTTTGTCTTGGTCTATCACATGAAATCCCAATGTAATCCTTTGAAGTGTCTGATGGCAATATGACAAAATGCAAAAAAAGTTCAAAGGGATGAATACATTTGCAAGGTGCTGTACCTTAGTTTTCTCAGCCACAGCCTGAGTCCAGTCTAAGTAAGGATAAATTTAACTATCTCAGTTTATAATTTGACTTTTACTCGGTGGAGATAACAGAACAGACGCAGATACTTTAACTTTAAACAGTAGTAAATAAACATTTAGACATGAATCCAACTTAAATCTGATTAGGTATGTTAGTGATTAAGTGTCTTTCAGATCTGTTTATCATCTTTTTTCAAACATATCAAATGACCATAGAAAATTTACACACTGGAGTTTTGTAGTAAAGGCATTTACAGATGCATTTTCATATGACAGTCGTTTCACTGACTTGGTGCCTTCTTTCATCTTGCACTAAAATGATTTTTTCACGTTTCTTTTTGATCTGGGCTGGTTTGAAGTACTTCTGAGGTAAGGAGTTTGTATCCTGAGGCAGGCAGCGGTCAGTCTGGTAAGAGGAAAAGGGAAGGTAAGAAGTGATGGGCTAGCCTATTTACAGCAGCTCAAGACATGACAGGAGACGTTTTTCATCTCAGATTGAAAGCAACTGAAACTCAAAGTTGCACTGTTTATTTTACCTAACATGATTTTACCTAAAATGACTGCATATTATGATGGCAACATAAAGGTTCTCTGTTAAAAAAAGAAAGAAAAAAAAAGTTCTGACGTAGTGAAATATTCTCTCTTTTGCTGTTTTTCAGTTTTGTGTGTGAGTGGTTGTCTTGTGACAAGCTGGAGATCTACCCTACCTGCACCCTGGCTCTCGCCAAATGATTGCTGGGGATATGCACCAGTCCCCCACCACCCTGCAAGGACAAGCAGGGATGGATGGATGTTTTTTCAGTAAAACTACTATGAGATCTGCTTCAGTTATTGACTCTATCAGTATGGCCAGAGATAGGTAAAATGTCAGAAATCTTAGAACTTGTATGGACCAGATTTGAACTCCAGGCAGAGGTAAATGGTAAAAGGAAGTTTATTTAAGCACAGGTTAAGGTAAATTAATGGAAATCCCTAAAATGGATGAGAGCATCTGGGTAATGGAGTCCAGGCTCTGGTATATGGGTTGTGGTTCAAAGTATGAAAACTTGACATAGTTTCAAACCTCTGGTTAAGTTCATTTGGGATTAGAATGGTACTTGAGACAATTTCTTGGCAATACAGTAGGTCTTTGCTCGGTGCAGAGAAGCGGAATCCAAAAGTCAGAATCAAGATCTGGTTAGTTTGTCGTTAGCCAGGCTTGGGTCATATACAGAGAAAGCAGAGTGGCAGACTTACTTTGGGATGTAAGACAAGACAAGGAAGTAAGACAGGAGAGGACAGGCAATGTTTCAGGATCAAGAAGGCAACTAGGGAAAATTGGCCCGACAAAGTTTAAGCAAGGATCGTAATCGCTGAAAATGAAACTGGGTCTTACACTCAGTCCAATCATGGAAAAACTGCTGGATTGCTGTGACAAGGCAAACTTATGATCTGGCACTGGAGGGGAAACTGAGGAGAATATAAATACTGATGAAGCAGCTGAGTGACATTATAAGATGACTGAACTCAGCTGAGTTACTTGACCAAATCGTGACAAGACAGGTCTGTATCACATTAATACCCAAAGATTTATTTTGAGTGGTCCATTAATACTAAAACCCCTTGCTCCTACAAGATTTCTATGAAGTCCTATAACTCATGTAAGATCCTGATCCCAAAGTTTCACTCTAATTTGCAGTAAAAATGTAAAAAGTTTGTTGGGCCAAGCTTGGTATTTTTTTACATACTGTCATTGAATCGGCACAACCTAACCCTTACCATGTCTACATGGTACGGGTTAGGTTGTGATATAGCTAGACTACAATCAGCATTTCTTTGTCTCATTTTCTTCATTGAAAATGACTGTACATACACATACATGTACATACTGTTCCTTTTATCTTTAATTTTCCTTCCTCAAATACTTGTATATTTACTGTATGCTAAATGAGCCTTTGAGCAAGTGAAACTAAAGTCAAATTCCTTGTTTGAGCACACAATCTTGACCAAAAAAGCTGATGTTGATTCTGAACAGTTGTTGAAAAAATTGAGTCCTGTTCAGGTCAGCTTGTCTCATTTCACGACATGTGTAGTAGTTCAGCAGAACACATTCACAAGGAAAAAAAAAACCTTGCATCAATAACTTGTGAAGGTGAAACGTCAATAAGCCCGCTAAGTCCTGGGAGAGATTAGTGATAGAAATAAAGGAGACCCAGAGTTACAAGATACACCTACAGCATCGTCATTTCGCACTGCTTTTGGAATTATTATGAAACTGTGACTGTGTGCAAGCTCTGTGCAACAAGTGTTGCTAAGGCTATTGGCAGCACATGCAATATGTTGGCTGTGGAGACAACCATCAGTGTGGCAACTGAAGATCCTACTGCAGCTTTTAAACTGAGATGCAGTCAGTTCAGTCTTTATGAACTGAACATCAATGGAAGATAAAGATGGCAGGAACACTGTATTTTAGCATAAAGAAAACACTGAATTAAGACTGAACAGGGAATTGCTATTTATGCTTTAGGCAGGAATGTAAGGTAAACAGTTTTAAACACTGAACAGTGTAATACTGAACTGCCTTTCTTTTGGGTTTTATATGTCATGACAGGTTCTTCAAAATAACTCCGATTTTAAAATTCCTAAATTGTGAATTATCTTTGATTCCTGTGTATGGTATTTGTAGAGTGTTGACAAAATAAAAAAAAACAGTTATACGGAACCAAAGCAAAACTGTATCCATGAAACTGTAAACCAAATCAAACAGTGCATTTTGTGAACCCTTCTAAACAACTTTCCTCTATTATTTTCTGTTGTTAAAACAACATTCAGATGTAACCAAATAACTCAAGCCCCTACTGCATTAGTTTATTGAGTTGCAGTGCTTACTAAATGAATCTGATTAAATTAAACCAAGATTTACCAATAGGGATAGTTCAAACAAGGTTCAAGTAAGGTTCTGTGAAGTTAATATCAGGAATGGCTCCCTTACCAGGCACATACATAATCTGCCTGGTAAGGGAGCTTCAATGATACTAATACCAGCTTACTCTGAGGAATTATTCCCATTTTAGTAAACCCACAATTATATGGCATCTTCTATTACAGGTGAGGGAACTATTACTGATTACTTCACAAAACATAAACTGAAAAAAATCCAATCTATCCCTTTAATGAGAGTTTATCCTCCAGCATTCTGGGAGCTGGAATCTTTCAGGTATTTGTGTCCTCTGCCTGGTGCCCTTTCCCTTGCATACCTGACAGTCCTAAATTGCCCCTTAGCTGTTCCCTGCGAGTTGCTAGTGTAGTCCACAAGGTGCTGTGCCTGTGCTCTGTAGCCTTTTATTAGATTTTTTTTTTTTTTTCCCAAAATTTGCAAGTGAGAAAGTTAGACTTGGAATCTCAAGCTTGTAGATATACCTGTAAAGGGCAATGCTCTTTACGCTCCAAGGCAGGCTTTGACACCTGTTAACAGGCTGAGTGATTGTAGTTTTGAAACCCCTCTAGATGGTTGTTAAAACTGTAAAAGTAGAAGAGAAACTGAGGCAGAATTTGGTGTGCTATACAGGACCTTGTTTTTTGCATGCTATTTGAATTTGCAAGAAAGTTCTGCCTGGTATTCAAAAGGCAACCATGAAAAGAAATCAAACAATACTTTGAGGGACAACATCAAGAATGCGCTTGTTTGAGACCTTTAAGAAAATCCCACTCTGTATGTGTGGACATTTTGTGTGCTCAAGATAAACAGCTATCAGTTTGGTAATAATATTCTTCATACACCATTGTTGGAAATGTCTTATCATCTTCAGGTAGAATCATATCTTGGGCTTCTTTTATTAAAAATCACAATTTCATATCTTATTTTCTAGTGGAGCCACGTCTGGGGACCAGTGAATGATACAATAAGTCGGTATCTTATTCAATTGAAATGCCATGGAGCAATAACGATTTGCTACAGCAAACAGCTTGCAAATAAAGCTTGTCACCCTGAGCGGTAATAAAAAGCCTCATTTGAGAGAGGTGATATTAGAGCCGTGTGGAATCAAATAGATAGAATCTGAAGTGCTCGATTTCTCTCTGTTTTGAATAGAGGGGCTGTGAAGGCTTTTTGGGCCCCAATAAATATTCACATTTTGAGGGAAAGCTGAGGGAGTCTGGCAGCATGGTAGAATGCTATTAGAGCTCAGTTTAAAAGTTACACTTGACCTTTACTTAAGACTTATTCTCACCAGCAAAAACTGATATAGTTTAGGTTAATGCCTAAGTGTGTTTTCATCTAAGTGAGCATGGAATATAGTAGTGTCATAGTGGAAATGAATCATCTTGTTATGATCCCACAGTGTTAGACAAAACATAACAAAAACTTGAATGAAAACCAAAGTTCTACTTACTTAGATCTTGCATTTTAGTTTATTCCTTTGTGTTAGTGCTTTCATGCTTTAACTCTTATCTGTGCAGTTGGACTTCTCTCCTGAGATTTTGTTCCTCTTTGTTTACTGTTTATTATTTTCAAGTTTCTCCCCTTTAGTTCCATAGTCCCCATTTCTCCAGCTCTATTTTCCTCCTGCCTGCCAGCCTGCTTCTCACCACAGCTGTCCTCAATCATCTCATTCTCCTTTTTGCTCTCTAGCTCAGGACATTGAAAGCAACACAGAGTATATCAACTTTTGCATCAAGAAAAGTGTGCCCATCATAACGGTACGTGTTTCACTAATAACAACCCCTGGCTTAACCCTGAAATAAAGGCTCTCCTGAAGGAGAAAAAGAGAGCATCTAAATCAGGAAACAAGGAGGAGCTGAAAGCTGTTCAGAAGGAACTAAGAAGGAAAATTAGGGATGGAAAAAACATCTACAGGAAGAAGATGGAGGATCAGTTGCAGCAGAGCAAAATCAGAGGAGTTTGAAGATGTTTAACGTCAATATCAGGCCACAAACCAAACCCTCAGGTTGTAGGAGACTTATGGTGGGTAAATAACTTAAACCCATTCTTTAACAGGTTTAACCAGTCACCCACCCCTCCCCCAGTCCAGTCCCCCTTGCTGTTACCCTCTTCATCTGTAACGACTGCCAGCTCTTCTTCTCAGGACTTCACACCACTCAGCTCTCAGCCATCATCCACCCCCTTCACTTCAGAGTAAACCATCCCACAGCCCCCCTCCCCCACCTCCATCTTGTCCCTTCCATCACTTCAGGTGAAGACAGAGCTGCAAAAGATCAAGGTGCGAAAGGTTGCAGGTCCAGAGGACATCAGCTCCAGGCTCTTGAGGTGCTGTGCAGATCAACTGTGTGGCATCATGGGATAAATATTCAACCTGAGCCTGAAGCTGGGGAAAGTACCACAACTGTGGAAGATCTCCTGTGTGGTAATGGTACGAAAGACCAAACATCCAAAGGACCTCAACAGCTACAGGCTGGTAGCCCTGATGTCACATCTGATGAAGACCCTCAGATATTTTAGGACCAGCCACCTAACCCCCCTGGAGACGTTTTCACTGGATCTGCTGCAGTTTGCTTACCAGCCTAGCTACCTCCTGCACCAAGCTGTGACCCACCTGGAGAAACCTAAAAGCACTGTGAGGATCATATTATTTTATTTCTCCTGTGTTTTCAACACTATCCAGCCAGGACTTCTCAGGACTTGTCAAGAGTGGACCACCACATGTCCCATTGGATACTGGACTACCTCACTGGCCACCCACAGTATACACAGGGCTGAGCCTCCAACAGGCTGGTCTGCAGTACAGGGTCCCACAGGGAACTATGCTGGTACTGTTCCTCTTCACCCTTGACACTGCAGACTTCATCAACTCCACACAGTGCCATCTGCAAAAGTTCTCTGATGACTGCTATAGGCCTAATGACAAGTGAGGACGGGACAGTGGACTCAGAAATTTGTGGACTGGTGCCAGCAGAACCACCTCCTGATCAATGTTGCTAAAACCAAGGAGCTGGTGGTGGATTTCTGCAGGTGCAGACACACCTCACTGACACCGGTAAACTTCCAGGGACTGGACATCGAGATCATGGACTCTTATTGTTCAGATGAACACCCATATACTTATAAGCTGGACTGGACTCACAACACTGATGCACTTCACAGGAAGGGTCAGAGCAGACTCTAACTGCTGAGGATGCTGAGGTATTAACATTCTTTGACTCCGTAGTAGCATCAGCCATCTTCGATGATGTTGTCTGTTGGAGCAGCAGCTTATCTATATCTAAGGGGAAGCGATTAGATGAGCTCATCAGGAAGGTCAGCTCTGTGTTAGGATGCCCCCTTTGCCCAGTGCAGATGGTGAGAGACAGAAGGGCTCTGGCTAAATTAACATCACTGATGGACAATGTCTCCCACCCCATGCACAAAGCTGTTGCTGAACTCAAGAGCTCCTTCAGTGACAGACTACTGCATCCCAAATACTCAAAGGAGCGTTATCATAGATCCTTCCTTCCAGCAGCTGCTAGACTTTATAACCATCACTGCTCCCAACAGAATCAATAAGTGTTTACGTCCCTGCTAGCATTTGTACAATCATCTACTCTGTTCTTACTCATTTTTAAATAACATTTCCGCTGTTATTGCATATGTTTTTCTGCACTGATATACTGTATTGTAAATAGTCTGTATCCTTTTTTTAAATGTTTAATACACATGCATAGTACGTATATTCTTGGAACAAGTGATCCGACTCGGTTGCACAGCCCTAGGATTCTGAGTCTGATATGCCTGAAACCTGGCAACCATGTCTAAACTGGTAAGTCCTGAAACTAAATTGAACATACACCTATTTTTCTGCTGTACCACATGTTTGATAAATGAGAACCAACAAATGCAATACAGGGTATGAATGCCTTTTAGTTCCCATTCTCTGTGCCTTACATAAGTCTTTACATGATTATAATCTGGAGTTAGAAACACACTGCCCCAGCTCACCTGAAAAATTATGTAGACACCTTTTTATTTCATCTTCAGTTAGCATACACACATGTAACCCTAAAAAGAGTCATTACACAGTTGTAAAATTATGAATGTAGAGGTCCTTGTTTGCACAGGTTAACCAACTACAAAATAGACTTTTATCATGTCAAGTGTTAACCTTTAACATGCCGCTGCTTTGAAGTTTCTGCATCCATGGTGGCAAACAAGGTCACACAAGCTTAACTATCCTTTTCCCATGCCTGCTGGGTCCAGACTCTGGTTTCTGCAGGAGATAACCTCTGCAAACAACAGAGGTCCCAGGACTCACAGGGCCATCTGAGTCACAGATTATCTGTGTTTACAGAGGTCACCGTCATCACTGTGTCCACCTGGTTTATCTGTTACCTGGCCACTGTGGTCAAACAGACAAGAGTTCAGATCAGAGCTGTCGGACAATGCATAGATGGTAAACAAGTTGGAACTCATCTAACTTCCACTTTGTGAGATAGCCAACCGATAAAAAATTAGTATGCATCTGTGATGGAAGCCCCTCTCAGCTCCCAGGATGCAATTAGACTCTCTCATTGCACCTAGTCCAACATTTCAGAGAGGTTAAAACTCTAGGGCTCTATCAAATCATTTGATCAGCTAGCCAGAGTTTGTGGCTGACACACAGACTGTGATTGGAATGCAGTTTCTTAGGTGAAAATCTAAATCTAAAGCTGCATAAAAACATTGATGGTGTCTTTTAACAAGCCCTTCATGTGCAAGTGTGTGTATCCTCCTATTTTTGCCCTAGAAATGTAATTCTGTCTGTAATTGCAAAGTTCAGTACTTAAAAGAGATTTACAACATAAATATGTGCAACTGGTTGCTAAATTGGCTAGTCATCTGGATTTAAAAAATAATCACTGTCTTTGCTTACTGGCTTGCTCAATATCAGCTACACACACACACACACACACACACACACACACACACACACACACACACACACGGGTGACATCCTTATCAATCAAGCCTGTTGGAAACAAAGACATGACCACAGGGCGATTGCAATCATCCTTGTATGCCTCTTTTATCTTGAGGAGAACGAAGACAAGATGATCACCTGCCTCAAATAAACAGAGTAAATAGTGCCGTTTGTCATGCACTGTCCTGCAACATATGCTAATACGCAAAGAGAGACACGCGAGCCTACATACTCAAGTACAACCTAAGGGGATCACTGAAAGTGGGTGAGGTAAACAAAGCAGATTCATGTAAACTGGGTGTAAATAGGAGGGAGGAAGTAGCTAAAATGAAAGGGCACCCTTCTGTAGGCAGATGTGTGACTTGGTTGTTTTCAAGTTGTGTGGCAGTATTGAATGATGTGGGTATTTTTTTTGTTTGTTTAGGATTTAGTTTAGTGAGAAAAACACAACACATAACACATGAGCTCTTTGACCAAAACTGCAATTCTTTAGCTGGGGTTGAGCATGTGCATCAAATATAGCATTTTCAGATGAAAGGATTTGAAAGCAGCATAAAAAAACATCTAAAAATTTATATATATATATATATATATATATATATATATATATATATATATATATATATATATATATATATATATATATAATCCAGGCCGGGTCGCTTTGTTCAGATATCCAGTGTGGGTCCTTAGGCAAGATCCTTCGCGCTACTGCCTACCTCATGATGAGTGACAAAAGAATACACACCATGCCGGCTCAGACGTCACCCGGCCAAACAAGGTCTGCGTCAGGTGCTGGGAAACCAGGGCACCTCGACATCCCCATTCAACACTAACTGCCAAACAACTAGTAGCTCAGTGTTCCAACAACGGCAAATGCTGTCACAACTTCAGATAGACGAGGTACAACACAAATGCTACGGCAAGGGGGAGCCAGGACGCCAGGTCAGAGGGGAGTTAGCTTCAACTCCCCACCTGGAGATTGGGTATGCAGCCCCAATAATGAACGAACCATCAAAGCTGAACGAGGCAGCAACTGACCTGAGAGGTAGGATCGTGGCCCGAATGAACACCAGTCAATCCCGATGCCAATTACAACGACTGAGTGAAGTACTATCAGAAAGTCTCATTGAAGATGTGAATGCAGCATTGAGAACAATCCTTACCAACACCATAACGTAAACCAATGAGCTGGTGTACAACTCAGCATCAGTGATCCTTGAGATGCTCGGCTATAGGAGCAACCATGAGATTCAATACCCACCATGGAAAAGACGGTTAGAGGCTAAAATCAAGATAACAAGGAGGGAAGTGAGCCAATTGTCAGAGCTCCAAAGAGGTGCAATCAAAAGACCAGTACCCAAGCGGTACAGCCAGATGCCCATACCTGAAGCGCTCAAAACTGCCAAACAAAGGCTCCAAGCCTTGGCCAGTCGCCTAAAGAGGTACACGACAGAAAATGAAGCCAGGAAGATTAACCGGCTCTTCTCCACCCAACCAGCTAAAGTGTACTCTCAATGGCAGGGTAATAACAACAGAGCAGACCCACCAAGGCTGGAGACCCAACAGTACTGGAAAGGCATATGGAAAAGGGAGGCGACCCACAACAGCAATGCACAGTGGCTAATCTCTCTACGAGATGACCACAGCAACCTCCCTGAGCAAGCCCCAGTAACTATCACAGTGGCAGATGTCCAAGAAAGAGTCTCAGGTATGAAAAACTGGACAGCACCAGATCCATGCCTACTGGCTAAAGAAACTCACTGCCCTCCATGAGCGACTGGCAGCTCAAATGAACCAGCTGCTACAAAGTGGGACTCACCCTGAATGGTTAACTGAAGGGCGCACAATCCTGATCCAGAAGGATCCCTCAAAGGGTTCGGTCCCATCCAACTATCGGCCAATAACCTGTCTCTCTACAACATGGAAGCTCATGTCAGGCATCATAGCAGCTAAGATAAGTGGGCACATGGATAAATACATGAGTACAGCACAGAAGGGCATCGGCATAAATACCAGAGGAGCCAAACACCAACTCCTGGTAGACCAAACAGTCGCCCGAGACTGCAAAACCCGACATACCAATCTGTGCACGGCTTGGATTGATTATAAGAAAGCCTATGACTCAATGCCACACACTTGGATCATTGAATGCTTAGAGATGTACAACATCAACAGGACTCTAAGAGCCTTCATTGCAGCCTCGATGGGGATGTGGAAAACCACCCTTGAAGCCAACTACAAGCCAATTGCACAAGTGTCCATCAAATGTGGCATATACCAAGGAGACGCTCTGTCCCCACTGCTGTTCTGCATAGGTCTGAACCCCCTCAGCCAAGTCATCAACAAGACTGGCTACGGATACCGACTCAAGAACGGAGCCACCATCAGTCACCTCCACTACATGGATGACATCAAGCTGTTCGCTAAGAGCAAACGAGACATCAACTCACTGATCCACACCACCAGGATCTACAGCACTGACATTGGGATGTCATTCGGACTAGAGAAGTGTGGTCGGATGGTTACACAGAGAGGGAAGGTCATCCACACAGAAGGGGTCTCACTCCCAGAGGGAACAATAGCAGACATTGAGGACAGTTACAAGTACCTGGGAATACCACAAGCAAATGGCAGCCTCGATGAGGTCACAAGGAAAGGAGCCACACCCAAATACCTCCAACGAGTAAGGCAAGTCCTGAGCAGCCAGCTCAATGGCAAGAACAAGATCTGTGCGATAAACAGCTATGCCTTGCCAGTAATCAGATACCCTGCAGGTATAATAAGCTGGCCAAAGGAAGAGATAAAGACCATGGATGTTAAAACTCGGCAACTACTAACCATGCATGGAGGGTTCCACCCTAAATCCAGCATCCTGAGACTATACACGAGCCGTAAGGACGGAGGCAGAGGACTAGCGAGTGTGAGAGCCACTGTCCAGGATGAAACATCCAAGATCCATAAATACATCAAGGTCAAAGCCTCAACCGACGATGTGCTCAGCGAATGTCTCAAACAATGGGGACCAGAGGATGAGGTGCTGGAGGAACCATCATGGGAGGATAAGCCCCTACATGGGATGTACCACCGACAAATAACTGAAGTGGCTGATATCAGGAAATCCTACCAATGGCTGGAAAAAGCTGGACTCAAGGACAGCACAGAGGCACTCATCCTGGCTGCACAGGAACAGGCCCTAAACACCAGAGCAATAGAGGCTCAGATCTACCACACCAGACAAGATCCAAGGTGTAGATTGTGCAAGGAGGCCCCTGAGACAGTCCAACACATAACAGCAGGGTGCAAGATGCTGGCAGGGAAAGCGTACATGGAACGTCATAACCAAGTGGCGGGCATAGTGTACAGAAACATCTGTGCAGGATATGGACTGGAAGCCCCGAGATCAAAGTGGGGCACACCCCCAAAGGTGGTGGAGAATGACCGAGCTAAGATCCTGTGGGACTTCCAGATCCAGACAGACAAAATGGTAATGGCGAACCAACCGGACATCGTGGTGGTGGATAAACAACAGAGGAAAGCCGTTGTGGTAGATGTAGCAATACCAAGCGATTGCAACATCAGGAAAAAGGAACACGAGAAACTGGAGAAATACCAGGGCCTCAGAGAGGAACTGGAGAAGGCCTGGAAGGTGAAGACCACAGTGGTGCCTGTGGTCATCGGGGCCCTCGGGGCAGTCACCCCCAAACTGGAGCAGTGGCTAAAACAGATCCCAGGAACAACATCAGACATCTCAGTCCAGAAATGCGCAGTTCTCGGCACAGCCAAGATAGTACGCAGAACCCTCAAGCTCCCAGGCCTCTGGTAGAGGACCCGAGCGCAGAGGTTGAGAAAGACCACCCGTGGAGGGTGAGAAGGGAATTTTTTAATATATATATATATATATATATATATATATATATATATATATATATATATATATATATATATATATATATATATATTAAAACAAACAACCAAACAAAAAAAAAAAACACATTATTGGTTTCGAAAATTGTCAAATTGAGGAGTTTTGTCATGGGAAAGGTTTTGCACCTTTTAATAAGCAACCTTCAGAAATACTGAGAAACTCCAATCACCTGCCTTTAGCTTTATTTGAGACCAGAATGCTTGACACAAGTGAGTCCACTTTTTCCACTCTAGATAACAAACAGCTCTCTCTGAGCAGAATCCATTGTTCTGTTGCATTTTTCAACTTTTTGGCTTAGAACCAAAAAGTAATAGCCTTGCAGCTATACCTGCATAGCAAAATCAAAAGTTACTGCACTCTTTTATAAAAATGCTTCAGCAATGGTAAAATGCCTTTTATATTAAGTAGCTTTGCAAGGAAACCCTAGGTCGATGTTAACTAAACACATACTTAAGCAGACCATGTGCACCCTTTAATGGAAACAATGTTCAAGAACGATGTGCACTAAGCCAAAAAGTGGTACAGGAATGGCTTAGGAAACATAACATTGAGGTTGAGGTCTTAGCTTATAAATGATCTAAATGTTGTTCAACTCAAGCTTTTTTTTTTTAATTTTAATACCTTTATTAGTCCCCCAGGGGGGAAATTACATTTTCAGTACTGCCCATCCAAGGCAGCCATCTTTGGAGTTGCTGCCCTTCAGGCAAGGTGGATGAAGTGTCTTGTCCAAGAACACAATGATGGAGATGGACAGAGCAGGAGTTCAAACCAGCAACCCACCGATTAAGGGACGAACTCCTACCACCATCTCCACCATCGCCCTTTTTGTGCTGAACAAATGTATCACATCCATGGTTGCCTCTGCTCCCAACCTATACTTAAAGGATCTGATGGTAACATCTTGGTGGCAGATCCCAAGGATATCAAGGATATCAAGAATCCATGCCTTGATGAATCAGGGCTGTTTTGGTAGCAAAAGGGTGAGCAACAAATTATTAGGCAGGTGATCATAAGCTATGGATGATTTGTCTATATAATGCTCGAGATTCTTCTGAAATATTGTATCAGAAAGGCAGTTTTTTCCCCTATCTGAAATATTCTCTACAAGAAATTTCATTGAATATTCTGATTTGCATGCATGGAGTCTACAGCTCAAATCACATGCACATGTTTGAGTAGAACATGCTTGTCAATTTGTCTCTCACTTAATTTTTTTTTTTTTTTTTTTTTTTTTTTTTGTCTCTCCAATCACTCCCCTCACCCTGATTGCTGTATGCAGCCCACACTTTAATGAGGCTATTTCATTTGCTGGAAGCTGTATGCAAAACAAATGTCTTGTGTTGACAGCGTTGGCTAGCTGGAGGCAATCTTGTCATGAAACTTTGCTTCCTCTATTTGCATTAAGCCTGGAGCTGTCATCGTGACCTCGCAGAGCCCTGTCTTTGGGATTACCCTTCCAATGTTGCCAATCAGTCCATTCATTTGTGTGATAACATTGCTGAATGGTGAAGAGATATTGATGTCAGATGCCTACCATCCCCTTTGAAATATGGTAGTTGCTCTATCAGAGCTGTGTTTGATGGCATGAAAAAGAAAAGGCTATTGGTTTGGATGCTTGCGAAGACATTGGAAGAAGCACAGTGAAAGTCTGAGGTGCTAGCTGATGGATTTCAACTAGCTGATGTCTTTGGAATAGTTTGTGTGTGTAATGCAACATGCAAGCCAGAGAGGGATGTGATCCGTCGGCTGGGCGCCCCCTCATTGAGTTGATGCGCCACTTTTACTCCAACCTCCTGCTGCAGCAGCTAATGCTCTGCATCACTTACTCATTCACTGCTTCATGCCTTACATTTGCACATTTTCTCCCTTTATTTTAGAAATTTCCTTTCCTTTTTTCTTACTTTCCTTTGGCCTATACTAAGACATTTCAAAGAAATTATCCTCTCTTTGCTGATTGCCTTTCCACTGGTTGAAGGAATAATGTGCAAGGGAGGTGGGGACAGCCAGGCTTTCTCTCTGTTTCTCGTTGGTGGTTTAATGCTGCCTGTCTTCTTGGATCCCTCTCTCAGACAGGGGGACTTGTGGTGATGAAGATGCTCATCTCTCTCTCTCTCCTCTGGAGGGCTAAATTACAGTGTTGTGCCATTAACCAGAAGTTGTGCTCGTGCCTTGGCAGCTTATTAACATATTTCATCTGCAAGCGCTTTCCCTTCCTCACAATTTAGCCGGGTTTCTTATTTTTCTTGCGGTGACATGTGAGCTATAAGTTAGAATAACTTATTTGGGTAATTCAAGTGAAATAATCACTGTTTCCAGATAGGAACAGAGGAAAGCATTTTATCATATAATTGCAACGTGGGGGAAAAAAAGGAAAATAAAAACTAAGACTCTGATGAATTACAAAGCTATCGGTAATCTTTAGGGTAACAGTAAAAAAAGACACACTGACCACACATCCACAGAGGAAAAAGAAATACTTACCAACACACTGGCACAAAACCACACAGCGTCTGTCACATGTGCCTGTGAAAGTATGAAAAAAGCTGGGAAGGGAATCGGCGGTGGAAAACTGGCAGTACATCTACATCGCTGTCACACGGCCCCTAATGTCGGATTTCTGGGACTGTGTATGCATGGATATACAGAAACAAACCCACACATAGTTATATAGATCCACCTACCTTCACTATGCCTGCTCAATCTTTCACTCTCCTTTGTCCGCTTGCTTTGTTCAGAGGTAATGGTCCGGAATAGTTTCTAGTCATCCGGAGAGAAGAATGTACAGATCAACAAGGAGAGGAGTTAACTGCACAGTGTTACAATGGATTACACTTTGACCCAGAGGGTAGAGCTATAAAAGCAGTGGAATTTCTGGTGAAGATTGAGAAGGTGTGCGTAGCTGTTTGTTGATTCAGTGAGAAGGCTATCACAGAGCAGGGGGAGCAAGTGTCAACTCTCAGCAGGACTTTCCATAAGCCAGCCAGGATAACACCTTGTTCACAGGGAGCCTATGGAAAACCTTCTTCAGACAGAATCGGCTACAAACGGTGCAAAGAAAAATTCTGGACAAAAAGCTCATACAGTGAAACACCTGACAAAACGTTTCACCATTTCAGTGTTGCCAGAATGTGTGTTGGTAGGGGTAAGCTGTTAGTTGTTCTGTTAGTTTATAAATCACTGAATGGCTTAGCACCAAAATACATTAAAAATCTGTTGTCATTGTATCAACCTTCCACACCACTCATGTCTTCTGGTTCTAGTCCAATCTGCATCCCTAAAACCAGAACCAAACATGTAGAAGCAGCTTTCAGTTTTTATGCACCACTAATCTGGAACAAACTTCCAGAAAACTGCAAAACAGCTAACACACTGAGTTCCTTTAAATCAAGGCTATAAACCCACCTGTTTAGAGTTGCCTTTGCTAAAATGTGCTATATAAATAAACTTGACTTGACTAAGATATTCCAAAAGGGCTTGAGTGGAAACCATTTTTATCATTAACACTTCCTCAAATTATTTTCTAGAAAAGGTTGCATCGCTTGGGTCTTATGGATATGTAATATACTTATATTCTAATGTATGTGAGATGGGGAATTCACAGGGTCTCTAATCTGTTTTTTCCTTAATTTATATTCCTACAATGAGTTAAATTAGCAAAAACTGACATGTCAAGTCAAGTTTACTTATAAGAAATTACTTTTATTTACTTTCAGCCCTTCGACAAAGGTTTCTTTTGTTTCTCACAAATCTCCATGGAGATTTCTTCCTACCAGACACAATCTTCACTTTCACAGGCAGAATAAAATCAATGATGTCTGAAATTTTAGAGGACAAGTTATATACCAGTTCATCTACTGATTTACAGCATGGAAGTGAGGCATAGGAGTAGATTTGATTAAAAGTTTCAGCTGTGTTGTCTGTAAGAGAACTTTTTGTAATAATATCTGTTTCACTAAATGAGTCAACAGAGCTTGTACTTTCAAAAACAACAGAAAAATATTCAGACAGAGCAACATCAATTACAGAGACTTTGGAGATATTTACACCCTTTCTGATAATCAAATCCAGAGTGTGTCCTTGATTATGTGTCGTCTGTTTAACATGTTGAGTTAAACCAAAGTTTTGAAGTACATTATTCAGCTTTTTTTGCCTCTCTGTCTACTGGGTTGTCAACATGGATGTTAAAGTCTCCCATAATTATTAAACAGTCATAATCAATGCATATCATAAGATAACAGCTCGTTAAATTCATTGAAAAAATTTGCCACTTATTGACATGAAACCTCAAATCAAAGAAGTCATATAAAAACTAAGCACATATGGCCCAAACATGTGGCTCTGTATGTGTAGATGGGTGTCTGTACTCCAGTGTGTGATATTTTTGTTTGTTTGCACTGTGACGCTGCATAACTGAGGGTTATTTGAGCTTTAATTTCTACCAATCACTGATGGCCATTGGGGCAAGTTTGAAAAAATCCAGTCAAATATTTCGTTGATATGACATATTTTGAAAATAACTTGAAATATCGTGTGAAATTGTCAAAATTATACAGAGAACAATTTTCAAAAGCAAATTATTTGGATGAAAGACAGGTAATTACTTCTCCCGCTTGTGAATTTCAGAGCCATTTTTGTCTTGTTTGATGTCTGATACTCATCATATTCAGCTAGAAAATGATTCTTTCTCACTGGATAATCGGGACTGATCAATGACTAGTATCATTTTATATGATTAAATAATATTTTTTAAATTTGTTTTGACTGTATTTTCTGCAACATATAAAATGCATGTTTGCTGATCATTGAGTCTGCAAAGGAGTGAGAGAGAGCAAGACTTTGGACAGATAACATGATGGCTGAATGTATTACAGTGCTTTCTTTTATCCTTTTGAGATTTAAACTTTAAACTTTAAACATGTGTGGTTCTCACTGGAAATACTTCATATAAATAATTGTTAACCACGGGCAGCGATGCTAGACAATTACTTTAAATGTTGTCCTGATATCTTCTTATATAGTTCTTGAAGAGAAATTGGAATGAGCTCAGGTTTGGACATGTCTCTACAAGGACCAGAGGTGAGGCATTGGTCACAAAAGTCTATTCATACTGTTTTTGAATCATGTTCTTTTTTTCTACATGTAGGGGTTTCAAGATATTACCCTTCTCACTCCTAAACTGGGGGTACAGCAAAGTACAAATTTTCCATTGTAAACCCGATATGAATGTGTTTTTAGGAAACAAGCCCTTTGCAAGCCCCCAGGTGTAATGTTGGGGGGCTGCAAAGGACCTCACCTCCACCACTTGCTTTTCATTTCTCTCTCCTTCATGGACTCTTTGAGATCAAATGAAAGACAACTATGAAGGTCTGTTTGTGCATGTATGGCCGTTGTTGGACCCCCTATCATTTGGAGTTGAACCCACAGCCTTACCTGACCTAGCAAAGGAAACTTTACCAGACTTGGACACATGAACTCATAAATTTATAGCCTTCTTACTTCCAATGCTGTGGCCTTCAAAGACCACAGGGGGAGATAGCAACAGCATCCTTTCAGCATTGCTTCTGCTCGTACTTCCAAGGTGTCACCCACTGTCTTATCTATAACAGTTTTTTTGGTTGAAAGAGAATGCCCAGCATTAACTTTTCATTTAGGTTTTAGTTTTCATATCATTGTCGACCATGAAGAGCCCACTGCACGATTGTGTAAGACTAAAGTGGTTGACAGACTTTTTTTTTTTGTTGCATTGGATTTTATTGAGAGGTTTCAGAGTAAGGGGGTCAATTGAAGTGGGGGCAGTGTGCAGGCTCACGTTGAGGGGGTTGTATTCTGACTGGCTTTTTGGGGCTGGGGCCTTACTTTGGGGGCACCCCCCCTGTGGATGGGAGATTTGTGGCATCTGTGTTTGAGGGCACATGTTCAATGTTTGTGCACTGGTTGGAGGTGGCTCTTTGGGGGAGACCTTGGAGCCTGCGGGGGGCAGGGAGGTCTGCGGTGTTGAGATTGGGGCTCGCTGGGGGGTGGGGCTCTTTCACCCTGGAGCTGCTCTGGTTGGCTGGCTCATTGGGACTATGTGGACTCTTCATGGCCCTTCTCTGCATGGGGTCGTGCTGGCGTCTGGACCCGGGTTGTTTGGGTGGTACCCGACTCCCGTCCTGCCCAATGGGCTATTCTGCAGCTGCTGCAGAGGGTTGGACTATCTGCCTTCCTCCACCCCAGAGAGAAGGAACCATCTCCTGGGTCCAGGGTCCCCTTTGTGGGGACGTTATCTGGACCTGGGAGTATAGTGTGTGTATGGGTAGTGAAAGTGGGTGTATGACGTCTTTTTTTTATGTTGGGTGAGTGGATGTGAATGTCTGTATGTGAGCATGTGGGTGGGAATGTGTGATTGTGTTTGTGTGTGGCTTTTTATCTGTCAGGTTGGGTTCTGGGCTGTCCTCTCTCCTGAATCATCTTGGGCACCCCATTAAAATGTGGGGCCTATTCGCCCCCCCCATCACACTTCCTTATGGTGGCTGGTGCCTCTGCCTGCCAGTGCATTGGTGGCTTTTGGTGTCTGAGGCTTGGTGCTGGGGTATGTGCGGATCACCCTGGTGGCTGCTTGCTGGGGCCTGGGTGCTCTGGCTCGTTTGGGCCTCTGCTGGAGGTTGGTGTGCCCTCCATAGCCAGATCTCCTCCGGTGTAGCGGGCTGCTGGCAGGGCCTGTGGGCTCGATGCTGTGGCCCCCTTGGGCATCTGCATCATGGCTGTGGGGGGTCACCCGGGGCTTGCCTTTGCTGCCCTCTTGGGGGGGGGGGGGGGGATCTGGTTGTCCCTGAAGAGGGGGGTTCCCAGGGCTCCATACTGGGGGGGGGCACTGGGTGTCTATGGCTCCGATCTTCCTTCTGCCATCTGCATGTCCTACAGGGTGGATCTGTGGACCTCCACACTTACTATCAAATATTCTTAGGGCGAAACCTTATAGACAGGCTTGTCATTTTAATAGTCTACAGAATGGAAAGACTATGCCCAGAATACATACAGTTTTACCATGTTGTGGCCCAGTCCTACAACCCAACCTTTTTCAAGATTGTGAAACACAACAAACAATACAGGAATAGAGGTATATCAACTAAAAAGTGAATAAGATAAAACATAAGGCTAAAGGTATCTAAGCTAGAGAGAGTTAAACAGATCATTGAATATAGGAACTTAGGCTAAAAAACTCAAAGTGCTAACATAGATTTTTGTTTTTTGCTATGAAAGCACACATGGTAGCTTGGCTTAGTTTCATTGAAGTGTGCAAGATTTACAACTTAATGTTGTTAATTGACATAGCATCGAAACACAGATTTTTTTTTTTCTTCACATATGTAAAATTCTCAATTAATGAACCCGGCAATGAACAAAAAGGGTCAATAAGTTATTTTAATTGATTAAAGTGTGACTTCTCTAAAAACTGGACCGTGTCTTGAATAACATTAGTGACACAGTCTATCTCATATTATGCCTGCTAAAGCCCAGTTCTGTTGCATTGAAAGTATTACATAAATGTCATACTATCCTGTCAGGTTTTATTGCAAACACCTTGACACTCATTCATATACAAAGCTGACACCTATTAGACTTTACATTATAAATTTTGGCCTTCCTTGTTCATTAGTTTACCTCTATCAACCAACAAATCATGCAGGAATATTACACTGATAGGAGTTATTTGAGTGCCACAGCACCTGTGAACCATAGAAATCGATTAACATTTGCTTTTATTGCACCCCAGTGTAAAATCATCATAGAAAATACATGTGTTTCTTTCCATTAATGGGTTTTAGTTAGTGCTATATAAACTTGTCATCAGTGGCTCTCCACGATCAAGCTAATTACTCCTCATCATATCCAGCAGGTAGTAATTACGCCTTTGTTACTTGCTATCATATTGTTGATACAATATGTAGCTCTTAGACTGCAATTGTTCTCTACAGTTGTGAATTGGGTAAAGGAGCTTGCGCATTTAAATATGAGAGACCTGAAAAAACCCCAACATAAAATCAAAACAAGTGAGAAGAGGGACGACTCTTTGTGTTTATTACGAATGTTTCATAGTGGAATATGTGAAAATAATATCATCATTCCAGATGCTCAATCAAGTGTTCTTGACAGCCACTGATGATCAATATGTAAAATGTCTCGGCTGATGCACAACAGAGGGAAACAAAGAGCAAACTGGGTGTTTAATTCATCAAGCTATATGAAAAAAGCTGATTGCTGCAGTGTGTTTTTTTTCTGAAGATGTTGTTTGTTATCCAAAGGGATGTCAAGAGATAGCCTTGCTGATTTTTGGGAGTGGAACACTCAGAGAACTCTTAGCTGATTGCTGTTACACCCACAATCAGGACTAGCAGAGTTAAGTCCCACACACAGACATTTCAATTTCATTTTAAATGCTGTAGGTTTTGTGGAGGAACAAAATTATGTTTTTCAAAGAGAACAACAGTATGATCCAAATTTCATTAAAAAATTGATAAAATACCACATCTATGTCAAAGTGCAGTTCCTGTTTGTATGTTGCTGGGTATCTCCCCTAATGAGTTAGACCTTCTGATGTTTGAGTTTGCAATACGTTCCTGTTTTCTAACCTACCATTTAACCGATTAATATTTAAAAAGGCATGTGAACCTTACACATAGTCATTCACTTCCTCCCTCTCAGGAGGACTAAATCTCATTGAAGACCTGTCCAGTGGGCCCCATCCCTGCCTCTCCACCACTGACCACTGGATATAGGGACAGGCGTTTTGCTATAAAAGCATTCCCCAACAGAATTTATTCCATCCTGCATTGCACCTAGCAGAAAGAGGGGATACCACCAACCAAGATTATTTGTCAGTTAGACCACAATGTCAGTCAATGTTATCACAGTTCTCTTTATCCTAAATTAGTTTTTATTTGGTTTTTGTATGTTAAAAAGGGGTAAGTAAAAAAAAAAAAAAAAAATGTTTTAGTTTTGTAAGCCAAATTAACACTTTGTAGAGGTTCTCCAAAATGTAATGGAAAGTTTACTTATTTTAATCACAAGAAGACAGCACAACACCTTTCGGTGTTCTACCTAGGAGGTGTTCTGGGTACATATGAAAAACAATGGTTGGATGGGTGGCTCTTACACCTAGGTTCTATTTGCACATTTATATTATACACCTATATATCTTTATTAGCTTCACATCCTTGCCTGGGGTCTTTCTGCATGGAGTTGCATGTTCTCCATGTGCGTTGGTCTTCTCCAGGTACTCTGCCTTTCTCCCACAGACTAAAAAATATAACTGTCAGGTTAATTGGTCTCTCTACATTGGATGTGTGTGCGTGCATTGATTGTCCTGTTTGTCTTTGTGTTGCCCTACGATGGACTGGCAACCTGTTCAGGGTATACTCTGTCTCTCGTCCAATGACTGCTGGAGATAGACACCAACCCCCTGCAATCCAGCAATGACAAGCAGGTTCAGATAATGGATGGATGGATTTATATTCCTAATTCCCAACAAAGTATTTTTTGTTGGGAATTAAGCTAAACTTTAACAAGTATTCACGGTGCTTTACATTAAGCCACAGCTAAGATTCTTATTGGTCAGCATTAAGCTGAAATTCGTCAGGCAATCTTAAAAAAATCCAACCAGTGTAACTGTCCCATGACCTGAACTGACTCTAGGAGAACATCTATTTAGTGTAGTCCTGTCTATCATGAAATCTAGTATATTAGTTTACATATTAACTTCTGTTTTGAGGAGTGATGGTAAAGGATTAATATGTGCATTTACAAGTAATATGAGTGGACTTGAGTTATTTTGTTTGCAGATGACATTGCGATCTGCAGTGACAGCAAAGGCACAGGTAGAGGAAAAGCTTGAGAGGTGGAGATATGTACCAGAAAGGAAGGGAATGAAGATTAGCAATACAGAATACATGTGTGTAAATGAGAGGGGCAAGAGTTGAATGGTGACAATACAGGGAGCAGAAGTAAAGAAGGCAGAGGACTTGAAGTGCTTAGGGTCAACAGTCCAGAGCAACAGAGAGTGTCGAAAAGAGGTGAAGAAGTATGTGGAAGCTTGGAATGGTTGGAGAAGTGTCAAGTGTGATGTGTGATAACAGGATTATCAGCAAGAATAAAAGGAAAGGTGTAGAAGACAGTAGTGAGACCAGCGATGTTGCATGGTTTAGAGACAGTGCCAATGAGGTAAAGACAAAAGGCAGAACTGGAGGTTGCAGAGCTTTGAATGCTGAGGTTCTTTTTGGGAGTGACAAGGATGGATAGGATCAAGAATGAGTATATCAGAGAGACAGTTCATGTTTGATATTTTGGAGATGAAGTCAGACAGGCAAGACTGAGATGATTTTGACATGTTCAGTGGAGAGACAATTATATCGATAGATGAATAGAAAGATGCTGAGACTGGAGCCACCGAGCAGGAGGCCAACAGGAAGACCAAAAAGGAAATTTGTGGATGTAGTGGAAGAGAACATGAAGATAGTTGGTGTGAGGGTAGCAGATGCAGAGGAAAAGACTAAATAGAGACAGCTCATTCACTGTGGCAATCCCTGAAGGGACAAGCTGAAAGAGAAGAAGAGGTGGAGTGGTCTAGAGCTGAATGTGATAAATTTCAGTTGACAAGTAAAACAGAGAAAGACATCATAGATACTATACAACTAGTTTTTGTAGAAAGTAAAGGGGGTGTTACAATTTTCAGTTGTCTTTTTGTTATTCTAAATGGGTGGTCTAAAGATGCCACAGATGTCAAAAAGTCCAAAATACCACTCAGTAGTTTAATCTTTTTAGCATCTTGTCTTTGTATGTGAAAGAAATAATGACCTGTCAAACAATTTGCAAGACTCAAACAAAAATTACAGTGACTCCATTCGGTTTTTTAAACGGTGAGATGTCAAACAGTTTCTCATCATTTTTTTTTTTTCCCTCCGTCTCATTTTCTACACTAGGTTGCCAAGAAACAAACAAAAAGACTAGGGTGCTGCCTCAAGAGAGGAAGCTAGGTGTTTGTACTGATGCCTCGTTAAAAGGTAGTAGAAAATTAAAGCATGTTAACAGCTATTTTAACTCAAGGTCATCAGAGAATGAAGTTTACTTGGTTGTCATGGAGATGACTGAACTGTCATGAAACTGTCGTTTATCTAGATTTAAGCAGTTTTGTTTTAATTTGTAAGAGTAAAGATTTTACCTTGCCTCCTTGATCTCTCACTAGTAATTTATTGACTCCTGTCTGATTTTCTGTCGATTCAACTTGGTCTCTTTATTTTTTTACTCTCCTGTACTCCAATCATATACTTATATACTTCCCATTTTGGAACACCCAGTTCCCCAAACGAACACTGGTAACTTTCCTAAAATGTAAAAAAAAATATCTCTCCATTAAAGGAACCTATATATATATATAGGAGACTATAATTGACCTTTATAACCAAAATTATTAATGACCTTATCTGGGTAAGTGTGATCTGGTGATTTTACAGGTTGTGATAGCACATTAAGAAGATGAAGCACACGAAACATTGAGTTGGTGTTTTAGACATATTATGACATTAAATGACACCATTAAAAGTCTCTGTTGCTGCAGAAAGAGGTTTTAGAGTATGAGAAGTATTTGTCTTTCTTCATTGAGCATGTGCCTCTGGTGTCAAATTCCAGTTTAATAATTAAATCTAAGACACTCTTAAAAAAACATATTAAAAACAGATTGTAAAGTTGGGTGGTAGAACAGTAATTCCATTCATTTGTGGTATCCAGTGTTGACAATGAAAAGGCTTTATCGCAGAAGTGTTCAAAACTGTTGCCATGTGGACCAACACTGTAAACTTGAAAGTGCTCGAGGGCCACAGAAATCTGATATTTCTTTGTTAAAAATGCAAAATTACATTTTGTGATTTTTTTTTTTTTTTTTTTTTTTTTTTTTTTTTTTTTTTTTTTTTTAGTTTTACCTACAAGACTAGCATAACACATGATTAACCTTCCTGAAAAGAAGAAAATGCCTGGGTACCAGGGTTAAGACATTAGTAAGGACGTATGTTTGAGAAATTTCAAAAGCCAAATTTTAGGTTTCACTGTTCTTAGTGAACCAGGTGATGATATTCACAAGTCAATAAATAGAAGACTAATTTCTAAACATCTTTTCAAATCTTTACATTTATTAGTTAATAAGGGGAAACATAATTGAGTCTATACTGGTCTGTTTACATTGAGATGTAAAAAATCAAAAGCTTTTCATGAGTTTTAGTTTTGATTCTGACTCAATTTTGGTCTGTTTAAAAAACATTTGTTTCCAGAAACTGTGAAGAATCACAGTAAATTCTGAGGAAAGTTCCAGGAGAGGTAATGCTAAACAACAAGCTCACTACATTTAAAACTAATGAAATTCTACAACTTACATAGAAGAATAATTGAATTGGTGAGTAATGTTTACATTTGTTTAAAAAGATCAGTTGGCTTTATAACATTGGGACTACTTCCATCCATATGTTTGAAACCAGTACCTTTTCGCTGTATAATGTGTTTATGATGTTTTTATATTTTCATGATGTAAAGCACTTTGAACTGCCTGAAATGTGCTGTACAAATAAATTTAATTGATTTAGACAATAGTTCTAGCAACCGAGCCATGTTGTTGTATTGAATAGTATAATTGATGGTTTAACCTATGGTCCACAAAAGATAATCTTGGCCCCCTGTTGAAGTTTTTTTCACCAGTTTTTTAAACTTTACATAGTTGTAACTTGGTAAGCAGTTACCATATTCAACTGTTTTTTCTTGTATTTTTTTTATTTTTATTTTTTTGTTTTATTCTATTTCCAAGATGTCTTCATCTTATTTGCCTTGATCAAAGTTTGACCTCTGAGACGTCTACACTACTTGAACTTCACGCTGAAAAAAATTAAGGTATTTATTCACACTATGGAATGTAAAACCTTTTGCCATCTTTCAAGTACACAAATATCAGATATCCAGTTGCAAGTGAATGCAGCACAGTGATCTGCAACCTATGTAATGCTCCCACTCCCCACATGCAGAGGAATGAAAAAGTTCATTTCCAGTAAAGTGCAGTGACTGTAAAAAGTGACATAGTAAAAAGTTGAACACTTCTAAACATACAACTACATGACAGAAGCCCTGTTCTATAATATATAGCAGTATTTAACTTTCCCCCCGAACATAGTGAAACAATTTAGAAGTGCATGAAGTTTAACAATGCTGGTTTAATGGGCACAAGAGAAACTGAATGCAACATTCTGCTCACAACAATCTAGTTTCTACTAAAGTGAGGCAGAACTAACTGTACATCATCATAATTCAAATTTGATGTATATTTATTGATTCAGTCATCAACCAAAATTTATTTAAATTCAAAAACATTATACAAATATAACTTTATTCTTTACACAAATATTGGTGTTTGATAAAAATGCAGATAATCCAGATTTATTACTTACAAATCCTCTACCTAATTAGATTTTTTTTTATGTGTCCCACCAGAGATTACACTCTATCCCTGCTGTGGTTTTAATACCCGCTGGGGCCAGTTAATCAAAGCAAAATAACTGAGTGGCCTCCTTTTTGGAGATATTTTATACTGGTGTTGCATTACCTCATTTCAATACTGTAGGCTATGAGTAGACTGTAGTAAATTACTTTAAAGTGTCATCTGTCAAAGCAGGACGGTAGACTCTATGAGACCCTAAGGCGTGTACAAAAGGTGCTTTGTGTGTAAAAAGAGAGGAATGGAAGGGGGATTCTTTTTCCCAGTAAAGTCTAGGGAGAAGAGACCAAAACTGCAATGCATGAGGCAACCAAAGATGTTCGTGCAGAATGTTGAGCTCTCACCATTTTTTTTTCTCAAGGATTTTCCCAGATTAACCTGCTTCAAAGTGTATTCCATTTTCTAAAAAAAGCAAGAGTCAAAAGTGAATGGAAGCTTAAAAAAAATACCTTTTTTGTTAACCAGTAACACCTACAAACTCTGCCAAGATTTTGCTTTTTCAATTTCAGTCAAACTTTTTACGTATTCTATCAAACAATCTCACTCAAATCCTATTTATTGAGGTAAGTCAGCTGTAAAAACATTGCTGGTAATGATGAGGTGTAAAAGCTTGATAGAACAGAATGGTCTGTATTCTGCATCAGGAAGCTTCTTGAAGTTTTTTGACAGGCCAAGAAATTCTCTTCACCTCCCAAGAAGAGAACCTTCATCAAAGCAACTGTTCCCAAGGTTTAAAGTCTTTTAAGATACCACAGAAAGTGCTGATTTGACCAGAGTTGTCACTGATTGTATGGAGCATAAAGTAATGTAGCACTCCCGTTCACCAATCTGTTGCTGCACACTGCCAGTCAGCTGGCTGAAAGAAGTAGACTCCAATTCACATCGATCATCATCAAGACAAATTCAGCTGTTCGGAGATATTTCTATATTTCATGAAATCATTTACTCTCTTTTATCATGTAGCAAGAAAATCTCCCACCAGCCTTAGCCTACAGTAGGTCTACAGTAACCTGATGTGGTGAACCAAGCATTTAATTACACTCCGCCTACGAGGGATTTGCAAACTGATTTCAGCCTCATAAATTTCTCCTCTCAGACGGTTAAAAGTTTAAAAAGCTTTCTGATCAGTCTCTGACTGTTCCACATTATCCAGTTGTTGGAGTGTTTTCCTCATGATGCAAACACCATCCAAACTGATGCAAGATTACAGTTTTTCCCTAGATTAAAGGGTTTGTGAGCACAGACGCCGTGGCCGTGATCAATCAATTGCCGTGTTTGTGCTCCTTTTGTACTAATGCGTTTGCTGTGAATGCTCCTCTTGAGCCCTCTTTGTGTATCTGTATTGTCCTCTCCATGCTGATGCTATCAAACACAACAAATGCATCCACCTGTTATATTTCCTTTTGGGCTTTCATCTGTGCTTGCCTTTATCTAAGGGGAGAGAGGACAGGGACTGAGGTGACATTTATCGCTGTGTTGGTAAGTGAGCGACTGTCTGGGTACATGTGGTCCATTTCTCTTTATCTCTTGAGGGCGAGTTAGATACACATTGTGTTAGAGCAGCAGAAAGATGAGGATAGTTATAAGAGGTGGGATGCTGCTATCTCAGTGTATGTACAGCTCAGTGGAGGCTTCTACATCTTTACATGTGCTGACTGTAAAGCCACTGAACAATGTTACAGTGCCTTGTGAAAGTATTCATTTTTTAATCTTTTTGACATTACAACCAGAAACCTCAGTGTGTTTCACTGGGGTTTAATGTAACAGACCACCATAAAGTAATGCTTAATTGTAAAGTAATAAACATCTAAGAAATATTCAGGTTTTTGTTTCTGGTCTCCCTTAATGACTAATACCCCCAAATAAAATCAAATGCAATCAACTTCCTTGAAAAAGTCACCCACTCAGTAAACAGAGTCAAACTTAATTTGATTGGCGGAGGAAAAAATGTTACACATTCATTTGGTTTAGTTCACATTCAAGCTACACTTTTAAAAGAGGACCAAACTGCCTGCACAACATGAAAGACTGCCAACACATGTTACCCAGTATGAACAGAGAGTTATCCCGCTGCATTTACCTGGCACAAATGCAAAACTACTGAAAAACACAACAGAAAAGGATAGACTATGATCTACTACTGTGGTTACACACACAAAAAAAAGCCAGGTATTGCAATGATTTATAAGGTTTTAAGATGATCTTGATGATTTGCTGTATACTTGATTGATGTTTTGTATTATGTGAAGCACTTTGAACTTCCTTGCTGCTGAAATGTGCTATACAAATAAACTTGACTTGACTAAAATAGCATATGTCATTCATCATACATTACTTCCTCTCTTTGGCTTGCTGGATAATCTGTTTGCTTTCCAACTATAAGTAAGTTTTACTTGTAAGTAAACCGAAACCCATTTTTTAGGCAGATCAGAGATTGCTTGTTTATGTCCACACCAGAGTTCAGATTAGCTTTCACACTTTACCCAAATGGATTGGATTATCTGAGGAGATGAACACTGATCACTTCAAAGCTTTGAACATCTCACACAGCACTGTTAAAAATCATCATGGAGGATGGTAAAATGGGGATGAGAATGGCACAAAAGAAAACCTACCAGAGCATTACCAACCACTTAAAGAGCCCAGACAAGGAGAACATACAACAGTGAACCAGCTAGACGGCCCATGGTAACAGCGCAGGAGCTGCTGAACTCCAGAGCTCAGGTGGAGATTCTATCTAGGGGCATTTAATAGATGTGAACCCAAACCAGGAATTCATGAGAAGAACAAACAAAGAAACACTTTGAAGGGAGTGCCAAAATTAAACTTTTTGTCTTGTATGCAAAATAATGCCTGAAGCAAAAACTATTTGTCATGTTTGTGGGGAGTTTTCTGACCCACATGCAAGATCGGTCTCAGACACAGTATGAGTAAAAGAGAAATTTATTTACAATAAAAAACAAAATGTGCTCAGGGTGGTCCAAGCAAGAACAGTGTCTGGAAGTGAAGAAGAATTATGAGGCAGCATGAGGACAAAGTTGACTAAATGACGATGAGCTGAATATTGAATTGTTCTTACTGACTTAGTAAGGAGGAGATGCGTTGGAGGGGTTTTGTCAGTCTGGTAGGTTGGTATGAGGAGTGCGAGTCCAGCTTCAGGTCCGAGAAAGCCAAACGTTGGTTACCAGTGGATAGTTGATGGAGGAACGAAGGAGAGGCTGCAGTAGACGACTGTGGGAAGTGTGTGTGGGAGATCTGTCTTAAAGGAATAGTAGACTGAATCCAGAAGCGGAGGTTTGACTTCAACCTAGGAGAACATGAGACAGAAGGTGAGTTCACAGGTGGGCTAAGTAACATTCTAAAAATCAGATAGGTACTCAAGGAGGAAACCAGCAGAAAACTGGCTTGCCTTGTACCAACAATGTTGGATCATGAGGTGAAGAGGAGTGATTCCATAGCTTCTTTTATCCCCACAGCCAGATGAGGAGAGTGCCGAAAGATGCGCCTGACAGCAGAGGATCGGCCACGGCCACCAGCAGAGATGCTGGATAGAAGGACTCACGCACAAAAATCACACACAGACACCAGGATATGACACTATTACTGCACATCACCTTGAACATACCAACCCCATGTGAAACATGGCAGTGACATCATCATTCTGTAGGGATACTTTTCGTTTGCACGGACAGGGAAGCTAGTCAGAGTTCTTGGGGGACATTTCAGTGGCGATGGAAAGCTGGTAAAGACAAACCAAAAGACTTGCAACTGCATTTGAGGGGAACAGATGTTTCTTGAGGGAGACTGAACGCAAATGCATGCCACACTTTTCAGATATTTATTCATAAGAAATTTTGTAAATCATATATTCTCTTCAGCTTCAAAGGAGAATAATAATAATGAACTTTAGGGTTTTAAGGTGATATATATAAAAGTCACAATTAAAACACATTTTAGTGGTTTCAATGCTTTGGTTTTTCATTTACTATGTTCACTTTTGGCCCCAAGATATCCAGCTCTAACTTATCAACACAGAACTAAAGGGCCATTGTAGAATCAATGACTCATTTATACAGTTGACCTTTAGGGCATAAAATAGCATATGATTAAATTCCTGGAGACAAAACTTCTGGAAGTGTTTAGGATTCTCTAGATAAGAGCCATTGTGGTTTGTAGAACGTGCTGTCAGGCACGGTTAACCCCTTTTGAGGACTGTGAAAGTCAGCAAGTACTCTTCTGATGCACATTTATCACTGGGGCTTCCTGCTCACCCCTTAAGCAGCTCCAGGATTTAAACAGAGTAAGGAACATCTGTCTTTCTGTCAAAGTCTTCCCCAGTAACTGCAAACATGCCACTGAGTGCATGAGAGACAGGCTGGCTTCAACAAGATGGCTTTAAATTACTTTGTTTAAAAGTTCTGATGTGGTGGGGAGACTTCTAGGCAAATGGTTTTCATCAAAGCACTTCAATGAAAAACAAAAGTGGAACAGTATGTGTTTAACTTTGAAAAAGATCAGAGAAGTATACGTATCTTGTTTAAAGCTCAGATCTCATGTGTCATTCAAGGCATTCTTTCATCTGTTTTTTTTTTTAACTATAGGTACCAAGTTAGTGACAAGATGCTTGAGTAATGGATTGTAAGAGCTTCTTGTGTCAGTTTTTCAAACAGTATCTCCTTTGGAAAACAACTGGTTCTGGCTGGCAGAGACGATTGGCGCTCTGATGTACTGTCCATGTCAGAGGAGTGTCTGCGAGCAAACAAGGAAATTACAGCTGCTCATTTCAGCTGACATCTGAGTTAATGAAATGAAAGACAGGGAATAAAAAAACAACAATTTAAGGCCCAGAGAAAGGTGCTGTCTTTCTACACGTAGGAGGCAACTGTATTGATGGGCTGCGCTGAAAAGCGGCTAAAATGCTAATGTCCACTGAAATGTCATCAGTCAAATCAGCGCCTTCATATTCTGCTCCCAGTGGCGTCGAACGGGAGATTTCTTTCAACCCAACATTGATTGACAGGGGAGGGATTGATGTGGTCTTCTGCCTGTGCTTGTCTGTCCTGCTTTGAACAGATGAGACAAAGTCTCTGTTTGACTGTTTCTGCATTCCGCTGAATCCTCTTTGTCCAATCAAACATCAGTCATTCTCAGCATCATTGTTTGCTGTTCATATGTTAAAACACGGAGCCAAACAAAAAACGTTTCTATCCCTGAAGATTCCTCCAAAGAGATTTGGCATACTGTGGTTCTACAACATTGGGTTGGGGTGGGGGTGGGGGAGCCGGTCACAGTGTTCACAGGGTCCGACAGTCTTGCTGGATTCTGAGCTTCATTCTGCGGACCCCTCACAGAGTGGGGTCCTCCATACCCCTTGGGTGTTTTCATATATTGTCCCATTACAACTACATGCTTAAACATCTTTTATAGGGATTTGATGTGATAGAACAATAAAATGTATTGCATAATTTTGAACTGAGAAAAATTGTTTTCAATTATTTTTACAAAAAAAAAAAAAAAAAAAAATCTAGGTAAAGTGTGGTTTGTATGTGTATTAGTCCCCACTGAGTCAAAGCTGTGCCTTTGAAAGTCTTTTGTAGAACATCTCCACCATCTTCCTATGTCTAAAAAAAAAATGTTTGCTCATTATTTCTTTATACAATATCTCAAGCGTATTTGTAATTCAATGAAGATCATCTGTGAACATCAAGTTTCAGTGTTTATTATTGATTCTTTTTTGGGGGGATTTAGGATGAACTTTGATTGGACATTCTGACATGAATAAGCTTTAATGTAAACCTCTTTATTGAGGTGGCTTTATGTTTTGGGTCTTTGTCCTGCTGGAGGCTTCACCTCTGATGCAGGTTTGAGCCTATTCCAGGATTGCCTGTATTTAGATGCATCTATCTATCCATCATGTCTGAGCAACTTCCCTTGTCCTCACTGTGGAACAGCAACTCCCCAGCATTATGTGGCCACCACCATGTTTGATATAGTTGGGATAGAGTGTCCTGGGTGATCTGCAGGGTTAGTTTTCCACCATTCATAGCATTTGACATGTACACCAAAAAGTTACATTTTAATCTCATCTGGTCAGAGCACCTTCTGCTGTTTTGTATTCCCTCCATGGCTGAGTTTCACACAGTTGTCCTGTTCAGAGATTCTCTCAACTGAGCTGTTGATCTCTGCAGCTCTTCCATAGACACCATGGTCTTCTTGGCTACTTCTCTGAATAATGGTCTCCTTGCCTGACAATTGGTTGAACTAGATCAGGAGTCTGGAACCTTTAGCTCCAGAGCCACATGAGTGTCATTTAAAACCAAACAGGAAATGGTTGTAATTATAAAGGAAGTCAGAAAGGGTGAGCTTAGCATTTTGTCTGTGTGTTTTATGCAATATGTGGATTAAATATCTGTTATTTAAGGTGATGCTTCTATCAGGTCAAAATGCAGACAGGAATTCAGGAAGTTCACAGTAAAAGGTTTAATGAATGATAAATGAACAACTAAGAGAGAGGGTTGAACCACAGCAGGGAAACAAGGGGCAACAGAGGTAATATTTGTTATTCTCTGCATTTAACAGAAAGAGCCAGTGGAGAACAATAGGAATAATCAAGCTTAAATACTCTGAGGAAGGAGCAGAAATGACAGGGGAACCAGAGGAGCTAATCAGGGAGAAGTGGAAGCAGCTGAGGGAGAGCGCAGGTGGAGGACAGATGAGAAGACAGGAGACAGCTGGGAAGGGGAGGAGGCTGGCAGGCTGAGGGAAGGTGAAAGATAAATAGAAGTCGCAAAACTGACTCTGAAACTTAACAGAGATGAGCGGGATCTAATGATCCTAAATCTACATGTACAAAATAATAATTATAAGCCAAGTAGTAACTGAATAGAGGAATGAACTAAAGTTGGACCTAAAAAGAAAAACAAAAAATGATCAAAACACAAATAAAACTAAATGTTCAAACACCTACAGATCAAAACAATCTACAACAGAAGGTTTTTAAAAGTAAATTAATGTTTTTTGACTCCAAACCATGTGCTTTATACTT
The DNA here is from genome assembly GCA_014839685.1 of Anableps anableps. Taxonomy (NCBI): domain Eukaryota; kingdom Metazoa; phylum Chordata; class Actinopteri; order Cyprinodontiformes; family Anablepidae; genus Anableps; species Anableps anableps. The sequence continues at coordinate 25,753,143 of CM026082.1, read as the reverse complement.
TTAAATGAGCAAGGTATCTTTCTTCTGTTTCCATATTTAGGGAAAGGGATCATTCACCCAGCCTCATAAAAACACAAAAAACATTTTTTTTTCTTTTTGGTAAAAGCTAGATGATTCATTTTGTTGAAAAACATCTGAAAATAGAAATCATTTTAGTTTAATTTTCTTAGGTTTCAAAATTAAACATTTCATTTTGTTCATGGTTAGGAAATCTAACTTTTTGTGGCTTTAGATAAATTTTATGTTGTAACGGTGGGGGTAAAAGTGACTCATTGAATTGAAGAGGCTGCTGGCTCCTGCACTAGTTTCATTTAGAGTTTAATAAAAATCCATGTCATAGTGTTCATATTGTTATTCTAAAAAATAACTTTAAACTATGCATCATTTGTCTTCCATTTCATAAATATGATTTGTGTCTGTTTACCTCCTAAAATTCTGAAAGAAAACATTGAAGTGTGCATCTCCAGCATAATAAAATACAGAACATTTCATGTTGTATGAAATCTTATTTTGATACTTTTACATGTTACCTCATCAGTTCCTCTTGGCACTGTTTCTTGACTAGCACAAAACACACAGTTGGCAAACAGAAGGTAGGAAGATGTAAGTAGGAGCTCCAAAAAAAAAAAAAAAAAAAAGACTGAATGTCTCAGAGGAGGGACATGTCTTGCAGGCATGTGGCTGGTCATGATGAGAGACTGGCACCTGCTCTGGAGCCACCAGATGGCTGGGCGGGAGATGGCGTACCCTTGCCAGCGAGGTGAAGGGACACTGTGTCACTATCTGCATCTGCACCCCTTGTGAGGATTTTGGCCGAGCAGTGATGTTCGGCCAGCAATCGGCACATGGAGACCTACAGATGAAGAGATGAAAATTGAAGTTGGGCAAGGGATGAGTCGAAACACAGTCACACACCTGATGCTGGGTGGACACACAGGCAATCAGTGGCAGTCATCCAAATACGATCCAAAAGTATGAAAAGAAGTCAGAGTGAGATTGGTTTGGGCATCTGGACAGAGTACCTGGGTGAAGTCAAAGTTAGAGCTCATCAGAAAGTTCAGATTAATTAAAGACCTGGCCAAGTGAGTTGCAGTGCCAGAAAAACTTTCTTTTTTTCTAGAGAAAAAAAAAAATAGGTGTGAGTATTCTAGCTAAGTAAAGACCCACATAATAATGTTCCCTACATATCTGAGACCCCAACATAATAAAACATAGAGAGATCCAAATAGATAAAACATTACAAATACAAAGACAAACAAATTAGGTAAACAGAAATAACTGATACAGTTTTACTCTTATCCACCATTTTTTCCCTCTGTTGAAAATTCGATGTGTGTTACGATGGGATAAAAGGAGGTGAACAGGAAAAACAAACAGATGTGAAAAGCAATTGCCCCTTGTTAAATCATGCACTACCTGTTTTTTTTTTTTTTTTTTTTTTTTTTTTTTTTTTTTTTTTTTTTTTTCCAGACAGGCTTGATTCCTGTCAAACTGGCAGAAACAAGAAATCACTTAAATTGAGCCTGTCTGACAACAAGTAGACTAAAAGATCTCAAAAAGCTACGCATCAATTCCACAATTTGGAGAAATTAAAGTACAGATGAAATACAAAATCCTTGTCATCTATGAATTTGAAATGGGTTACAAAGCTTCAGTTCTCCAAAAAAACACTGTTTGAATCATTTTCCCCAATTGTAAAAAAAAAAGGGAAAAGTGGTGAACCATCCCAGCAGAGGCCAGCCTACCAAAGTTACTCCAGGAGAGCATCAATGACTCAACAAGCAGGTCACAAAAGGACCCAAACAACATCTAAAGCCCTGCAGATCTCACTTACCTCAGTTAAGGTCAGAGTTTATTATTTGACAAGAAAGACACTGGGTAAAAATGGCCTCTGTGGAAGAGTTTTAAAGGGGGGCATTATGCAAAATCTACTTTTTTGAGCTTTAAATCATGTTATAATGTTATTCCCTCATCAAAAACATATCTGGAATGTTGTTATTACAAAGCACCGCCTATTTTCACAAAGCTCCTCCTTGGAGCATGAGGTCTCCAACTGAGCTTCTGTCACACAGAGAACCCCTCCCCCAGGGCTTACATGGCTCCACCAGACTAGAGGCGGCTGAAATTAGAAAACACCTGCTAGTTGGTGGGACTGTATGGCTGCTGAGATAATGATACAAACTACTTCTCAGTCCAACGCTCCTAAGACCAGTTGTAAATGCCATAATGGAAGAGCCTTGTGATGACCTGCTGAAGGCGGAGTGTCGGTAAGAGCTGACGCCTCCTTAAGAGACAGAGGCCAATCTCAAGGTATCAAACTGTGAAGTCAAATTTCTTTTATGTATGATATATATACAGCACTTTTATAACAACTGAAGGAAAGATAGTTATTTAATTGTGCTATAAAATAGCACTATGTGCCTTGAAAATATATAATAGAGCCCATTTAAGGCAAAACCCCCACAAAAAACTGATCAAAAGAATGGCAAAGTCTCATCTTGCATTTGCCCAAAAATATCTTGATGATCCCCAAGTACCCCAAAAATATCTTTCAATGTTGCTAAATTACAACAAGTCTGCAAGAAGAATGAACCATAAACCCACAGAGATGTAAAAAACACCCATAGCCAGTCATCCAACCTGATGGCGCATGTTGTTGCCAAGGATGTCAAAATTCTTTATTTGGTTTAAGGGGCAATTACCTTTTATATACATAGGGTCCATTTGTTTTGGATAGCATTTTTCCAATAGGAAATAAAATCAGTCTTGTATTCACTCAGGTTTTGATTGTCAGATTTTTTAATCTAGAATCCTACTTTGTGGCTTATTTGTAGATAAAATCTCTTGATGTGTCAATTTCTACACTAAGACAGCAATGAACTTGGACAAAAGACTCATGTATGATCTTTTGACCATCACTGATCAACCATCCGCCCCAGGTCCATCCTCAGGGACTTGTCACCGACCAGAGCTAAACAGAAGATCAATGGATGGGTAATGTCCCCCTTCGTTTCTCAGAGGACTACTGTTGTGATCGAAGCAGCAGCGCCTGCCAATAAAATGTGGACAAACCTGTGAGTCTTTTCTCTCTCGCTCTTTGTTGTGCTGTCATTTTCATCTATCGCCGATTCCCGCCGGTAGCTGACAGGCTGATACTATCCAGTTCACAGACAGCTTCACTGATCAATATTTGAGCAGCTCGGCTATGCCCAGGCTCCCCATCCATGTCATGAGGGTCTCCATTGCTCTCCCTGGGACTAGATCCAGGACATGCCAGGTTGACTGAGGCCTACGAACCTAGGTGATCCACTTCTTGCGACTTCAACATCTCTTGATCCATAATAGATGAACTTGGTAATATGCTGGCAAATGTAAGAATGTAATTCAAGGCAGGAAGTATGTAACACTCCTTCACAGAGAGCAAACATGTATGCATGTATGTGTGCTGTACATGTGCCAAATCCACAAGCATTAACACCGCAAACCACAGAACCTGACACCCTATAAACATACGACAGAAACACCTTGTCAGTGAGTCACGTAGGTCTGAAAAACAAACCAGATCCGCTACGCAGGACTCTCCCAGTGAGCAGGTGGGTTGATTGACATATAGTCACACTTCTTCACAATAACATTATTTGCAAAATCTCTTCTGATTTTTTTGGTTATCAAACCTGATCATCTTCCCAGACCCTCAAACTACAAACATGTGACAAAGGAGGAGTTCCACAAACCTGAAGTAATAGAAAACATGAAAGTGTTCACAAATCATAGTGCAACATTAAAAGTCATCATAAACACGTCTGGAAAGGTTCAGGATTTCAAAACCTGAAATTTGACTTTCAATTTTCTTTTGGAAAAGCATTAATTTGCTGCTTTTCTCTCTCATGACAGATCACATGAAGCAATACATTGATTGGTATAGAAAAATTCAAAGGCAGTGAAAACTACTTGCAGTGTGGATGCTGATTTGTACTGATGGAACGGAAGTTGGAACATTTCTGGGAAGGGAATTAAGAATTAGAGAACAAAAGTTTTCAACCTATCAGGGCCAGTGAACATGAGGCAAAACACATCGGTCTATACCAGAGGTCCTCACATCAAGGTTTTGAGGGGCTGTTGTCCTGCAACGCTAAGATGTGTCTCTGTTTAAAAACAAAACAGAGTCAAATAATGAGGTCATTAGCAGGACTCTGGAGAACTTGACTGCATACTGAGGAGGCAATTCAGTCATTTGATTCAGGTGTGTTGGACCAGAGACAAATCACAAAGTTGCAGAACATTACCCTTCGGGGCCTGGATGTGAGGACCCCTGCGATATACTATAGTGTGGTCTATGCTCGCACACACAAGCAAATAATGTTCCTTTACATGTATTTGTACCTGAGAACTATTGGTTTAGTCTGATATTGTACACTGCCAGAGGAACTTTTATGATTGTCAAAATTCATCATCAGTATTTAAGCGACACACCTGGCAAGCACCAATGAAAGAAGCAAATGACCAAACTCACTGTGTTAGTCTCTGCCAGAATTATTGCCTCATGGTAAAAATTGGTCAGTAAGTGACAGAATAACAGAACTCACTATTTCTGAACATTGGCTCATGGTAGCTTTCTAATTTCCTGTACCAGTCAGCTGTGCTGTAGGGCTAAAGTTATGGGATTAGGTTTCATCTGTGTCAGTTGTCTTCTCAGTGCTGCAGCATAGCAGCATAGCTGGGATGTCTGCAATGTGTGGAACCTCTTACTTTCTCGCAACCATGAAGCAACATGAGCCAAACAACTGAAGAATGCACAGACTTAAGACAAAGATGAGTATATATATATATATATATATATATATATATATATATATATATATATATATATATATATATATATATATATATATAAAAGCTGGAGAAATACCAGGGCCTCAGAGAGGAACTGGAGAAGGCCTGGAAGGTGAAGACCACAGTGGTGCCTGTGGTCATCGGGGCCCTCGGGGCAGTCACCCCCAAACTGGAGCAGTGGCTAAAACAGATCCCAGGAACAACATCAGACATCTCAGTCCAGAAATGCGCAGTTCTCGGCACAGCCAAGATATTACGCAGAACCCTCAAGCTCCCAGGCCTCTGGTAGAGGACCCGAGCTCAGAGGTTGAGAAAGACCACCCGTGGAGGGTGAGAAGGGAATTTTTATATATATATATATATATATATATATATATATATATATATATATATATATATATATATATATATATATATATATATATATATACAACCATTTCTGAAATTTATATAAAATAGATTCTTGAAAGTTTTTCCCAGTCTTGTTTTTTTTTTTTTTCTACTGTTATAGTGTTTAAAACATTTCCTTCTGCCACACACAGCATAAAAGACTTCCCACCTTTTTGTTTTAAGAACACCTCATAGCTCCATCGCTACTCATCACTTTGTACTATGTCTTTGTGTTTGCAGGACTTCAAAAATTTCAGATTCAATTTCAGATTCCTGGTCTGCTGTCTTGATTCATTGAGTCTCCTTCACCCCTCTGACATGAAACTGTAGATTTATTTCATTCACTGTTTCCTTGGCAACTCTTTCTGAGAGCCCAGCAAGGTTTCAGCAGGAGACAGAGTGCAACAGTGAAGTCATTATTTACTGCAGGGCTCAAGCTCTGATATTCATTGGCATGCTTTTACAGCATCATCGCCTTTCTTCCATGTCTATTTCCACCCCTCAAATCATAATGTACATAATTACAGTCTCCATGGCGATGTTGTTGATCTGGTTATAGACTGACCATTTTAGATCAGAGCAATTACCTTTAATAAAAAACAAGGAGATAATTCATTTATTGTTTTGCTGTTTGTGGAAACAGAAAATGAATGCCAGCATCAAAAAGTAACATATTTTAAATGCCTCTTAAAATGAAACCAGAGTTTGTAAAGTCTCTTTTTTTAACTATGTGCTTCAAAACTAATTAGTAGAGTTATTTTACCTGATAATCACTGTTTTGTGGTTCAGTTGCCCCACATTGAGGCATTGCAGGCAGCAAGGCCACCTTCTACTGGGTGATAAATCTAAATTTGAAAAGTGTGAAATTCAATAAGTGAGGTCCTTAATTACCGCCCGTGTTCACTTTTTCCATTCATCCATGACCTCAAACTCAACAAGACTGTTCAGAGTGGCTTCAGCACGCAAGGAGAAACAAATGGAGTTCACCTTGTTCCAAAGCTATACATCATCATCTGTCAAAACCATTCCAATGTTCGTCCAACAGCTTTGGTAAACACCTCCTGAACTTAGTTTAACAATTAGAACCTGTAAAACAACAGGCATTCTGGTGAGCTTTATAGGAAAAAGACATTTCTGCAACAAATCATCAAAAGCAGATAAGACAGAATTTTCCTCTACATGATCTCCTTGTAATCATATCCCAAAATCTACTAGTGTTTGGTTTTGTGTAGAGGTCCAATGCTTTGGGTTGCATTTGGATTTGTTACTTGCAACCATTGAACAATAGATGTGCAGTCAGCAACCAGTGATACCACGCAGCAGTGAGGACAGTTGAAAGATGCTGGTCTCCTCTGCTGTGGTTCTGTCATCTAGCTGATCCTGACATACACTGAAGATCTACTGTAGTAACAAGAAAATCTCATCTCATGATCAGGAATCTGCATCTAAAGGTGAACAAGCATGTATTTCTGCTGCCCAGTGGAAAAACTAAGACACAATGTGTATATAAAGGCTTATATGTCTCATTCACTGTTTTGTTCTGGTATCAGCATACACTTTGTTTTGTTAACTTTTATATTTTCCTGTTTGAGCGACTCTCTCTCTTGTTCCGCCTGGGAGAAAACTTAAAATCTGAATGTAACCTTGGTAACTACAAAGATGCAGAGGCAGATTGCGGCAAACCACACATCTTGGTGTTTGAAACTTATATTTGACACTGTCACATTTAAACATAATGTAATGTAATGTAATCAGTCAATTCCAAGCCAGTTTCTGATAGGGCTCTTTGCCCAGGGAGTCATGGCCTGGAGGTTGTCACAAGACTAAAAACAAATAAATGATAAAGAAAATAAACTTTTCCTTCATATGTGTTAACAGAATTTTTACAAAAATTCTATTTTGTTTGCACCTAGAGGTATGACGGCAACCCTGAGATGCACATAATGAAAACACCATAAGACAATGCTGAACATGCTATGTGATTTGCAGTGAGTGATTTGAATTTAATAAATCAAAGTTGTTTTTAATATTTTCTTGAAGAAGCCAGGACTGATTTTATTTATTTATTTCAAAATCCCAAATATTTTAGCCAGACATTAACTGGCTATTTTTTAACCTTTTATTCAATTTGTGAATATACAAAAGAAGAGCATTTTTAATGGATCATCTTAGATTGAAAGAATGTGAAAAACAGTGTGAAAAACAGAACATATATAGATTGGTCAACCCTGGAGCAATTTATTCTTTAGCTATCCTCCCTTAATAAGGATGACCTAAAAGAGTGGTTCCCAAACTTGGGGTCATGAATCAACATGTGTGGAATCTTGAGATCTTTTTCAGGAATCAAACTAAATAAAAAAAAAAAAAAAAAAAAAAAAAAAAAAAACCATCATGTCATCCATTTATTGCCTATATTTGTTTATTTCTTGTCAGAGGTTGCAATCCATCAAAAGACAAGACAGGGAAAGAAAGGACACACACCACTGCATACACACACACACACACACACACACACACACACACACACACACACACACACACACACACACACACACACCCTTTTAAGTTCAGTTTAAAGAAGCCAACTAACCCTAACATCCATGTTTTGGGCTGTGAGAGGAAGGTGGAATACCCAGGAGGAACCCACCCAAAAATCCATGCAAAAAGGCCCCAGTCAGGATTCAAACCCAGAACCTCCTTGCTGGAAGGCAACACTGCTAAGAATGTCCCATCGTGGTACCCAAAATCATATTTGTGAAACACATATTTATGCTATATATGTTATATCTGATAAAAACAGTACTTACAAAGCTAGAAAAACAATATATTGGTTCTTAATGTTATTAGTGTTGTAAACATTATGCTTAAAATGCTTTTTAGTTGACTTAACGGTAATGCTTAATGGTAACGCTTGCACATTTTAGAACAAAAATCAACAACAACAAATATCCTTTATTGTCCGACAGTGGGGATATTCAGGTGTAAGTTAAAGGTAAATGGAAGCGTGTAATTTCTCAAAAGGGTGAAAAATATAAAAGCAGAAAAATAAGAATAAGAGACTGTACAGTAAAGGCAAATTTACCACATGACAAAAACAATACAGAGCAGTTATTAAAAACAGCATACTTAGATGAAAAGAAATGTCTAACTGAGTTGTGTATTTGTTTAAGAACATTCAAGAGGTTTTTTTCATAAACACTAAAGGGTACATAGGGTCAGGTGTTTAAGCAGTGTGTAAATACAAAAAACTCGCTTTCCTTACAGACCAACTGGTATTAACAAATAAAGAATCTGAGGTTAAAAAGTGCGTAAATCCATTCTTCTTGTCACACACATTTTATAAGCACGTTAAAACTGACAAGAAACTGTAAAATTAAAAACATTTCACAAAATGTAGTTTTGTAATACAAAAACGCTATAATCAAATAAAATAAAAAAAATAGCTGATTTTAAAGTCACATCAAGTCTCATAAAGGTGTCTGCAGGGGTGATTTCAGAAGACCTGCATCCTGTTGGATATGCAAGGCAGTTTCTTGAAAACATTTTTTATTTATGTAAGTTATGGAGTATATCACAACAGTTATTAGCTCCACTAATCTGACCATGTATGCTTTTCATACATAAAAATAAATAAAACATGAAATAAAAAAAATACAACTTCTATGCAAGTTTCAAAATTTAAAAAAGCAATTTGCCTTCCAAATATCTTTAAGATTGAACAAAATTATAAAGAAATAAAAGCGAAGGAAAGAAAGCCTGCAGCGACTGCTAACAAGGATCACTGATGACCACGTTTGATTATTTATTCACATGTTCAGTGATGTGAGCTCCATGAAATTCTCCATACAGCCACCATAAAACATCTCAGTGCAAACGCTTTATTCAGACAAACTATCAAGGTTATCTTCAGTCTTGTTTTCCTGTCCTTCTCACATTGTTTAAACTAAAAAGCAAAAAGCATTATTTTTAGGCCCGCCATCATCCCTGCCCTGCCTGTCTTTCTTCTCTTTAATGACCGGTTGTGTCGCTTTTCTTTCCCACAAATGGATCACCTTGAAATAAGGCATCATGCCTGTCAAAGCAATGCGATTTAAAACGCCAGCCCAGTCCAGACAGACACGCAGGTGTTATTGGAGACCCTCTCCTTGACTGACCTTCAGGGTTGCCTTGCACCAAACACAGTCTTCGTCTCTGAAATGGCAGCAATTAGAGGCTGAAGCCAAGCAGAGGGGTTATTCTGAACGTGCGAGGGGGCAAACAGAGCGAGAAAAGACTGCATGGGGAGAGGGGTGGAGGGGTGGGGGTTCTGAGAAGGCAACAGGGGCCCTTATTGGTAGGCAGAGAGAGGGGGAGCCAGAAGGTCAGGGATAATTAGAAGCCTTTGTGGTCCTCTCTAGAGGCTCAGGAGGAAGCCTACAGATGGGCCCTCAGCTTTTAGACACTTTTGTAAGGGGGATTGAATCACAGCCCCTCCCACAAACACCTGAGGGATACCCCCTGTGAAAGGAGACAAACAAGTGACAGTGAGCACAGGTGTATTTGGAAGAAAGAAATCTGTAACTGGAAAGGTTTTGGTTATTGTTCCTAAGTCTGCATTTGATCAGTTGACATAATGACAGCTCTTTCAACATTTACCCAAAGGGATTCTGTGCCTGGATCAGACTGTCTGCCGGGTTTACTGATTCAGAACACATAACTGTGAGAATGTCACAGAGTTGTGCTGGATGATTTAACTTTGTGTGCTGTTGAATGTGCTGCCACCGGTGCTTGACTTTTAACACCAAATGTCAATTGTGTCACCTGTGCTCGCATTCAGCCTTTAGCTTGACTTCTTTCAGTGACCCAGAGGGAAAAATCAATTAGAGGAAGAATGATTCGCTTGACCTCAGGTGGAGAAAATAGCCAAAATAACCATGGTACCAAAGAAACGATGGCTTGATGTTTTGGTCCAGCTTATATGCAAAACATACTGCTGCAGTATTTATCAGAGAAGGAATAATGTAGAAGGTGTTTCCTCAGGCAATGTGGTCCATCACCCTTTTTTTGAACAGTAGCTTGAAAAAGTATTCATACCCCTTGGGCAAAATTGTGAAGTGGAAGGAAAATAAACTGAAAAGTGCAGCGTGCCTTGAATTCAACATAATTCATTCTAATAGCCCCCAAAGAAAATCCAGTGCAGCAATTTGCTTTGAGAAGACAGAAGATTAGTGAACAAACTGCATCAAGAAAACCAAGGAATACTGTGGACAGGTCAGGAAGAAAGTTGTGAAGTTTTAATGTGGGTCAGATTAGAATATGGCACTACTGCAAACCTAGCATCTAATCTGCCCAGCCAGCTTGGCAAGGCAAGCATGAAACAAAGAAAGAAAGACATGTTTGAAATCTGTCACAAGCCATGCACGGAACACGGCAAGTACACGATGCTCCGGTCAGATGGCACCAAAACTGTAAAAGAATGAGTGTGAAATTAACACTGCATCACCCTGAATACATGATTTCCCACCGCGTAACATTGTGGTGGGAGCATCATGGCGTGGGGTTGCTTTTTTGGGGCACAGTCGGGTAGGCTGGTTGCGGTTGATGAGGAGATGGATGGAGCTAAACACAGGGGAACCCTGGAAGAAACACTGTTAGAGCCTGAAAAAGACATGAGGCTTATATTCGTTTTCTAGCAAGAGAAACACACAGCCGCATCAAAGCACACTTCAGTGGAATGCATTACATTAAAATACCCTTGTGTTAAAATGGCCCAGTCAAAATTCAGACCTAAATCCAACTGATAATCTATGGCAAGACTTGAAAACTGCTGATCAACGTTGCTTTCCATTCAATTTTACTGATCTTATGAATACTTTTGCAAGGCACTCTACATACTGACCATGTTTACCTGCTTATCGTGTTGACTATATTTGCCCCTAAAACGATAATATCTCTCGGTTGTAGCATTAGCAGTCTCTTTAAAGCTTGTCTGAATAGAACACAGCTAATGCAATTCCTTATCCACCCAACAGATCTCTGTCTGTCTGTCATCTCTGACAGTGCTGCTGATATCTCATTAGGGTAAGGGACCCTCAGTCTGCTCACACTCACTCCCTGCTTTCAACTAACAATCATAAAGTTTGCAGTTAGTTCTGCGGAGGTGAAATGATTTCTGAAAAAGTGGAGTTCTGAGAAGGAGAGACAAACATACTGAGAACATCCCTGCTCTATATTCCCCCTGCTGCCAGGGCCCAAACATCTTTCAGTGTTTTTCAGGCTGATGTGGTGGGAAATGCAAATGATAAACAAATGTATTATGACAGAAGGTCAACATTGGACTGCTGCGTTGACAGGCCAGGCAGTAGGAAGAAATTACTTCTGATTGATATTTTGCCTCTTGTCAGCAGAGCAATTTCAATCTAAGCAGACGAACAGGAATGAGAATTTTCCCTGCAGAGATACTGTGTTTCACTTCACTGCTATGTAAATAACCGGTGTGTGTGCAACATTTTAATGAAGCATGTGGGGTAGCTAAGACTAAGTGGATGTCCTGGGTAAACTGTGCAGGTCACTTGTAGTAAATCTTTGCATGATAGATGGTGTGTAATTGCTAAGCTTTGTTTAATCTGAAGCTTAGTGGTTGGGATGCTAATTCAGCATCATGCATGGCATGTAAATATCAGCTAAATGTCACATTCATTAAGGGGTAGCGGAGCCGTCTGGATGCGGGACGGCCCTTCATTCTGTCTCTGTAGTGGATGCAGATGACTGCACATAATACTGCCAGGGGGTTTGGTGGGGGCAGGAGAGGAGGGGGATCCCCCAGCTAGGGCCGTCCTCAGAGACTACAGCCGTCTGCATCTGGGTGTGACTGTATGTCTGTGTCCAAGTATGTGTGTGCTGGCTGTCTCCATCATGCAGCTGGTTTTCCTGAGCCTTTCCCCTCAGCTTCTAATGAACAATGACTTGAATGTTGGCTTCGGTGTGAAATGTCAGCTGTCTGTTTTCCTGGATGTGACATGTCACTTTGATGGGAGAGAGTTTGCTCTATTTTCTCATCGCCTGTCCGTTTGTGTATTTGATGGTATTTATGTGTTCACAGTGCAGCTCCCATCGTCTGCAGGAACCATTTCCAAAACTCATAGATCATTCTAACTTCTCACATTGTGCCACAGTTGGCTCCAATTGTTGACTTTTTTTTCTGTATCCCTTTTAACATCAGCCCTTCTTGTCCACCACTATACAGTGTCTGGCAAAGTTATTTCTTCCCCTTATTTTTTCACATTTGCTGAAGTCCTGTGTTGCTACATGTTATGTGAACTGAAAGGAAAAAGTATGGGGTCCCCCTAAGCCAATAATTTGCACAAACCACTTTTCCCCATAATTACAGTCTTTTGGGTAGAGACATGTTTCTCAAATTTAAGTACCATAAATAAATAATAGAAACTAAAGAAAAGGCCTTTCAAATTTTTCTGTTTAATGTTATGAGGAACAAATTAGGACACCTACACATTTATTCCCACTTACAATTACACACAGGTATGTCACTTAAGGTACACATGGTTCGAACATCATTACTCAGTGTTTTGAAGGTTTGTTTGTTTAAACCAAAGACATTTAGTTTGATATGCTCCTGACTATTGAAGTTTGAACACAATGGTGAGATTGAAAGAGCTATCTGAGGCCTTCAGAAAAAAAAAAAATTTTGAGTCTGGTTGGGGACCTCAAAAGAAACTGAACTGAACCATTCCATTCTATTCTATGGAACAAATTCAATTTCCTGAACTGTCAATATGGCTGTTCAAGCTAGTTCACCCTGAAAGCAGACCACAAGATGCTAAAAGATGGCCTTTCAAACCTAAAAGGTCATCACTGGACCTACAGCAGGTTCTTGCTGTTGATATAAAAGTATATTGTTGGGAAAACAGAAAGAGATGGCACAGCTTTAATTTTCATAGGAGGTGTGCAATAAGAAAACTTTTGCTCTCTAATAAAAACAGACAAAAGTTTCCCAGAGAGAAGAAAGACTTTAGTCTTTCTTCTCTCTGGGAACCTCTGGGATAATGCTCTCTGGGCAGATACATCTAAAACTGGTTTATTTAGACACCAAAAGGGAGTAAGTATTTGGCAAAAACCAAATATACTATTCAAGGAAAAGAAACCTAGACCAACTGTATAGTACAGAATTGGGAGAATCGTGGTTGGGGACACTTTGCAGCAGCAGGACCTGGTCAGCTAACCATCATAGAATCTATTATGAAAATGGGACACCATCTGTAAAGTAAAATAATAAAAAATAAAGCTGGAGCAAAACCCCTCCTCTCCTGCCCCCAAAACTGCAAAATGACAATGACCAAAAACATCCAATTAAATAAACTAAATGTTTTTCACAGCTTTTACATTTAGCTCCATCAGCCTTCCCATCAATGAGCTCATCATCCCGGCAGGTGATGTGGACGACCAAGTCCTAGCAGGTTTGCAGTAGTACCTTACTCTTTCTCCTGTGCATTCAGTGAGATGTTTGTAGCTTACCTAACCCCTAAACATTAGTTTTCACGGTGCTGTTTATTCATTGATGTTCTGTAATAAACTTCTGGGATTTCCACAGAATAGCTGAATTCATACTGAGATTAAAATACACACCTGTGGACTTCATAGGGATTTTGGATTTTGTTTAGGGTCATGAATATCTGGTTTAGATTTTGTTTGTATGACAAAAAAGCAATCAAGTATGTAGATGTAAAGAGAAAGATTCCTGGGGTATGAATACTTTTGCTAGGCAGTTTGAATTTATATTAAACACATTGCCTGAGCTCTACCAAACAAACAAAAAATAAGTTCAGCTCAGTTTAATACACAAACACCTCAGATGTTGAAACAGTACATTCACTAGAAGGTCAGCCAAATCGTCTCTGTGCTCCTACTTCCTGTTCTCATCATCATCCATCCTGGGGCCCACTAATCTTCCTCCAGTGAGGAAGAAGCTCCCCATGGTGTCCTGCTGCTCCCAACTGGCAAAGCTGCAGCTCTGGCCTTTTCCTCCTCAGGGAACCATAGTGAGTAAGGTAGAGTGTGCATCTGTGTGTATGTGTGTGCTTGACAATTATCGGGAGGTGTAGACATGGGTGCCGCCCTGATAATTAGCTAAATAGCACTCTAATCGTGGACCAGGCCATCTGTCCAAAGGGGGCGGAGCACAGTAAAGGTCTCACACATTTTTAATGAGGCTTAATATTCACACAGGGCTCATTATGTGACCCAGACTCCTGGTTTTTGGCTCTCCTTTTTTCAGATGTGTTACCCACCTTACTTATTTATTCATGCTTTATCAAACATACCCAATTTCTCTTTATTTCTTCTAGGTTTTGTGCTATAGATCAGTGGAAACACAAATGCAATTTTGATAGGTCAGTTATTTATTATTTCTGTCTACAAAAGTATCTGCAACATATAATGCAAGGCTGAAATTTACAAATGTGTGTGCCGTAATTAGAGATCCACTAGTTCGAAATTTGTGGTGGATTTATGATCCTTGGTTTTACTAAATTTTTGTATCTTTGATAATTGATTTTAGCTAATTTTCATCCATAAATTAGGACAATATAAGAACAGCTTTCAAAATATATCTTCTTCCTGCTGGAGGTGGTCTTGAAGTGTTTATATTAGAAACAGATGGAATCTCATGCCATTTATGTGAGGGCAGTTACTGTAAAAAAAGGGTTTTACTATGTGTTTAAATCAGAAAAACACCCACACACCCACACACACACACACACGTGTGTATATATATATATATATATATATATCTACTCTCTATCTCTCTCTCTCTCTCTCTCTCTCTCCTCTCTCTCTCTCTCTCTCTCTCTCTCTTCCCCGGTCTATCTCTCTCTCTCTTTTCTCTCTCTCTCTCTCTCTCATCTCTCTCTCTCTCTATCTCTCTATCTCTCTCTCTCTCTCTATCTCTCCTCTCTCTCTCTCCCGGTCTCTCTCTATCTCTTCTCTCTCTCTCTCTCTCTCTCTCTCTCTCTCTCTCTCTCTCTCTCTCTCTCTCTCTCTTGCTCTCTCTCCCTCTCTCTCTCTTCTCCCGGTCTCCTCTCTTCTCTCTCTCTCTTCTCTCTCTCTCTCTCTCTCTCTCTCTCTCTCTCTCTCTCTCTCTCTCTCTCTCTCTCTCTCTCTCTATTATAGAAGAGAGAGAGAGAGAGAGAAGGTAAAATGTGCTCTAACCTTCTGACCACATCTGTATTTTCATATGTGTTCCATGTGTGCACAAAACCAATTTTGGCATCCTTCAATAGCAAGTAGCATTAATCTACAAAAACAAGATTCTCTGTGTAAGCCTTCAAGAAAATACAGATCTTATTTCTAAAAGGCTGCCAACATTTGGAAATCCAGCATGTCCATGACAGACAGGGGCTGGAAACTCTGAAGGTTAAAACAGAGCAACTTTGACAATAAGCCTTCCTGTTATCAGCTGGAATCCTAGCTCTCTACCATAGCTTAAATAATTCAAAGTTCAAAGCTATGTCTCAGTATGTCATATAAAATAGATTCCTTTTGAATAAATTCCTTCATCTGTGTGCTTCTGCTGATTTCTTATTTAAACACTTAACAGTAAAAATAACTAAATTTAAGCCTTCCCTCTGTAACAGCAACCACGTCAAAGAGTGTTGTTTTCAGGGTGACCTGAACTTAAATATAATGTGCGCCCTTCTTTCAGAGACAGTGTTTTTGTGTACCTGATTACACTGCAAACTAAACCAACAACGTGTTTTTTTTTTTGTTTTTTTTTTGTTGTTTTTTTTTAAATAATAACCATTTTACATCACTGCCAAAACTTCTGACCACATCTGTATTTTCATATGTGCTCCATGTGTGCACAAACTGAAGACATTTGTCTAAAAAACATTTCATCTTTGGATATACCCATGTAGATTAGAGGTGGTGAACCAGCAATGAGCTACCTTGTCCAAAACAGAAAATGGAGAGTAAGATGTAGCTACAAACCAAAAAATCTCCACAAAAGGTTCACCATAAGAAAAAACAAAACAAAAAACAGCTAAAGGGTGGAAAAATTGCAATCCAGCTGCAATGAACCAATAAGAGCAGGTCTAGTGGAAATGATGAGTTGAAGTTCAAGGAGGCTTATCTGATAATTACAAACACCTGAGTTTGCTGCTGTAAAATGGGAAACATTACAGTAACAAGACATTTTGCTAAACCAAAGCTGAGGTCAGCTTGCCTTTTCTTGACACAATCTTTACTTCTTACCTAGGGTTTTTATGCTACAACATTGTACCTCTTGCTCTCTGTGGGCCTCCACGCCATGATTGGTGATTTTGATTGCTCTAAACCTCTGAGGTGGTGAGAGCAACTGAGCACGCAGCTTGGAGCAGGGAAAACACTGGCATCAAACAGCCAGAAGACAGAGAAAATGTCAGCTTCACACAAACCACTGTCAACAAAAACCTTAGCAATACTTTTTTTCTAAATAACTACAGGGGTGGACAATGGACCGGTTAGAGATCAGAAGGTAAAGGTGGTGCCATCGGTCACTGCGCTACAATCAGTTCACGGAAATATTTGAAAAAGTTGAAACTGAGTTTCCAAGGTCATTTTTTTCCAATTTGCAGCACAAATACTTCATACGGACTGTGTTGTCAGACTCAAGCTCAATATCCAGAGGACCAAATATCTGCAAGTCCTTACTGTTTGGGCTGCACATCGATGTGCTTCTGCACTTTCTTTACTTGTCTCTTTGAGCACACAAGGCAGTATATCGATCGAGTATATTGAGGTGGGTCACAGGCCAGCCATTAGTGAACACGGGCTCAAGCACAACACGAGGAAATGGGTGGGTGAGTGCTAGCTACTGGCTTTTTAATAAAAGACCATGGAGCTGTCATTTTTAACCACCGCTGGACGGGCCTTGTCAATTGATTTCATTCTTCAGCTAGAAATATTGATAGGCTTCGTGCTCCATGTTGAGGAAAATCAATGACAAGATGCACAAAAAAAGCAGAGATAGAAAATACAGATGGGTGTGAAAATAAATAGAGGCAGGGGGTGGGAGAGGGGTTGTTGCTTATAGCAACCGGTGGTGTTGAACTGGACATCAAGTTCAAGGAGAGGAAGCTGGTGCTTCATTTCCACACCGAATGGAGAAGCAGAGCAAGAGAAGGTGAGGAAAATGTAACAAAAATTTGAAACAATCAGGATCTGAAAGATGAAGAGACAAGAAAAAGGATCAAGAAACAGAAAAGCATCCAGAACAAATTTACAGTGCAGTGAAAAAGTATTTGCCTCCTTACAAATTTCATCTGTTTCTGGTGTTTTGATAGTTCATACAAATGTAGTATATATCACATATTAGGGGGAAAAAAACATATCCAAACCAACCTGGGCCTAAGCGAAGTGAAGTAATAGCCCCTAAACCTTATAGTGTTTATGACAACCTTGGCATTAACAACTACCATCAGCCATGTGTGAGAAGTGGCATGGAGTCATTTACATTACTGCAGCCTCATGTTGACCCACTCGTCTTTGCAGAATTGCTTTTTTATTCAGCCACACGTTTTGATTGTTTGTTTGTTATGGGGATGGGGGGCATTGTTTGTTTTGTTTGAACATTAACATTAAAGGGGTTGATGCCACATCACTTCAAGTCCAGACTTTGACTGTGCCACTCCCAAACTCTTGATTGGATTTCTTTTTTTGAGCCATTCACAGGTGGACTCTTCATTTGATTTTTGTGGTGCACTTGGGCTTAAGGTCACAAAATAATAGTCAGAATATGACTATCTTTGTCTGATACTGACAGTTGTTTGACAATCAAAAATATTAAAGTGACAAAAAACAAATCAAATAGAATTCTGTAAGGAGGTAAATACATTTTAACATCACTGCAGATGTGGAAACGTAGACAATGACAGATAAGAAGAAATGAGTTTTAAGGAAAGAGCTATTAGGATAACCACAAAAACAGGGTGAATAACCAAATAAGAAGAAGAATGTCAAAATAAAGAGAAGAAATAAGGGCTGTGAAACAAAATGAAAGAAGGAAGGTAAAAAGTGAACAATAAAATAACAGAGAAGCAATTTAAAAAAAGAACATAAGGAAAGACTAAATCAAAAGTATTAAAAAGGACCAATGATATTTGCACACCTGGACAGTTTGAAATGCAAAATGTACTCTTACCTCAACCCCTTAGGGGTCCACAGACATCCCGGTCTCCCCACAGACAGAACTCTGTCTCTGAAGATGATGCCAGTGGAGTCCCAGGCTTCCAGAGGCCTGCGGATCAACGACAGGTCATGCCACAGCTAATTACCCCTCAGAGACATGAAGGGCATCACTCTTCTGTATCTCACACACATACACTGAGAGCACAGATTAACCCTATTCCCTTCTGCCTCCAGTGACAGAAGGACTTTATAATGAATCCAGAAACCTTTTAAAGCATCTTGTGGCTTTCTGTCTGCCTCCCCAATTTCATTTGTAAGCAAAAGCTTAGTTTTCTGAGGGACAATCGATAACAAAAGCCTATTTGGATTGACCCAAGCGATTTTGGTGCATTGTTCAGATTCAAACATTTCTATGCACCAACACATTCCACCGTCTCATTTATATGCCTTCTGTGCCAGTCTTTGTCTGATTTGATAACTCTGAGAGAACTGAAGTGATCAACGTAATGGCCCTTGCTTAGACTGTGTTCAATAATTGGGCACTTTTCTACTCTGCAATTTGACGAACCCTCATTCAGACTGCAAGATGACAGACGTTAAACTCAATAGGTGTTGCAATGTTAAATGTGGCTATAAGAAGAAGATGAAGAATGTGCACCACCTTAACAACTTATTGTTAATCTTTTGGGCATGGAGTGTGCGGGTGTCTTAGTAGTGCTATGAAATGAAAAAAAAAAAAAAAAAAAAAAAATTTTCTTTTTGGGATATTCTTATTACTGACATTAATTATTGGGAAACCAAAATGAGTAAAATTTTGAAAAAAAAATCATTTCTTAAAATTGCCTTTTTTTGTATATTATGTTTGGAACTAATTTTTGGCTGTTGGCAGTGAATTAAAGTGGAATAAAATGTATTTCATGATAACTTTATCCACCTGGAAACTGAAATGTAATCCATCACTTAACAAATAAGAGCTGACCACTGTAGCTGACACAAACTGACAGTTCTCTTACAATTTGTACTAACTATATCCAATCTCTACGTTCCTCACAATTCCACTGAAAATATCTGCAAGAAGCTGGAATGTCAGCTGCCATTATCAAACTCCTATTTTACAATGAAATTCTTACAATTCCAACATCACGTGAGATAAAATAAATTGATGAAAAAAATCATGAGACCTTGAAAGCATACCCCAGTCAAAACAGGAAAAAAATCCTTGCTGGTTCAAACATAAGCAGCAGAAGATAAAACTTTTATGTGCTGCAGCTTACACGGTGGCCATGACAAATATGCAAAGGGATGAGAATTCATGGGCTTGAACAACGGATCCTGTGGTGTGTATTGTTGCTTCACAGCTACAAAAACAAATGTCACCTTTACATTGCATAAATTCCTTGTGCAAATATGGATTTTCTCTGGGTACACTAGCTTCCTCTCACAATCCAAAAAAACCTGCATTTATTTGACCACTTCCAGGATGCCTCATTGCAATTTATTGACCACTCTGAAGTGTTTATGGCTAACTGGAATGCTTTACATTTAACATTGCTTTAAACACTGCACATCACTCTAAAGCACTCCTTGTGGCGAATACTAAAGTCATGACACTAGACATTAACCTTCCAGCAGGACAACAGCCTGTATTACCAAAGACTTGTTAAGATTATAGAATATTCATGCTTTGGAGTGCTCCAGTCAAAGTCGAGACCTCAATCCAATTGAAAATCTGTGGCAAGACTTGAAAATTGATTTTTATTGACACTCTCCATTGAATCTGACTGAGTTAGAGCTGTTTTGCAAATAAAAAAATAGACAAAACTGTTTTCTATATTTGCAAAGCTTGTAGAGACATACCCCAAAATACTTAAAGCAGTAACTGTAGCAAAAGAAATTTCCAGAAAGTGTCAGTTCTGGGATGGTTTTGGGTTTTCTTCCCACTCAGCTGTCTGGTGCACCTTTGCTGTGTTGTTACTGATGCCACCACAACTGAGGGCCATTGTTAAAGTTTAATTTGTTTACGTTTGTGTCTTCTCGTTGTCCTAAGAACCAATCAGAGTCTCTCCTGGTCTCATCTTAGAAGCCAACTCCTTGGTAACACATCCTCAAGCTCAGACCAAGAACCAACATACTCAGGTGGAACACTTACCTCCTCTTTTACATCTGGTCCTCCACCTATGCTTCCATCCACATTGATGCCTCAGTATTCTTCACCAGCTGCCACCATGACAACCTTGAAACCTCACCACCCTCCAGCCTGCCAAACACAGATATTCAAGTATGCCTAACTAAAGATACACTTACCAACATCATGATTCATCCATATTCACCACAGTATCTCCTTCACCCCTCAGAGCCTCATGAGAACCTGCTGCTTAAAAAGTAAAATTCTGAAACAGAACCAGAAACCTTAACTGAGTATTTGAATCTCTGTCTTCAGATAATTTTGTAAAAGGTTTTGGAAATTCTCCTTCTACTTCACAATTATATCCCATGTGTTAGTCGATCATCTGAAATCCTAGGAAAACAGAATCAGTTTGGGGTCATAATATGACAAAATAAGGACAAATTTGGGTGCTTAAATACATGTAAAAGATACTCTAGATATCCAAATGATTAGTTACATTTAAAGCGAGTGTGGTTTAAATGTAACTTTATCTTACTACGGTCTCCGATCACAGATATCAAAGTTAAATTGACATCTGTCTTGTTTCCATTGAAAGCATACTATTTCAGAACTGATTGTGCAGATTTGACTGTCGGTCTGTGGCAAAGCTGTTTGTGTGCCACCAGGAAGTTATGGGCCCCAGGAGACAGAGCCTGAATGATAAGCTGTGTGCCATCATTATGCTTTCTCCTGTCATCCCCTTGGGAGTCGTTCCCCGAAGTCAACACTCAGCCTGATGAGACAGAACCAGAACAATAACCAGCTACATGTCAGCTGTAACAGTGACTCTGTACCAGTGCACAACCCTGTTATTTATTTGCATAAACAGATGAGACACTTTACCTATAGATAGATAGATAGATAGATAGATAGATAGATAGATAGATAGATAGATAGATAGATAGATAGATAGATAGATAGATAGATCTATGTTCATTTATAGAAATTCATTCAAAAATCATAAGTAACACAAAGAACTGGCTGTAGCACCAAACAAGCCCAAGCACCTGATCCAAAAGAAGCATCCTCTGCTAGCTCTGCCATTTCTCCTATCGGTATCTCTTCTGAACAGCGTCTTTTCAGAGGCAAACAACACCTGAGCATTCAATCCTCTTCGGCCCTGGTGTGTGTGTCGATGCATGTGTGTCTCCGTGACTGTTGAGAGCCTCAGTGGGCCATCTGTCCGTTGTGGCCACACAACAGAAGATAATGGGCCTCACTATTCCTCCCCGCTGCCCCGCCAGGACCACGGAGGTGTGAACACATTCCATTCCCATTTCATTTAACAGCGGTGGGAGGATTCTGAGAAAGGAATGATAAAGAAAGTGTCAGAAGGTGGGAATGATACTTCCTTTTCTTGTCCAAGGCCAGAGAGGGCAGCATGCAATAAATGGTTTCCAGTCTGCTTTTTGTATTTTGCCATTTATTTGGTCCTATTTTACCTCCCCCTTCCTCTCGCTTTCATTCCCTCTTCCAACCATACTAAGCTAATACACGAGTTTCTGCCTCCATTTTTCATTATTCCTCAAATGAGGCCAAGCCTGATCCGCCCTGCTATGAGAGACACTTCATTTTCCATTTGGCCTTTTTTTAATAGCATACCTGAGAGTCTTGAAACCCACAAACTTAATTGGAAAACTAAAAATATGAAGTAAGTGCACATTCAGGGGCCGTCCAATCACTACTAATAAGACCCTTGTAAAAGCAGATAGCTTTGAGAGGGGTGGGGGAGACTTTCAGGTCAACTCTCAACTCCCATTTCCCTCACAACACCTGCGCATGGTGCCATCTTCTGCAATTAGAGGCTTTGCACAGTCATTTCTCTCCCAGCACTTTTATTGCGGCTGCTGCCCAAGACAAACAGCAATAAAGCCAAGGTAACCATGGATACATAAGGGCCGTGTCTTTTTTTTCTTCTTCTTCTTTCTTTCCAATGCTATTGAAACATTCCTCTTTTAAATTTAAGTGGTAGGAGTCTGTTATTTCTCCCTCGTTCCTTAAGATGATGATGAACGATGTGTGGGAAGGAAACAAAGCTGCTCAGGCAGCAATAAATAACAAAAAAACAAAAAAAGAAGCCTCAAAGGTGAAGTTAGAGAAGTTAAGAAGAAAAAAAAGCTGATTTTTTTTTTTTTTTTTTTTTTTTTTTTTGGCCTTGCTTTTCTCTTTAGCAGAGCTGTTAGCAGTGAAAGCAGTGAAGCAGCAATAACGATTGCAGGAACATCCCCTGCCTTCTTGCAAAACTGAAACCCGAATAAAAGAAGCAACATTAGCGGGCATGTTGCAATCTGCAACACTGACTGACTGAACATCTAATCTGCTGATGGAGCTAATGAACTCGTCAGCTAATTAGACACATAGATGGAAGTGTGCTTTTGCAGTTACACGTGTAACAAACAAAAGCCTAGTAAACACAACTGTGCTCTGCAATGTTTTCATATGCCCTGAAGTTCTTCATATATATATATATATATATATATATATATATATATATATATATATATATATATATATATATATATATATATACATACACACACACACACACACATATATATATATATATATATATATATATATATATATATATATATATATATGTGTGTGTGTGTGTGTGTGTGTGTGTGTGTGTGTCTGTGTGTGTGTTACCTTGTGACGGACTGTCCAGGGTGTACCCTGCTTCTTGCCCAATGGCCACTGCAAGCTGGCACCAACTAACCTGCAAATATAGAAGAAGAATGAATCGATATCTTCTAAAATCCAAACAGTACCTTGAAGAGGTTTGTGGTTGTAATGTGATTAAATGTTAAACAGTTCACCATGTATCAATAAGTTTTCTTCTTTTCCATCTTTTCTCCCTTCTGCTTTTGAGCCAGCTTACCAATATGAAGGCAGTCATGTAGTTTCTGCAGTTGCTGCTGTTTTTCTCACTCATAGTAATCATGACAGCAGGTTGGTGTGGTGAATTGGGCATTCCTGTGCCATAACCTGACAGGATTCTATCCCCTTCTCTACAAAAATGATTTAACACTGTTTTCGCTTTTTTTTTCCAAACACCTCGCACTAGTACCGAGTGATCGAAGAAAATTGAGTGAGGGGAAGGATAGTACAGGCAAGCTACGATAGTGCAAAATAAAACATGATGATCTTTGGGAGTTAAGAAAGAAAAAAGAGATAGGGGAGTGGCAGGAAAAGTGAGGAAAGGTCAGAATATGATTGTCCCAGAGAGGGAATATGACAGTGGTTGTAATAGATTCTTCTCACACCTTTTCTGGAGATGACCTGCCTGTGGGAGAAGGGTTCTTCACTAATAGCTGGTAAGAACCCGGAGGAGGGAGCCTTCAGAGACTTATATGGAGGTGCGATCCATTCACACCACGGGCCTCTGTTACTGCAGCACAATGCATACCACCAGTACAACTCTTTTTTGTATTATAAAACCCATATCATTGTCTTTCTTTGAGTTATGAAACGATCAAGCTTTTATTGTAATCAAAGAGGAGCCAGTAGAAACAGCTCCCCCCATAAAGAATGTCTCCCGCTATTATTCCCTCATAAAGAAAGGCTTTTATTAAGTGAGTTGTAATCCAAAGTGCTGTGAAGAACTTCAGTGTATTTCTTCCACTCCTCTGTTTGAGCTGTGGCCTGGAGAGTTGAAACAGCGAGGGATTTTATTATCCCATTGTATCACCAGTGCAGCTAGCGACAGAGTCACCAGGCAACATAAACCGCGATCCCTGCGCTGGGTCTGCTTCTGATGCTTCCCAATGTTTGCTTAGCACTTTTACAGCAACAGTTTCTGTACACGGCCTTCCAAACACCAACACACACACAAACACGCTCTCCCCCAAATCCTCGCTTTCAGTCTCTAAATCAGTCCTAATCCTTCTGGGTCTGACCAAAGTCCTCCAAACAAACATAATGGACAATAATCAGCTCTGCAGCAGGCAGACTGTTGGCTTGTTTTCTCATGCAGATGACCAGACACAATGATACTGTTTTCCTAATAAAACAGGAGGTTATTAATTTGCTGATCTCCTATCCCTGCGTATGCTGAAGACAAATTCCCATTTCTCTTATTTGAGTTATTCACTTTTTGTTTCTTTATGGAAGGGTTTGTATCTATGTGTGTGTGGTGCTTTAATGAAAATACACTAATATCAGTAGCAACAAATCACTCCGTAATTCATAATGCATCATTTTGAGACCTGACATTTACAAATATTTCTACACAAAATGACTACTGAGGATTTTTTAGAGGTTTTTGTGGGGGTTTATATTCTGTTGGACAGTTCTTGCTTTTAAAGATGATAAAATAGATGAAACCTATTTTTAACATTGAAAAGTCAGAGTAAAATTATATCGTAATCTTACCTTTTTTTTCTTTATGTGCTGGAAAATTCACCAATCTATCAGATGATGGAGAACATAATGGAGCTGAATACAGGCCAATTCTGGAAGAAAATATTCAGACTCAAAGACTTGGGTTGAGGTAAGCATCACCAACAGCAAAACATACCCTAAACATACAGCCAGAGCCACAATAGGAAGGTTAGATTAAGCTTATTCAAGTAATAAAATGTCCCAGTCAAAATCCAGACTCAAGGCAAAATGGAAATCTGTTACAAGACTCAAAATGTGCTCTTTATCCACTCTGACATTGAGCTACACTCCTAAAAACTGTAACTGAGTTTTCCAAAAGCATTCCACACTCCTCAATTTTGATTTTAAACACCATTTATGTTGTTTCTCTTCCAGCACAATGCATTATTTTGTGTTAATTGATCCCAAAAAAATACCACTAAAATGCAAGAAAGTCCGTAGTTGTAAAAAGACAAAATGTGAAAATGTTAATGCAAAGGTATGAATACTTTTGCAAGGCACTGTAGGCTGTGTATTTGCCTTTCCCACCCTCCTTATACTTGGAAATCTATTTGTTTTCCTCACACATTCTTCCTTTATGTCTGTTTTTTCCTGTGTGTCTTTAGGGGTCTTTGCAAATACCGGGGACCCTGCGGCGGTACCCCGGCCGAGTGCACACCAAACAATAAAAGCCTCATCAAATTCAGTCTGGCATGTGGTCCAGCCTCTCTGAATGGAGAAGCAAGCAGCACCTGGTATCTCTTGTGCCTCCATTACGCACTGCCAAGATTGGAGAAGATTGCTCTGCCAAAACAATAATGTGGACAACCTGCAGAAGTGGAAGACCCCACATATCCCCATCTTCTCTCCCTTTCAGCCACTGCTCACTTTCAACCTCTTGTCAGAAAAAAAAGTATGTTTCCATAGTTTCTCCCCCTCTCCAAAACTGCCATTTACGAAGTCATCAAAGGTTTTTTGTCTCATATGCTATTTCTCTCTGTCTTTCATTGTAGGCTGTTAGCTTTCCTTAACATAGTTGAACAAACTGCTGGGGCTCATCCTTTCCTCCATCCCTTTACTTCTTTTTGTCTTGGTCGAAGAAAGCAGTCACTGCTAAATGTTCTAGTGGTGACACAAATGCTGTGTTTTACCCCTTTAACATTTTTCTATGGTATACTGGAAAAACAATAAAAATATTTAACAAGCTTTTTTCACAAATACATTAATATTTATAGTCTTGACCCTTAAGTTCTAAAGTTCTCTCTGACTTACTGGATATCAATGTGTCTCATTCTCATCTAGATAGTGCTTTGGGGTGATCGGTTTGTTGGCTTCTACTTTCCAGACTTCTACTATCCATCTACTTTTGCATAACTGACCTCAGAATCTCAATAGGGTTTGGATCTATTAGGTTTCCTGTTCACATGTCCAAAATTTCACTGTTAAGATCTTAAAGTCATTTTATTATCACGAAATTATGCCTGGATTGTTGGAAGTTGCTTGTTGATCCCACACTATTCAACACTATGTTCACGGACACATTTAGGGGTAAACCCAGTCACTTGGATGAGAAGAAACTCTACACATGAATGCTTCACTGTTAGCATGATGTAGAACATATGGTAGAGCTCAACTTTTGTTCTTCGCACAAATGATTTTCCAGATGTTGTAAAAGATTGGAAAGAGTATTCATCATAATAACTTTGCACCGGTCTTCTGTTGTCCAGCCTTGTTCTTCCTGTAGTGTTTCAGCCTGTCCTAGATGTTTTTGCTGGACTGAAGTAGTGTCTTTGCTAACTATCTTGCCGCAGACTGACTTACACCCACAGGACATCAATGTTAAACTGTCGGTACTGTATTCAGTTCTGTAGCATATTTCTCAGTAGGAGATTATTCTGGCACTTGCTGGACTCTTTTGGACATACTGAGGCCCTTTCAAATCAGCTGGCCCTCCCACTTTAAGGTTCTGTAAGAACTGTAAAATATGTCTTCAGGCATGCAATAGTCTTAGAAGCAACTTCTTTGCAAAGCGCAACATGAAACCAGTAGTGCAACATATTGGTTGTTTTTAAAGTGGCATAAAAACTACATGACTGTATTGAGTCCTTGCCATCAATCTGAAAAGCTAGATACGTGAAAACGCATCTAGCTCAGGAGGCTAGATGACTCAAGAAGATTCACAAGACTGGCTTCACAAAAAAGAGACTAGAGGACACTTTAGCAACATTCAAGAAAATTAAGAATCTCCATGTGTTTCTTTACACAAATCGTACATTTAAAAACCACAACCTGTGAAGAATATCTTTGAGTAGTACATATTGAGCTGTATGTCTCTTTGTACAGTCAAAAAAGCATGAAGGTTTAATGCATTTGAAATGGTGGTTTGAGCTTTAATATTTTGCCACTCTCCTATTGGAAAAAAAAAAAAGAAAAACTCTTTGGTGTAACAGGCAACCTAATTT
This sequence comes from Anableps anableps, assembly GCA_014839685.1. Taxonomy (NCBI): domain Eukaryota; kingdom Metazoa; phylum Chordata; class Actinopteri; order Cyprinodontiformes; family Anablepidae; genus Anableps; species Anableps anableps. Next base: position 25,725,768 of record CM026082.1, on the reverse strand, counting down.
AGATTTCCCAAATGGAGTCAAAGCAGGAGAAAAATCAGCACTGGTCCTGATGTTTAGGGAGATTTAAATTCCTAAAAAAGGAGGAAGGTATTGATCCTTGTGTTGTACATCATACCTGAACTCCCCAAACACCATTCCTGTCCTGCCTTATGGACATAAGATACATTTTAGATTTTCTTTAAAGTGAACTAACCAAGAATAATGAATGTATTGTTTGGGTTACTCATTGTGCCACACATGATGCCACATAATTTGTTCTAAAAGTAATAGATTTCAAAATATATATCCATACCTGATTTAAGATGAGAGCAAATACAAAACATATTTGTGGGCATTTCTTGAACTATTACATTATGTTGATAACATATAGTAGACTTTTGAGACTAAAGATAATAACATGTGACTCCCCTCTGACATCCATTCTTGAGGATGATCCTCACTCTCTTATCAGTGTCATGTCTTTCAGATGTTGCTAGGCAGATTGGTCTGTGAACTGCTAGGCATTAGTTTAGTATATTAGTTCATCTCTTGCCACTGAGTAGTAATGAAGGCTGGAGCTAATGCACAGCAGTGTTCATTTTCATTATCAGTTTGAAATCACACAAATATAACCTATTTGACCAATATGTTGTATGCTTAATGATCCTAAAAAACAAAGCATCGAAGTAATTCAAGATCAGATGTGGAATAAAGTCATTTACATCTATCATTGTGGACAAAGTTAAAAACCATTTAGTGATTTTGAGCTCTCAAAGTGAGCATCATGGTGGCAGGAATTTAGCAGAAAGGGGTTGCTCTGCTGTTCCAGGACCTGGACAGCTTGCCATAGTTGATGAAACCATGAATTCAGCCATGACCTTAAGCTTTACTGCACTTGGGTTATGCAGCAGGATAATGATCTAAAGTCAGCAGGTCCACCTCCGAATGGCTCACAGAAAACAAAATGAAGGCTTTGCTGTGACCTAGTCAAAGCCTGGTATTAAATCCAGTTGCGATGCTGTGTCATGACCTTAATCAGGTCAATTTAACTTAAGAATTCCCTGATATGGCTGAATTAAAACAGTTCTGCAAAGAAAGTGGGCCAAAATTCCTCCACAGTGATGTGAGAGATTGCCAGTTATTGCAAATGACACCCTGGCAGCAGTGGAGTCTGCTGTTAGGTGTAGCTCACAATTATTCTTCCACATAGAACCAGGTTGGTTTGGACAGCTTTTTTTTTATCTAACATTAAATCATCATTTGAAAACTACAATATTTTTTTATCATGTTATATTTGTTTGATAATTGAATTCGTTGGATGACCTGAAACAATTACATGTGAGAAAAAATGAAATACAGAAAAAAAAACAACTGTAAGGAGGCATAGTGTTTCTTTCCCAGCACTATATATGTAAATAACGCCAAAGCATTAGGCTGCCCACCACCTTGGGTCATTATAAGAACAATAAAATGAAGGGAAGGCATTAATGTAGTGCAAATTACAGTATTGCTGCCTTTTCATTGCACAGTAAACTTTAACAGGGTTATTAAATGATGGCAAAAATATATCACCACATGCCTATGATGTAAGAGGGGATCCACTTTCATAGGCCAAGCAAATGTAGTTAATGATTTATTGGCAGTGCAAGGGGATTATCAACAGGTCAGTCAATGAAACCATGGTCCCTGCATCATCTTGTTAATAGGTTCAATGCAAACAATCGCTAATCACAGCATGCCAGGAAATGTCGTCAAGGGAACTGACCTTGATTCTATAATGGGAAATCAAGGCTGACAGTACTTACTCACCACATAAGGAAAAGATCAATAGTAAAGAATGATGGGAGTTCTTTTTAATACAATGTGAAATCCTCAATGAAATATTAATGTAAGAAAAGTACTTGTTTTGTTAGACATTTGCTATGTGCTTCATGGCCATAAAACAGCTTCATCCAGCTTTCATCTCCAGATCAGAATGTTCATCAGAGTGGAAAAGATACGGGAGTGGATCCTTTAAAAGCTCAGAGATTGGGAGATTTCATCAACTAAAAGGACAGCATGACTTCCTGTTGAGGAAAAAAAGAAACAGGCACTGTGACTCAAAAGACAACTCAAAGCCTCGGAGGAGACATAAAGGTTCAGAGACAGTTCACTCACTGGCACCCGATAATCAATGTGCTTTAGCACGACAGCATCAGATGAGTTTCTGGGGCGCTGCACATAAGATCCAGGCCGTCAATAAAAACAACTTCACTCGTCTCCACAAGTTCTGACGTGGGTCAATGAAGAAGAGTGCATCAAAGGTTTGATTCTGATTGATTTTGTTAGATAATCCTTTGGGAGAACATCCTGTGTTGGCAGTTATTTACAGACATGTTGGATGCAGAGGTTACAGTGCTTTCAGAAAGCATAGATTATGTCAATCTACAACCACAAAATTTCAGGTATTGCATTGGGATATTAGACCAACACAAAGTGTTTTTTGTGACATGCCAGTTATTGAGATTCAGAAGTCACCTACTTAGTAAATAAGTACAATCAGCAGTAATTAATTTAGTCTAGGTATAAAATCCAGCTGCTCTGTGAAGGCTTCTGAGCTTTGCCGGAGAATATTAGCCAGCAAGAGAGCATTAATCAGACCTGCAGTCAAGAGACTCATGATATCTTTGAAGGCGTAGAAGAGATCCACAATCAGGCTGGGGTAAACTGTTAATCTGGAACTAATATAACAGTGGCAAGAAGAAAGCCACATTTGAAAGGAAGCCAAAGAAAGTGTCATTTGAAGTTGCCATATGAGGGACACAGCAAAAGTTTGCTGTCATTAGATGAGATCAGATGCAAAGCTGCATGTGAGAAGAAAAATAACTCCATATCATTCTGAACTCACCATCCACAAGGTAAAGCACAGTTCTGGCAGCAGCATCCAATGGAGATGCAAAAGACTTAAGACAGGGGGAGATGTTCACCTTCTGGTAGGACAATTTCCCTGATTATGCAGCTAAAGCTTCAACTGAATGGTCCAAATTAAACTAAAGTAATATCTTAAAATGGCCCAGTCAAATCTGTGAATCTGTGGCAATTTTTGAAGATTGATGTTCCCAGACACTTTTTATGTAATCTGACTGAGCTTGTGTGGCATGCGGCAATGGGAAAAAATGTCTATGGGAGCAAAACCCCAAAACACTTGCAGCTGTAAATGGAGCAAAAGATGATTGGACAATTTATTGACTCAATGTGACTGAATACAAACGCACACCACACCTTTCTGATTTTAATTTGGAAAACATTTTGAAAACCATCTATTCTTTTTATGTCCATTTCACACATGCCTGATGTTGGTCTCTCCATAAAATCTGATTAAAATAGATTAAAAATATGAAAAAGTTCAAGGGATCCGAATACTCATCCCAGTCATTGTGGCAACTTAACTGAAAATAGCCTACAAGAAAAAAAATAATTTGTCATAAAGATGTCAAGGCTGTAACTGGGAGTCTTATTTGTTCTGTTTGGAGTGAATTTTTTTGTGAGAATTTTTTTTAAAAACTTGCCAGCATTAATTCAGTGCATTTCCAGCACATAAAATGCGTTTAGAAATGAAGACATTTTTTTTTTTTTTGTTCAACTTCCCCAATGAAACAAAACATTTTCATCTTCTTATAATGAAAAGTCGAGCAGATTGCTTGAACCAACCTCTCATCTGATTTCACTGCAGTTTTTCTCTCAGAGGAAACCAATGTTACTGCTCCACAGTGAAACTGACAAGTGTTTCCTGGAAGCTCTTCAGCGTCTCAGAAACATTCCATTATGTATCAGTTCACCCACACAACCTCTCCCTGTCACGCATGTTGTAGGGACCACTGTATAGCTTAAAACCTTTGATTGACCTTGACCTGAGGAAATATTTGTGTGTGAGTGTTTGTGTGCTGACAGTGCTCCCTGTCAGTAAGTGACTTGACTGTTGAGAGGTGGTTTTACAGGCATTGCAGATTTACATGCTCAGCAGTTGAGAGTCTTAAAGACAAGGGGAGCGGGGGTGGTACTGAAGAGAAGGGGGGCATGAGCTACCTATCATTTGACGCTGCCTGTCTTGCATAATCCCCTGCTTTCAAATGGGGAGAAAATGCTGATGAAGCTACGGAACAGAACAATTGAAGACGGAGAGGGGGGAAAAAATCCAGAGAGGAAAGACTGCCCTCTGCTTTGGTGTATCAATGTGAATTCCTGACAAGGCAGGCATCCCCTTCTTTACCAAGTTTGTACGTTCTAACTGGATCAGCAGTCTGATGAAAGACAGCAACGCCCCAAAGCTCAGTTTGAATCCCTCAGTAAACAGTCAGCAATTGTCTTCTTTGTTAATATGCAACTTCTGCTGTACACCTGTGGGAAAAACTCCTGGGATGAGGGAGATGTGTTCTTCCTTACCGCACAGAAAAATAAATCCTTCGCCTCCATCCAACTAGCTTTGAAGCAATGTAGAAGAAAAGTCAAATTTATTAGAAAAAAAAACACCATCACCCAACTTCTCTTCATTCTTTCCTGCTTATCTTGATCCCCTTGGGTTCTAAATGAGCCTTAGAACCCTTTGGATCAGGTACAGAATTCTCTAGAGTATGCAGTGAACTCCAGGCTAGCCCTGTTATGCCTTTATTCAACCTGGAAAACATTAACATCTCAAACCTGCAGAGCTTCAAACCTCCTGGATTGATGCAGTGAAACAGCCTCGGGCTCTTTCATATATTATTTCTGTTGCATAAAGGAGTGTGTGCATGCTGATGTGTGTGCCCTTACATATCAGTTAGTAAAAGGAAAGTGTCGACCATTTCTAAATTACTTCTGTTGAAATGGGTGTTGACCAGCTGCTGAGGCATGTTTGTCAGGGCTTTGGCATGTTACACGATGAACAGCAGGAAACTCTGGCAAGTAGTTTCTGTGTTAAATTAACAAGCAACACCAGTATGCCAAAATCCTTGTCTATGTTTCATACAAGCTATTTACACACCACACAGCATGCATGAAATCGAGAGGAAGGTATGATGGTACATATTTTAAGTGTTGCTGTATTATGTAGTTACAATCCCAACTTCACAGGATGCTACTCCATCACTCAGCTGCACACAGATGTTATAGTAGGGAAAGTCATGCATTATACCTCAATAGAGTGCAACACAGAAAAGTTTCATGAACGAATAAATAAATATTTTTTGTCTATCTGGGGGAAATTCAGAATACTCATCAACATGTCTTCACCTGTTAAACTCTGGACTATTTCAGAAACTTCAAGCAAGGTTGTGTTTCTCAGGTCCTTCTCCTTTCAGTAATACACACATGAACTGGAGAGACACTCCATTTTTAATCAGTAGGGTTACTATGATGTTGGCCTACCTTTCCAGCTATAACGGCTTCTCTTTTCTCAAGGCTTTCCTTAAAACTCAGAAATCTGTTTTGGAGAATTTTTAATAATTTGACCAGAAGCACATTTTTGAGGTCAGGCACTGATGCTGGACAAGAAAGCCTCCCAGTCGCTGCTCTAATTTATTCCAAAGGTGTTTATAAAGTTGAGTCAGGGCCAGTCTTGCTCTTTCATGTCTTTTATGTCCATGTTGAGTCGTGTTGGAACAGGAAGGGGCCATCTCTAAACTCTTTCTAGAAAGTGGGTTGTATTTAATTATCTGTGAAATCTTGGTATGCTGACACAGAAGAAAGCCAAACTCCTGAAAACCGCCCCACACCATAATCCCCTCAGCACTCCACTTTACACTTTACACAACACAGTCAAGTGTCATTCTCTTGGCAACCTCCAGACTGTTTGGACATTGGATTGCCAAACAGAGAGGTATGATTCATCAATCCAGAAAATACATCTCTGCCTCTCTAGTGTCCGGTGACAGCATGCTTTACCCATTCCATGAAGCTCTCTATGCACTGCTCTTGACCTAATATAGACCATATGAAGATTGGAGGTCTGAAACTGTTGACTCTGCAGAAAGTTTGAGACTTTTTTGCACTGTGTCGTACATCTAAATTCAATAATATGGAGCGATGAACAGAAACCTCTGGTAATATGGTGCATTAAATAATTATTACACAGGTCATCCGCTGTTATTTAAACATGCTTCTCCATCCACTACAGAATTGTAAAAAGTCATAGTCCTGTGCAACAAGGTTTTACTCTACCTGATGATATGAACAAGAATGGAGCCACCTGTCTATTTAGAAATCCGGCTTCCAGCCCATGAAATCAAAGTTCCGTGCAAACCACTTGGCAAGAAATTGACACATGGAGGAATGAGGCAGGGCCCTGATAACCAAAGATGGCATTTGTTTGAACATTTGCCCACTGCCTCCAACAGCTGAATTAGACTCTGCCTCGGAACTGCCTCAAAGCAATCCGCAAACAGAGACAGCCAGCTCCACACCTGTTCCCTCCTATGAATTCTCAAGTTTTACAGAAGAATACAAATCGAAGTGGCCATCTCCCAACAGAATGCCATTATCAAATGCTGGAGACTATGGGGCAGATAAAGGGAAGTGGTGAAAATCAGTGTTTGCGGTTGTTTTGCATGGAAAACAGGATGAAACAGAATGAATGCATTTAAAGGTTCACTCTTTCTCCTGTATTTATATGCAGACCAAAGTTGTTCCTTTGTAATCTATCACATTCTCACGCATTTGCCTTTACACTCCACCTTCACGCTGAAAATACATGTCAAACATTCCTCATCCGTGTGGTAATATTTTTCATGATTTCCTTCCTTATCTCTCACTCGCCTTGCTTTCATCCTCTCTTTCTGCATGACACTGAATTGAAACCAGCAGTGTAAAGGGCTGGTTGAATTGTTCTTTATTCATGCATACTTCCTTTGTAAATACAGAGAAGTGACGCGTAAACTGAATCCTGCAGCTGGTCGTCATAGCGAACACACATGAGACTGGTGAATACCACTGGGAAAGCACACAATTCCACATTGGTTCCTGTCTTGTCTTCCTGCCATTCAGAACCAAACACACCTCATAAAGACAGCTACAGCAGCACTTAGCAGGAACCGGATTGGGATTATGTCATTTCTCTTTACAACTTTCAACAACTTCAACAAAACCAGCATCTATAGAACGTGGGCAGAGCTTTAACAATAACATGGATTGTTCTGTTTGTTTCAGGTTTTTCTTTAATCTTGTGGACTGGTTAAAACATAGATCCAGGCTAACTGCTGAACGAAGTAATCAGCCCTTCATATGTTAATTACAGATAGCAAACAGCTCCTTCATAATGACCTCCCCTGGGCCTCTGCATGGTTATGGTGCAGTGTTGTAATGGGGTTACTCCCACTCCTCTGTGGCTTCCCAACCACCATCTATGAAACCAAATAAGCATTATTAGAGTAAACACAGAACATTTACATATTCATCATCACAAACATGACCTAAAATTGTACTACTGAAGCACTGAGATGAAAGTCTTAAGACTTTTAAACAACAGAAGAGTGTGCAAAAAGACAAAATGACTCCAAATGTCATTGAGTCACATCAAGATATTATTCCATTACACACATGTAAGAGGAGGTGTCTGAGAAGAAAAAAAGCTGACCCAGGTTCGTGGCAAGGTGTTGTTTTGAAATTTTAGTCTTTTACTTTGCCAATACCCTGGGTACCCATCACAATAATCACTGCTTTATTTTTTACACTACACACAGTAGAAGCAAAAAACTAATAACAGGGAGCAGTGTTTAAATAGTCAACTATAGGTTGTGGATTTTTTTTTTTTTTTTTTTTTTTTTTTTTTTTTTTTTTTCCAGGAACCTTTTGAGCTACCAAGTCCAGTTCTTGTGGGTTTTCACTGTAGGACCCAAAATGTATGCTAGGTTAATCACATCCCCTGATGCTGAGCTGCTCCTCCTTCTGCAGGAGCATCCCTCTAATGTGGAGACTCAGATCTCCATCCAAAGCAACTGCAGAATTGAGAAAAAAATGTTAATAACAGTGAAATCTAACCAGTTCAGCATTAATATGAAATTGTTTTATCACAGCTATGATTTAAAAGCCAAGTATTCTCTCTCTGACTTTGAGAAATGGGCAACCACAGCAGATTTTCAATGAGACCAACTCCTGAGTGTGTGGTGGGGAGTTCCAGTCCCGATAATGATGTCTGTGATTTCCAAATGGTGTCACTGCTGCTTTTCCACCAGCCACAAACATTAAAGCATTAAACTTTTGCAAAATGTATAATTCCTGTAAATTTGGTGCAGGAATTACTACATTATATCATTTTTAGCACCTATGTGTGTTTGAGATTCTAATTTTAATAGAAGACAGGGAGTAGTTCTTGATCGATTTGTAAACACTGAAAATGCTGCAACTGGCTAACCATTAGCTGCTAACAATGCTAATGTTGGCAACTGCTTAGCAGCTTTCGTTGCGAAAACACATTCTTTAAAATACAGTTGGAAATGTATGAAATCTTTATTATGTTTGTGAAACACAAATGAGAGCATTTTTAATGCTTTTTTTTTGATGGGAGCATCACTTTGTGTTGTCTGGAGCCCAATATTGTTTATTGTCTCCTTTCGTAAATTGGATATAATATTACATAGACAGCAGAAAAAAAAAATATCTTAAACTGTTTATCTATATTCCAAAGAAAGCTGCAGCACATTACACGCAAATTATGATAATTTTGTTAAAAAAAAAAAAAAAAAAAAAAAAAAAAAAAAAAAAAAAATTGTGGTTGGAGCATTTAGTTTCAAACTACTTAAAATCTGTCCTTTAAACACAAAGACCACTTCACTTGCCTTGCTTGAAAAAATGAAAAGTGGACCCCCATTGTGACCCTTGTGTAACTCACAGTTGTTTTGTTAATTACTTCTGCCAGAATATTCACCATCAGGGCCTGAATTTACACACAAGCACCTTCTCAGGGTTTTGCATGCACATTTCTTTTCCTTTATTCATCCCGTTCACACTGTCCTTTGTCCCCTCTTGATGGGAAAAGCTATTTTGACCATATGACATAAGCATTGGGAAGATGTTCAGAATCACACACACACACACACACACACACACACACACACACACACACACACAAACGAATAACAGAGGAAGAGTTGTTAGACAGCACACATTCCTCCTTTGCAGCCATGTCTTCTTTGTACACGAGGATGTGGCAGAATTTCATGTTTCACCAGCTCTTGTCAGGTAGCTGCACCGCTACATCTAGTGCTGTCATCCCTGCAAACCTAGTTGTTAACTGCTCATGCAGTGTGGGGTTGGACTGCTTTGCTTCTTTCTGTTGGTGTCACAAACAAGAGGCAAAAGGGGAATAAATCAGACCAGGCATAGGATCTGCATTTCCCTGCTCCGTTCTTGCACCGTTCTGTCTGAAAGCATTTTTACTCTCCCAGCCTCTCAAGTGATGTAACATGACACCAGTCTGATGTCTATCACAGTCCTCATTACACCTCTGTTGTCCTTTCACCGGGCCACACAGAGGATCTTCTGTCTCAGGTGGTCATTTTTCTAGTCCCTCACCTCAGCCGCTTTTTCACAGAAAGCTCCTGTAAAAAGATTGTACAGCTTATGTGAATTTCTAAAGGTCAAGCGTCTGAATTTGAACCAGTTACATTCAGAAGTGCAGAAAATGTAGCACACTTGACTTGTAATGACATTTCGGTCATGACTGCACCAGTATCAAGAGCTTAATTTAGGAAGGAACAGAAATCTTGAGTTGGGCCCAGAACAATATGAAAAATAACAGAACAGCTTCTGCAGTGCCTTACACAATTGTTTACATCACTTAAAACGTTTCACATTTTACAATATCACAACCATAAACTTTATTGTACTTAATTGGGAATTTATGTGATAGACCAACACAAGCACATAATTGTGAAAGGGAAGGGACTTTTTACAAATTTTTTTGACAATCAAAAATCTGAAAAATTCATAGTTTCTCTGCACATTCGTCCTTGCATGATTTGAGGCTAGTGCCTATCTCTATGGAGAACGAGTCTGATACACCCTTTACTTTGATGACCCAAAATATAATCCAGTACAGTCAATTGCCTCCAGAAGTCACCTGTTTATTTCATATAGTTCACTTATGCATAATTGATTCTCAAAGCAGTCCAGTTCATTGGAAGTCCAATTTTAACTTTGTTTAGTAAAACAATTAAATTTTTTGCCTTCAAGCACGATATTAATATAATTGGAAACTAACTGCATAGAACCTTCAGCATACGATCTTCACTGTGAAAGTGGTGGCAACATCATCCTGTGGGGATCCGTTTTTTCTCTTTAGTAGAGACCATCATCACAGCTGATGGGTAGATGGGTGGAGCTAAATATCAATACTACTATTCATTTCTATTCAAGACAAATTGCTACATAGGATTTAGAGTATACATCCTAAAAAACAACACATATAAAAATCTGTCTCCAAGCACAAGAAACCATCACAAAACATAGAGGAACTTGTTCCAGTGTTTACAGAACTTTGATACAAAGCTCTTATCATGTTTCTCAAGCCTGTTCTCTAAGAGGCTGTAAAAGACTTGAGACTCAGGCAGATAGTCATCTTCCAGTAGAGAAACAACCCTAAACGTACAGCCAGAGCTACAGTGGAATGGTTTAAAGTATTTTCATGATTTAGGATTGCCTATAACAAATAACTGATAATGACGTGAAAATTTGCTCACAGACTCCAAGCATCCAATCTGACTGAGATATTCTGCAAGAAGAATTGGCAAAAATTCAGTCTCATAACAGACAGGCTGCTATGACACTGAGTGTGGTAGGAATACTTTTGCAAGATACTATAGATAGCATATTGTCCCTTTTAAAGGACAAAGAAGTGCTGCAGAGTCCACTTTCAAAGGAAGAAAAACACTGCAATGGTGAGAGCTGGAGATGCTAATCCAGCCAGGAGTGCCACTTTAATCAAATGACTGTCAGACCTCTGGAGAAAGAAAAAAAAAAAAAATCAACATTCATGAGGCATTTAAGTTTTGTGTGCAACAGAAAAACAAGTGGAAATGGCAACTCTCAGACAAACTTAATTCTCAAAGACATTCTTCAAACTCAAGCTTCAGGGAACTGCTGCAATCGACAGCACACTTTCCACAGCAATCAGCGTCCCCTCCCCGAAATTTGAATGGTTTGTGATGATGATTAGTTGACCATGTTGCGAGGAGCTGAGGAGTGGATGCAGATGCGGCTAATTCCAGGAGTTCATGGAATGCTGATTGTGTGGCACAAAGTGCTAGCAGCTAATCAATACAGTCAGCATCACTAGCCCTTGCATCTTCATTTGAGGGCTTAACACCTGTGACTGCAGCCTTGTGCTAATTTCAGCTTGATTACCATTAAAGCTCATCTGTTTCCTTACGATCACCCCCTCCCTCCTTCAATTAGAGGACTTGCGGTGCAGTTAAATCAAAGTAAACAAATGGATTTATTTTCATTTGAGAAACTTAGTTAAGTAAACAATATACCACACATCATATTGAGTGCATGCATAATACAAAGGGAGGATTTTTTTTTTTTGTTCTAATTATAAAGTTTCTGATGAATCTGGCAAGACACATTGCATGCCTAAAACATGTTGCTCAGCTCATTTCCATACATGGGTATGTTTACAGTAGATTGCACTGTTATCAGACATTGTTTTGAATTTGGCATAGGGATATAATTTGCATAGCAAAATGACTCCTTCTGTGTCATGCACTCAGCTCTATACACCAATGTACTGTATAGCCTGTCAAACTGTGCCTGGGCAGAAAAAAGCGCTGGCGGCTATCATTCCCCAGCCTTTGTTTTCCTTTCATTTGAAGCAGGAGCTGGGCCACAGAATGACTCTATTAATGCAGAATCTATTTTTCCCAAATCAAAAGAAACACCCTACCCAGTGTAATGACAACCACTTCCCTCCTTGCCTCTGGTTGTTCTCATTTGCTCATCACAGGAAAGGAGGTCATAGGGGTACCGGTGTACAGTAGAGTAATGTGCGGAGTCAATGGGGATGTGTGTCATGATGTTTCCTTTAACAACCTGGCTGGAGTGGTGCAATGCTTGCTTTCATCACATAAACAACACATGCTGTATAACCATAAGATAGTGTTGTTAATGATGAGTTGCTTTGCACTGCGGGGGAACAAACTACTTTTAGTGACACTTGTTTTTTCACATGTAGTGTGTACCCCGCTTCTCATCCAATGACAACTAGAGGTAGCCAGCAGCCCCCCACCCCACACCACAAGGATAAGTGGGTATAAACAATAGATAGATAAATATTTCTTCATGATAACTGATGAATATGATTCACTATTTGCAAAACAGAAATGTGTTTTATGCATTGCTGTGTGGAATAAATGTTGAAGGGCTTCCTTCTTCTTCTCCATTCATGTTCTGTCATGTCTGAATGGATGAAAACATAATTCTTACTCAGAATTTGTGTCTGTCATTGGAAAGACTAATACACATACATTAAGTGCTCTTTTCTCTCCTTACATTCACCAATTTACAAGAAGGGACACTAACTGTATTTGCAGTTAATGTACATGATTTGGAGGGAATTTTAATAGATCTTTGCAACATCTGCAAAGATTTTAGATAAGTTCTGTATTCTGTTAAATGATGGCCATATCTTATGGCCTTATCCCATTATGCTACTTAATTCCACAATGTATTCAGGTGCTCTTTGCAGATGGTCGCCTGTTGTGGGAATCTGCTGAAACCACTCAAGGCATCTGTGGCATCAGCCCTAAATAAGCCTGTGTGAAAAAGACATTGTTTATTGCAGGAAAAAGAGAACACAATAGAATATTGAATGATGACTTAAAAGGAAAAGGCTACAACAGCTATTACCTACAACTTAAATTGTCTATAAAGTTGGAATGATTTGATCATAAATTCTTTTTATATTACAACACAAATTGGTGCATTATTATGATGTGGAGGAGAAATCATACAGGCTTTTCAAAACTCTGTCAAGTGCAGAGTGCATTTGTATTCATCCCCTGAGTCAATACTTTGCATCAAATGCAGCTCAAAGTGTTTTGGGGCACCTCTCCACATCTAAAGACTGAAATATTTGTCCATTCTTCTTTGAAAATAGCTCAGGCTTAGTCTGGTTGAAAGGACAGCATCTCTGAACACCACTAGGTAGTTCTAGGTCTGTGTGTTAAGAATTGTTGTCCTGCTTAAAGGTGAACTGCCACAGTCTGCCACAGTCTGAAGTTTATTGCAGTTCCCAAAATATTTTCCTCCACAATTTCTCTGCATTTAGCTTCATCCAACTTACTATCAGCACTGGATGGTTTTTATTTATTTTCCTTCCAGTTTGCAATAATGCATCACTTTTTGTTGGTCTAAAAAGCAAAACCCAAATACAATACACCAGTGTTTCTCAATTCCGGTCCTCTGGCACCACTGCCCTGCATGTTTTAGGTGTTTCCGTTCTGCCACACACCTGAATTGAATAAGTGGGTGATTAACTGACTTCTGCAGCACTTGATATCTGCAGAGGAGTTCATGCAATCATTTGAATCAAATGTTATGAAACAGAGACACATCTAAAATATGCAGCGCAGTGGTTCCTGAGAACTGGAATTGAGAAGCACTGCAATACACTAAAGATCGTGGTTGTAATATAGTGGTCAGGTGGAGAAGAGGAGAGTTAGCAGGTTTGTGTGATGATAACAAGGCAGATTGTTTCTGGGATAGAGCTATGGTTTGATGGTGGTTTGCAGGCGTTGGAGGAGGTAAGGTGGATTTAGGGGTGGAGGTGGTGAACTGGAGTCTTGTTCCAGGATGAATGGATGTTTTGAGGTGAGTCTCTGGATCTGAGGATTAATATGACGGAGCAAAGGACAGGGGGCAGCAAGGTAAAGCCCTGAGGATGCTGGACCATCAGAGGCCAACATGGAGGTTGCTTGGTCTGGTGCAGTTCTTTCCTGAGAGATTTGTTGGTGGAGGATCTTCGCATGAGTGCAGAGAGAGTGGAGATAAATTTGCCTTGAGGTATGTTTTTCAGTCATCATAGGAAACAGAAGAGGGATCACAATGAAAAACGCTTGGAGAATACAGACTACTGTGAGGGTTAATCATCCAATAGAGAGTAGTTGTCTTGCAGTTCCTTGTGTCCCCAAAGTCTTGATGAGAGAACTGGCTGCAGATGTGTAGGCCGCACGTCAGAAACCCTCAGAGATCCACTCTAGAAGGCAGGCTCACACTCAAACACCCAAATTCTGACACTAGCTTTTTAATTGTCTTTATGTGTCTCTGGAAGTTCAAGTCTAAGTTCATCACTATACCCAGATTTCTGGCCTGATCGGTAGTTTCCACCTTTAGAAGAGGTGTGTATCATCTCCATAATTATGATAACTAATTTCATTATTTGATATAATCTGAACTAACAAGAGCATGTAGATATTAAATAGCAGGGGCTACTAGATAGAACCCTGGGGTACCCCTCATATGAGCTTTCTAATTTCCAATATGAAGTTGCCTATTGACACAAAAAAGTCTCTGTCTTTTAATTAAGACTTGAACCAGTCAAGTACTGAACCAGCAAGTCTGATCCAGTTCTCCAATCACTCCAGCAATAAACCATGGTCAACAGTGTTGAATGTTGTGCTGAGGTTCAACAGTACCAGCACTGTGGTTCTTCCACAGTCTGGATTCTTGCATATGTCATTGAACACTATGAGAAGGGTGGCCTCAGTACTGTGGTTAGCATGGAAACCTGACCAAGAGAAATTAAAACTTGTGTGTGTGTGTGTGTGTGCGTGTGTGTGTATGTATATATATATATATATATATATATATATATATATATATATATATATATATATATATATATATATATATATATATGTGTGTGTGTGTGTGTGTGTATTTTAACCTTATTTATGCTCAACTGAATTTCCTTAAGGTGTTTTGCTAGTCTGCATTACAGTTACTGTCTTTTTTCTAAAGGAAAGGCAGAAGATAGAAGAAGAAAAAAAGAAGAGAGGTCATGTAGAGGTGTGTGTGTGTGTGTGTGTGTGTGTGTGTGTATGTGAGTGTGTGTGTATGTGAGTGTGTGTATTTTTGTGTTGGGGGTTTCCTTTCATATTCCCAGCATGAATCCTGCAAAAAGTCATTACCTACTACAATAGACTTTCTGCTCTATTTGCCTGTCATATTTTTCCGTCTGGCCTCTGAAGTGTGCCACCCTCGGTCCAGAGTCTAAAAAAGTGGCCCCAGACAAACAACTCTTTCTACCACTGCTACAAACCTGCCTTTGTCTCTGTCTGAAGATGTGCTGGGAATACACAACTGACATTTCGCTCCTGCTCATGACAAACAGTCTCGTGCAACAAGGCCACCGAAGGTGAGGATGCTCTCCTATGATTGCCATCTGTGTCTGCTGCACCAGTGATTTCAAAATGGAAGCCTCTTGGTAAGACATCTCATCCAGCAAAATTCAAAATGTGGAAAAATCAGTATTCAATCTCACAAGGCAGGAAAGGCATGAAAGCTCTAGAGACACCAATGTAGAGCTGCTGCAGTGCAGAGCTTTTCATTAGAACTGAATGCAGTATATCAGTCACATTGATGAAACAAATAGAACTGTCTATAGTACATGTTGAAAAATTGAAATTGATTTTCCAAATATGTCTCTACTAAAGAGTGTAATCATATCTCACTTCTCTCTAACAACGAAGTGACCTTGGAAAAACTGAGAGGAATTGGTGGATCCAAACAAAACACTTGGCAAACCATAGCAAAACCCACAGTCTTCCCACTGAAAACCCAGTATGTGGGAACTTCTCAGACCACAGTGGGAGAGCTCTCACCTTTCCTCCCATCTCTTTCTCAAATGCTTCATATGGTTTCTTATTCTGCTTTCAATGAGCAGTGGGTGGAAGATGGGAACCTTCTTGGCATGGGGGTCCTTTTGTTCTTTTGGTGACTGAGTGTCACCCACCACTCATCTCCACAGGAGGAAATAGAGAGGCTCTGATTTGACTTTCTATTGGAATTCATCTCACTGCACGCACAGATGATACAGAAAACACACACCACATTTACCACTAAACCCCTCCAAAATCTACCTCATGGCATTCTTCCAGCACCCTAATGTTTACCAGAAATGTGCCTTTTTCCTGCTCATCTGTAGTTATTTAGGTGAAGATTATTTTTCGCTGTGTGCCTGTGGCTATGAAGTGCCTCCTCTGTATGTTTGGAATATGTTTGCATTTTCTGCTCCAAGACAAAGCCTCCTTGTGATTCCGGTGGCTGTATCCAATTTTGGCAGACGCTACTCAGATTTGCATAGCAAAGTGTCCCACCTGCTCTGTGTTTGTCAAACACAGATAGACGGATAGAGTGTCTTTATTTTAAGATCAGAGATTTGATTAAAAGATTACTAATTCATCTTCACAAAGCTTGGGTTTCTTGGGGGCTGCATGTTTTCGGATTTGTTCAGATCTTGAATTCTGTGGCTTCTGATGTCAGCAGACTTACCTTTGGAAAAAAAAAGCGCCACGATACAGGCTAAACAAGACTTTTCAATGCAGTGATTTTGAGGAAGCCTATTGGGAAAATATAACTTCCCAATAAACACACGTTATTGGAAATCTATTGTTTTGGAAATTAAGTTCTGTTAAAACACTCATCATCTTACCTGCTTTAAATTATTTCCTTGGCCTTTTCATTTATAAGAAATCCAGATTAGCTTGTCCTGAAGGCTAAAGCTAACGGCTAGTGCAAGAAGGTCAAAGACCAAACCAGATTTCTACTGTTTTAAATCTGCTTCAAACTAAAAATGGTAGTTTATGATAATGCTATTTTATGAGCAGTCCTAACATTTGTATTGGACAGTATTTTTTCTTGATTTTTGCAGAAGTCTGTGTAAAAATTACTTAGTGTTATCGCTAATATAATATATACAGTCATGTATACAGGACAACTCAATGAAAATTCAACTCTTTACAAAAAAATACTCATATATTGTTGCCTAACCTTTTTGAATAAATCACTTTGGAAAAGAAAGTAATATGATGATGGGTAAACACACGAGTTATTCATCAAACAAAATATATGAACAAAAATGTGTATTCTAAATCAGAAAAAGAGTTTGGACATTCTTCCCCCGTTACCTTGTGGTCCCTCTTAAAAGTTATAAAAACTTCAGTGAGATGCTTCTATTAGTCATCTACCAGTCTCTTATGGTACTCTAAGGAAAGTTCGTTCCTCTCCTGAATTTCGACTGTGATTTGTTAGAAGGGTTTCTTTCATGTAGTTGGTTAGAGATTCTTATCCTGGAATACTGTATTTGGTTTAAGCCAAAAAAGTCTCTTGTTCTGGTGTCCAGTGCTTCAGTTCTTGACTCAACTGACTGAAGAACATAATCCCAAAAGCCGATTTCCTCCCTTCAGACCTTGTATGAAATTCAAATGTGTGCAGCTTCTTTCTGTTTGTATGACCACGCAGTTTCATATCAACAGTAGCACCATGTTTTGATTTTTGGAGACTTTCTTTAGCATCTTTTCATCTGCTTTCAGTCTGAGCGTGCTTGGAGATCATACCATATCCAGGCATGTTGGCAGGTGTTTTGAATGTCCAGTGAAATATCTGATTTCAAATCCTTTTGAGACCTGTTTAAATTCATTACCAGACTCAGACCCCAGACACCTCTTCGGATCTCATCCTGGTGTTTACTCACACTTCAACAGTAAGGAACAAACCAAGCTAAGCGTCTTAAGTTGATGAAGTAATTTTAGCTGTTTTATGTCTGAATTAATGTAGAAAAGTCCCAATTTATTCATCACTTGAAATGTCATTTTCATAAAATAGTTTTTACAAAATTTAAAAGGTATTTTCTTCAGCTTTTATTGTTCATTTAAATTGCTTAAATGGGATATGATTAAAAATCAAAATGTCCAGATAAATATCCATTATTTATCCAGGTAAAATGTCTCACTGAGATTAATATGTTTTTCAAAAGAGACCTAGGAGGTTGGAGGCACTCTGCCATCAGCAGTGTCCCTGCATGGATCATATCCCGAGATGGGAGCATGTAAAGAGTTTTCAATTAGAGTAGCTGTCTGGTGGTCACCTTTTTTCAACAAACATTAAGCTTTGATTTAATAATGGGCGTGACTTCTGGTTATTGAACCGAAACCACATTCACATTCATCTCATGTAAAAAAATGTTTCTCCTACAGAGTAAATACAGATCAAAGAACACATGCAAATATTCATTTTTAAATGTATAGTGCGATAAAACAATCATACCAGTCCATTCATCATCATTCAAAAGTAAGAAGGATGATCTATAAAAATTGGCTCCTTTTACCTATGCCAGCATGTTTAACTGATTCTTCAACTCCTTTTACCATGGATGGAGAAGCTCTGAACAATCTAAAATGTTCTGAGGCATATAGGTACTTACACAGTTAAGAAGTTTGGTTGTGTTTTGTTGAAGGAGGTCGGGCACAAAATGTATAGCTCAAAGCAGAAGTACAGCACAGTTGGAGCCTCAACACCACACATCACTGGGCTTGGGTCCCAGTTTCATTGCCAGGAAAAATGCAGACAGTTAGCTGCTCTTGTGTTGTGGGAACAGGGCAATCATGCAGCCACTCAGCTGGGCTGCAAGTTTTTTAGAACACATATGAACAGAACAGATAGAATATCTCTGAGGCACATAAGGAATCAGGGCTACTTTGTAATTTTAAGAAAATAACAATATAAAAGTCAAGCTAGCGTGACAAATCACTGAGGTGGTAATTATGGACGATTCTAGACAGGGGCCAGCAGGGGCCAGTAGGGGCCAGTGACCCCTATAGAACTGATCCTGGCCCTGCTGTGGCCTCTGTACTGAGGAGATAATACTAAATTACCATCATATGATGATATTGGACCAATTTAATTTTTTACCTTCACAGTTTTACTTTAGGTGTTGCACTTTTAGCTTCAGCCATTTGAGATAACAACCAGCAGCTCTGGAGCCACAAGTGGCTCTTTGACTCATTTAATATATTAAACGATTAAATATTGCCCTGTTTATTTGTTTGATTTTGTTTCATTCTTTTGAAACAAAGTGGAAATTTTGTTTCAAGCTCCACTTCCTGATTACGAAATACTTCCTGTTCATTCTGCCAGTCACTCATCAAGCTATCTTCTTCACAGAGCCAGACTAAAAAATTGTTCCAAAGACATGGTTTCTGAGTAGGTTGCACATTCTATCTTGTGAATAAAACTTGTTTAACCTTTTCTGGATTGTGGTTGATGTTCTGGGTCTAAACTGTACTAAATCTGTTTCAAGACACCTATCTAAACACCTATCTAAACACTGTTAAGACCAGGGGTCTCCAACCCAAGTCCTCAAGGGAAGGATGCATCTAAAACCTACAGGACAGTAGATCTCAAGGACTAGGGTTGGATACCTCCGGTTTAGGCATATTTTCAACAATGACAAAAAAAAAAAAAAAAAAAAAAAAAAAAAAAAATAGGTCGAGGTAAGACATTCACTGCTTTTAAACATCCAACAGAATCTCACTTCAAAAACTTTCCTTTAATAATTATGGAAAGGTCTCTATTAACTGTGGGATTTGTTCTGGCTCCCCACTGTGGAGTACAAAAAGACCTGATAGTGCTCCAAATGTGAGGCTGTCATTGTTCTTCATCATCATTTCTGTTAGCATTTGCTGTTAAGAACACACACCAACACACGTGTGGAGAGCACACACTCCCAGTTACTCTGGGTTTATGAAACATTTCCCAGGAGACTTAGGGAGTGTCACGTAGATCATTTTCTCATTTCTCCTTCTGATGAAAGCTTGTTTTGAGAGCCTCCCGCCTCCCTGCACCCTCTTTGAAAGCAAAAACTAAAGTGACTGGAGTGAATGAAGATGCTCAACAGGATATCATAGCTGTCAAGGCGATATTACATTCCAGGAATTGTTCCTTGGACCATTGTTAAATTTAATTATGCTCCAACTGAATCATCAACATCATCTGCATACAAATATGCATTTAGATTGCATAGCGATTTAATGAGAAAAAAAGTTCAACAATACCTCACTGTTGAAGTTCAGCAATAAATAACTGCATTTATCATTACTGATGCAGTTTGTCTCTCCCAAAACAACCTCGGAAGATATTCAAAGCCAAAGTATCGAAATAATCTCCTCCACTGCAAGCTGACCGATTCTCAATGGGGGGAACCAATCCCCCTCCCCGCCTGCTTCCCAGATATGTGACTTGACTCCTGTCTGGCAGCGGTGGACAGGAATGAACAGAGCGATAAGGAAGTCCAGACCCAGTCGCCCACCGCCCGTCACAGACAGCTAGACGTGTGACAGATCATAAAATTAACAGGCTGCTCTCTTTTTGACATACGGAGACATTGCACAAACAGAACTGCAGCCCAGAGATAGTAACGAGGCAATCACCGGGAGAGACAGGGGGTCAGGAGGAAAGGAGGCAGATGAGGATGAGCAATTTATTGTGTTCGAGCAGTACTACTGTTTCCTGAAATGTTACTTAGATGTTAGAGGGAAATGATGCCGGTTTTGCTTTTTGATGGCCAAAATTGCATTTCCCTTGAAACATTTGCTGCAAGTGAGAGTAATTTTTTTTCTACCTAAAGACAGGCGGACAGCAGAGCATGCATATGTTAGCAGCAGATGCCTGTTGCTCGTAAAGATCCAGACTGTTCCTTCACCCTCCATAAGACTTCCAGCAGCCTCATTTCACAATTCATACAGTACCTTGCAGAAGTAATAATGCCTCATTAACCTTTCACGGTTAAAAGCCTGAAGAGTTTGATGTGGGTAGATATTCAGCCCCTGTCACTCTGATATCCCTAAATAAAATCCAGTGCACTGGATATCCTTCAGTTCACTGAAATAGAGAATAAAGTCCATTTCTAAGTAATTGAATCCAAGCATACTGTATATACAGATGTTTTTGAGGCCTTGGATGTTTGTTACTGACATAGCTCTCAAGTTTCATGAAAAGTTCGGAGTGAGATTATATCTGCTGGGGTTGAAAGAACTACAGATTATATATATTTTGGCCACAGCGGCCCTTCTGCCTCACTTTGTTCTCCAAACTGTTTTTGGTATTAAGAAAACTGTCTAATTTTACATCATCCTTGCTACAAATCACCACAAATAGAAATGAAATGATGACTGGTTGATCTAATGAAAGACAGATTTAGCTGAATGCAAAAATAATTTTTATTTTTAATTAAAAGATAACTGGTCAAACAACAATACATTTTTGTTGGACCCAAATCAACCCTTTTAGACAGCAGTGTTCAGTTTTTGAGTTCATTTCTCTGCAGTGTGTGAATTTCAGTTCAGTTGATGCTGTATGTGTTTGTTGCACACTTAAGTACCTTGATGACAGAGACAGGCGGCTCCCATTTAAGGCACTGAGCCTCAATGACCATTTTTACTTTCAGGATTGAGGACAATGTTCCATCCA
Source organism: Anableps anableps (assembly GCA_014839685.1). Lineage (NCBI taxonomy): Eukaryota > Metazoa > Chordata > Actinopteri > Cyprinodontiformes > Anablepidae > Anableps > Anableps anableps. The sequence goes on along the minus strand of CM026082.1, from coordinate 25,704,315 downwards.
GAGCCAAGGCGTTCCTTGTTTTGGTCTTGTTTAGTCCCACCATGGAGAAACTCTTTCTCTGTCTACATTTGATTGTTGAAGAACTAAAACTAGCTTCACAACCTCAGACAATCTGAAGCTTTTGAAATTAATGTGGCATCAGTGTGACAAAACCTTTACTTTATAGAATTGTACGTATGTGTATTTTGTTGACATCTGGTTCCCCAGAAATGGAAAGGATCAGTGATTCTGATAGGTGCTACATGAATGTGTGACCTAAGTGGAGAGAGGTGTTTCCACAAGCAATCAAGTGTATTAATATTGAATATCTTTTTTTAATCACAAAATGTAATTGCATTTTAGAGTAATTTTATTTGTCAGGGTTCAAACAATAGCTTTTATACTCTGAAGTGTCAAAGTTAATTCAGATTACTAAGATTTAATATCCAGTATGTTCCATTCACTGAAATCTGTCTATTTTCTGATGTACCTTAAGATAAATATGAGAGAGAGGAGAAAAAAAAAAAAAAAAACATCAGTGCTTCACACTACTTGTTGCTACCAACTGAGAGTTTACAGCAGGATGCAAATCGGTGTGATGCCACTAAGTTGTTCCAATAACACTGTAGTGGGAAAAAAAAACAGTTATTACCAGCTGATTTATTTCAGTTCCAGCATCCATCCTCCAATGTCCTTCATCTTCGCGGTCTTCTTCGAGAGTTGCTGAAAAGGGGAGGGTGATACTCCGCGTTGACTTTCTCCATCAAGCTGTGCAAAAGGTGAACTCTTTATTTTTCTCTATTTATTTTTCTCTGTTTCTCTATTTTTCAGTGTGAGGAATGTTATGTGTGGCATGTGTGTGCATGCAAAGTCAGGAAAATGTGTCTGTCTCACGGTCATTGCGTGAGACTTGAGAGCTCTGGAACTTAGTGAACATTAGGAAACAAAAATTACCAGTAAGACCAGTGAACACAGTAGGCAGGTCAGGGATAAAGGTTAAAGCAAGGTAGGTTAAAAAACAGAGCCTCACACAGAAAAAGGTCCAATCCACAATCTTAATATGGAAAGAGTATGGCACAACTGCAAACCTACAAAGACATGGCTATCCACATAAACTAAAAGGAAAGCATTAATCTGAGAAGTGGCCAAGAGGCCCATGATAGCTCTGGAGGAGCTGCATAGAATTACAGCTCAGGTAGAAGAGTTTCAACAGTTGTCAGAAGTTCCATTTGCAATTGTAGGGGATACAGTGAACAAGTGACAAAAACCGATACAAGGCCAAAAGGGAACTGTTGGGCTACATGGAAAATGCCATCTGTGGTGAAAAACTGACACTGCAAATCTACCAAGATTTGACATTTTTTGTAGGCTAATTCTTGGTCCACACACAAAAAAGACTGGAAAACCAAGTCAGATTTAAAAGGTTTACTTTCCAAAAGATGAATAGTGACTGTGTGCTGCAGTATCAGATTTGAGCACCAGACCAGATGGCTTCTTGGAAGAGAGAAAGCACTAGCCAGCAGAAAAATTGATGGTAACTAATTCGAATAGTTTTTAGTCCAAGGGAAGCTGTGGTTGTTTCAAAAAAAGAAGAAAAAAAAATTATGAGGAGGAAAGCTTGTGATATCAGTGAGATTTCCTGGAGCACTCAAGTGATGAGAGAGGAATGAGGTAAGTGGTTAGAATCTCTGGAAATCATTGCACTGTTAAGGTAAGTTCCCAGCTGTTGTTGACCATCCAGGATCAAATGAACATCTCTCAAGACCTTATAGGCAGCAGCTTGATGAGGAGAAGGGTGATTAGACACAGCAAGGAGTGCATCACGGAACTGAACTGGAGCAGGAAGCAAACAACCCACAACAGTCCCAGAACTATAACGCTATCGCCACACTAAAGCACAGTGTTGCCTGCATCATGTTGTCACATAGCTCTTTTTCACCTGGGACAGAAAAGCTGGGCAGAATTGATGGTTCATCTTCCAGCATGTCAGAGAACCTCAACATAGAGAAGGCACAACGATGGAACAGTTTAGATCAGTGGTCTCAAACTGCAGTCCTTGAGGGCCAGACTCCTGCAATTTTTACATGTCCCTTGTCCTACACACTTGAGTTAAATGGAGAAACTGCCTTACTAGCATGCAGCCAAGCTCTACAGAGCTCTGCTAAGGAGCTAATATTGGAGCCAGGTGTGCTGAAGCTGAGAGACATTGCAGGACACCGGCCCTTGAGGACTGGAGTTTGAGACCATTGGTTTAGATCAAAGCATAAGTATGTGTTAGAATGGCCCACTCAAAGTCCAGACCAGAAAGCAAATGAGAACTGATAATGACTTGAAGACTGCTGTTCAGGGATGTATTTTACCTTGTTTCTTTTTATCTTGGTTTTAATGAAGCATGTTTTGATCACTTACAATGTGCTCCATAAGTTTAATTCCTTATGAATTATTATTTTATAAAAAGAACATCATGTAGTGAGGCCTAGATATCCAACCAGAGAGAAGCAGAAGGGTTTTCACTTTTCGCTAGGGCCTTACTCAGATATAATTCAAAGATATCTATCAAGCTTGCCTTCTTTTTCAGGCCACCTGAACTGCTCTGTGGGATGACCAATGGAGCTCTGCTCTGGCCGTCTCAGCTCCGGCTGATAACCTGTTACCAAAGCAGAGCCCGTACATCATTGCAGGCCAATGCAGCACAATGTTTGGAGCACATTTTCCGCTTGAATGGACCCAGTATCTTTGGAATTCTATTGAGTCTGCCGCTGGTCGGCGTGAGGATAAAAAATGAGAGCGGTCAACAGTAGAGAGATGTATGAACGTGCTTTTACCGATGGAAGGTGAGATTGGGAAGACTGGGAAAATGGGTGGCTTTGGGCTCCGGGGTGTACAACCTGTTCTTTGTGTTTTTTCACAGCTTAAAGGTCAAATCTGCCCATTTTACTCAGATCAAATGTTTCTTTCTTTTTTTTGTTTAAATACAGTACATAGCACAATCCCCTATTGTTTTTCTTTCAATCACTGCTTCAGCTTCATCCACTCACTCTTTTTTTATTTCCTTTTTATTTTTTTTCTTTTGTTACTGGCTTCCATACATCATGTTTTGAGTTTGCCCTTGGATGCATGTCAGGGATGGAATCAAGGCCGGCTCTTCTGAGACCAAAACCAAGAACAAACTTTCCAAGACCGAAGCTGAATGTTTAGAGTTTGAAAGATATTTCAGAACATTGTTTTTTGTACACCACAAACTGTAAAAAATATGGGAAAACAGTTAATTACTAAACTAAAACTACTTCTTGGAATTAAACAAATAACTGTCATAATAAATTAATATTTAGGCTTTTAAATGCAGCCATACATTAACACACATTCTCTGAACAAAATTCATCAGCTTACATTGCAAAATAGTTGTATGATAAATTTAAAAAACATTAAGAGAGTAATAAAGATCTGCCATATTTGAAAAATAATAAAAATGCTAAATTTCATAGTGTATGTTAAAAATTGTTTTTCTTAAAAAAGAAAAGCTCTGAAATTTTAATAGAACAAATAGATTGCTAATACATAGATTGCTAATATTTACTGGAAAGTAATTTTTGTGAAAATAAGACTTTTTGTGATGAGAGTGAAGTTGCTCGTTTGAAAACTTAAAGTGCAGGTGACTTCAAGCCAGCTGTAAAAGTAGGAACTTGTTCAAATCAATTTGTTCTATCCTGCACAAAAAAATAAGATAAAATAGATTTTTACTACTCTTAACAACAGAGATAAAAGGATGCAACAAAAACTATTTTTAACAACTGATATATGTATTTTTGTTTTCTTTATCTTCATAACCATGGACATCAGAAGGCTGTTTCACAAAACCAAGACAGCAGATTAAGCCAGGATTTTCTGGATATCCTGTTTAAGCAAGGTGCCTTATCTGTTCAGTCAGTGGTCACACTGATCAGAAACCAATGTGTTTTCTCCAAGACTCTATTTTCTTATCTGTATGTTTTGGTCTTTTTTTTTTTTTTTTTTTTTTTTTTTTTTTCTTATCAGCCTGCATAAAATACCACTGATTCATTTTGACATTCAGTCAAATACTATTATTATTTTACCATTATGTTGGTTATCATTATCAATTTTATAATTATCCATGTGAGCATTTTTTCTGTTCGATTATGTCTCTGAAGAACGCTGTTGTTCTAAGTTTGACAGAAAGGCCTTTAATAGACTATTGCATGTGTTGAGGGGATTAGAGAAATTGCTGATAAAGAAGCAAAGATGCTGTAATAAGTCAGGCCATATGAATTGTAGCATACCCCCTGCATGAAGGATGACACTTTACTGATGAATATTTAGGTTTAATGGTAATAAACCCTCGTTTACAACTAAAATAACTATAGTACTGGCATATAATTAAACAAATACACAGTTTAAGTCACACAATATTTAAAACAAATCTTTATTTACATCATAAACATACCTTGTGCCTCTGTCAAAGGGGGCTGCTAATAAGAAGGTACATTTTATAAGCTCTGTTACAACTTGTCTTTTGATTGCCATTAAGCTTCCTTTGCACTGCAGTTAAACAGGAAGTTGTCCTTTCAAAATAATAGCATCAAAACTCAAACAAGAAGTTAACCACATTTAACACTAAATAATGGGAATAAGTGCCAAAACAGGATACAAGCAAATAAAGAAATGCATTTAGGGATATTTACATAAGAATCTCCAAGCACGTGTCATCCCTTACAATGGCGTGTCCAATTTATCCATTGTAGCATCAGTGAATCTGTGATCGAACTCATGGTCTTTTGAAGAAAGCTGTGGACGCGCATTTACCTGGATTACTTACCCCTGGCTTGAAAAAGCCGCACCTCCTGAGCCTGGCTTGGCCTTTGTGAGATGGATGAAGTTGGGATTAATTGATGGCGCTATGTCAAGCTTGGCTTTATCTTTTATCCTAGATTTCAGAATCCTATTTTTGTGAAACAGCCCTCAGAACTAATTGAAATGTCATACAGCTCAAGGTTAAAAAAAATGGTGCTTGTAGAATGGTGATACTAATACCACTGAAAAAAAGCGGAGTTTGGGCTTTAATTTGAAAGGTTGCTTGTGTGGCTTGGATAGTGTTGTACTATAGTTGGTATGTGTTTTTCCAGGTGTGCAGGTTTAGTGTCTATTTATTGTTTTTATTTGTCATTTAGCGGCTTAGTGTCGAAACTGTGTGTTGTGGTTGTATTTGGATTGATTTGTTGGTGGATGGGGAGCACTACACAGAGCCACTCTTTTAAACCAAAGAGCCAAAAATGCTCCAATCCAGTCTGGTGTTGTAAACATTCACTCTCGAACTGGCCTTGACCCAATTTGTTAAGGCCCTATAAAACGAGACCAAGACCAGGAAAAAAATAGCTCAAGAGCGGTCTCAAGCCCCCCCGTCCCTGCTGCCTGTAGTTTAAATTAAATGTTTATTGACAAACTTTTTCAGTATTAATTTTTATTTCCATTTTTAAGCATATCCTGCCCTAAATGGTATTTGATCTTGAATTCAATCTAAATTCTAAATTAATTTCCAGTAAGGTGATATGGCAAATTTTAGAGATATGTTTCTACCAGAGAGATGGAGCCAAAAGCCTAACAGTGCTGTGATGTCCCACTGGATCTCTTATTTGTATATACATATGTGCCCTCACTCAACTCCAAACAGCAGGGAAGAGGTTTCTGAAAGTTGTTGTTGTTGTTTTCCACCAAGACATAGGCAGTAGGGCTGCACAATATATCAGAAATTGGTCACAAAGAATTGGCTTGACTGCAAGGTGTGTTAGCAAATTGTTTAACGACCATGATTCTAGCCTTTCTATTCATGTAGTATATTTGGTGACAATTGTTTAATGCAGCATCAAATTGTTTCATTGCACCAGACATCAACCAGAAGCAAAGTTTTCAATAAAACTTTGATAAGATGGAAATATTGAGTCCCCCCCCCAGAAGCTGCATACACTTCTTCTTTTTCTTTCACTGTAAACTCAGAAGCAGAGAGCAGAATGAAATAAACACTTTGTAATTATTCATTACTGTATTCTAAGTCATATAATTATCACAACGTTCATAATGCATGTTCTCCTAATATCATGCAGCCCTTAGAGGAGTGGTGTCGAAACGTTTTGCCACTTGGGTCAAAATTACCATGTTGAAAGAAAAAAAAAGAAATGAAGAAAAAACAATGACTGGGTATTTTTCTGTTTTTACCTGTTTAGCAATAAGTAAATATATTTGCAACATTTTAGTGAAATAAACAAAGTAGCCTGAATTTGTATCTATTGTAGATCTTAAACATAAAAAAGGTCAAACAGTTTTCCTTTGTTAAAAGAAAGGCATACAGTTTCTGGTAACCCTGTTTCTATGTTGTTAGTCAAGAATAGCCTTATTTTCCTCTTTATGGCACATTAAGGACAGGATATGACTCACTCTTTTCTTCAAAAACTACTTGCTGTTTTCCAAGTGTAATATATGGGTGCATTCCAAGGCTGCTTCAAAATCAGAGTTAAAAAAAAAACGTGGTAATTAAAAGACAAATACTTCCTGTTGTAGTTCCATTTTTAGAAGACTGGAATTCACCATTGAAAAGTTAAGCATAGGAGATTTTAAATCTGTCCCCCTGTGCTGCCTGTGCTGGTGGGCTAAATTGGTACCATTCTTGAAATGTAGTCAGTGGCCACACAAAATTATTACAACGGCTGCACATGGCCCTCAGGCCACAATTTGGACAACCCTGCCTTTAGACAGAGTATTATTAATTCCTATTAAAGCTGGAGTATGTAACTTTTATGAAAAATGTTGTTTACATATTCGTTGAAATTATCATTATGTCATGACAATATAATATCAGACAGATAAACTGCGCAAAAAAATTAGGCTCCTCTGCCTTCTCCCAGTGCTCCCAGTCCAAATTGTAGAAATACACCACTCAGTCAGAAACAACCGATCAGAGCGAGGAGGAGGGTCTTAGCGCTGGAAATCACCCTCCGCTCACACACTCCCCCTTGCTCTCTGCTACGCTATCACAACATAGCCTGCCACTAATGCTAAGGCTAACTAGCATGGCCACCAATGACAGCAGATAAATGTTTTTTTCCCCCCGGAACAGTAAGTTGTTTTTTTCACCATAAGCACATTTAGCTGCCAAACACAAGAGTGATTGACAACTCTAAGACTTTCCTCCTAGCTCTGATTGGTTGTTTTAGGTTGGGGAATGGTACAAAGTTACATACTGCAACTTTAAATGTCACAGGAACAGCCTCTCAATCATATTTCTTGGTTTGTTAATTGCTAAGTCATGAGTGTATTTGTGGGTGAGGTTCACTTTTAGTTTTAAGTACTGATTTGTACCTTCAAGGCAACAGAAACCCGGTCCCATGAAAAAAATGGCAAGTAATGGCATTTGCTTATATGTTTCTTAACTGCCAGAATTTTTTATCTTAGTTCTATATAGTTTAAAGCCTGTTAATATCTTACCTGCAGTGGCTAAATCTCTTGACAGCATCATTTACTATAAATCCAAATTGGGATCTTAACTAATGGTTAGTCTGAGAGGAGCCAAGACCAATGTGGACACCGACTATTTTTTCCCTAATATCTTCAAACAACTATTATCTCGAAACCTCATCATGGTTTATACAAACATTATTTTATAAACTGTGAAAGTTTAAACCATCACAAACGAACTAAACCTAGCAGTGTATTCTATAAACAGGCTTAATAAAATCTACATGTATGGCGAATGGAACATTTAAAACAGTTCTGGCCGGAAAAACTATCTTAAAGCAAAGCAGTGTAAGAATACTGTTTTGTTGATTTTTACAAAGCCTTGTTTTTCTGTATGCTAGGAAATCTGCCCCAGAAATGCTTTACCTCTTATATTATCATTACTTGTTTTGTTCAAATAAGTTACTGTTGGTGTACTGCCATTTCTGTATTTCTCCATATTTAACACATTCAAACAAATTGGTTGCATTAGATTCTTGGGAACCTACCAATCTCCCCACTGATGTTCCAACTGCAATAATCATACTGTATGAATTTTCTGAGTTTTAACCTGGAAATGCAGCACAATGGTGTAACATTACCTCTCACAGAATGTCAAAGTGGAACATTTTTCATTGATTTATTTTGCTCATATGAATTTTTATTGAAACATTTCTTCCATTTTAAACAGCTTCTGTATATTCCTCCTCACCATTTTGACAGTAAATTGGTTGATAATATGACAACATTGATCCTGACACTCCTTAAACTGTTGTTTACACATCAGTGCATTGTTTTCATATTACCCACAAATCTCAAAGTAGTGATGATTATGTATAACCACCAGTGCTTTAAATGGGGTGAGCTGTTCTCTACACCAGAACCAACACGGTCACAGTACTGTTAAGAAACCATAGTTATGAAATGCCACATTGAATTTAGACATTATGTTGAGACACCAGAGTGGTCAGGCTGTGTGAGATTTATAGCATAATGGAAAAAAAGGGGTCCACACTGTGACCTGTCTCATTTAGCCCCCTCCGTTTGTTTCCCATAATGCTGGGCCACAGGGAGTCAAGTGCTTCAAATGGTCCTCTCCCTCAGATATAATGTGTGCCCCACGCTGTTGTCAGGATAACTTAGCTGTTACCTGGTGAGAGGTGCCAAACGTCACTTGGGCTTTTGTTTTTTCCAACGGAGAGCGAGCCGTCTGTCTGAGAAAGCTGCCTCCCGGAGAAATATCCCTTCATTGAAAGACAAGCTTTTTAGAATGTCATGCTCACTGATTCTGTATGTGAAATCACAGACACACGAATCTAACTCATCCTTCATCCGTGCATCTGTTTTTCTGTCCTTGTTTCTCTTGCTGCCAGGCGGGCTCTCTTACACGCATGACTCGCTCGATAAAGCTCAGTACCCTGGTTCACTTAAGCCACGTAACATCCTGACTGATGGCTCCCTCAGCAGCACTCTAAATGACTGGGCCCATAACCATTAGAAATTATGGAACATGAGCACTTTGCTAGCATTCAGAAACATACACTGCTGATTAATCAAGGAGGGGGCTTTTCCCCCTTCCTCATGCTAGCTGCTGTAATACATTGGCACAAGGGACAAGCAGATCACTGAGGAACCTGATTGCTGCTGGGCTGTCCACTATCGGAAGAGTCTGGTGATGTACTGGGTCATTAAAAGCGACACCCGATACGGAATAGCTTGAAGGGGGCGGCAGATCTGTTCTCATCTCAACTTTTACAATTTAGCTGGTTCTTTGGGAGAAATCTATGTTCTGGGCTCAATAGTAATCAAGTCATAAACATGTAGGCAGATAAACAAGAAAAATGTAAATCTATACCCATAAAGGGCTAACTGCTGTGAGCTAATCAGAGGAGGGAAAATTGCATCAATTCAAATGACTTTAGAGAACTCTTTACAGCTTTTAGTGTGACACATTATGTAATGTGATCACCTGATGGAGGAAAACAGGAGCTTTAGCATCTGGCCATTTAGAAGTCTTCAAATAGCCTATTTTAAAATAGCAAATTAACCATGTACAAGTATTAATTCTGAAGGCAAATCAGACAGCAAATCCTGCTGTTGGGTCAGGGTTCCAGCGCGATTGCCTGGCTCTGTGGAATCTGATCTGTTGCGTTTGTGTGGGGAGTTACCTTGCCACACTGCCAGACAGGACATGCTAAAAAAAAAAGATATTTCAGCAATTATTACAGGAAATAGTTTACATGTTCCATTCTGATTATGTGTTCCTTGTAGGAAGATTTTTGGTGGTGCATTGCATCCAAACTTCCCTTCCGACCTGAATAACCATGGGCTTTTGTGTAAATAACTACCCAAAGCAAAGATGGTTTAAAGGTTCATAAAATAGCATTCACATAAAGTATTATGACATTTTTAAACATAAGTGAGTTTAAAAGGGTAGAGGCCCACTTTAGTCTTAGTCCTTTTTGGAGTAGTCTTTAGTATAATCCTCCCCCAGAAACAACTGCCCTTCATTTATACGCGATGAACACTTCCAAAGACTTAACTACAGGAGGTAAGCTATTTTTTCCCACCTGCTCTGTGAGGAGAAAAACAGAAAACACCAGGACTAGTTTTAAGGTAACAGCATGGACCGTTGCCTAACAAGAAGCTTGTGGGAATGCTATGTTAAGTGGAGTTTTGAGCCTAAGTCAGGTTCTGCTGTGTTGTTGTTTATTGCCCACAAACAGCCAAGCACAGATTGTTCACCACAGCCGACACATGAAAGCCTGGCCCCATTTCAAAGTTTCCAAAGAGAACGCAGTCTGCAAAACACCTGTGAGATAACACTCAGGGAGGATTAAACTGCCATTTGATTCTCACTATCCCTTTCTTGCTCTCTCTCCTTCTCTCTCTCTCTTTTCATGTGTTGCGTTTCAAGTAAAAACTGCGACTGTGGCATTCCTGCTGCCTCCAAAGGCCAGCCGGCTGATATCATTCAGAAGTGAGCCTCTCGGATTTGTTTATTTAATCCAATATGTATGCTCTGCACATGTTAGAGAATGCAAAAACAGCTCATGCCTCTACAGGCTTCGAGATAAATATAAGTAAAAAAAAAAAAAAAAAAAAAAAGCAAAAAAAAAGGAATGGTTGAAAAAGAATACAGAAATGGGAAAATAAGAGTATTAAGAAGATTTTTCTTTGAGGAATGTTTGAGGCTCACTGCAGAGAAGATAGCTGGAGTCATCCCTGAGAGGAATTATCACAGTGGGTGAGATGAATTTTGCTTAGCATTGTCGTAGTTCATTTACACTGCTGCTTGTTGACAAACTAATCCCCACGTCTGGTCAGAGCTTAGGCAAATTGCAGTAAAAGTGTGAAAACTATGTTAAAATGCCACAAATTATTATTTGTAAAGCTCACCTGCTAAAATAACTGGTTTATTAAGTAAAAACAACTTGGAAAGTGAATTTAATTTTAACATAGATAATTGACATGGACAACATCCTTGCATTTTAGAATTTTATCCCATAGAAGAGTATTGCTACAGCCTTTCTAGCAAAGCATCCGAAATATTCTGTCATCATTTGATCTCCTCTGATCTCCTCCCAGTTGGCTGTGTGTCTGTCTGCTCTCCCCATGTTGAAAGCAAGCCATGATGTTCTCCCAGATGGGAGTGTTGAGCTCTCTCTGACTCCTCACTGCATGTCCAGATAAATTGGTCAAAGGTCTCATCTGCCGCTGCTGTTCTCCTCTGGCCCACGCCTCGAGGATCTTTGTGGTCACGCTGCCTTGCAGGATGCCTCACACTGCCCCAGAGAGCAAAGCAAGACCCCGTTGGTGAATCACCAAGCAACAGCCACAATTTGGTTCAAGAAAGAAAGCCTGGGAAAAACATGATGCTGGATACTCCCAAGGTTTTGATGCGTTTCTCTTGAGGAAGAATAACTAATCATCAAAGATACTCTAATCTGTTTCTAAGATGTTTGAATTTTTACTAAAAGCCCTGAAACCTCTGAAGCATGAATCTTATCAGACATGAACACGCAGATAAATAAACAGAAAAAACAGAAGTTAGATATTAAGCTGAACATATTTAATTTCATAGCCTTTTTTCATTTTCAGTTTAAACACAGTTTGCTTTAAGATTATTTTTAAATTTATGAAGACTTTTTTTCCAGAAACTGGATCAAATTTAGATTAATCCTACCTCATTCACACTGTTGTGTATCTGCTTTTCATTTTGGTGATATAGAAAAACAGAGTGTCATTGGAAAACACTGCTCTGGGATTGCCTCGCTTTGACACTTTGTGTGGCGCATTCACAATCTGCACACCAGATACACCAGGGTGTCACTGAATTTTTTTGAGCATGTCTAATACTCTTACCGCATAAACGTTGCAATTCACACATACCAGAATCGATGCAACTGTTAAATGTCACAGCGATGACATCAAAATAATACCATCCTTCAATCTCAAGCAAGGCTATGCTTACTGCATCGATGAAGACTGACTCACATCGGTATGCCAGATGCTTGAACATGAAAGTGGAACTGACAGCTTGACCTTCTTTCTGATTAGATCATTTGGTGGCACTCACATTGATCCTTTTTCACATTCACTATTTAGAATGGGAGTGCACATAAACTTTAGAGATCCAGTGTTCTATCAAATTAATCAAATTAATTTCCTTGTGTTTAGTAATGCATAACACAGGTTCTTCACACAAACAGCAGAATATAGGAAATATGACTATCTTTGCAGAACTACAATTTTTGGAAATAAAATTGGAAATCACTGGACTTGGGGGATGATCAGTCAGGTTTTTTTTCACTTTGTTTAAAAAATAAAATCACCATTGGATGTAACATAAGTGTTAATGGGGAAAAAGTAATTAGATTTGTCTGGCTTACCAAACTATGTCTCTATGTATTATGAAAACTTAAAATTAAAAAAAAAAAAAAAAAAATGTTTTGATCAACAATATCAAGACTGGTCACATTACAGGTGATTTTTGTGGGGTGATTTAGTACTACAAATTTAGGACTACCTCTGTTGAACCTGTGGCATAAAGTGATTTAAAAAAACAAGAATAAATTAGTGAATGGAGATGCAATCTAATCGCAAGTCATTTTAGTTGTTTGAAGATGTTGGAGAAGTTGGAGGAAAAGCCAATATGACCATGGAGGATCTTGTTGGCCTTGGACTGAAACAAAACAATATTGATACTGGAAAGAAGAAAAGAGAGGACCTATTGGAATATTTTACATTTAGATATACTTTGCCAAGGAAATGGAGTAGCAATAACTGGCAAAAACACAACAAACCTGAAGAGACAAAAGGAGAAAAGCCATCCTGAAATAAATACAAAGGTAAGCATTCTGAAATATTTTTTAATGTTAAATCACTAGAAGGCTTTGCTCTAATGGAAATGTCACCAGTGGTAGTTTTGCATCTGCAATTTTTCTGAACGTCTAAGTATTTTAGTACTGGAAATTATGGTAAATGCTAACTTGAAGTTTGAGACTGAGCTACTAGCAGAATGTGTTCATAAATCCAATTGCCTTCAAGTGATTTTTTTACAGTTCAGTCAAAAAACACTCACTCCTGCTTCTGCCCCTTTGATTTTCATTTCTGTTGTTACGCATTTTCTCTTTTCAAGTCAGACTGCTTTGAGATTTCCATCCAAATGCCTTGAAATCTACTTGCTTTTTTCCTTTCTAGAACCTCTCCATTATGTCTGAACTTACTCCATATATTAGATACAGTTGACTAGAAAAACATCTTTTGCAACTCTTTATGAGGTTCATGTTTCTTTCTAACATTTCAACACACTGCTCACTGCAACCACTACGAATTTCTTTAGTTAGACTTGTGTGGGTATTGGTTTTAAAAAAGGTAAAATACAGGTAGATTCTACGCTGTTTACTGTACTAAATGTCAATAATCCCTGCTATGCCCTTTATTGATCTATTGCGGTAAGCTTGCAAAGCCAGAATATTCAGCTTTTAAATCTAATTTTTTCATGTCATACCTAGGATTTTTTTTCCTGTTTGGCTACACAGTAAAATAACACTTTAAGCATCTCTCAACTGTAGTTATTCTATACATTCATCTTAAAATTATAAATGGAGATCTGACACCACCTTACTGTTAAAGCATCTTGTGTGGTTCACAAAGAGTCAAGATGACTGCATACAAAAGGTTCAATAATAAAAAAAAGTTAAAGCATTGCATTCTGTCACCCCAAAAGCTTATAACAATGTTCCACATGGATACTCACTTTTATTGATGGTAGTGTGAAAGAAAATAAAACAAGAAGCAAAATTTATGTGGTGAAAAAAAGTTAACTTTATGGAAAGTCTGGTTTTAATATACATCATTTCCTTTGTGAAAATAATTTGTAGATTTGAAGAAAAGCACTATTTATTTACATGCACTGACACTGTGTTCACAGAGCTGTGCTCTAAAACTTAAGTATTTTTCCCCCAGTAAATGCCTTCTAAAACCAAGGGTTACATATTTTTGTTCAGTACAACAGATATTTTGAGCTTCTTTCCAGGTTTATTTTGTCCCAAATGCAATGTACCAAAATATACATTTCCTAAAATTTAGCCCATGCATTGTCTCGGTCTTTCATACCTGAGATTGTATAATTATTTCAGATTTTTTTTAGACTTCTCTCTATTGATATAAAAACTGTAACGTAATAGGACTTTTTAGATTAGTCTAGCTGTACTGCTACACCTAATCCCAGAGCTAGATGTTTTAGTATCAACACTGAGAATACAGAACACTTCAGTATCATTATCTTACTTTATTGACCAAGTTCTGCAAAGAAAACAATGTAACAGTTTTGAGTTGGGCTTAGTGGGGTGCTGGGGTTCATTGTTCTGCGACAATTTCCAATTTTATTTGTTTAAGGTATTTGAGTAAATTCTTAAACTTAAGCTGCACATTTTATAAGCTTTTCTGCTACAAAGCAGAACTCATGGCTCCATTTAAACAACAAAACAGGCCCATATCATCACAATACGACCGTGTTTGACTGGTTTTAGAATGTTTTCCTGAAATTCTGTATTAGTTTTATTCACAGCTACTAAAAAGTTCCAGTTTTTCCAAAAGTCTTTGGAATCATAAAGCTGTCTGTTCTTTTGTGTTTTTGTTTTACTCTAACTGAGGCAAGTCAGGTCTGTAGTGCATTAAATGCTGCTCTGTGTTCTTTTGCCATTGATGTGCCTTCAGAGTAAATTTGGTATCCCAGCCGCTCCTGGGAAGGTTCACCATTTTCACATGTTTTCACCATTTGTGGATAGTGGCTAACAGTGATTACCTGGAGTCTCAAGGAATAAGAATTTTTTGTAACTCTTTCCAGACTGATAGATGTCAATGATTTGTTTGTCATCTGTTCTGTGTCATCTGGCAGGTCAGCTAGCAGTCAGGCTTGGATGCTGGTACTGAAACTGAACACAGCTTTATGGTTAATCACAGTTAACAGCTAATTTTCTAAAAAGGCTGACTTCTTTTTGTTTCTTGTACAAAGGGCCAGGTTCATTTGAGCTGAGTTTTTTTTCACTTAAGCTGTACTTTGTATTTAATCTGTCATCTTTGTCTGTTATTAAATTTGTTTATCGGAAACAGTTAAGTCTGTCAAAACAGCAATGTGCTTCTAATGTGGTTTTCCGTAGTAAATACCTTTCAAACTTGAAGAATGGCTTTGCTTTTACTGTTCTGATTACTGTTCTGGTCTTGACTTGATTTCAGTACCTGAAAGTCAAAGTAATTATGATGACATCACAAACATGGAAAACACGGAGCGGGAAATCGATAGGTGGAATGATGTTGCATCTGCAGTGATGCAGGGATTGTAACAGTCTGTCATGTTGAAGAGAGAGCTGATCCAAAAAGCAAAGCTCTCGATTTACCGGTTGATCTATGTTCTTACCCTCATCTATGGTGAGGTGTTCCAGGCACGTCCCACCAGGGGAAGACCGAGGACATGCTGGACTATGTCTCTCGGCTGACCTGGGAGTGCCTTGGGATTCCCCTGAGGAACTGGTGCAAGTGGCTGGGGAGAGGGAAGTCTGGGTCTCCCTACTTAAGCTGCTGCCCCTGAGACCTGATAAGCAGAAGAAAATGGATGGATGGATAGATGGGTAGATGGATGGCTGGATGAAATGCACTGGAATATTTCATTATTTTAATTTTAAAAACTGATGGGTAAAAATAGATTATGATGGATTTTTTTTTGACCGCGTCTGTCAAAATGACTCACAACGAAAAAGTTTAGCGCAACCTCTGGGTGGGACCCTCTCATTGCACTGGTGGGTTCGTGCCTTACTAGAGGCATGAAACTATACACCATGCATAGCGTCAACATCTGATGATAGTACGCGTTGTCTGGCCTGGTTGATTCGCTTCAAACCATTAATTCACATTTTCTTTTTGGCGACATTTAAAAATTCACTTAAAATTTGCATCACAATTGGATGGAAATGTGGCTACTGATTGATTTCTTTTCTCCTGCTACTTTATCTCTTCCATTGCTCACACTCTTTCCTGAGGTATTCCCTTCTCTGTGAATCTGCATTTCTTCTTCCCCTGTACTCTCTTTGCCTCTCTGCATTTGATTCAGCCATCTGTACATCAAATCTGAAAATAATGATCATGAAATAACATTTAGAGAAAAGAGGCTGCTTGGCTTAAGAACAGTCCAACTTCAACCCCGTAACAATGATTCAATGGTGGTTTTTGTTATGGGGTTGAACAGTTTTGGTTTTTTTTTGGGTTTTTTTTTTACATTGTCTCACTTTTCTGTTTGGCAGTCACTCTTACCGGAAGGTTTTTACATGTTCTGTTTGTGTTTCACACAGGTACATTATTGGTGATGCACCACCTCCAACATTCATTTTCTGTCCAGTCATGACAATGGTTTAAAAGTTTTATGAAAAAGCTTTAGCACAAACTGCTGGGATGTTTTGTGAGATTGGTGTTGGTCTTCATGCCACTCAGACTAGCCTGTTAGCTTCAAACTACAGGTCCAAATAATCAGGATTTATATTAAATCAAGACCTTAACAGGGGTAACAGCTACAGGAAAGAAAATAATCTGATCAAACTCTACTTCTACAATTGTCAAATATTTATTTAAGACAAAGATCACAAAAGTGAGAGAATTTTATTCAGGAGCTAATCATTTTTTTTTTTTTTTTGTAATGAAGCTGTTATGCAGCTTGTTTGGAGGTTGCTATGTTAAAACCTTGAATTGTAAGAGATTATGAAACTATTTATTTGCATGAATGAAACAAGCCTTTAAATATTCTGATTAGATTCCTTCCTTTTCATCGCCCAGGGCATGATGGTTTGCGCAACACAGAACAGAGAATGCAGATTTCAGCTAAAGGATTCTAAATTCAATACTTATCAAAGAACCTGGTTACTCTTGACAGACCAACATGTTTGGAACACAAAGAATAATAACTCATCATCTGTCTCTATCTGAGGCACAATTAAGAATCTACCCAGCACAAAATCACTTTGAACAAGCAACTGCAAAAATTTAATTAGAATATTAATTAGAATTTCCCTTTGAAGCACCCCGTTGTTTTGGGAAATTAGCTTAATGAAAGGGAGGCCTTGGGTCGTCATCCTTCCCAGCAGGTGCACACTTTACCCCCAGAAGAAGAGTCACAGTCTGGGCGAAGTAACACATGTTAGTGGGAATACCAGCAGAAGAAAGAAACAAAGAAATAATTCTCTAAATTATGGAAAAACATGGATCCAGGAAGCAGTAGAGGGGTGTTTTATTGTGATCCAGGAAGCAGTAGAGGGGTGTTTTATTGTGACCTTCTGTGCCACAGTACCTTTAATATCCTTGAAATGTCCTCAGATTTTGTCAAATTATAGCTTAACTTGAATGTATATAATTGGGTTTTTCTGTATTAGAACACAACAAAGTGCATGATTGTGAAGTGAAAGGAAAACAATCCATTTTTTTCGTTTTTTTTTTTTTTTTTTTTTTACAAAATTTAAATAAAAAAATGTAACATCTATTTTACCACTTACTCTAAAACCTTAAAATAAAATCCAGTCCATTACTGCCTATAGAGGTCTCATAATTAGTAAATAGCTTTCCTGTGTGTTATTTTATCTTAGTACACATTTAGCTTTTCTGTGAGGGCGCAGGGGTTACTTAGAGAACATTAGTGAACAAAAAAGCATCACAATAACCTAGGAACAATGGACAAGTCAGCAATAAAGTTGTAGAAAAGTTTAGAGCAGGATTAATGTTCCAACCATAGAGCATCAAATACAGCACAGTTCAATCCATCATCCGAAAATGGAAAGAGATGGTAGAATTGCAAAACTTTGAGCCAAGAAGCCATCAGAAGGCCCATGGTAACTGTAGGAACAGCAGAGAGTCACAGCTCAGATGTTGTTCAAAGGAAATTCCTAAATGTGGGGGACAGAGCAAACACCTGGAAAAAGTTTTTGTTTAGATGTTTGAACTTGATGATCTACATGCTGCATTACTAACACCCTGAAAAAAACCATGCCCCCTGAGAAACATGGTATTGGCAACATAATTATATTAGGTGAGTCCTCTTTGATAGGACAAGGAAGCTGGTCAAAATTGATGGGAATGTGAATGGAGCTAAATGCACAACAACCCTAAACATATGGACAAAGCTACACTAGAAGTGTTTAGATCAAAGCCGAATCATGTTTTAGAATTGCTCAGTCAAAGTCCAGACCTAAATCCAAATAAAAATCTGTGACAAGACCTGAAATTTCATTTTTTCCATCCAAGCTGAATGAGCTGAAACTGTTTTCCAAAGAAGACTAGACAAAATGGTCAGCATCTAGATTACCAAAGCTTGCAGCTGTATGAGCGAAAGATGGTGGATCAAAGTTGTGAATCAGAGGTGCTGAATACAAATGCAAACAACAGTTTAGATTTGTATCTGTAAGAAAATGTTAAAAAACATTCATCTTTTTCTTCATCATACTTTGTGTTGGTCTATCACATAAAATCCCAATAAAATATGTTTTTTATCAGAACATGAAAAAAATAAGACATCAAAGGGGTACAAATATCTTTACAGATTTTTGTGGATATTCAAATTCAGCCTCATAAGAACTCCCTTGGTGTATGCATACTTTGAGCTTAGATCTACAATTTTAGTTTTTTATTATGAGTGGGGTCTTTTTCAGATCACCGTTATCCATTCTCACCACCAAAGGAATTGTGTTGTCTTTCACCTCTCAGCAGATAAGCAAGCAGGCAGGGTGCAGGCAGGAGACCTTTTCATTTGATTGGAAGGTTAGTGAATAATCACCAGGCGCTCACCATGATGCTGGGCCACTCTGGGGACTGGGCCAGGTGCTCCAGTTCACAAAGTTATTTATTAACCAAAAATCAGCATTCAAATTTATTCTACCACCACAGCTGCCATTCCCACGGTCATCTCCCAGTCACCACGCAGACGCCCCACATGTTTATCATTTCCGTGTCGCTTAGTCTTTATCTCTCTGCGCAACCCTTGTTCTCATTCGCCAGTTTACCTCCCCAACCCCCATTCACTCATCATCCATCCTGCTCCCTTTGTTTTCATTTGCATAGATTGTGTATGAATCTCAAATAAACAAAAGTAGCAAAGTTTGAATAACTTCTCAGACACAAGAGTTTATGAGATGAGGTCCATATCAAAGCATTCTGTAGACAGGCGTAGTTGTGGGACACAAAGCCCTAGATTTGCAATATATCTTCATTCTAATAAATAATTTGTCTTTTAAAGTGAGACTTCCAAATGTCATAAATGGGGTTGTGTTAAAAGTTTATAAGCAGTCAATGTTTTCCCTGCAGTAGATAACTCTTATAGCATCATCACTACATAAATTCAGATTAGTTTTTGTCTTGGACACTAAAACTAACAGCTTGTCAGCCAGAGGCCAAGTCCAAAGTGAAGTATCATTGTGTCAAAAGCCTTGAATCTCAAAAACGTCTCTGCAGTCTTCATGAATCCTGTTTTATTCATTTTTATATTAAATCACTTTTTTTTTTTTTTTTTTTTTTTTTTTTATCAAATAGCTACTCAACAGAATCTTACTTTGTAAATTTGGACCTACGTATTTCCTTAATCTTTAGCTAATGTAGAATTCAAATCCCTCTCATAAGTCTGTTCCCAAAGCGATCAACACTGTCACCTCCAAATACAAAATAAATTTTTAAAATAGATGTTGTGTTTGCTCCTCAGTAACCTAGATACAATACTATGTAGCAGAAAAAGGTGTCAGGCCTGTCAGGCATCAAAGCAATCCCACTGGCTATCCAAGGAAACCCATTTCACTTTAACTAAGCCTGCAATCATTTACAAAGCCTTCCATTTGACTCCCTTTGAAAAATATATCATCATTTTGACAAATAAACCCACAGGTAAACAGACGAGCCCATCCACTCTGTGTGAAAACAAAACCAAGGCAATTTGCATGAGTGACTCGAGGTGTCTAAACAGAAGAGAATTAAAGCGCTGCTTATAAAACCCAGCTATTGATGCCTCGTGCCTCCGCAGAGCTCAAAGAATCGCCTTTCATCTTTTGTCAAGTCACACAATACTGTTTGCATTATGGAGCTTTTTGCTGAAATGATGAGATGTTCCAATGTGCCATTGTACAGTTTTTCCATCAAGTTTCCATATGTAGCTGACAAATAACACAAGGCACATTCTGAGGCAAAGGGCCACTCTGAGCGCTGCAATTTCTGTCTTTACGGAAATAATTCTGCTTTTTTCAGAGTAGATCATAATGCTCTCACCATGGGGCATTGTGCTTTCCACATTGCATATCACAAACTATTGAGCTCCTTGTGCTGGAAAATGTAAGCCAAAGACACAATGGAGTCAATGTCTTTCAGCAGCTCTCCCAGAAAATGCCAGTTTAAGACGTTGCCAACTGAAATTTGTCGACTGATGGAGAAGGATGATAGACAGGGGGCTACACATACAACATGGCTGTACTCTCAATGCTCCTGGATCTCCTTATGCATACATGGTAAGTACAAGCTCCTATATATAACACACCCAAAATTGGTAGTAATACAGCACTGTCCATCCATCCATTTTCTATACCCGCTTATCCTTGCGGGGTCCCAGGGGGACTGGTGCCTATCATTTTATGAGAGGTTAGGTACGCCCTGGACAGCTTTTCAGTTCATCACAGGGCAACATAAAGACAAACAACCATGCATGCACACACTAAGGCCAATTTAGAGAGCTTTATTAACCTAACAGTCATGTTTTTGGTATGTAGAAAGAAGCCAGAGTACACAGAAAGAACCCACACATACATGAAGAAAACATGGAAACTCAATACAGAAACACTCCATGCTGGGATTCAAACCCAGGATCTTCTTGCTACAAACTGCTACCAACTGCATCAACATGCAGCCAGTATTACAGCATTGTAGCTTAAGTTAAAATTAGCCAAAAGAATATCAACGCTATTATAGAAACAAAGCAGGTTAAAAGATCATGTTCTTTAAAATGGGGCTGTGTGGAGTACTTATAGTGCCATAAAAATATGTCTGTCCCCTAACGGATTTCTTGTGATTTTGATTTTTTTGGCAAGCATGTTTTAATTCTTTTTTTTAACACATTGTAATATCAGACAAAGATAACTTGAATGAATACAAAAAGCACTTTTCAAATGATAATTTCATTTATTAAGGGATAAAAGCTATCCAAACCAACCTGACAGTATTTAAAAGTTTAATTCTGCCACACTTGCAATCAAGAAATTATTTCAATAGAACCTGTCTGAGAACATAAAGTAGCCCAAAAGATTTTAAAAAGCAATACATCATCCCCCAGTCTTAAGAAAGAACTGAGTGAAACAAACTCACTGACATCTGGTGTTACAAAGCAAGTTCTAATGCTTTGGCACTCTAACCAGTCACGGTAAGATTCATTATTGTTGGAGGAAACAAATCAAGCTTGGTCAAATTACCAAAGGTACTCCAAGAGTAACGGTTCTTTGTTTTGAATTGCAGCATAGCGGCCTTGTGGTCAATCACACGTGAGGGCATGGGATATTGCCATTATGTGAAAACAGATAGAGGGACAGACGTGACAGTCAAGTGTCGCAAAAATCCATAAATATGACTGACATCCATTAACGAAGCAGCATCTGGCTGCAGTTTAAAGATATTAGGAACAGCAGAGCAGAGGACATAGTTTGGTTCTGTTTCTGTTACGGTTCTGTTCAGTAGATTTGTTTGGAGTGTTTTATTCATTTGTTTTTTGTGTTAAATAAAAATTTAAAGTTTTATTAAAATATTACACAAAAGTAAGAATGCCTGCTTTCGTAATAGAACAAATACATAAATTTAGGCAAGTATAAGGCTTCTCATAAAAACACTAAATACAAAAGGACTTATTAACAAACAGAATATTAATTTTTACCAAGTTTGTTTGTTTGTTTATTAAGACTAAAATATGAAGCTACCAAAGATAATAAATTAGAGTCATTAGTAAAGAGTCGTTTAGGAGCCAAAAGATCCTCTCCTCTTTGGGAACCATGCCACAAGAGCCAACTCCCTGAAAAGAGCCAAACTTCCCATCACTAGTCCGTCTCACATTCACCAAAACAAAAAGGATCCCCAAGGCTGTTTGTAGAATGTTCTGTGGACTGACATGAAAAAAGTTTAATTATTTGGAAGGTGTGTACTAAACTAACATCATTTCAGAAAAAGAATATCATATCCTTAGTAATCATAATGGTTGAGGTGTAATAGTCTGGGGTTTGTTGTAAATGATGGAACCATAAAAGTCCTGAAGGCAAATGTCTGTCCAGCAGACCATGAGGTTGAGCTCAAGCGTACTTGTGTTGTGCACCAGAACAATAATCAGAAAACTGCGGTTTTGCAATGGCCTTACATGGCCTGACTGAGATGCCGTGGCCTGACCTTAAACAGGGTGGCTCAAAAGTATCGGGACAAAAACTTTTTCATGAAAAAAAAAAAGTCATAAAAAACTTTAATTTGAGTACATTAATTCTTTAGGGAAAAAAACTGATTAGAAATAATTCCTTATAAAAATAATAGGGAAACATTTATCGTAACCCCATATAAAATAAATATTATTTTATTTTATTTTTTTTTAGATTCCCTTTTTCCCATTGCTGAGTGCTCTTAGGAAGCTTAGGAAAGACAGAAGGTGTCCTTCAAGTAGGAAAGTTGTGTGTTGATCTTCATATATCTGGACATGTTCACAAGAAAATAGCAACTCAGCCAAACGAACCAAGATCTAAAAACTACCTAAGTGAAGTGATGGTAAAACTGTGTAAAAATTCACAATATTACAAAATTTACTCTCTTGTATTCAAATTCCCAGGATTAAATACAGTCCTCTTCTGGGAATCATGTCAGCTTCACCAGCAGAAAGCAAACCTTTGGACTGGAGTGTTTGAACAATGCATTGTGAAACCAATCTTATCATGTCTCTGCCCTATGACCCTGCACATTTAGGTGGTAATAGGTGAAGTGGAGTCTGTTAGACCCCCACCCAATTGCTCATAAACCATTTACGCCAGTTTGTAAATGGAAGTAGCTGTCTATGTATTGACCTTGCCATGCACCGTGAGTACTGGAAGCTCAGGTTGTCTCCATTTATTAAGAATGGAAGTGAATTGTCAAGGAGTTGATTGGACTGACACCAAACACCAGGTACCTTCCCCCCTAGTGCTCTCTGGTCTTCCACCATAACACTAATAGACACTGACAGGCTCTCTGAACACAAAATGTTAATGACCAACTGTGTTAGGGAGATGTAACAAGCTCAAACTGGTCTTATCAAAGGCTTTGGAGGGGTAGGGTGGGACACTAAAACATAACTGAATATCCCAGACTCTGTTAAGAAAGTAAGTTAAAGACGGATATGGGGAAAAGGAAATGTTATGTGAGGAGATAAAGTAGAAAGAAGAAGGACCATGTTGCACACCACATGTTGGTGGCAGAGAAAAAAAAACTGTGATTCAGTCGATGCCAATAAGACATTTTGTGTCAAAAGAAATGTTTGCTAGATTACAGGTACATGTTATACAGACTATGATTGCTAAAAACCTTTGTTCAGTTATATTTGCAGGACAAAAATTCTTCAGTTGAGCTTAAATCATTAGAACACATTGACATAGCAAAATATTTGATCATGGGCATTTGGTTAAGTAGTAATTTGCCTGTAGGCTTTTTATAAAAAGGAACACTTCAATGCGCCATAGACACTGCTTTATCCAAACTCCCCAAGGCCTTAAAAGTGCTAACTCCAATCACTGTATTCAGGAAAAATTACAGGAAAGACGTCATTCATGTTCATTTAAGACCATTTGGAAAGCCACCGCCCACTGAGGAAAGAGTAATAGTCATTCTTTTGGACTCAGCGAGGGGTCCACACTTTTTCAGGGAAATAGAGAGACAGAAATCGCACTGTGATATTCAAAAGGTCTGAATAAAATGAAAAAGCAGGCTGGTCTGTTGTCATGGAGTTTGTGTGTCAAGAGGTTCAGTCAGACTGACTGATGATCAGTCATATCAGATACAGACTAAAAAGTTTCAGCAAAGATGTTTGAATATTAGCGTAATATTTGCAGCACTGTTTGAGGCAGAGGAGAAAGCTTTCAGACGTAGGTGCTGCTGAGCACTGTCTCAAAGTTAGATATATTTGAATTTCATTTTTTCCTGTATGTTTTCAGTTCCAAAGTTTTTACAAATACAAATTTCAGTGGTGCGCTAATTTATTCCATGTACAAATATGTTTCTCAATAAAAATCCCTCTCCCACCAAAGGTCTTCTTGTCATTTATGGATAATTATTTCAAAACAAAGATAAAACTGATTCCGCCATCTGGACTGAATCTGTTTTATTTTTATCGATCATTTAATGCAAAGAGGATTTCAAAAGTCTCACAGAGATAATGAAATTATTAATGACACAATGTTAAAAAGATTAATTATTTAATAATAGGCATATTTAGTGTGATTGGCCTTTTTAATTCATCTCTGAAATTAATGTCCCCTGACGCCACAGCCAGCACCACCCCAATGGACAATAGCAGACAATAACAATAACAGAGCTTATAGGTTTATTTAAATGACTACGGAGGAGTGAATTCTGAAAGTCCATAACTCCATGCAATCTGCTAGGTTTTATTAGATGGAAAACTTTTTAAACTAATTTGTATCACTTTATGTACTGTCTGATGAGTAGGCTCAATTGGAATTGGAATGTAATTGCAATTGGAATGTATGTATGATTGAATTTAAACGAGTTGGTTTTTTTTCTAAAGTCCTTGGAATAACTTGTTGTAAATGTTGCTGAATAAATAAACAGAATTGAATTGAATAAGCTATTCTAGCTTAACTGAGACAGATATTAGTGGCTCCAATTTCTTTTTTCCTTGTAAACTGAATGTATGTCAGATTAATGTATGTTAGTGTGCTATTTTTACCATTAAAATAGAAATACATCAGCTTGTTTTTAGCATGATACGTTTATAAAACCTTTGTTTTGATATTGTTGTCATTATGGGATGTCGAATTAAGTAGGGTTGTACTACATTTACATAATCAGACTGTAGCAACCCATAGTAGGTTTATGAGGCAACTTTACTTTACTTCAGCTTAGAAAAGAGGACATACAGTATCTCCAAACTAAGGCCTCTTTTTCAGGGGACCAAAGTAGACCTCAAGGGTTGACTTTTTTTTCCAGACAATGAAAGCAGACTTATGTGATATGGCTACTGTTTCTGGAAGCTGAAGTCTTAATTGGAGGCACACCTGTGGATGTATTTTAAGGCCGCACCTGGAACACACTGATTTCTTGTTTGGCACGATTGGAAAGTCAAAAGAAATCAGCTAAGATATCAGGAAGATAATTGTAGAGCTGTAGAAGTCTGGTTCATCCTTATGAACAGTTTCCAGATCCATAAAGGTGCCGTGTTCATCTGTTCAAGCAATTATAAGCAAATATAGACTTAATGGGAACGTCCAATTATCACACTGCTCAGGAAGGGGGCGGGTTCTGTGTCCCAGAGATGAATGTGCTAGGGTTCGAAATATGCAAATCACAGCAAAACATGTCCTGTATGGACTGAAAGATCACTCCAAGAGGACAAATCTATTCCTCCAAAAGAAACAAAAAAGCCAGACTGCAGTTTGCAGATACACACAGGGACAAAGATATGTCACCTGTGGAGACATGTCTAGTGGTCTGATGAAACTAAACTGGAACTGTCCAGCCACAATAACCATTTTTAACATTTAAAGGAACAAAGAGGGAAAGTTGTAAGCCTGAGAACACCATCTCAGCTGTGAAGTATGGGGGTGGCAGCATCATGTTGTGGGGCTGTTTTGCTGCAAGAGGAACTGGTGCACTTCATAAAATAGATGGCATCATGTGGAAAGAATATTACATGGAAATATTGAAGCAACAGATGCAAAGCTCAGATGCAAAAAGTACAGTATAGTTAAACCACTCCTAAAAGTACATTTCTTTTAAAAAGCTACTCAAGTAACTCCCCACTGCTTTTTTCTATAGAAAAAAAGCAAATATGAAAAACTAAAACTCACTTTGTTCACACTTGAATTACCAGTTAAAATAATACATATTTACCTGTTTTGGCATCAATAGGACACAAAATATAAATAACTGGCCTAAATAAGTAGATGTTAATGGGATTTTTGAGACAACTATTAATTTATTTTTGGCCTGGCAGCTGTTCCCCTTGGCCTATTTACAGAGGAAATACTGTCCAGCGACCAACTAGCTGGTAAACTCATTATTGCACAAACATCAAAGCTGTTTCATATGGAAAATGCAACCCTGAAGTAAGCATCTGATTCAGAGCTTTTTTAACAGCAGCTAAATAAGTATAACAACTCTTTCAGAAGCCAGAATTTATATGCTAACTTTAAGACAACAGGACCTGTTTGATAATGTTACTAAGCTAAAATGTAACTGAAGGAAAATGTTAGAAAGGTTAGCATTGATTCTTACCTCTAACCAAAATATAATTAGGAAACTTTGAAGAGAAAACCTGATTGGGAATTTGTCTAAACGTTGCTTTTTCTACATACTTTGGATCAGATGACTGTGGCAAAGCTGCAGGGAGGTTCTTTTTATGGCAGATTTTGTTAAATATCAACTTCAGAAGTCCACACAATCCTCATACAAAAACTCTAACACACCTATTTTTCTGAAACTTAATTGAAATGTATGGAATGTTTAAACGCATTAAATGTTGGAAATGTTGGATGGAAAGGATCGACAATAACTTCACCAAAATGAAAGGAAAACTTGTGAAATATTTGTTACTCCTATAGGTTAAGCTTTAGTTTGCTGGTTTGATTTACAGACTATGTGGAGTTGGAAAAAACCTTTTCAAAAGTTGAATAATTTTTTCTTATGGAAAGGCCTTCATTCCAAACCTGTTTTTGTTCTTATATTAGCACAACTATCTTAATCAAATAAGCTTTTAGCATCAGAGGGGAAAAATCCTTTCACCCCTAACTGATGGTGTTACAAGCTTTCTAAGCTGTGGGTTTGAAATGTATTAACAAATAGCCACAATTATATGCAAATCATATAATGATTTTTTTTTTCAATTTATTAAGATGTATGGATGATAATAAAAATATATTCTGTTCATTATGTTGAATTATGTGCAGACTCCACTGATTGTTTAGATTATATTACTCATTTGAATAACATGCACTTAAGGAAAACTAATTTATTATTGCAGCTATTTTACACAAACGCGTTAATATTTCCTGAAAAAAAATCTGCTTTGTAGAAAGAAAGCAATCCATCATATGATCTACCACAGCAAAAAATATTTTAATAAAATAAATTTAAAAAAAAATGGCACATGTAATTACCATATATTGATAGAAATGTAACTGTTTTGCAGAAGTTTTACTCACAAGACAGCAGTGTTGCTTTTTACACATTATATCGAAACAAAAACAATAGGAGTAAATATGTTTTTAAGACAAACCCCCCCCCCCATTTGTTCTATATTTGCATCTTGAATTTAAAAGCATAAACTGGTTCTTCAACTCTTAACAGTCCCAGGCAATAAATAATTCCCAGTAATGTTTCAGTTTTTCAATGCTCCTGTTGACCTTTGTTTACCAAAAGCACATGTTGATTCACGTTGTGTGATTGTTGAGAAAATAAAAAGACAAAATATAGCAAAAACAACATATTTCCTTTCCAAAAATGTTCCAGTTCTGAGCAACTAATAACACTAATAATAAGCACAAGAGTTGCCTAGTTACCTGCACTTATGCTATTTCAAGCATCAAGAGTATTTATCCTTCTACCTCCTAATAACTAAGCTCTATTGATTTTCCCTCTAAACATCTGTCCTACTAGATGGTTCTCATCAAACGTCTGATGATGAAGATGAGGGTGAGCAAACCACTGCAGCCATAACAACAAATCCCCATTATTGCAACCCTGGAAAAATACATATAAGTAGATGGCAGAGGATGGCAAACAGGAAATAATGGAGCACTCATGGAGGAAAAGGGCACCAGTGTTGCATCTGGATTGTGAGTTCTTCCTTTTGAAAGGCCATCATTTGTTATTAGGTCTACCAGTAATGAATCATGAAGGGTCCCACAAGGTAACTAATTTCTATTAGCCTCCAACAGATGAGATAAGCTTTGAGAACATGGGGACGGTACAATAAACCTTGTAACTGCACAAAACATGTATTTCTCAAACATAAGCAGTGTAATTTGTCACCAGCAACCATTGTTTAGTTGAAAGTTTTACTAGTCAAGAGAAGCTCAGTAAATAGTGGAGTCCTTTTTAAATGCTTCAGTGCACCGTTGCTATGGTAAAGTACAATAAATAGCTTTTAAAAAGAGGCAGGTTAAGGGAGGGGAGAGGCATAAATCATAAAGGATCTCAGGAACCCCTGAAACATCTGTGCAGTCTCCATAAATGCTCCTTTGAGACAGGTGCTCCCTAACATGGAAATATAGCCGCCCTAACTAAAAGAAGAGACTCTGTTTCAAGCAGCACCACAGGATGCTTGAAGCAGTATACAGTTCATCTCTATTGACCCTACGTCCTTCAAAAAGATCAACCCAAACATGCAAACTTTTGAGCAAAAAAAGAGGGTGGTTTTATTGCGGGTGTGTGGGCTCATCCTTTTTTTTTCTAGGGGAACATGTAATTAGGGCTAAAAACACAGCAATGCAGGAGGTAGTGATGCATGAAAGAGCCTTGCATGCGGAATGCTGAAGCCTTCACCATCTTTAACAGCTCTTCAATCAAACTGATGCATTTGCCCTTTTTCCAAACTGAGTCTGTGACAGGCCCCCAACCCAGAGCCCAGCCCCCACATGAAAAAAAACTAATTTCAATGTGAAAGTCGGTAGAGAGGACCCAGAATTGGACATGCTCTAATGGCCTTGACCCAGTGTTTTCTTTTTCTATACTGATGTCTCTCGCCATCATTTCTATGCCCAGATTTCGTGTATTCCACACATTGCACACAGCTAAATGTTGAGATTATAAGATTTATAATCAATGGTATTTAGACAGACTCCTACAAATTATAATTAATCAGATAATTGTGCAATGCTATAACTGCAGTAAGACAGTTATTATACCTTGAAACTTAATAGAAAACTGACAGAATTATGGGAAACGTAGCGTTTCAGTGTTAAGGTAATCTTTCTTACAGAGATCTGGGAACAAACACCTAAACCAACACATATTTTTTTGCACTTATCAAAATTATTGCTTTGCTCATCCATTGTGTCTTTAAAATGGTTTCTTCCTTAAAAACAGTAAAGCAAAACAGCAAAACAGTAGAAAAGATAATATTGTTAATGTCCTATATGTACCTTCAATTCAGTTATTCAGTTATAGTATTTTTATAATTATTGCTTCTTTTAATGTGTATGTGTGAGATTTTATTCGCTGGTGTTCTGCTGGTACACTGTAATTTTCCCACTAAGGGTCAGAAGGATTATTTTCTTCTAAAAGATTATTATACTACACATGGATTGGGTCCATATAACAACAAATGTACAGTGTAGATAAGGATCTGGTTCTTATAGATGTGATCCTAGTAATTTTGTAATTATCAACATTAATCCAAGTCCTCAATTTCTTATTGTCAACTCATTTTGCAGAAGGCTGCATCCGAAGTGCACAAAGGAGCAATATCGTACATCTTTCCTCCCAGCAGCTGAATCTATAACCATCACTGTTCCCAACAAACTCAATTGATGTTTACATTCCTGCTAGTATTTGCACAGTTTTACTGTTGCTTATTGTAAATAGTCTGTTGTTTTTTGGATGGACAAAGCACGTATACATTTTGTAAATTTTTTAAGATTATTGTACTCGGTTGCATATTCCTTTGGATCAGAATGTGCTATTTTTAACAGCTGCACAGTATTTTATGATGTAAGTTTGCCCTTACTGTACTGTATCTTAATTCTTAATATCCTAATGTTAATGTGAGCAAGTTCGCCCTGTAATTGATGGGTTGCTGGTTCGAGCCCCTACTATGTCCACCTCCATCGTTGTGTCCTTGGGCAAGACACTTACCCACCTTGCCTCAGTCTGAAGGGCCAGTGCATGGTAGCCTCATTTCTGTCAGACTGCCCCAGGGCAGCTGTGGCTACAATCCAGTAGCTCACCAGCATCAGCGTGTGAATGTGTACATGAATGGGTGGATGACTGAATGTAGTGTGAGGCGCTTTGGGTCCTCTGGACTTGATAAAGCGCTTTACAAGTACAGGTCATTTATTTCTGTTTGTTATATATTTTGTCTTTGTGTGAATAGCGAAACACTGACCTATGGTCACCATCGGGGGGCAGCAAAACAGAAGGACGAGAGCTCAGCTGTACACTGAACAGCGTTATAACTATTTGATAAAGCTAGTCATTTTTCGGAAACAGAGATATTAAAAGAATGTTACTGGTGTTGCCTGAATACATGGGTGAGGTATGAACCAAAAAAACTAGGATGATTGTGCAGAGTTAGCAGCTGACTGAGCAGCTGAATGGGTAGCGATTGTTATGCTGTCATTTGCAACAACTTTGGTTGTTGTGAGAGATGAGTATTTTGCAGAGAAATACATTTTCTGTGGTATCTTTAAGTTCAGAGATTTCATTATTATTTTATCATCTGTACCGACACATATTATTGAGAATAAACAATTTAGCTCAGTCACCTGCAGTAGCACTCTGTCCTTTCTGTCCTTCATGACAACAAATCTTAAAGAAATGGGCTGCAAATAATTAACATCCTTTGCTTTTTCTCATAACACCAAATGAAGTGATTGTAAACAAACTGAATGGATAACGCCTGTTATCCAACTAGTTGGGAGCACAGCACTACTTCTTCCTGTTAATGAGGCTCTGTATCAACTGATCTTCCCCTCTTGTTTTAATGTTCATTAAGAATGTAACATGATGGATTATTTCTGTCTGCAAGTATGCTTTCAGCATGTTTGTCTGTGTATGATTTGTGGCACATTTTTGAGCTAAACCCAGAATCAACACTGTAAGTGGATGGGTGGTGCTTCAGCATCAGTCAGTTTGAAAGATGGTGATTGTAGTTTTCATTAATGTTCCTACAAAACTCAGCAGCACCAAGTTTTTGCACATTCCAACAAATTAAACAAGAAAGTGCACTAACAAACAAGGCTTTTGTGGATGATAATGAAAAAAAAATTCCAACTCCTCAATACATCGCAGTGAGCTAGCCTCTTAAGTTTTGTTCTCCCATAACCTAATTTACCACATATTGCTGGAAAGCTGCAAATATATAAACACACAATGTTAGCTTAAGTCATCTGCCATGTTTGCAAATATAGGAGCTTGACTGACATTTTTACATTTTTAGAGGGTCAGCATCAGTGCTCACTATTCTTTCATTTTTTTTAGTTAATCTTCCTGACATCCAAAATACTTCCAAACAATGCTTTTGCATTTTCTGTGTTGGCTGAAAAGGATCATAGAAAATTTCCTCAGGAGGTACCTGTAATACTACCAGAAGTGTACATTTTCAGCAGCAGCTTATTGTTTTGATTGGTAATCGTTCAGGAATGCCTCTGCAATGAAGGGGAGGAGCCTAATGTGGTGTTTGCAGTGCTGCTGTATGAAGTTGTTCACTTGCTTGGGAGGATGACAATGGTCTGGTTTGAATCAAATTTTGACACAAATGAGTATCTTTAAGAAAATGCTTTTTTTCCTGTGTAAATAAATCAAAATATCAACTTAATAGCTTGCTGTTTTAAATTCTTGTTAAGTGAATCTGTTCTATGAATGTCTATCAGTTGGTCAGTTATCTTGGTTTGGTCACATTACATAACAATTGACAGAAACTAATTATTTTTTCTTAATAGGGTAATGATGTAAACAAGCAGAAATTAATATAATAATCATGGTATTAATATTTATCGCTATATCTCCATTTGTCTTCCTCAAAAATGGCATTAGGAAGGTATGAAATGGCTAATGCTTCAATTGACCTGCAGCTAAAAAATGCAACAAAGAAAAGTTAGAGAACCCCCCCTTTCACTAAGAGTATATTGCAGCCTCATATAATTTAGCAAATTATTGCTAAATAATTTGGGCAGATAATTGAAAGTGGAGATGAGAAACAGGTGGAGTCATGAATCAGTCCACTAACTTCCGAGGTACAAGCCTCTGCTGGGTTAGGAGGTTAGTAGGTTGGTACATGACATACATCTCCTGCCAAGTGATGTTATTTCTGTCTGGGCACCTGCTTTGAAGCTGACTGGAGCGGCATGCAAGTGCAGACTGTGTCCTCCAACACTTTAGAGCACCTGCACTAGTCAGAAGTGACACTCAATGGCATCCCGCAGTCACTTCTGAATGTGGAGTGCTGACATGTCCTCTGCTTGTCCTGCTATATTTGGCTGATCTGGAATCCAGTATGTGTCACAACTGCTTTGGTGTCACAAATAGTCCATTAAAGATTTTATACATTTATAGCAGTTTTGGAGGATATTAAATCAGAATTTTAAAGGGAGTTTAAAAAATATTGTCTTAACTTCAGTTATAAGTGTGCTCTCAGGTTCACTTGAGAAGAACACAAGTTTTTTTTAAAAATGGAAATGCTCAAAGCAAGGCCAAGATATGAATTATAAATTTTGTACAATTTTCATATAATTCATCTAAATTGATTTAAAAAAAAACATTATGTTGTGTCTTTGTACACATTGTTCACTCAAAAAAAGCATTATTTCCTTAAAGCATATCCAGATTGCAGTGTAGTCCCATTAACCAGAAAAAGAGGAAAATAAAATGACTGGCTTTAAACCGTAAAAGA
The DNA here is from genome assembly GCA_014839685.1 of Anableps anableps. Lineage (NCBI taxonomy): Eukaryota > Metazoa > Chordata > Actinopteri > Cyprinodontiformes > Anablepidae > Anableps > Anableps anableps. Next base: position 25,671,476 of record CM026082.1, on the reverse strand, counting down.
TTTTTCCTTTCTGGCAGCCCTGTTCTGACTTTAAAATACTTTTCCCAAGAGTTCTTGGATTTTTGTGGAGAACAACAAACTTTATCAATTACAAAATAATATTTTTCCCTTTTTTTTTCTCCTCCTGCACAAATATCCAAGCAGACCATTTTCCATGAGGCAGACAATGAGTTTTTCCACAGATGTTCGCCATCAAACAGCTGACTCTTTAAATGTTTCATGAAATGGATTAAAGCTTATTTAACATGCCATAGTTTCAGGGATAATTGCTGAGTAAATGCTGAGAAAAACAAAGATGTGAAAAAATTAAGATCCCTTTTTTTGGTGCTGAAATTAGTTTCTCCTTGTAATGAGGTAGACAGGCAACTGTTACACTTTGTTAAAATGTAAAAAGTTGCAGATGGATTATGGTCCATCTAATTTAGTTATTTTTAAATATATGGTCTTTATTTAAATCAAAATGTCTAAGCTGAGCATTTTTCAGATTTGTTTTGTTAAAATAAAGAACCATGATTATAGGAAGTAATTATTTATTTTGATTAATCAGTGAAAGTCAGAATACAAAAAGCCCCCTAAACATAATGCGTTAGCAAAATAGTTACAGGATTCTGTGATACCACTCACTGAAAGGCTAATATGAAACCCAATCAAATGTTAAGTCTGGTGGTTTTAGCAGAGCTGCCACCCTGGATAACCCTCTCCTTCTACAATATTGCCAGCCAAAGTTTCAGGTCCTGTATGCAGGGTGCAACTGTCAGAAAACTTTTATTTGATCTTTGTGAGCTCTTGCACTGCCCTATGGCAGAACTGCACCCTGGACAATGAGCCTTATCACTCCACATCAAAATCTGTCACTAGTTATAACAATGCTTAATCTTATTCCCCTATAATTATGTATTACACATTTATAATCATATTTATTTTTGCAATAGTTTCTAATCAGTACATCCCAAAGGCTGCATTGAGCAGATCAGAGCCATTACTGCACAGTGGTTTCCAAAGACAATAGCGTGTGTAGAGAAGGTTTGGCTAAAACTGCTGCTCTATCAGATTAGGAGGCCAGTGAGAGGGAAAGGCGATACTTCATAATGATGTGTTGTGGTTGCTTGAGTAGGCATAGTCTGTGATGAATCGGAAGGTCTGGCTTCATAAATTATAATTATTTCGTGCCAACATGGTTTGAGTGAGCTACTTAGCATCGCAGCATCTATCAGTCGACCCATATGGCACAGAGATTACCAGTGGACTTATTTTTTTTTTCAGCTTCAAAAAATTTCACGACGCAGAGGAAAGAAAAAAAAAAAAAAAAACAGAGTAATGTGGTTCAAGAAATAACATGCGTACCAGGTTTACATTGAGGAATTCCATCCACCCAATTTCTATACTCGCTTATTCTTTGCCAGGGGGCAGGGAACGGTGCCTATCTCTGATGGTAATGGGCGACAAGAGGTGAGACTTACCTCAGTGCACTGCAAAAACACAAAATCTTGCCAAGTATTTTTGTTCCAGGTTCTCGTGCAAATATCTTGAATACACTCGAAATAAGACAAAACTAGCTTACAAGTAACTTTTCAGCAGATATAAAGCTTGTTTTAAGTCAATAATTCTTTAATATTGATGAAAAAGTACTACTAAAGCCCTACTTTTTGTATTACTTACAAGACATTTTTTGACTTATAATATGGGAAAAATGTCTTGTCCCACTGGCAGATTATTTCACTTATAAGTAGTACTTCTTCGTCAATATTAAGGAGTTAATGAATTAAAACAAGCTCCTATATTATGCTGAAAAGTTACTTATAAGTTAGTTTTGTCTTTTATCATATGTAAGATATTTGCACGAGAAACTAGACCAAAATACTTGGTAAGATTTTGTGTTTTTGCAGTATAGGTTGCTGGTCCATTACAGAACATCAAATCTAATGTAAAATCGTCTATAAGATATTGGTTAAACAGAATGAAATATAACAATTCAAAAGTCTGCTGCAGTTTTTTTTTTTTTTTTTTTTTTTTTTTTTTTTTTTAAATGGGGTTGTCATCTGTTAGTGCTTGCCAGAAGATTCTCTTTCCTTTGTTGTTGTGTTTTGGAAATTCTATTCTCTTCCAAATATTTGCTATTTTACAAACACATTTGATTTTTTTTTTTTTTTTTTTTTTTTTTTTTTTTTTTTTTTAATATGTTTTTTGTGCAACTGACAAAAAAGGTAACATTTCTGAAAGTGTCTCAGTATGTTTTGAGATATTGTGGTTTTCTAAACATGTTTGGTTCAAGAAAACTTGTTTTTTTGGGAAATTTGTTATGTGTTTTGAAATGGATTTTCTAAAATGTTGCCCTTTCTAAAAAATGTGTTTTTCTGAAATACTGAATCTGAAATTACACTTGCTTTTTAAATCATGTGGTTTTTTTGTTTGGTTTATGTTCTTGGCAGTGTTTTAATCTTTGTAAAGGCTGTATTTTCTTAATCCATTCATGTTTTTGTTCCATTCAGGTAATGGTTCACCTTGAAAAGTTGGATTTAAAGACCAAGAACAGTCGAGAGTTTTGCAACCACAGCTGAGGTGCTTTAGGATATTATATGATTAAACATTTGTGGTGCAAATGCCATGGCCTTCAATTGGTCCAGGGTGTTTGTCCTAGGATTTGTACAACATTGTTTCTGTAGTATTATGAGCCGTACTAAGGTGCACTGAAGGAGATAAATTGGTTTTGTTCTGGAAATTACCGGTTTGTTTGTAGGGAGGTTAATTGCAATAACTATGCCATAACTATGCATACATTTTTCACACGGTTTTTGCATGTGATTCCCCTTGAATTCCAGGCTATTGTGTAAGTGCCTGACTGCTTCTTTCACACAGAGCCAAAAAACAAACAAACAAACAAAAAAAAAAAACCTGAAATCCCACTTGAGCAGAGCGACACATGCTCAGACTGGCTTGCGGAGCCAACACTTGTTCTGGGTTTTGTAATTTCTAATTACCTTGCAATTCCAAATTCTAAGTCTGTCCCAGCCAACTTCATTCTCCAATTCATATAGCAAAGTCATGCTTCATGTCAAAGTAAGGGTTCAACTGTAGATATCTATGACAAAAATCATTAAACATGTTAGTGTCAGAATTAGATAAATTGGCTAATATCAAGCCTCAAGAGTACCCTAAATTCCAAATAAATGAGAACGGGGAAACTCCTTAAGTTGATAAGTGATGATCCAAAGTGAGGCAAACAATTGTTCAGAGTAAGTCTGGCTTCTGTCCTGAGGCTCATCCAAAGCTTCGCTGATGTCTCCATGTTAGCAGGCAGCAGAGTGCAAGGAACAACTCGCTCTGACAGCAGGTTTTAACATCTCTTTTGTGGTTTCCCTACCAGGCCGCCAGCACTGAGAAAGGGCCCATTGTCTGATGTGAGAGGTTTTGGCCTTGAAACAAACATGTTGTGGGGTTTTTTCCACTCTAAGAGTTGCTTGAAACCCTGCCATTTAGTGATCAGCTTTTATGGTTTGCAGGTTTGCAGCTTTGAAAGCAATAAAACTTTAAGAGTTTGTTGAAAAAGGCAGCCATATCTCTGTGTGAAAAAAGGAAATTTTCAGTTTTCCTTAAAAAAAAAAAAAAAAAAAAAAAAAAGCAAGCACTAAACAAAAGTCATTTAACTAAGTAATTACTCCTCTTTAGAAAGCTCTAACAACTGCACAACTGCACCATGATTGATTGATTTTTCTTTTAGCCATATTCTCATCGCACCCCACTGAACTTGGGAGTTGAATAGATCATGGTTATTAACACCTTAGTTAACAAGTACAATCATATCTCATCATCAAGTTTTTCAAACTTTTAGACCCCAACAACTGTGATGGACTGGCAGTAATTGACTGCTGGAGATAGGCAACAGCCCTCCCACAACCATGCAAGGATTAACACGCATAGATTGATGGATGGATGGATGGATGGATGGATGGATGGATGGATGGATGGATGGATGGACCCTAACAATAAGAATTAGTGTTGATATATTCTGCCATAATCTGATAAATATGGTTTCTACATGTTTCCATAAATAGTGTTTTCAGGAATAGTTGTCTTTTCAATGTGGGTTTAATTGATCAAAGAATGAAAATATAGTTACGTTTTTCAATTAAGATACAAGAACTTGATAAAGTACATTGATAGAACAATATCAGGTTACTTCTTTCTGATGAAGTTTGAAATAAATGCAGCAAAAAGTGTTTTTAAATTTTTAGGTGGTAGGAGATAAACACAAGGATGATGGTTTCTACAGGTGTCTTTTTTAATGCATATTCTATACCTATAAGAGGTTTCATCTTCTAGCTAATAGTAGTACCATTACACTAACATAGATAAAGCTGTAATAGTGGGAAAATAGAAAAGCATGACATAGAAAGAAGTGTTTTGTAAAACATCATAGAATGAATACCAATTCATCATAAAGAGCTTTGTATTCATGCACTGGATCATCCTGATTTATGGGTCTTGTGTGGATTTCACTGTCGGCTTCCAAAAGTATCACACTATATCTGAGGAGTAACTATTGGCAAAGTTATCATGCTGCTCATCTTCAGTTTTAGCCCACACTGCTTTTCTATACACTAAGCTCCTATTGTTTTTTGGTTTTTTTTTTTGTTTTTTTTTTTTTTTTGTTTTGTTTTTTTTTTATTCCCCTTCGTTTTGCAGCGGTGAACTGTAAAACTTAGCTTTTAAAAGGATGTTACATTTCTTTTAAAACATTTTTAACTGGAGAATTTAAGAATAAGTGCAGAATTTCCTTTTGGTTTCCTTTTTGTTTTTAAAGTAAATGGACATTATTCAAAAGGCTGCGGACAACCATCACTGTACCTAACCACAGTGCACAACTTTCAAAAGTACTCACACCACTTAATGTTTTCATATTTTGTTGCATTATAACTACATAGTTCAGCATATTTCACTGAGAAATTATGTGACAGACCATCAAAAAAGTAGTGCATAAATGTAAGGGAGAAGTTAAAAAGCATGTGGGTTTCCTAAGATTTTAAGAGAGAAAACTCAGCTAAGAAGCTTATGGTAACACCGGATGAGCTGCAGAGATCTCAGGTGGAAGATTCTGTCCACACATCCAAACAGCTCCAAAAATCTGGGTTCTCGGGGTGCATTCACACCAGCCTGGTTTAGTCCACTTTAATTGACCTCTTTGCCTGGAAAGTTTGGTTCGTTTGGGGAGGTGTGAATGCACAGTCAAAATCTGATGCAGACCAAAAACCGAACTCTGTTCCACCTAAAAACCTAGGTCTCGGTTCAGCAAGTGAACTCTGGTGCAGTTCGAATGCATATGCAAATAGCAGGAGAAATGTCTCATGGTCTTTTGCCAAAGACAAAAGAGAAATCCTACAACCACTACAATCTCACGCCACTCCTTACAAAAAGATGGTGCTCAGTGTCTTGTTCAAAGGTTTTCATGAAATTCCTTCAGTGGTTCTTGGTGCAGTGCCAGCGCAGACGAGGGGGTAAACAGGTTTATTGAAGGGTTTGGTTCATTTGACACAGTGCAGTGCAAAAGTGAACCACACCAGCTGAAAATGTAACAAATGTTGGAATATTGGTCCCCAATTGAACCATGTATAAAGGACTGTTTAGTGTGGAAACACACTTTGGCAGAGTGACAAGAAAAAGAAGCTGTAGGGGACACAAGCGACACAGTAACAGAGTTGCAAGATGAACAAGTTTTAGGAACACAGCGAATGTGAAAGTAGATGCTCTGCTCAGAGGAAACCAAATTTGAACTTTTTTGCTTGTGTGTGTGTGTGTGTGTGTGTGTACACAGTGTACACTGGTACACTGGTGTAACAGTGTGTGCACACCAGTTTTTCAATGTGCGCGCAATAATGACTTGATTACTCTGTAACAACGTGTACGTGAAGGTCTGTTATTTAAATACCTGTGTTATGTACAAGGTACAAATGTGTGGCCCTGACAAGCCTGCTGTTTACAGTGATTTTTTTCTCTACACCAGCACTCTCGCTGTGAATCCCGATACGGCACGGAGTAACAATCAAACTGCCACATCAGTTTCGGCTGGGATAGAAAATTAACACTACAAACTGCTCATCCACAGCTCCTCCTGCCTTCACAGCCACTCCATGGAGTCGTAAGGGAAAAGGCAAAAAAAAAAAAAAAAAAAAAAAATCACCTTTGGAATTTAAATGAAATAGCATCAGATTTGAGAGCTTGCTGAAAGTGAAGTGAATCAAGAATAACTGTGGTTCAGAGTTGATGGGAGAACAAGTGCATGAGGGAAGCACCTGATATGGACTCTTGTTATCATAAGCCATATGCCTCCTACAGCCTGTGAACTAACTGTAAGGTAAATAAAGCTGATGACAAACAACACTGCGTGCCCTCGCTATGCCGCCCCCTCACTCATCTTCTTTCTCATCCCAACAACATGGGCTGCCAAACGAATTAGCATCAGCTGGCTGATATGTTTGTAATCTATTCTGAGCATGGCAAACAATACAAATTGGATTTATAATTTCTCCTGACTCATTTATGCGACGCGAGCCTGTCGCCATGGAAACATTTTTGACACATAGCAACTTTCATCAGCATGCTCAGAAATACCTTTATCTCCCGTTTTCCACTGAAATTGCTTCCAAAGTGTGTGTGATTTTTTCAAAATGAGTTCCACATATTTGAATTTTAACAAACTCCAGCTCCTCTTATCGCTACATGCCTCAACACACACATGCACACACACACACATACAAACTGTCCACTTTACCGTAGATAACAAACACACACGGCTTTTTGCACAAGTAGACACAGAAAATGAGTATGTCCCACAAAAAACAACAACAGGTGAATCTCAAAGAGTTGGCACACACCTCAGGCACCAAGCATTGATTGGGCAGATTAATTACAGCATTGCTTCCGGACACCTATCTGCTCCTAAAGCAAATTCCCATTAAGAAAAAAAGGAGAGAAACAGAATTTACAATCAATTCTGAGACCTCACAATGCAAGCTAAATCTTAGGCCCACACACTTTTGATTATCCAACTCCAAAGAACAACAAAAGCAATTAAAGATACCGTTCTCCAGCTCCATTGAGCCATTTTCCCCATCCCAGATAACCTAGAGACACCAAACATTCTGATAAATGGGCCATGAACTTCTATCTGCTAAAATAACAACGCAGCCTAATGTGTCCACCAGGATGCTTATCACAATGTAATCATTATTGCGTTTGCACTGAGAGTGCAATGTAGGTCAGGGCTGTGTGCAGAGGATAGTGTTTATTATTTAGCTTTGCCTTGACATTTAAAGTTTTCAAGTGTCTTTCTGAGCTACTCTCATAGAGTAGCTGCTGTTTCTGTGTTGTGAAGCAAATATCTTGGAAAAAGCCCACTGAAGTTCCCCACTTGTTCTGTTCCTTTACGTAAAGAACATATTTACCATCATCATCGCTTGAGGTAGGGTAAATTAAGAAAACATCAATTTCTGTACTCATAAAAACAGATTTTTTTTTTCGACGCCTTTTCTTATTTCTTAGTTTTAAGTGAAGCAAACTTCCCTTTTAATACTTCAAAGTGGTCTTAAGCAATATTTCTTCAGGTTCTTTTAAGGTTTTGAAAGTGTTTTATTACTTTTTGTTCCAGTACACTACCTTCTCTTGTATATTATGCCAGTCAAACCTAAACATTGAACCATTCAGGTATAAAATGGCTCCTCTTCCAAAAACAACTAAATTGGCTCCTAAACCACAGGTGCATTAAAAGATGCACTGTTGTTTGTTTAGGTAAGACAATGGCAAAGAACCAATATGAAATGAGATCTTTAGGCACAATTTTACTAGTATCTTCTTACAATGAGAAAAAATATTCCCATTTCTTTAAAGGAACCTAAACTTAACCCAAAAGCTAAGGCCATATCCATTTGGTAGATAGCAAACAGACCTGACCATCCTCTGAACCAGTTCTCCTCTTTATTCCTATCTGGCCACAGGTACAGAACCCAGGACTGGATAAACGTCAATTTAAAGAAAAGCTTTGTCCCCCCAGCTTGCACTAACCAAACTCCTATGACAACCATCCATGCCCTGGTATTCTATTGTGTCATGTTGTCTGCTCTGCCCTGCTTTTTCTTGTGATGTGTATAAGGGGATGTTATATGTCTGTGGGAAATCCTGGGAAACTGTGGGAAATGTTGTTTATGTTGCTGTAAATGTTTGTGATCCTACACTCTTTGTGAGATACCTGACTTATTTACATCTGTGGAATATGAAATGGTGTGTGGGAAAGATTTATCCTGTGGGAGAATAAAAACTGTCCAGATATACTGTTGTTTTTCCCTAACAATTGTATTTAAAATACCCCTTACATTTGAACATTATTTTGATTATCTACCCATAATTCCTCCAAATACTTAACTTGGAAGGTCTGAAATGCAACAGTTAGGTTCAGACCCATTCAATAAATCTGAATATTACTGAAAAGCCCATTTCTTTGAGGAACTTTATCACTAAGTGAAACACATTATAAAGATTAATTGGATGTTTAAAAACCTTTATTTCTATTATTTATGATAATTTTCCACTTACAGCTAATGAAAACATGACATTAAGAATTTGAATATTACATTGGACCAAAAAAAAAAAACAAAACAAATTATTTTTAAAAACAGAAATGTGGGCTTAATAAAAAGTATGGTTAATACCTGCTTAAAGGCTATTATTTTCAAAAGGTACTTTTATTATGGTAAACAAGACTCATCAGGAGGTATATTCTAATTTATTGAATCTGACTGTACATGGGTACTGAGTAGGACCAAATGGCATTGCATGGATACTAAATTAAATGGAGCATGAATAGACTATATACATTTAGGATTATACCGGCTTGTCTAAATGTTCTGTAGAAACCTTTTTTGAGCTTCATCATGCTTATTCTACAAGTGGGATTTGAGCTGCAGCCTTTAATCAAAGATTCCTTGGGCAAGTGTCCAATAGAGTAGACATGATATTTTTAAAGATGATAATAATTTACTGAACCCAATTGAGTGATCAGAGAGAATCCCAAATTGTGAATTTAAAAGTATCTCTGCATCTCAAACGAGTCACACACACACACAAACATGCCTGCTTGGTCACTGAAGAATGAAGTCATTTGGAAATCAGTTTACAAATCTGTGTCGGACATCCCATCTGTGCTGCCGGATGGTCCGTCCATGTGTACACATGACTCATCCAAGATCCAAATTTTAAAAGTGTGGGTTAGCATATTGGTCCTTTTGTCACACAACCAATCATATTTTGATTTGTAGCCAGTGAGGGGTTTTTTTTTTTTTTTTTTTTTTTTTTTTTTTGCTTCTCTTCTTTAAAGTTCTTGAGCTCAACTGATCAATTTATGCAGGAGACTTTTTTTTTAAATTACAGGAAGCAAACCTGGCAGTCAAAATGTGTTTAGCTCAGAATGTTCTGCTGCGGGAAGTGTTTGGACCCAGGAGACTGAATTAAACTGGAAAGGCTTTGAGAATCTAAGATCTTAGATTAGATTTAGCAACTTAATAAAGAAGCACAAAAACACTAAAACAAACAAACAAAAAAAAAAACAACAGGAAATCACTGTGACAAAAACTGATCATTAATTGTTTTATTTAAATGGACAAAAGAATGATCAAGTGAATATAATAAAGTTATTTTTTCTCTCTTTTTAGACATTACACATACTGTGTCTGTGTACATGTAAGTGGTCACGTGTGTTTGTCGAGACTGTGTAGTGATGGCTTGACCCGAAACATCAAGAACACAATAGTAGACCTTTTTGTTAACTCTGTGGCTTTGGTCAAGTTGTTAAGACCAAACAGCTAATAATGACACAAGCAAACATTTTTCGAAGTGAGTACTGAGTTCATGCTGTATCACATGAGAAATAATGAAAAAGCTGACAGGGTTCAAGCATGCTACAAACACTAGATCGCTACAATCTCACAGCTGAAAGTTTCTGTCTTTAAATTTTCCACTTGACCAAACACCTGAAATTGTCCAAACCTCCACAGCTGATTCAGGCATGTCAGGCAATTTACTCACCCCTGTATGTCTTGTCTCCTCAGTCCTCCCTTCTATCTCTTTTTCTCTGTCAACATGACGAGATGAGCAACCTCTGACACTATAGAGTGATTTCTCTGTTCAAATTGAACAATGAGATATATCACTGAACAACTTTTTACAGTCATGGGAATAGGAGAGGTTTTATTGCCATCAATAGTCTTGGAAGACAAAAATAAGTGCAAGCTTTCTGCTTCTGAATGACTTCAAAGAGAAAATAGCAACCAGTTGCCATTAATCAAATACATTTAGTTAACTGATCACCAGCAGGTGTGACATGCAACAACATGCAACATACTTTTTTATGTGCTGTAGCTAAAGGATCCCGCATGGTTCTCATTGTTGTAGTTCTGTGATGAAAATCACATCATGTTGTTCTCAGCCTCATGTCCCCCTTCTTGTCACAACCCCCCCTAGAAAATTTTTTGTGCACTTGAACAGCAATGCTGTCTTTTCGCTCCGACTACTCAACTTCCAGAAGCTAGAGGGAAGGAGGGATAGTTTTGAGGAGCATCCAGAAGCAGATGAAGTGCATCTCGCTATCCATCTTCCACAACTGTTGGACCAAAACACTGAACTCTCCCTGCTCAGATCTGTTGTTTCCAGTCACCCTGCCTGCAGCTACTGCTGAGTTAGTTAGCTTTAGAATTGGATGTATGCATTTTTTAGGGTTATCTGGTTTGTCTAGTTAACTTGTTGCTAGCTTGTCAGATTTGTGAGACAAGTGATTTATAGCTCAGGGTCTGTTTCTGTCGGTACATGTTTGGGTTCACCTAAATGTTGTGTTAGAATTTCCATCAAGCTAGATTTTCTTTAAATGTTTTCAGCACATACTGTATTATTATGATCACAGAAAAGGTCTTGTAAATTGTTGCTCATTAGTTTGATCTCATTTAGATTTTTGTATGCTCTAATCTTGGTCTTGACTAAGGCTACATTCACACAGCAGGGAAATGCAACCCAAATCCGATCGTTTTGCCCATGTGCAACCCATATCCGCCTTTTTCACAGTCTGAATGGCCCAGTTCCAATCTTTTCAGCACCCCTAAAAAGTCAGAATTGTGCCATTTCCATATGTGGTGCTAAATCAGATATGTATCCAATTGTTTTCAAAGCGTCTGTGTCTGAACGGTCATGCCGCATTTCATCCAACTTTTACATCATTGACGTGAGACGTGCATCATAATTCTGCCCCAGAAGAAGCCAGACAAGGTAAATCTGCTCGTGACCAATGGCTGGAATTTATAACTTTGAAATTATGAAAGAAGTCTGTATCAGTGAAGCTCATCACAATCCCACGGCTCCTGGTCCAACTACGCATCCCAACAGACTTATCTACGGACGCTGCAGTAAATGTTCCTCAAACAGCCATTGCTATTGCCTGTGCTTTCTTTTTCTTAGCTTCTTTCATCTTGTTATGATCTTGTGACAATACTGTCGGCTCCTGTTGCTGAATAACTTTAATATTGATCCATGGACATCCATTATTACTTCCGAAAACACCGTGCTGCTTTGTGACGTCTACGTTCTTCTTCTGCACATGTGGGTCACTTTGGGGTTGTAAACCATTCACACGGAAGTCTGATTGAGATCACAGGTAATTTGTGGTAAGAACGACCACCCAAAAAAAATTGATTTCAGCAAAGAATCGGAATTGAGCATCAAGCCTTGATGTGTAAACACAAAATAAACTTAGAACCAAAGCAAAAAGAGACAAGAAAAAAGCAGAGTAACAGATAAAACTGAGAGGATCCAGTGATGAACAATGAGAACCAAAAATGGAAATAACAAAGCAACCAGGAGAACTAATCAGAGGCAAATGGGGAACAGCTGAAACAGAATGCAGGCAGGCGAAAATCAGGTGTTAGTGAGTAGCAGTGAAGGGAAGCAAACTAGCAGGCTGAGGGAGGGTAAAAGATAAACACTGAGGAAGAACTGAGACAATACAACAATAAGTGAAGAAACTAAATACAAAGGAATTAACTTATATGACAGGACCTTAGCAGAAAAAATAAATACAAAAACTGAATGCTATATGACAAAACCTAATGAATATAAACAAACAAGAAAACAATCAAAACCCAAATGTTAATGAAACCCCAACTCAACCACCCAAGGATCATAACACTGGGAAACAATACAAGCCTATTTGAAGTACATTATGTCAAATTAAAAACTATTAGTTTTATTTATTTTTTTTATTTATGCTTAAAGTTAAGAAAGCTTGATATTTTATGATAGCAAGCATTTTTATGCATACCTGGTATCTTAGCGCTGTCTTTAACTGCTGTCTTTTTGACCACGATGTCCTTGTAAACAAGAATTTAAATTCCAAGGGATCTTTCCTTGTTAAATAAAGCAGAAATAAAATTTAACACAGCTGTCAAACTACCCTGGAGTGCAGGTCCAAGTAAATTGCAGTCCAAGGTCAGACCAACAAATTCTCTGAGAAACTGAAAAAAAAAAAAAAAAAAAAAAAAAAAAACTCCCTGTCAGACGCTACAGGCATCAGTTAGCATGTTGTGTCTTAAAGTTTATGACAAGATTATTGGAAATAACATTAACTTGTTTAGAAAGGTTACCGGTAGAAAGGTTTTTTAGTTTTTCTTTAAAATCGTATGGATGCATAACTTAAAGTTCCATCACTGGACACATGAAACAGTGTTATTTGGACAGAAAAGGCCAAAATAGATATGTTTGGCCATAATTCACAGCACAACATGTGACACAAACAAATTATACTGTCCAGCATGGTAGTGGAGGGGTGATGATTTTGACTTGTTTTGTAGTCATGGGATCTGGGTGCCTTGCAGTCATTGGTAGACCATGGGGTCTTTTGTATACAGATTGTATCTATTCTAGATTTCAATATAAGAACATCTATTCAACAAATAAGGCTTAGAAGAAATTGGGTCAATGATCAAAGATCCAAAGTCCACCAGGAAATATACAGAAAACTAATAAACTAAACAAATGTTCCTCCACAACAATATGTGACAATGATAGTCATATGAATTTGGCTACTTTAAATACTACTACTACTACTTTAAATTATTGCTTTTAACTCTGGTTCAACAAGCTAATAAATTGTGGGATGTATTTAGTTTTCCTGTGAATGTAGAGCACTGTTGTAGGCTTGAGTTAAAAGCTCAAGGACCAAAAAAGAAACATTTACCTTACTTACTTACAAATTTCCATCACGATTATAATTCCCAAACTCTGACGTAATATTTATATCCCAGCATAGTTCTAATGCCTCCAATTCCCCCAGTACTTACAGTGTCTCTCATTTGTAATAACTATATGCAGAGACACAGTTATAATAATAATAAAAAAAAAACTTGTGTGAACAATAAAAAAAAAAAAAACATTTTTGTTTAGAGGCCAGACCACTGGCCTGTACAAAACAATAGGAACAGATTTTAGAGAAGTAAAACCAGAGTTACTGGAAGTAAAGCCAACCACTTCTCTCTAACAATACTGGATATCCTTAAAAAAATTGAATCAATGATATAGCAAATTTACTTCTGCTTTTTGTCTGTAAATCTAAAAAAAGCATATGATGGCAATATAGATACAATTGATTAAAATAACAGAGCAAGGCACATAGAAAATAGTTCACTCATTCATTATAATATTGCTGAGCCCACTCCTAAGCTATGACTTCCAATCAAGGAATAGCATGAATTTAAAAAAAAAAAAAAAAAAAAAAAAAAAAAAAAAAAAAAAAAAAAAAAACACTTAATTCCTTTAAAGTAGTATTATAGTGTTTGGCCCAGTTTCTGCATCCCATTTTTAAAATCTCAACTTTTATCCATTTACTTAGCTTGCCTCATAGGATGCAAGAACTTACATGTTAGGTTAAATAAGGACATGAATATAATATATTCTTTGTGATGGACTGGTGATTTAAGTCTCTCAAAATAACATTTTGGATTAGCTCATAACCCCTTATGACCCTTAATGGAACAAGCTGGCATAGAAAAAAATCAATTGAACATTACATTACCAAGGGAAGGGATTTTGCATGTTTGGCAAAATTAAATTCATTTTCTATACCCACTTGTGCTTTGCATGGTCATTTTAGGAGCTGCTTCCTATCTTCAGTATTCAATAGGCAAAAGGTGGGGTAAACCCTGTACTGGTCGCTAGTCTATCACATGCTCTGCAGATATATAAAAAACATGAACAACATTTACCAACATTTGCCAAGAACACTCCATTTTTACACATGTCTCTTTTACCTCTCTCTCTCCTACAAATCCCTCTTCTCTGACTGATTAAAAAAAATGGTGATGCATGAGGAAAATCCCCAGTCCTTGTTTATCCCTTAAGCGAGCATTATGCAGATTTGTTACACTGTGATGTCATCCATTAAGTCCTCCATGACTCCATTGCCAAGTATGCCTTAAAGAGTGTTTGGGTGCAGTCTTTAGGAGATAAAATCTCCTTGGTTGTAGACTTTGAACTTTATGACAATCTGCAAAAATCAGAGATAATATTTTAAATTAAAGGGAAAACTCAGCATTCAGCACATTTGATATATTTTCATCTAAAAACATAAATTATTATAGGGACAGATAAGAATTGGACTGCAGTCCACGAGGTACATGTTGGGAGGTGAATTTAATTGCATTTTTAAACAGGTTTGTGAATATTTTACACTGCCTGTGAAATAGCTTCAAACATCAGAACTCATCCTTATATCCAGTGGAGTTGCTGAACAAATCTGCTACACCCAACTGAATTTTGAGGTTGGACTGGAGACCTCTGGCAGAGCAAACCATTCAGGACATCTTTTCAGGTTCTGGAGAAAACAAAAAGATTGGGGTTATGTGCAAATCGTCATTGTAAAATGTGGCTTCAGGAGATTTTGCTTGAAGGTCATTTGTCCATTGTGGCGAAAACTAGGGAACCTTTGGTTGACATCTTTGGTAATGAAGGTCATCGATCTGAAGAAAGCAGCTTTCAGAGCTTTGCTGTTTCTGAAGACTCTTAAGGCCCTTTTTCATGGCAGGGCCTGACCGCCCTGGCCTGGTCTGGTTTCAAACACTGGTTTTGTTTCTTTGCATTAGCCCATAGAGCCCAATCCCACCTCACTCTCTGGATCCCCAAGAGCTGTGTTTCCATTCTGGCCAGCCAGATGGGGCTGGTTTGAAGTCAGTCAGTGATTGGTTCATTGGCCATGGGGGCGGGTACAGAAATAAGTCATCTTCCAGATCTCTCAGTTCGAGGTTCCGTTAGACTTTCTCATTGTTTTGACTGATGGTGTCAAAAAAAATCCCGTCATATTCTATTTTTACCCATTAAACAGCTAAACAGATAATCCACAACATCCCATCACACATCAAGCAGATGAATATAGGTTATGTGACGTTTTCTCCACAGTGATAAAAACCACTGACTGTGACCCCAGTAACTAGATGGCCACCTGCTTGCTTGTGCTTAATCAAATGTGTCAGGGTTCTGGTGTTGATATGGAGCCTGAATCTGCGACACTGGAGACTGGGATCATAAGCAGCACTTCAACCAAAGTTTTGAAATCAAGGAACAATTCTCCAATTTAAGTGATCAGAAGTCAGCAAGACTAAATAACGGGTTTCCTCATCAGGAGGAGCGGGAGGAAATTGCACAAGGAGCAGCAATGGTTCAGCTGCACCATGCTCAAGTCCAGGTGAGAGATCATACTCAGACGAGAATTTATTTTGATTGATTTAGTTGAATGTAAAGCTAAAGTATCTTTTCCCTCAACTTCCTTGCTGATGAGCGAGTACAGAAGGAGCAGAAGGAGATGAATGGGACAACAAGGAATGAAAGTGTTCCGCTGGGTCTCTGAGGAGATGGCTTCAGCGGGAATTCATTTTTGACATGACGATCCTGGCCTGCTTACTCTTTTCACTGCAAACACAACCAAGGCCGAAGTACAATAGAGCCCGACCGACTACGGTTGGACCTGCTCAGGCCAGGTCCTGCTGTGCAAAAAGGCCTTTTAGGACACCAGATTCGTACCAAGTAATCAGGAGGACTGCAGCTTCTCTGGTTGCAGAAGCAAAAACTTTGAATTCAGAGAGGCTGTGGAGAGGGACTTTTGGTTGGCCAAAAGGAAGTTCTGGCAAACACTGGGAGTGCTGAAGTTTGTCTCATCACCTGATACCTTTAGCACCCATTGTATGTAACAGATGAGCAGACTTCATTAGTGGATAGTTTTATCAGAACAATGAACACTTCTGAATGGAACAGATTAAGAAAGGATTGCTGGGTGCCACGCCTTGGACCACATGCCAGTGAGGACCTGCCAGAGACAATGTCTATGAAGTGGCAAACCAGACTGGGGTTTTTCCTATAAACATCAGACCCCCAATGGTCAATATGTTGCTCTCATTTTTATAAAACCATATTTAATTTAATTAGAATATTGCCTCATTGTCATTGCTGTCATAACAGAATCAAGTTCACGGTAAGCATGTTTGGTGATCTTCTCCTACTGACGTGTCAGTTTTTTGTGGCAAAGGTCATGGCAGATGTTCAGCAGAGTGCTTATTCATGACATTTATCCTTTTTACTGTCAGTTAGCCTTACTCAGGCACAATGCCATGACAGGTTATCCATGCCATTAGCAGAAGACACAGAGACAGCAGACAACAAAGACAAGGCTGTCTGAATGGCGAGGGGGTAATATGTTTACGGAGAGAAGAAAAAGGGTGGGGGTTCTAGAAATGACAGGGAGAGAATTGAGGCTCAGAACTGGGATTTGTCTTACATTTCCCTGATGTTGTCCTTGAATGCTCCCTATTATCATCCTCAGAAGAAAGAATTTATTTTCTATTTATTTTATTTTATTTGAGTCTCAGGCTTGATATTTATTTATTCATTTGTGCCACCAGTGATGCCTGAAAGGGGAGCTGTGAAGTGCATCACATTAACTGTATTGACATAAACAGCTCACCAAGCGCATTGCCTCTGCCTTTGATGAGGGTTTAAGTAGGAAGCCATTGAGAGACTTATAGAGAAATGTTCCCATGGGATCAATAGATTAGAGTCCTTACTAATCTTAGTGAGGAAGACAGCAGCTCTCATAAGGAAAAACTCCAGTGATATCACTAACATATGCTGTGCCATCACTCCACACTACCCTCAAACTGTAATTATTTTTCACTCTAATACAGGGCATGAACTTGGAAGCACAAGTACTGTCAGCTTTTTCCATGTGTTATGGTACTGCTCTTAGGCTTTAAGAAAGAGAAAAATGTTCGGATATATTGTGTTATTAATTTTTATTCTGTCTTAGTCTGATGTTATATTGTGTCAGGTTGGAATCCAGTGTGGTCCTGTAACAGCGAGTGTACCCTTTTTATTTCTAGTTACACTTTAATAAAAAATAAACTGATGCAAAACACTAAAAAATATCTGTTCTGTGTTAACATCTACTGTTAACACAGGCATTTTGGGTTCAGTATAGATTAAGTCAAAGAGAAGTCGTCTATGCGAAGTCGTCTTTGAGTTGGTTAGCAAGTATTTTTAAATTTGGAAGAAGGTAGAAAAGAAATAGCTTACTGGAAAAGTGACTAGGAATGATATTTAGTCATGATGATGCAAAGCAAGGGAAGTTTTCTTGTATTTCATAGTTTAGCCATAAACAATGTATAGTGCTCTACAATCTGAGATATGAGGGCGCATCTAGATAATGAACTGCCTAAGAAGGGAGCCTTGAGGAATCCCACATGTGGTTTTTGTTTGTTCAGATTTATGTAATTCAATTAAAAAAAAAAACTTTATTTATCCCAACGAGAAATTAAAGATTGTCATAACTCATTATCCGAGTATCTTCAAGGAGTCCTTGTGGATGGTGATCCTATGAACAAAAAAGGATCTGCGGTAGACATCAGTCAAGCTCTGAATTGGAAGAGGCCTCTGACTGAAGACTGTTGCTTTATGACAGTCTCACAATAGTATAGTTCCCAAATGAATCTTTAAAAAAAATGATCAAAGAATAATCTGGCTATCTATTATGTCAGTTGACAAAATCTCAGCTCATGTTGTTTTGAATGACTGTTATATAGACCATATCTACAGGTACAATAATCAGAGGAAAAAGGTGGAGACTCGATATTTGAAAACTCCCTTTCTCTTGACTGCTGCATCCAAGCTGAAGTCTGGATTACATGAAAGGCATGCCTTTTGTCAATAATGGTGCTTCTGAAAGATAAGAGTGTCCGGGGTATCCTGTCTGCATGGTGCACAAAACACAACCAGACACACACAACCAGATCCTATATGCTAACAGAAAAACTACAACAGCAGGAAGTAAGGCCTACATAGAATTTAACATTAAATGCACTTATTTAAAGTTAGTCATATAAAAAACACCCTAGATGTTTAAAAGTTTGCTGAAATATCACTGCATGAAATCACACTCAAGGTTAATTTGGTATGATCACTTAAAGTAATTCAGAGGACATGCGATGTGCTCACGAAAAGGAGAGTGGGAATCAGAGGGCCCCTGTGAGAAGATGGATCTGCCTATGCTCACATTGCTGTTGTGTCCCTGTTCTTTATCTATTTGTTGACAGTCTTTGACATTTTAGATTCATATCTTTCTCGTTTATCTTTCACAAACAACATCTGACACAACAACCCAGTTATTTTTAGGAGGCTAAACAGTATTGGCTTACAGAAAAAAAAGAAATCAAGCAAAAAGGGCTAAATTCTTATTCTTTCTCAGGCTACTAGAGTTTTTTCTTTATGCCCATTTAGTCCACAACCAGTTTCCTGAATGAGGCGTCCAAGTGTGACAGATCCAAGGTGAGTCGTCCAAGAACGAGTTTCAATTAGACTTCTCTGTGGGCACTGATCCTCTGCACCATTAATCAATTCATTTCAATTAAAGCCATCTAAGAAATGATTAAATAATTACCCGCAGGCTCAGGGAGTCATATATCCTTATTATGGGAGCCCATTGGTCATCAGCTTGAGAATGTCTGACCAGTGCCAGATGTGGCACAGCAAATGAGGAAGCTAGATGATGAAGACAGTATGTAGGAAGGCAACAATATTTATTCATTTGTATTCTGTTAAGCTGAAATTTAAATGTAACATCACATCAGAGAAAAGTTCTCTATAAATCTGAATTTTGTATTTTTATTTCAGTGTGTTTCACAAGTCCAGCATGGCTGGCTGCTGACTGAGGCAGGATGACAAGGTCAACAGGCAAACATGGATCAATGGACATTGAGGGGTGGCACAGGAAATGTCATGAATGTCTGTCTGCGCTAATGCAAGGTCCTGTCCCTGTCACTATGCAGATGTTTAGCTCTGTGGAGAAGAATGAATGCAGATGGTGAAAGGTAAAAAGAGTTTTCAGTCCCCAGAGATTTCTGCTTCCTGAAGCAAAATAATAAAGTTAACTAGGCTTTACTTTTTAGAAAGTTTAGCTTCTTAAAAGCTTAGTTTGTATTTTTTTCTCAGTTTTCATTCTTCCCTTACCAGCAACAGAAAGACGTAACCTTAGTGTGTAGATAAGCAAAGAAATCCTAAGGGTTATAAGGATAACAGCTCGTCAGACAGACCCCCTCTTTTAGCTATGTTTTACAGTTTAAAAAGCTAAGACCATTACAATGCTATATTAGTTCATATCAAATATCTACATGTCAGTCAGAGTCTGCTGAGTTTGTCTCTGTTTTCTGAATTGAATGTCTGTGTTACCTTGTGAAGTTACTGAGACTTTCAGTTGTATTGATAAACATGATTGCTGCAACACTTCAGTCTTTTGGACTAATTTCCAAACATGTACGCGACTTGGAAAATCAGCTGATTGTACCTTCTTTCATGCTGTTGTAAAAGTTACAATGCGTCACAAAATCCCAAAATTTATTTCACTCTTTTGTGAACATCCAGTTAGTGGTTAGTATTATGGCAGGGACCACAGAATGACCAGAGGGTCAGAGGAGTGGTCAGAGCAAGAAAACTGTGCATCACTGAAGAGACAGACTGACGTGATCTATAAAGGCAGAATGCAGTCAAGATGTCATCAGACTTTGTTCTTCATAACAATAAATAGCTTCTCTGAAATGCAAATCAAACCTATCATAATGATTTTGATATTTTCTTAGAAGTTGCATGTCCTCCATATCTGTGGCTCCTGGTGTGGACTGTATAGCACAGCATATGCAAAAGTGAAGAAAACTCAAAGGTATTATTTTCAGTGTCAGAAAGGTGTTTAAAAATTAAGTTAAATCATCTCTAAGAAGCTATTTTGCAAAAACACAAAATCTTACCAAATACTTTTTGGTTTCTAGTGCAAATAGTACACTTGAAATAAGACAAACATAACTTACATGTAACTTTTCAGTAAGATATAGGCTTGTTTTAAGTAAATAAGTCCTTAATGTTGGTTTTAAAAAATAGTAGTTCCACTGGCAGATTACTTCACTTATAACAAGACATTTTTCCCATGTTATGAGTGAAATAATCTGAAGTGGAAGTAATACTTTTTCATCAATATTGAGGAATTATTGACTTGACTTAAAACAAGCTCCATTATCTTTCTGAAAACTTACTTGTAAGTTAGTTTTGTCTTATTTCAAGTGTACTAAGATATTTGCACAAAAAAAAATAAACCAAAATTTCTTGGTAAGATTTTGTGTTTTTGCTGTGTATTGAAAATGAAACTGTATTTTCTGGGACATGTCAAGACATGCTTCCATAATCTGAATACTGTTTGCGTATCTTGTCATATTGCAGTTCAAAAAGATGAATCAGAAAAATCAGAAATTAGCCACAAATCTGACTGGTGTCAGATTTATTCACTCAGATTTATTCACGTCTATATATCTATCTATATATATATGTTTACAAAAAGTCCTCTCCTGCACAAGAAATCTGCAGTTTCAAACAGACTGACTATCATTGTCTTAAATGGTCCTGTGTTTTATTATGTGTGGGATGGTGGGGGTGGTTGTGTGAGGCCAAGCAGAAAAGGCTTTCCTGTTTCATCATTCATGAAAGAACTGCCACTTGTACTTTGCCACGATCGCCCTTTTGTCTAAGTAGTGTGCCAATAAGCCTTGTAGCTCCCCATTCCTTCCGAAAGAAGGATCAAAGATGTAAAGACAGAAGGGACAAACATTTTACCTCCTTTATGAAGTTGATGATGTGTTTTTTTGATTAGCAGTAGGTAATGATTCTCAAAAGAGGCCATTACTCTGAACTTAATCAATTCACGCAGACTTTTTATGACAGAAATACACATAAAACCCCTCACACAGCATGTACAGTGAAGCCAGTTGGGTTAAATAGCTGTCATTATCAGGCTGTGTGGCAGTAGAATGGAGGTGACCCCAGACATCTCTCTATCTTCCAGCCCCGCTGCTGCACATTAATGGTTAATTGATGTCACAGGGGACTGCTGATCAAAGGCTTTCTAACCAGCCCCCTTTTCAAGCACGCTCCACTGCGATTCTATTAGCAAGGCATGCACGTCAGACTTAGGTGGGGTGGGTGGATGCTCTTGTCCTCAGTTCTAACTCACATCCTTATAATGCAGATACTCCGTGCTCCCACATGCAGGCACACCTTCTTCCCATGCGATAATTATCACACCCAAACACACAAATATGCACAGACACACACAGTGAATCCCATATCTTGAGCTGCAACCATATCTGCAGCTTAAAGCGCTGCTGTTCTGACAGCCATCAGCAGAAATAGAGGCAAATCTTATTTACCTCACTAGGTTTTCAATTTTTCCTCCATTCCCCATTCCATATTAATGACATTTTCATGGTTTCTGTCCTCACTGCTGCCCGCTCACCCAAATTTCCTCTCAGCAATCATGCTAATTTAGTGAGCAAGTGGCTTTTAGGTGCCCAGCTGCAATGACTGCTGTCACTAAAGATCAGAGGCCTTTTTAAAAATTGAAACGTTGGAGATTTGCCTTCATTTGTCTGTCGATCAAAAGAACCAATTCTTCCATTTAGCTTTATATTATGTGCAAAATATTTTATGCAAATCCCAGGTTTCCATTTTTAACTTCTTTTTTGATTCACTGGGTGAAGAATTTTAAGTGAATGAACACTGGTATTGAGTACTGAACTTTACATGTGTTGCAGTTCTTATTATTGATATAATTTTTCTTAATTTATTGTTGAGACATACAGGAATAGAGAATTTCTTTTAAAAAGAGGTTCTGCTAATACCTTACAAATACTGAAACTCTTAGCAACAGTGCATATGTCTTCACTCTGATGAAACATTAGTTTTCTAGCTAACTGGTAACTCAGGGGGAGGCCAAGACTAAAGTAAATTTCTATCACAATAAAATGACTCTTGGGGAAATATTGCAATTTATGTAAATGTTTCTTTGGAAAACTTTAAACCTCTTTCACTTAACAGCTAGTTTCAAAGAAGTCTATAGTTCTTTACTAAGAATGCCCTGCAAAATCATAGACCTGTGTTTGCATTCCAAGCATGCAACTGGGATTGCAGA
Organism: Anableps anableps; assembly: GCA_014839685.1. Lineage (NCBI taxonomy): Eukaryota > Metazoa > Chordata > Actinopteri > Cyprinodontiformes > Anablepidae > Anableps > Anableps anableps. Next base: position 25,648,903 of record CM026082.1, on the reverse strand, counting down.
ACCGAAGAGGTGTGGTGTATTGCTTATTACCTTTCACCTGAGCAACATATATAATGTGTATTAGGACGTTCCCTACATCAGACTACTCATACAGGATGTTCAAATGCATTTAATGCTTCAAGTAAAGTTGTGTTCAATCGCCATCTTCTACATCTGGACCTTTCAACTTATTGCAAGGTAGCAATATGGAACATGTGTAGATTAAAGATTACAGTATGGTGTATGAATGGGATAGTGACTGTCCCATTTGAAATGCCTACTTCAAAACAAAACATGAGGAATTTAAGTTTGGAGACACTAAAACAAAATTGTGAAAATAGTGGTCACTCATATTTGATTTTTTAAAATATGTTTTACTTACATTCACTTTAGTAAGCAATAATAACAATAGCTGTACAATTAGTTTCGCAATAGGTGTTTCATATTAGATAGTCATCGTTACAACAGTCTGCCATGGACACTCTCTGTAATAAGTCTATCTACTGCAAACAAGAAACTACTTCAAAGACTTACAGAATTGTAAGTATATTTGTATGAACTCCTATGATATTTTTGAAGTTTGAGTTATTGTGCTAGTTTTTCTTTCGGAGGTGAGACACATTTTAGTTTTCTTTGTTTTTTGTCCAATTCAGGTCAATTCCTCAGTCAGGTAAAAAAAAAAATAAAAATAAAAAAAAATAAAATACAGCCTTGTAATTTTCTGTTTTTTCTATGGCCTTTTGAAACCTGTTCAACTTAAAAGTGCTGGAACTATCCATGATTTCAATCCAGTAATCTGTTGTGTGTCAGCGCACTTCAGCATGATTCATCTGATTTGTGTTAAAGGTGTCAGTTGATGTGCAACAACTGATGCAATGCACGACCTCATGTGGACCTCATGTCCCCTTTAGTTTTCTGCTCCTCACAACCACTGTCCATCAATGATAAATATACTTGTTTTTATTCGCTGTATAATCACCCTAATAAATATGTCTGCTCCTGTTTTTCTTATGTATGGTTGTCTGTTCCTTGATACTGCACCCTGGCATTATGCCAGTCTACTGTAATATTGGCTTTGTACTGAATACTTGGACTAATCATCTATCCAAACAACATAGTCTTTTGGTGATGGGATGTCACACCTTGACATATTTTTATACTAATCTCAACAGTTTACAAAGAAATGTTTTAAGTATATCAATACAAGGATTACTTAAGTCAAGTCAAGTTTATTTGCATAGCACATTTCAGCAGCAAGGCAGTACAAAGTACATTACATTATAAAAACATACAGTTACCAGTTATGAAACAAGCAATAAACATTACATTTTCACAAATGTACCATCAAACTCATAAAGCAAATAGCAAATGTCGGGAAGGGTAGGAGGTTCTTAAGGAGACAGAGGCCAAGTTTAAGACGTCAGATACAGCAATGATGCTAATGCCAAGTCAAATTTCTTTTAAGTTATTTTTGATATGTACAACATTTTCATAACAACTGATGGTAACCTTTTTACTTGATTGTGGTATTAAATCGCACCGTGTGCCTGGAAATACATAATCCCCACCACCACCTTTAATGCCAAGAAAATTGGAACACACTTAGCTATGAACTGGGTATGCAACATAAATTGGAGGTGTTACAAACATGGAAATGAAAAGAATGTTGTTTCATACAACTAAAAAAAACATAAACCTACTCATTTTTGATGCCCTGAGTCCTCCTGATTGTCTCATGTATGTATATGAATTGATGGTTGCTTTGAAAAACCTGTCTTTAAAGAAATGCCAGATGAAATTATCTCCTCTTTTACTCAGTAACCTTTCCAAGCAAAGAAAAAAAATATTTATCCAAACACAATATTTGGTGTGCTCATGGTGCAGAAATACTCGAAGACAGTATTCAGCTCGCTGGAATGTTTTTATGCACTCATATCATGTTTACACATTCAGGTTTCATGTGCACACCTGGTTTTCATGTATGCAGGCTTTGAAACTAATTAAAACCCAAAAATCCACCCAACAGAAACTAGTGGAGGCACACTCCTACAACTGTGTTGTGAAGCTATTATATTGTGAGTTTGGCGGGTGGCCTAGAATAATTAGTGTTGCCCTGGGTCTGAGTCTGTGTTTGCTGGGCTCACAGAATATTCCCTCTTATGCTCTTTGGCTGGCAATTAACTCACATGCATAAATGGTCTTTCATGTGCCGCAAGCAGTAATTGCATTACAGTTTTTAGAGAATAAATCAAATTGTTGTGCATCTCCATTTGCTTTTCACAGTATTTCAGACAGATTTAGATTTGTATGTGATTCCAGAGGTTTTAGAGAGGGCAGTCTGGGCCAAACCGATCTAAATTGGGCTGACAACACTTACTGAGTGATGCAAAGCCTTTTAACACGTCTACAGAAACATACTCATTGTGTTGACGAATGAACTCTAGAGACACGCTGTTGTTTGTGTTAACCAACCTCAAAACCGCCTACAATATGTCAGGAGAATAAAAGGCATCTAATGTGTGGCACATCTGAGCTGCTGTTCTGAGGCTTCACCAAGGCCAGCAGAGCCAGTTATGCATCACAAAGGAAACTAGATAAACGCATCATCCTCATCACTCTCGCGCAGCAATTTCCCAGTAGTGGGTCTTCTTGATGAAGTGCCAGATCCCCTCCCTGTTATTCTCCGTGAGCCAGCCAGGTGTCCACATGCATGACTGTATTCATCAGTCAGGTGGCTGTAGCCTGGCTTTCTTTCCTCCTTCCTCCTATTCTGCCTGCCGTCCCCAGCTGTGAGTGAGACTGGGCTGATTTATCTCTTATGCGTTGCTTTATCAGTCAGCATTGCTGATCGCCAAATGAACTGAACCAATGCATAAAACACACTCACTCCTTGATTAAATAGATTGCCGGCATGCCACTACATTCTGCACCACAATTTCAAGGTATACTGTATGGATATGAGTCAAAGTTTGAAAATGCTTGCATGATTAATGCATCTGGGAAATCCTGACTTATAATTGACAGATATGAGAGCAAATTAAAAAAAGGGAGAAAAGTATGCATAGTTCCAGAGGATGAAAATAATTACAGTAATCCGAACAAGGCCTGGAGTTATTGGCACATGAGTGTGAGGTTTCACTCCCTCTGACACCTGCATAAACCTTGCAGATGCTCTGCTTCTTTTGTTTGGATGCAAAAGTGATTAATGGCAAGTCAAAACATTTGTCCTCACTCTTACTGTTTTTGTTCATCATATCCAAATCCATGCAACAGACCTCTAATTACACTATATCCCACATAACTGCAGACTCAAGCGCAAGGAAGCAATGTTGAAAAACATCCAATCTCACCTCCACCCTGCTGTCTAAACCTTGCACAATTTCTTCCCCTCAAACAGCAACAACTGGGGATGCATTATCTCCTGATAATGGGTTGATGAGATCGAGACAAAAAGTATGTTTTGGTAGGAGTTTTTTAGCCTCTTTCATCTTGACAATATTTACACTCTTTAGCTGATTCCACAATTTTTTTTGTCAGATTTCACTCTATCTAAAGTTTAGCTAGGTCATTCCCTAACTTTAACAACAACATGATAAAAGTCGAGTCGACATCGACTTGTCACTTGATGTCAGAAATGGAGGAGAAAATGCTTCACAGCAACTTAGAGGCTTTATTAGCTATGTTCACAGACAAAATACAGCTTGGACAGAAGTCTATTATGCAGAAAAAAACCATAACATTATCCCAGACTTCTTCTGCAGCAGTAGAGCAGAGCTGTGATCTTCTCTCACTCTGGTCCAAAAAGTTCCACAAAATCGAGTCTGACTTTTTTTTCTCCGAACACCTGCTGGTACTGATGATCTCTCATCTTGAATAGCACTTATGCAAGTCAAATTATTACGTTCACCACAATTGTGCATGTTGGAACCTTATAAACTAGACTTATTATAAACTGATCCCCTTTGATTTCAGTTAAGTTCACTCCAAGCTTAGCAGTTAAGGTTTAGACACTCCAAGTATTTTACATTTCACACTATGATCAAATGCAGTCCAAACTCATTAAAAAACAGTAAAATAGCCCTTTAGTGTGCACTAATAGGAAGCTAGGAGGCAGATACTAACCTTAGCATTGTCATTACCGTACCTCTTTTCTACTGACATGCTGCCATTAAAAGGTTTTAAAAACAAAGGCGTTTTCTTTAAAGCTTTATTTATAGTCTTTATTGATAGACATCGACAACCAAACTCCAGAACTATACTTTCTTTCTTCAAATTAAGATACTAAACCATACAATCAAGTGTACCAGATGAAGTCTTATGATGAAGTCAGCTGACAACAAATGCACACCATTTAATGGGAGGGACTTCACTCTGATGAAAAATGTTATGTTATGTTTTAGATATTGTGGTATGTTGTTTTTTAAGATAGTGACACATTCCCACTCGTAACTGGTGAGTCTTCACAAACATACACCAAATTGCTTTTAGCAGCTACTCACTAAGCCATCAAGGTTTGAGTTAATGAAAATGCCTGGATGAAGGGGCTCCCTCTCACAGCACTTCAAAGGGAAGAATTAATAGATTTAGCTGGTCAGTGGAGGACCACTGACTGCAAATGTCACATGGAGCTAATCATTTGCCAGAATAACATTCAATGAGACAATGAGTCATTGCATAACCTTTGGACCTGGACATTTTTTTTATGTCAGTGTGCACTCCCATGATGTGGATCATGTCAAAGACAGAAAGGACTCAGTGTTTGTGATAAATAAGAGGAGTAAACCACTATACAGCAGAGACTGCACAGTCTTTGCCACGGCAAAATAAATTTTTACACCCTCACATTTTGTGATGTGCTGCCCAGAGCTTTGCTGTAAACATTCTGTCAATCATAAATTTGGTTTGGGTAGTTTGTGGCAAGATGGATATGGACAGTAAATCTCTCACTTTATTGTTGCTGCAGGAAAGCCACAGTTCACTCACTTACTTTCTTGTGAAAATAAGTGTGGCAGATCAATTATTTCCCCAGTTTGAACTCTCTTTCATTTTGTGATTAAATTGAGTGAGTTTGAAAACTTATAGTGAAAGATGCATGCATACCAAATGAGACACATGGTGAGGATAAAGCTTACTCAGGGGCATTTTACAGTGAGTAGGCAGAGTTATGAAATTCTTTTCTGTTTTTTTTTGGGAGTTTTTTTGGTTTTTTTGTTGTTTTTTCCCTACTGTTATGACACACAGGCTGTAACCGGATACATTGCCTGGTTAATTAACAAACCACTGTTTACTTGTAGCTTTCAAAAAAAAATTTCTACCGGTCCTAGTCTGACTATTTAACATTTTATTTTCAAAATATTTATGTAAAAAAGTGCAAGTAAAATTGTACATGTAAGTACAGTTTTCATATATTGTTAGGCTGCCGAGGCATTCTTTTCATGGTAAAAGAACATCTCAACTCACTGCCTAGTTATAACAACTAAGTTCTCAGTGGTCAACTGGTGAGGCAATTAGTCAGAAAGTAGGTCATGCTACCAGTGTCACTTTCTGCTTTAGGCATCCAGCATGTAAAGATGAATAAAATATCTGGTAAATTCCCATGAGATTAAATAATCGTAATATTTTTGGGTCATTTGAGTTCCACTTAGATCAGTCCAGTAGCAGTGGTACAGACTTGATCTAAGTGGTACTTAGATCACTACATGCGCTTCTCAGAGCTACAACCAACTCATGTAACAAAATTTTCATTGAGTACAGATGTGTGTTAAGATGAGACCTGAAAATGTTGAGAATTGGATCATGTCTGATCCATACAGTAAGTGTGTTCTTCAGTCTCACAGCTGCAACAGCAAAGACCTGATTATGTTTGTTGATTAGCCTAGACCTTGGTAAAGCTGGAAGCAAATGATTAATAGATCTAAGGGATCGGAAGAGTGCAAAAGATCAATACCCAGGATCTCGTCCATTCAACACCTTATAGGTTAACATTCAAATTTTAAAAAATGATTCCAAAATATTCAGGGAGCCAGTGAGGACAAGTAAGTACAGGTGAGATATGTTTACAGTTTCTAGTTCATATTAGAAGATGAGCTGCAGCATTGTTGACCAACTGCAGTTGTGCAAGACACTAACTAACGCTGCCCTATAGAGTTACAATAATCCAGTGGAGATCAGTGACTTGCGGTGAGGTTCATGACTGTTGAGGGATCAACTTCTCTGGAGTTGAATGTTCAAATACATTAAACCCAAAATAAACCCTTTTGTTTCAGTTTTGTCTTTAATTGTAACAACTGTTTTTTAAAGCTTTTAATTATGATTTAATAAATTCCATACTGTTCAACAATAAGACAGCAAGAAAAAAAAAAAAAAAAAAAAAAAATATATATATATATATATATATATATATATATATATATATATATATATATATATATATATATATATATATGTGTGTGTGTGTGTGTGTGTGTGTGTGTGTGTGTGTGCGTGCGCTTGAAATTGGGGGTGTGGGGTGGCCAATCTCTCCAAGACGTAGAGTCGTCCTGGAACCAATTTTTCCAGCTGTATTTTTAAAGTTTTTTTCAGATTGTTTTAAGTCTTTTCAATACATATAAGAGCACTTGTTGCCCATTGTGACTATAGGTCTCAGTGTGGCATTGTACTTTTTGTTTCATGCTGCACATTTTCATTGTGCATTTATGACTGGTCAGAAAGACTATACATGAGAGACTGTTGAATGTCAGCATGTGTGTAATCATACATATATATTAGGGATAAAAGAAGAGATAGCAGTGGCACAGCACTGACAACCCTGCAGTTCCTCCTTGTATTTAGACAGGCAATGTGCTAATTCAACAATTTTGACCATAACATGTTGAAATCAAACAGAAAATAAATTTATATAACAAGTTGAAAAGTTGATTTTCTCTCATCATTGTTATGACCTATCTTACTTGTCATGAAGATAGGTGAGGCAGTGCCTCACCTGCCCCCCCTAACAAACTGTTGGAGGCTGCAAAGTCTTGAGGTCTACCTTCAAGCAGGAGAATAGCTAAATATGGCCACAGATGTAGGGGCAGAATTAACCCAATGTGATGAAACTCAGAGTCAATACAACGAAGACCTCAATAAAAAGATATGCAGTGTCCATGAAACTTGGTGTAAACCAAATTCCTAAATTTACTGACAAAAATCTGATAGATTTCCTCGCAGTTGTTACTGTACAAAACAGCTACCTTATGGAACATTCAGATGTTGAGATTTCTTTCATTTGTATCTAGTCATGCATGTATGCAGTCATCATTAGTGTTCAATGCCTTCTTATCTCTTGAATCACTTACATGCATTAAGTCAAGGGCAGCTCATTTAGAAAATGAATAAATCATTGAGCGGGTGCATTAGGAATATGGAGATGAAGAACAGCTGAAATATTAAAACAAGGAATGTACTTTTTTGCAGTTGGGAGCCCATAGTACCAGCCCTTGTACAATAATGTCTGCCTTTTGCATGGTTTAATTAGACATGATATCTTAATTTTTACACAGATGTACCACAAAGTAATTATAGAGTATTTTCCAAAGACTAAGCAGAACATAGTGAAATCCCCCTGCCTGCCTGTTGATTGGTCGGGTAAAAAATAGCTCATTTAAAGACAGTGGAAGGCTGTCTTCTTTGAATAAGACTTCTTGTCCGGCCTCTTGGGACGGGCTCACTGCAATTTATCACAGTCACTAATTATCCATGTTATAAGCCACACTCTTCTAGAAAGAGGAAAAGGAAACTGAGAAAGAGAGAGAAAAAAAATATGGAATCACAACAATGAAATCACCGCTGACACAAGAGCAGAGCAATGACAGCACCATATGTTTTAATTGTGAGCTGCTCACTGATTAGAAGACACGCACCTCCTCTATGGGGGAATAAGAACCTGTGCTGTAAAGGTGGTATCTGCTCTCTGGTCTCTTTGTAAGGTGAGAATTAAATTTAAATTTGGGTTCAATAATCAATCAATCTCAGTAAAACCAAATAATTCTAAAAAGTTGTTCATATAGAAACATCTTTGATCACTCAAAAGTATATTTTGTCTCACACAGTAAAGAACAACAGAATACATAAACAAATGGTAAATCCACACACATTTAGAGCTATTTAACAACAAAAATCCCTAACTTCTAACTTTAAAATCCTTTCAATGATGTCTTTCAATGTTTTTTTTTTCCTGCCTTCATTAAGCTCCAGCACATTCACATTATTCTAGGTCAGTGGTTCCATCGAAAACCTATCTTGCAAAGAGATCAACACTAGAGCTAATTACGCTAATAGGCTCTGGCAAAATGTTTGATACCAGACTACTAGCTGTAATTTTAGAGCTCATGGGAGACGACACGTATTCATTCAGGCACTCCTTTTCTTTTACTTTTATCTTTTACAACATGTTCTCTCTGTAGAAGATACTACACTACAACACAAAATGAAGACTTGACTCTTAATTTGAAGTTAATTTTAAGACTTGAGAGGGATAGTTTAGGCTCTACTTATACTAATCCTTTCAGATTAAGAAGTCTGATCTTTAATATTTCCGAAGGATAAAAAAAAAAAAAAAAAAAAAAAAAAAATTCTCCTCTTTGTTCATTGTGGAAATGGAAGGGACATGGAGTAAAATATCTTTATCTTTTTAATGTTTTGCAAGGCTAACATTTATTTGAAAAGGATTGCACATCACATCACATTAGGCTGGAATATAGAGACAAACATATGTTGCCACCAAATAGAGGGCTAGTGGGGAAACAGCAAAACTCGCTTACAAAATGCTTAATGACTTGTGCAGATGGTAAAAACTATTACAAACTAGTTTCCTTCTGTTATGCAGCAGATTAAATGCCAAGTGTGGAATTTGTGGGATCGCTGCTTGTGATGCTGCATTATTGGACGAAAAAAAGGATACATGCGGTACCTTTCCAAATCACTTGATCATCATTTTTTTCATGATGGAACCACAAATTTAATAGACCAACACAAGGTTGAGCATACCTGCTCAGAGGAAAGAAAATAATAAATTCTTTTTTGATATAAAACATTTAAAAATTTGCTGTGTATTGGAGTTCAGCCCCATTTTATACCAATTGCCCTCAGGTGCCCTGCAATAAGTAAGCAAAGTCAATGTGTGTGCACTTTAATTTCAATAGATATAGAGCTCTTCTGTGAAGGCCTCAAAGGTTTGTGAGAGAACATTAGTGAACAAACACCAAGAAGAAGACCAAGGAACACAACAGATAGGACAGTAATAAAGTTGTGAAGAAGTTCCAAACAGGGTTAGGTAAGACAACCATAGCGTTGAACATCATCCAAATATGGGAAGAATATGGAACAACTGCAAACTTACCGAATGGTGGTTCACTTAAACTGGTCAGTTGAAGACTTCAGCAAGACTTCAAATACTAGGAAACAATTTTATCAGCAGACCAACACTTGTGGCTTTCATCAGGGTCATTACAAAACACCAAACAGTAGGTATTTAAATGAAAAAAAAGCATAACAAAGAAAAAAAAATCAAATGAACCAATCACATATCAACAGGCTGACCAATCAGCATTTAATGGGTATCAAGCTTTCTGCGTGGTTGAACCGGAGTCCAAATAGACTCTGAGCTGAACCACATTAAATTAATTGGGGGAACTGACTCAAATATCTAGAAGTAGTTCATTCCCTTCGGTGCACTGACAAGTGGACCTAAACTGACAGGCCTGGCAAGTAGAACATCAATCGGAAAAGCAGACAAGATGCTCATGATAATTTTAAGAGAGCTGTACAGGTCAACAGCCAAGGTGAGAGGATCTGCTGAAAGGATAACAAATAGTTATGACTACAGAGTGCAGCCTTGATTGAAGAGGGGCAAGAAGAAAGTCACTGTTGAAAGAAAGAAGTGGGAAGTTATGTAGGACACACAGCAAACAAAAAGACACTCTGGTCAGATGACACTTTAGACACTTCATATCACTTCACACACAATACCAGCAGAGGAAATATTGGCGTAGTAGCATCATGCTGTGGGTATGGTCTGTTTTAGCGCTGACATCTGGAAGCTTTTCAGAGTTGATGTTAATACTGAAGGAGCAAAATGCAGGGCAATCCTTGAAGACAACCTTTTGGAAGCTGCAAAATAATGCAGTGGAGATTCACCTTCAAAGCATTCTGAAAAGCAATTCAAAATATGTGGTAAGATTTTCAGATTTGTTGGCAGATGTTCTCCATCCACGACTGAGCTTGAGTTATTCTTGTAAGACAAATGTTAAGAACTTCACATGCAAAGCTGGAAGAGTATTGTCGCAAACAACTTTGCAGCAAAAGGCAGAGTCTGGATGGATGGGTATTTTAGCACTCTTTTTACATTTTTATTTGTAAACACGTTTGAAAACTATGCAACAATTTGCTTCCACTTCTCAATTGTGCAATACTTTTTGTTGATCTCTTTCAAAAATCACAATAAAATGTGTTGAAGCTTGTGGTTTTGATGGGCTGAAAAGGGAAAAGTGGGACTGAATTCTTTTAAGAAACTTCAATGTAATACCAATTGTATCAACAATAGTTTATGTGCAGCAAAAGGATTAACATAATTCCTTACAGTGTGACTTTCTTGCCATAGCCAGACACATCTGGTAAGGTGTCTGACACTGTAGCCTACATACAAAAACTAAACAGGTAATAAAAAAAGAGGCTTAAAACAGCCTGATAAAGAATTATTAGGCAACAAAACCTGACAATTCATTCTTAATGTAAACCCAGAAAAAAGTCATTCTGGGGCCAGTAAGGATGTAATTAATTAGACCAACTGGGACACATAAACATCATTGAAATAAAAACCAGCTGTTTTTTGTCTCCTCAGTATCCCCTCACACAATTTGTCAAAAAAAGGAACTAGCCAAAACTAAAGCCAGCATTTTTACAGTTGGTCCTAAATCGATTGGGATTTTGGATTTTTAGAGTGATTACTCCTTTGGGGGAAATATATGAACTAAATGCATCATTTAAAGATTATGAATTAATAAATGGTTAATGATCAAGTCTCAGTTTAAAACATTTTTTGAGTAAAGCTAATCTGGTATGTTTAACTGGAATTAGCTGAAGACAAAACTTCCCTTCTGTGAAGAGAATGATTTGTCACCATGAATGTCAGCTGCTGTTTTGTCTGGCCTTACTCTTCTATACAATGACATGACAAAGGAACATTGACTTGAGGAGCTCTTTTCACCAGAGCCTACAGCCAGCGGTTCACCAGAGGTGACTGCAACTGCTCAGCCATGTGGTCGAGAGCCTGCCGAGAGCTTTTCACACTAGTGTTTAATGAGCTGCGTTCAGGTCCACTCCACATTCATCTCACTCCATTATTGGCTTCAAAAAGCTTTTAAAATGTCGTTTGAGCACTCAGCCTGCTTAACCAATAGCCTATTCATGACAGTGCCAACAGTCCTTCTCAAACAGACCCAGTTAATTTGTGATTTCCGACTAAACATTGAAAAATTAAAACGGCATCTTAGCCCATCTAGTTTGGTGCGATGACTTCAACTTGAACTCAAATACCAAAACCTATCATTTACAAGCTGCATTGAAACCAACATGCTGCTGTGTCTGACTTGTGTGCTTGACTGTGTGCTTGGGTAAATTTGGCCTCCGTCCTGCTTGTTTGAGGCCGTTTGAATCTGCCGTTTTATTGTGAGTTCAACCTGAAGCAGGCTTTCTGGATAAGGTGTTTGAAAGCATCAGTTCTCCAATGTCTTGAACCCCCAGGTGTGTTGTTTTCACCACAACAGTGTTATGAAGAAATATCTTGTAATGAAAAAACAAGTGTGCACCTATCCTGAAGTCTTGTACTGACACCCCAGGGAGTTGAGAACATCTTATGATTGAAGTCTTTCAATTATGGAATTCACTATAATTCACTTCTGTTCACATATCCGACAGGTTTCATATCTGAGTTGCTGTTCTTTTCAACCTATATATCACTCCTATTTAAACAATTCTCATGCTTCCTGCCTAAAAACAAGGTTTTATTAAAAATATATCTCCACCCTGGTGGTGAATGGCTTGAAAATGCAGATTTTATCATTGATTGAACACCAACATGGCACAGAATCGCTCTCTAGCCAAGAGCTGGTGCTTGACTTTGTACAATTAAGGAGGAAAATTTCATGAAAATAGGAGAAATCAGTGATTTGGACAGATTCTGGCTCTAAATCAATCAGCTCTTTTTCCACAGATGTGTCTTGAGACCTCATGTTTTCAAGCAAAGTCAGAGGGTTGGTAATGAACTCACACCTCAAATAAAAGCACAGAGCCCCAAAAAGAATTATTCAAGCAGCGTAAGATGACTGTTACTTTTTTGTAACAGGCTAGCCAGAAAAGCAAGAAAAACAAAGGTGCCAGCTTCTGCTTTCTAAAGAACAAGCCCTCAATATTTTATTGCAAATTCAGTGAATGATACTTTCAGTTTTTCACGTTTGATCATTTTTGCATCTACATATCCTCAATTAGAAAACAAATTTTAAAAAGTTTTATACATAGATGTTTTTTTTTTTACATATTTGTCACTATTAATATATAATAGTGGAATGTTTGTTTTGTGATTCAAACACATGGAAACACTGAAAGCCGTGGAGTAAAGTTAAGGTTTATTGTGCAACTGAAAATGTTTGAAATGTTATGCAGGCTTTCATAGCAGGAAACCAGGAAGAGATGACAGGAATAGGAGCATAGATTTCACTTTTCTATTTAAAGCCACATGTTTATTTATTGGCATATCATGGACATAAAATTGTTTCATGCAACTCTTTTTCTATACTTTCATTTACAGAATGGAGCCAGAAAAGACTGATTTTTTTTAAATGTCTTAAAAAACAGGACATCATATATCTATTAAATAAAATAAAACATATATCTTTGAAACACCACATCTTCTGGGTAGATTATTGTCACCCCCTCACCGCCTCCATCACTTGACTGAAGGAGAAAGACAATGCAACACTTCCGCAGCTTATTTGAACAAGTGCCAACAGGACCTGCTCATCATGACTTATTCACATTGTTTAGTCTGGCTGGTCCCCAAAGAGGCCGGGCAGGGGCATCAGAGGAGGAGGAGAAGAAGCTGGCTCAATGAGCACAACAGGGCCGCTGGAACACACACCAGGCATTTTACATATTTATAGAGTCAGAGGTGTTGCTGAGTTGTTTGTGCGGCCCCAAGGGTCGAGCTACAATAAGATCACTGCATCTAATGTTACCTCACCGCTACAAACACGGGGGAAGCAGGCAGACATGAGCAGATTGTGTCCTTGTTACACTCTCACCCAGGATGAAAACAAAAAACACCTAGAATACAGATCACAGGGAATTCTTTATGGACGTTTTTCTGGACAAGGACTAAACTATAATTATTCGTTTGCAAACTCCAAGTGTAATAATTCAGAAATAAAAAAAAAGGTATTTCCTGGTGCCAAAATTCTATTTGTGCAACCAAAATTTCAATGTTGATCCATCACATTTCAAAGTGGTACATCCCTTTTGCATATGTTCTGCACATCATGCCTGCCCAGATTTAGTGTGTTTCTGGTGAGCAGATGGCTGATACTGAAGAAGCGGGTTTACAAAAGAACAAAAAGAAAGTCACTGCATTCATTCATTCTGTAATGATTAAGGGCACATTTTCCCTGTGATTGATTTGGGGAAGTGGAAATGAGATCAAAAGCTAATATTTTAGCAAGGAGAACTTATATGTTTGTGGATTTCAAAGTCCTATATGTCTCCCAGACTGGTTTATCTGATCACCATCCAAATAACTGGATTCCATCACAGCGTAATTGGCATAATTCAGTCCGGGCTGTGTGCATCTATAGGGCTCAACAGCTTCATTTAAAAGGAAAGTCTGATCTGATGGTCTCTGCAAAGAGCTTTTGAAGGCTTTAAAATAAAATAGAGTCTACAGAGCTGCAATGATCTGAGACAATATGCTAAAAATGAGCATTTTATGTTGCTATTTTGTACCAAGTTTATTATAAAAGATTATACTGATTCATTTTCTTTGCAAGAACATAAATTGGAAGTAAAATGAACAGGCCTACTACTGTCAGAGCATAATCGTACTATACCCTTTTCATAAAGATGAAACTACAACCAGATCTTCCGGGCGTATGCACATTCAGATCATATTTCCTAATTATCCCAACATACTCCAGACCGCACAGCGCTAACCAGCAGCCAAGAGTATTCAGGGGATGAAATAAGAGAAAAAAAGATCACAGTGGGTAATGCTCCTCTTCTCTACCAAAGGTTTGCTTTCAGAGGTTATTGCCTTAGTGAGCCATCCCTTGCTGTGAGCAAAGGCGCACCACATTATCAGTTCACGTGGCTTTGAGAAGCCACTGCACCACACAGAGCTCAATGGGCTCCTCCTTTCAGTGTGCAGATGGCTGTGGAGAGGCCCTGGTGGAAATAACACTAAATAAAAATTCTCTAAAAATTCTCGCTCACGATGTGACAAAAGAAAGTGAGGCTACCTTGCCACCTGCAGCGTCTGGCACCTCTCTTTTCTCTGCCAATTAAAGGGCTGGAAAAATAGCCAAGCCTCCGGGCTCACGTTTGCATAATAACATTTGCATAAAATGAGACCATCTGTTTTGAAAGCTTTTAATTTTTTTGAATGTTACTTTAATGTGTTAATGCTGTGAGTTTTGATTTGGCCTTCCCACTGATTTCCTTGGGGGAAAGGCTAAAGCAACAGAATACAACAGTGAGCAACATCCGCATTAAATACAGCACGTCATTTGGTTCCATGCAGAGAATTTGCTTGGAACCAAATGACAGTTTGACACATATTCCTAATAAGACAGTGACCTGATTACTTTTATGCAAATCATGTTTGTCAGTGTTGGCTCGGAGCAAATGACATCAAGTCATGATAATAGATTCTTTTTAATTGGCTTTGGTAAAATGTGTTTGGAGTAAAGCTTGGTTTTACACAAAATACATATTTGCTGTTCAACCACAGTCTGTGAGGGAAATAATAACCAGAAGTGTTAAGGTTGGAGAGAGTGAGCTTCAGAGTCCAAAAATGCCAAAAATGTAAAATAGTCGAGGAGCAAGTGGTTAAAAAAAAAAAAAAAAAAAAAAAAAATTCTGTGGTCATGAAAAGGGCACAGGGAATATTTATTACTAGGGGGGTGGTGATACATCCAGCTCATGAGACAAGACAAGATGTTAAAGTTTTTTGCTGGTCCCGTTCTGAAGAAACACTAAATGCCATAAAACATTTTTAAATTCTACTCAAACTGTGTTCTTTTCAGTATAGAAAATTTAGTTCCGTTTTGATCAGATTTGGAATAAGAGAGGATCAAATGCTGTTGGGACTCTTAAAAAACTGTAAAATAACCATTTAGTTTAGCACCAGTAGGAAGCTCCAGAACACTCCAGAGCTATTTGGCATAATGGCACAGTGCTTACAAATAGTTCATGTCTGTCTCTCTGTCACTGTTTCTTTGTTCCACCGAAAACCTAAAATGTTTACACACATGATTTTAAAGCGGTGGAGGGTTCTTTAGTACTTATGTAACCGAGTATTGTCAGCTGATTTTATCAATGCAACAGGACAACAATTCAAGAAGTATTTCAGCTCAAACATGGTGTCAACCTTAAACCGCTCACCTGTACATACACGGCACACAAAAGAAAAACTGTCCCATAGTGCTTTGCGAGATAGTCTTTACTTTATTGATATATATATATATATATATATATATATATATATATATATATATATATATATATATATATATATATATATTGTAGTATTTTAGTATCAAGAGATCCTATACCACAAAATCATGTTACACGCCTTGTTAATTCTCCAACAATGTTGACAAGTTCATTTTGTGAGACAATGTGTCCCTTTGTAAAAGGACAATATGTCCCTTTGAATATACAAGGATTCTAGCTTCTCCAGGTCCATGGCTAGCTAGTATGATAGCTAGAAGAGAACAACCTCCCAGCAAGACTGTTCATACCTCAACCCTGGTACACCTGTGACCTGTATAGTTGACACTATCTTGAGCATATTCCACAGATTTATTCTTCATATGTACACTGGCAGCATATCAATCACTGCTGAAGGACTTTGTATAATAGGGGCTTTTAACTGCCCCAAATAAGCAAGGTTCACAGCCAGTGATATTAGAAACCACTAAACTCTTACTGTGTCAGCTTTGGGTGTGCCAAAGCCAATCCAGAACCACTGAGAAAAAGGTAAAATATTAATTGAAAACTGTACAAGGCAGATATTTATCAAAGGCCACCATTGTTCTATGATTAAACCTGAAGACAAGGAAAGATGCATTAGTGTACAATGTAGAGCATTACAGTCTTGCAACTGATTTCAGACGGTGATTAGCTTAGAAGGAGGAGAGGGGGATCCAGAGGTGTCCAAGGTAGAAGGCATGAAGCTGTGTTTTCCCTATTCAGTGCACTGATCTATTGGTGAGTCTTGTGACCAGAGGTAGAGGACCTGGAACAAATTCCAGCGGGTGAAGGTAGGGTTACCAGGTAGGTATTGCTGAATAAGCCTCCTCTGGATGGAGTAGATCTTTGGTGAAGGCCCAAGAGAGGACTCTTTTACGTGATTTCGAGGGTAAATCAAACACAAGAAAATGTCAACAGGATTCAATGAGAGAATATTACATAGAGGATTTCTTTACCACAAGGTCTGCCTCTCTAAAGCCAGGGAGTTATGAATGTACTTTGCAGCAGAGCGGCTTCGCCTTCAAGGAATACAGAGACAGAAGGAAAGGAGAGGAAGAAAAACACACCGAAAACAAACTACTGATAACCCTAGGATCATAACACATTGACTGTAACTGTCTGCCAAAATGGTTATTTCACTGCAAAAATCAAATGGACAAGAAAAAAAATCCTTCGACTTTTAAAGCAAAGTTTAATGCAAGTTTTAAATCAATTCTTTTTCAACTTCCAGTAGCTGCTAGTTCTTCTGTAGTACTAATGTTAGCTTGTACATAGAAAAAACACCAAGTGGAGATTTAATTTTTGCTTTATTTATTTTATGTCTGCCTTATTTTTCATCTCTAACCTCTTCTAGAACAGTGTTTATTTTTGTAGCCTCTCCAGTTTTAAAAATAAGGGTTTGTTTCCTGGTTGTTTTGTCATACATGAGTCTAGTTTCTATGTTCTATGTTGACACCTGAGAGTGCTGACCTTTATTTGTGTCAGTTGGCAATTGGTCTGCTGTTTTATAGATAGTTTAAACTAATCATTTAGTTTTAAATGTTTGCCTCAATTTTCCCTCAAAAACGGCTTTGTTAACTGCAGAATTTGGTGGGACTGTCTTTTTCTTGATGTTCAAATTTACAGTTCTGCCAAAACAAAGCATTATATTTCTTTTATCAAGTCATGTCAATAAGAAATATCTTGAAGATACATCATGATAAACGACAATTAATCAAGACAAGCACAGTTGATCAATTATAGAATCAGATCAGTTGGGTAGTGACTTGTTTAAATTGTACTTTTAACATGGAGTGTCCTCATGGATCCACTCTGTCAGGCTAAGATAAGGCATCTGCTCCGACCTTACCTCACACGGCCATGTTTATGACCCACCAGCATGCCACTCTGTCACAGAGGGTGATGGTTTACCACAAATGAGAAATTAGACATGACAGTGTGATCCCTTCCACAGGGCCTTTATAACAGAGGCCCACTTCCATGCATGTATCAGAAACTGCCAGACACTGCCTAAGTGTGCCTTACAGGGTTCCACAACAGATGGTGGACATGTGGGACATCTCTAATCCTGAATCTTTCCTTGCCTTTTTTAGTGCATGTGGACTGGTGTTAATGTTTTTTCTCAGTGATAAGTTGAATTTCTCTCCTCATGAGCAGAGTGATTTTTAAATGAATAGTATGTAAATGAGGTTAGATAAATTTGCATCTCCAGGCTCTTGATCTGCATTGGTCGACCTCCCGTACTGCCACTAATGGTAAACATATTGATGCCCCTGAAGACCCAGTTGGCACTTCACCTTAGTTTGCCATTACCGTGCGTGCTACAACAAGTGCCTTGGTTGATGAGAGAGCCTCACCTAATTAAGAAAAAAGATTTAGATTGTAGCCTTGTAAATTGCATGAGAAGAGTGAGGGACCACCTTCGTCCTCTGAAGCAATCAAGCCTGTGGCCCTCAGGGTGACTCCTCATTCAAACGGCTTGTTGGAAGATTTATATTTGCAGGTTTTCTGTATCACAGGTAAAGACTGGAGCTAAGCACTTCCAAAACAGACAGGCATCATTTCCAGATTTGCAATTTGTTTTCCTTCATGTTTTACTCAGTACCACTAATCCTAATAGAATTATTGCACCATCCAGAGTACTGGAATATGAGAGTCAGATAATGATTCTCTTTATGCCTATCCGTTTCCACTGATAGCTTGCTTTTCCCCGTTACTCTTGGACACCTTTTCAGATTCCCACAACACAAAATCATTAGAATTACTTCTGTATAATGACTGTAATTAGGAAATCTAAATCTAAATCCCATAGTTCTTGTCTGGTTGTGGAATTTATTAGTGACGCCATTTATTACAGAAGGGTCTCAAAGTTAGTCTGTACAGTCTACAGCCAGCTGTAGATCAGGCCTGTTAAAAATAAGTGTTACCACCACTGCAATTACAAAAAATAACAATTTGCCATGAGCCAACAGACATGGCTCATGGAAAAACAGACATAAGCCGTACAAGGAGACTTCATCAAAAATTCTGAATATGAGATTGACTTATCAGGTGGCCTGTTGGGTGCAATTCAATTATCTCTTTGTTTTGCTACAGGGGATGAGGAAGGAAGATGGAAATGTAATGCAGTGAAATAGCAGGAGGCTGCTGGTAAAGATAAAAGGTCAATAAAAGCAACAGCGTGAAAGAGAAAAGTGATTAGCAGTAAAACTAATAGATTGTGGAATATTGTTCTGAGAGAACCATTTTAGTTGCTTTGTTTTAGTTGGAAATAGAAGTTTTCAGGGGGTTTTTCTTCCTAGAAAATGGGAATCTCCACCATTTCTAATGGGGATTCGTAATACTCCTGCTGTGTTTACTGGATTGTGGTGTTCCACTTAACATGGCTGTACTGTTGTTTTGTCGTTGCAGAATCTAACTCATTCATCATATTTCACATTAATAGCTGGCACAAGAGGACATTTTTCTGCCATCCCTAATGAAACTTGATGTGGTCGAGAAGTTGGTCTATCTAATTTTTTTCCACTGCACTTCCCAGAACCCAGGTCATCTTCTAAAGACCTCTGATGTTATCAAAATCCACTCTCCAAATGCAAATCTCATTCAATCTTCCTGTGATTGTCTACCCCTCTCCTTATCTCCAAAAAGCTTTTCCCTTAGAAAACCCATAGGAGCCGACTCTGTGCGCCTCACAGTGATAAGAGAGAATAGAAAAAAGTCGGGGTGAGTTTACCGCCGCTGCACTGTGCTGGTTTGATCGCATTCCAATTCGTGCTTTGTTTGAGGCTGGAAATAGTGGGCATGTGGGACGCCCTCCTCTGCAATGCAATATTAAAAGAGATCTTACATAATTCATCTCTTTTCCCTCTGTTTTTTAGGAGAGCCATCCTCAAAGTGTCACTGGCAGACCCTTTTAATTTTGACAAGCCTGTGAAGCTGGGTTGCAAAATCCCGACTGCTTGGCTTTGCAGCTTCTCGCGGGACAGGTTGATATTGGGATGATAATGAGGCACTCTTTTCAAAAGAATGGATGAATTAATAACCAGTCGTCAGTCTGGGAGGAATAGTTCAAAGGCCGCCATAAAAAATTGGCTGTGCTTCTAAATGAGAGGAAACATGATTTATTTAGGTCATGGACAGTGCGTTGGTGATGTTTTTGCTATCTGGAAACAAACAGAAATGACTGAGATTTTGCTGCGAATGGAATGAACTTTCACGGAAAGGATTCACTTTATTTATGCCACAACACATTTCAGAGAATACAGAGGAATCCAGGTATACATTACGTTATAAAACAGTGTCTCAAGAGCTGAACCTCTCACAGAACTCATCTTCTTGTTCATTCCATCATCTGAAAATGAAAAGGTGCAGACTTCTCCATCTGTTAGAGGAGGTGCTCAGGTGGGAGGTAAATATGGACTGGACAAATGTTAATCATGTGCTCCAAACTTGACCTGTATAGAAGAAAGCTAAATGAGGAGTTGAAGTTTGCAGTTTGCCCCAAGCCATGTTGGTGCCCCAGCAAACATGTGGAAGAAGTGATTTCATCAGTTAGGATCAAGACTGAACTTGCTGACCTAAATGCCTGTTACTACCACAAACACTGGTTGTGGCAGAAAACTAAAAATGCATTGATACAAATCCACAGCTGACTTTTAGTTTATAAATATTTCTTATTGCTTCACAAATTTGTTCTATTTTTTTGTTTGTCTATTACATTTGGGTGGTTATGACCCATCCAATCCCAAAAAGGAGTCCAAACCTAAAAATGTTTGGACTCCTTTTTGGAATTGAAGTCACTGAGTCAAAATCACCTCTTAAAAGTACTGTGCAAAAAGTATTATGCAAAATACTATTGTTGGGAATTCTTTCCTTTTTCCCTGCTCAACAATAAATCAAGCATGTGATATTTTAATGAAACAAGAGCAAATTATTGTAGGTCCAAAAAAGATGTTTGCCTTAATAAAAGAAAGGTGTACCGTTTCGTAACGTTTTTGGGGTGATGCTTTTTCTATTGTGTTGGTATAGAATACATTTTTAGTCTATACTCTGAAAGAGAAACACAATCTTTCTTTGAAAACTATTGCTGTATAAAGCCAAGTTTAATAAATGGGTGTGTCCAAGTCTGTTTTTGAGTTAAAAAAAAATGCTGGTGTCTGTGGCCCTACTTACTGGGGCATTAGGTTTAAAGCAAAAGACATGGGTAGTAAAAGAAAAAATACATTGTTTGTACATTACATTTTCCATTTAAGAAAATACAAATTTGTCATTGAAAGTCTCATCCTGAAAAATTAAATTTTCCGGAGGACCACAAACATATGTACCATTCCTGACTTTAGTCAGAGGTCCCACAAAACTGCTCCAAGGGCCAGGATTCACTTTGGACACCCCTGGTCAAATACCTTAAAGTTAGCGGATGTATTGTAAAAAAGTTTAAGGAATATAAATACTTTCACAAAGGGACTGTATATTCTTATTAGGGTAACTATAGTTGTTGTACAGTGGTAAAATTAGTACTGAACAGATCAACATTTTTTTCTGTAAATATATTTCTCAAATTTGTATAGACATGAATATCAGAAAATATGTCTGCATTAACCCAATCGATCCACACATACAAAGAAATCAAAGCAAATTCCTCCACCGAAGAAGTTCTGGGTGAAAAACTGAAATCACACAGGGAATAATTACTGAACACACTTATAGAAATGTTTTACATACTTTGTGGAAAAGTCTTTTTGTAAGATGTCTTCTGGATAAAGAAACTAGTCATATACATTCCTTAGGTGTAATTCTGACCCAAATTGTTTACAGAAACTGTCACCAAATCTGCACAGCTCTGGGTCTCTTTTCTGTGCACTCTCACCTGTAGTTCTTTCCATACATTTTTAAAATGGTAAATGGCCATTTCTTATATAATGCTTTATCAAGTCCAGAGGACTTGAAAGCACTTTACACTACGTGCAGTCATTCACACACCGATGGTGGCAAGTTACTGGACTATAGCCACAGCTGCCCTGGGGCACACTGACAGAGGTGAGGCTGCCATGCACCGGCGCCACTGGGCCCTCTGACCACCACCAGTAGACAAGAATGAATACAGACACAGCGGGGCTCAAACCAGCAACCCACCAATTACGGGACACATTCCTACCACTGCCATATTGACATTTCAAATATAAATTTCAACCGTTGTGTCTCTAAAGTATTATTATAAATTGCAAATATTGCACAAACCATGAAGTCAGCCACATGACAGAGTTTCCCGTCTGTATAACTGCATTAATATAGACATTGCTATTACCACATTATTTATTTAATACCTGCTGTATAAGAGTTATGCATCTGTATAATACATTCACTTAGCATTTAGATGATGGTTTCCTTCCACAATGATATGGTAGCTTAAGTTGTTTTAATGAGCTCTAAATGTCTTGAAAGCAGTTTTACTTGACTGTGCTATCGTGTTTGAGGCTTTTTTTGTGAAAGGTTAAAGGAAATTAGTTTTTTTCTGATGTCATGCCAAATACAAATTCCATATTTGTAAGCACTGTGAGAATGCCCTGTCTAGCAAACCCTAACCCTAACCCTACCTGTGGCAGACAGATGACGTGTTGTTCAGATAGCCTCAGATTTCTGAGAAGTCCCCAGGCTCATTAGGTCCACTGGGAAAATTTCCAAAGCGCTTTGAGATCATGAGCGGCGCACAATTTACTGCCTCCTGCAAAATCCAAGTGTTTACTCCTCACTTAGCAGACTTTCAGTAGATTGCATCTGACAGATATTAACATTTTAAGTTTAGGTTGTTTTAAATTGATAAAGTCTGCTGAAAAAGGAGATTTGTCTGACAAGTTGTGACCCTACCATCACTCTGAGAGTTTATTTTCCTTTCTATTGTGATATGTGTCAATTAAAGGTAAGGGAACTATTACTGATAACTTTACAGAATCTTAGCTTTAAAAGGTCCCAACTTATTCCTTTAAAGCTTCCGTCAGATAGATAAGGCCTAAATAAGTCCACCTTGAGCTGCCTTGTATGTTTACATGTTGTAGTTTTAAAAATGTAATGAACGCTTAGATGGAGAAGGATTCAGCAGATATTTCCTCCAGGATTCAATCCAAAAGGAAGCAGGGTAAATATCTGGTCTCTCCATGCCAATTGGATTTCATCCTGATCATTTCTTAAATTGTTTTTCTTTGGCTATCTGAAATCAATCCAAAAAGTCTTGGTATAAGCATGACTTGGCCCCAGTGCTGATAATTGTGTTTGCAGATTTTTTTTAATCATCTTGGACAGATTTTAAAAAATAATCACATGCAAAGATTTTCATTCCAAATATCTCCACTTCCTCCTTTCCTATCCAGCTTTTAATAAGTATAATTTCTAGGTCATATTCTGGTGCAGTACTTATAACTGGGAAAATACATTTTCAACTTGCCCAAACTTTTCAATCATGGGTCTTACTGATGGAGCAAACCCTCCACATTGAAAATACATTATATATTGGTTGGCCAACACTCAGCTGGATCCCACCCCTTCCTGAGCGCTACAAAATTCATTTCTTGTGGCCAAGTCGTATTTAAGAGCAAAATGTGAGCTGTTGTCTGGATGCTGTGGTCCCCGCCTGAGCCATCTTTATTTGTCTCAGCACCCCCACACATCTGCAGCCCTCGCAGCTGGGAGAGAGACGCCATTAACAGGCAATTTCACCCTTTCAGTCCGGCACGTCTTTTCTCCATTAGGCAACTTCCTTCATGTTTCCCTGATGGACTGTTGTCAGACATCTAAATCCACACTTTGCATTCCACCACATCAAGGCTGAAGGCACGTATAGCCCAGGTTTGGAGATCCATTTGTTTTCCAGGCCAAGAGGTTCCAGTACAAAGGCAAAGAAGGTGATTAAACATTCCGGGTGGAGGAATTTTCTCCAAAACATACCCACCTTCCTGGAATTACTTCAACTCCATGAGGAAATACTCTGGGGTTGTTTTTGGACTCTTGCAGAAGAGTGCCATCTTGGCTATTAGAGCACTTGAACAATTTACTCACAGGCAGCAAACAATAAGCCAAAAATAAACACCCCAATGGGAAAGAGGGAAAGCATTATGCTCACTAAGCTGTCGTTCAATCCATCATAATTGAATATCTGCACTATGAAACACATTCATCCCCCACGCTTATTGTTGACTTATTGTGAAAGTCAGTGAATGAATGTTGTTGATACTGCTGAATTCAGGGCCACATTTTAGAGCTTTTGGGTAACATTAACATGGACGCAGAGCTGTGTGATTTGGCTCACGGCTCTAATCACCCGCCCTCTCTTTGTTAATCTTTTCCAGCGGGTGTGAAGCAGGATGCTTGGCCAGCTAGGCAATATGGAAGGAAACCGGGAAGATGAGAAAGATGCCAGTCCTCAGTCATGATGTCTAATAATCTTAGCGCCGCATCCACCACGTCTGCTATTGAAACAAACAGATGGACTCCCACACTGGCAGCTCAGAGGGAATAGATAAAGCACTTTTCTGCCCGCTGTGACAGCTACTTATTGACTGTTGAGTAGGCAAGATTTAGCTAATTACAAACAGGTAATGAACTGAACCTTGCTGTGCTTGCATATCATATTATGCTATTAAAGTTTGTAAAGATTATTATAATAAACCTCCATGGTGGCCTTGATGGTTCTTGGTTATACTTAGTACTATACTCATTTATAGGCACCACTGCTAATGATGTATATGATGTGATAAAATGAAAGCAATTCCCATTAAATCAATGTAACAGAAATATTTGTCTGCGTATACTTCACTTTCTTTACTTCGGTATCCATGGACTCTCATTTAATAATCTATCACTTGCTGTTTCCTTGGGGTGTAAATATGATGTGACAAAGAGACTATTTCTTTTAACTCTTCCTCAACTAGGGAAAGACAAGCATGCCTATAAGGCAGAGCCCGTGTTTATTTATCCATCACTGTGGAAACAGATGCAAATTTTTCAGTGTGAAAATAAGCTTCTGCAATAAGTGGTTAGTTTATCCGAAGACGTTTTACACATATTTACCAGGGTTGCCAGTTAGTGTGGAAGGTGTTGCCTAACCTGCCAAATGACTGAACTCCATTCAGACTGAAAAAGTGGCAGCCAGCAATATCCAGTAGATCTGTCCCAGTTTGATGAGATAAATAATTTTCAGAAGTGCTACTTCTGCACTTTTTTCCAGGTCCAAAACTGGATGCCATATAGCCTCTATCTACAGTGAATGAAATATAAATAATGCAACATTATCAAATCTTAATTGGCCTTTCTGTTGTTTTTTAAAGCAATAAAACAGCTATTGTTTCCATCCCTCTCTTATTATAAACAGGTGAGTACTAAACATTTAAGCTCAAAATTATTCAGATTTGGGTGTAAAAGTAATCGTTTAATTTTGCTGACATCTTTCCTCTGCCTGAAATGAATATTTTCTTATTGACTCTTGAACATATATACATTCTTATTCACTTTTTCCAATGTTATTGTCAATAGTTCCTGTTGAATATGCTACAAGCTGTCATGGTTTGAGGGTGTTTAGTGGTTTTTGTTATGGTTTTATTTTTCATTGTGGTGTTCCATATGACTTATTCATAGTCCTTGCTTTAGTCTTGTCTCTGGGTTGGGTTTTAGTTATCCTGGTGTCTTTCATGTTTTGTATTAGTTTCTCTTTTTGTTTCAGTTATATTCTCTTGTTTAAGTTGCTTCTACATCTAGCCCTGTCTTGTGTCTAGCCTTGATTGTTTTCTCCTTACAGTATTTAGGTTTTTCTCTTCGTCTTTATTCCAAGTTTAAGTGTTTTTATTTTGTCATGTTTCTCTTACTCCATTGTTCTCTGATCTTGCCATGCCGGTTCATGTTTTTTTCCACTTATTCTCAAGGTTTGATTATTACTTTTCCTGTCAGGTTCCCATTTTGGTTTTCTTATCAGTCTTTTTAATTCTGTTCAGGTTATTAATTTCTTTACTATTGCCATCTTTCATTTCTTAGTGTTCTTGTATTTACCTTTTTGTTTGCTTGTCTGCTGTTCTTCATAAAATCCTGATTCTGCCTTAGCCTTATTTCTTAGTTTTGATTTACCATTTATTTGTGGAAGTTCTTATTCCCTTCTGGTCTTGTTCTAGCCTGTTTGTTTTGTCTAGTCTGTTCATGTCTTTGAAATTCCAAGCCTTGATTATTATTTATCCCCTGCATTAGTCTTAGGTTCTGGTATCAATGTTTCAGTATTCTCATTAGTTTGATTTGTGTTGAGCAGGTTCTGTTTATCAGTTAGTTGTCAGGTTTTATTTCTTGTATTTGTTCCTGTAGTCTCCATCTTGTCTGTTTCTCCTGTTAATCCAGCTTATGTTTTTCATCTGTTACCTGATCATCAGTTATCTTACTCACCTCTCTCACATGCTATTTAAGTTATTTAAGTTTCTGTCTGGCTTTTGCTCAGGGCTGGTTCCTCATTTGTTTATGGTTGGTTCTTGTCCATGCCCTGCCAGTTATCTCTTCAGCTTTTGCAAAAATAAGTCTGCACTATGCCACTCTCCTCCAGCTGCCTGCGCTTTGGCTCTCCCTCGTCTTCAGTCATGACAATATGCAAGTGTCTTTTTTTGTTAAAATAAAAGCGATAAAGACACTGACAGAACAACCCACGTGGAAGAGGCTATTTAGGTATTGTGGAAACAAGCCATCTTTTAGTAAATGCATCCCTTTGAAGTCCTCAGGAATAAGTTATTTGTTCCATTAGGTACATACCATACCTTGTCAAATCATATTCTATATGTTCTATGATCTGGTTTCTATCTCTTGATTGTAATGCATTTAATTGCAGCCATTAATAATAATAATTGCAACAGGTATTTCACAACTAACTCCCTTCAAATGCTCCAGGAATTAGTCTCAACCATCTTTGGTTTCCTTCTGACATCCTGATGAAATATCTTATGTAAACCATTAAAAATGCAATTCCAGTATGCGACTAGTTTTGAACATGACCAAAGCATGTGCGTATCAGACCCATTTTGTTCACCAGACTTTCTCCAACAAATGTTTGAATACCTGCTGGAAGCAGTATTAATGTTTTGTGCCGCTGTCAAAGTCCCAATCGGAATCTTTGGAGAGAGCTAAAGATCAGAGCGATGGTAAGAAGACATTGCAACCTCAAAGGCTTGGAGCTCATCATCAAAGAGAAATCATCAAAATGTCAGTGAAAACAGCAATTAAAAGAGGGGGTTTAACTCCAAAGCAGTTTTTAAACATTTTTTCATTGATTATGAAGAATTTAAAGAATTTTAGAAATACTGTTTTTTAACAAAATGTGTATCGCAAGAGAAATATTAAAACTGATACTCCTTTTATATTTTATTGTTGTTTTTTTAAATGACTACTTCATTTTCGTCAATAAGAAGCTTCTTGGCTGAATGAAAATAATTGCAATTCTCTATTAATGAAAAAAACCCTTTTTAATCATTATGATATATGGATGTACGGCCACTTAGTGGAAACACTAAAATAGTATAGGGTTAGCATTTTTGTTATGGCAATTACCTACGCAGGAAACATGAGTGAGCTGTGTGGATGTAAACAGCTGAAAGGGATGGATTGCTCTTTACCTACCACAACAGCATCTCTGTTGGAAACATGTTTTGCCCCAGAATCACAAAGTTATTGGAATCCTAGATTTAAGGAAAGGAACAACTCAAACCTGAGGGAAGAGGACATTACACAGTTCAAGCCACTGCTGGAGCAGGTTCAGCCTGAGGTAAACAGGCGGACCACAGAGATGGACTGTACGGTGTTCTGAGCATCAATGTTCCCTTTCTTTTGCAGGTGTTTTTACTTTTTATGTTTCAGTACACAATGTCTGCTGATTTCCATAGTTTGCATTTCATCAATAACCTCAAACTTTCCCCACAATCCTACTCTATGTTCAGGCAAAAAAATTAGCATCAACAGTTACTTTTTCTTTCCTCATATTTGAGCCAAATGTAGGAGAGAATGTTTAACTGCCGCTACATTCTGGTTTTGTAATAGCTTGAAGAGACTTTTTAAGTCCAAGCAATGTTGTTGTGAGGCATTACTTCCGTTAGTGCAATTGAAAAGGAAGAGTAGTACAGCTGGTAGTTGGTAGCACTGTTGCCATGCAGCAACAGATGGTTTGAATCCCAGCCTTGGGTCTCTCAGCATGGCTTTTACATGTTATTGCCATACATGCATGGATTCTCTTTGGGTACTCCAGCTTCCTCCCACAGTCCAAAAATATGACTGTGATGTTAGGTGTGTGTGCCTGGTATTTCATGGACCAGTGATCTGTTCAGGGTGTACAAGTATATAGACAGTAAATGGATGGGTCTTAACTCAAAAATCTCACTACAGCTTATGTGTCCACTAGTTTTATAACATTTTATACAACTATCCCATTTGCAGTCAACAGCCATGTACACACAAATCCACAGTTGTTGTTTTGTAGTGAAAATGGTTTAGTGTCAATAAATGACCTGTGCATGTAAAACTTGTTCCTCAAACCACAATGTCCTAGCTTATAGCTTCCATCACTTCCACTTGTTTACCTTTGAACAAGCTCATGGTGATACGACATCTTTTTCCTACAGGTAAGGGAACTATTAATAATAACAACCAAAAAAATCTAGCAAGCTCACTTTTAAAAATCTGATAAAATCCTTTAAGAGAGCAGAGTTTGTTTGGAGAATAGGGTTGTAAAATGAAGTTGTAATTATGTTGTCCTCCCCAAGACATGCTTCAATTTCATCCTTTGTTTTGCAGTTGGTGTTGGAGTTCATTGGAGCAGTCATCACAGGCTTCACACTGATATAGATGGGAGACATTTGTGGGGAGGTTTGCAGTCAGAATGGTTTTGCTAAATGGCCATTAAGAAGAAAAAAAGGATTCCCAAGTTTCTCTCCATCATGCTTAATGTTGGCGAGTGTTAAATAACTGCAGGAGAAAAGCAGATCACGCTGTTTATAAGGGAGACCCTCCAGTGTTCAGGTGGTATTGTTAAAACGTTTAAAAAAAAAAAAAAAAAAAAAATAGTGTGTCTCTATAAATACTACTTCAGCTGTATATGATCATACTTGTAAGGATATGAAGACCTTGATACTGTAAAAATGTATCATAACGAGTCTTCTTTCTCTGTAGGTGTCCCTACAGAGTAGAAGTGCAATAAAAACCACTGATCTTTCAGTGGTTTGCAATATTTTCCTATGACCCATGCAGTTGAGTTAGAGGTTTGCTATTTTTGCCAGCATCGTCTGTCACAGCAGTGTTTCTACTGGAGATCTAATATCACAGCTTGACAGACAACTTACTGAATGATAGATGTAGATAGCAGGTGTACAGCCTGTAAGCAGTGTCCTCTGAGGTTTCTCCCTTATAGATATGTTGACAAAATGCATGCATGACATGGATTAGGTTCCACACTTTGTGCAGTCTTGGGATTGTGACCTTGTTCCGTGAGCTGTTTGCAGAGAGAAAGTTTACTGTAATATCCCTGAAGACGCTGTTAGAATGACAGAGATTTATGTTTAACTTGGAGGTGTGTGTGGAATGGGGGGAAAGAAACAGCAATTACCTGGATTATAGTAACCAGAATATGTGAAAAAATATATAAAGATAAAATGATTGCCTTGAGGCAAGGTACATGCATCCATTATGCACTTTTTCCTATTGAAATGACCTGAAAAAAAAGAATGCATCTACTTTGCATATTGTTTATCAGAAACAAAAGCTAAGGATATTGTTCTGTGTGAACATTAGCACCGTGGGCCATACTGGTTTTGCATTAAGGCAGAGACCTAAAATAATCATGTTTCCACTGCAAGCCGGCAGCATTCAGAAGCTGCAATTGCCTGCCTGCTCGCAGAAACATGCTTCATTGTTTGAGATTAGCATCCAGTCCTTCTGATATTAACATATAAGACAGCTGACTGAAGGTAACAATGATTTTACATGGCAATAAGTCTCCAGGAGTTAGCTATGTGGATGTAAAAGTTGCAGTGGGATTTTCTAGTTTCTTCTTTTGCTGTTTAAATTATCTGTAGACACTTGATGAATTCATTTCATATGCTCATATTTTCTAGTCTTGCAAAATCATACCTACTTCATGAACGTTTTCACGTTTTGTGAGGTTACATCCAGAAATTTCTATATACTTCATTGGACTTTTATGTGGTAGAACAACACAAAGTAGTGCATAATTGTAAAGTAGAAGGAAAAGTATGCATAATTATTGAAGAGTTTTATAAATGAAAATCTGAATGTTGTGTATATTTATAATTGGTTAAAATGAGTCAACATCTTGAAGAACAACCTTTTGGAGCAATTAGAGCCGCAAATCTTTTGGACTATCTCTCAAAAGATTTGCGGTTTTAGTTTCTCAGTTAGATTCAGAACTGGACTTTGATTAGATCATTCTAACACATTAATACTCTTAAATTTAAATATTGTTGTGACTTTGGTCATATATTTAGTGTTGTCTGGATTACCCCGTATCTGCTGTCACCTTCTATCCATCTTCCAGTTGACTCTGAGCAGCTTCCATGTCCTTGCTAATGGAAGGCAGCCCCACAGCTGCCTTCCTTTGGTGTTGGCATGATACTGCCAACACCATATTCCACTGTCGTTATGATCTGTGAAGTGTTAGTTTTTTTTTGCTAAACAGCCTTTTACATATAGTGCAAAAAGAGCAATTTTGGCGAAAATATATGCTGTGTCCCCTATATCCCCAACTTTTAATGGCTTTTTTTCAATTCAGGTGGACAGCCAGTTCTTTTTAGGTTTGTAACAATGCATTGTATTATGTTTGTACTGGTTATAGTGTCATTTGTGAAAGATTGCTGATATTTGTCAAAAGATTTTCCCACCTGAGCAGTTGATATCCAGTTAACATGAGCTTCCAGTTCATAGTTTTATCCCTGACTTGTCTGGTGGGCTCCTTGTTTTCCCTGATGCTGTTTGTTCGCTAATGTTCTCCAACAAACCTCTGAGGCCTTCACAGAACAGATGGGTTTATACTGAGATTAAATTAGACACAGATAAGCTCTGTTTACTAATTAGTTGACTTCTGAACACAGTTCCTTGCACTGAATATCATTTAGAGGACTGAGTACACACTCAAAGCTTTTAGATTTTTATTTGAGAATTGTTTTAAGAATGTATCCTTAACAGAAAATCCCAATAAAATGCAATGAAGTTTATGGTTCATATTGTTTCCTGGTATCAAGTATGTTTTCAGTCAATCTGGACTGAAAACCTGTTTCATTCCTTAAATGAACCAAGTTGCATTTTAAATCTACTGGCATTATTGTTCTCTATCCTGCCTTTGATGTCGATAGAAAGCTGCATCAAACTCAGCCAAGACTGAGACGTGACTTGTCCTAATGGGGAGCAGGAAATAGGAAGGAATAAAGCAGATCACCAGGAAGCCACAGATAAGTGAGGAGCAGGTTAAAGGAGGAAGTCCGTGGTAGTTGCCTCTGGTGGCGATATCTCTGCAGAGCAGACACGATGCTTGAGAGGATTTGGCAGACAGTGCTGGCTGGTGAGAAGCATTCACACTGGAAGGTGGATACTGAAGCTGTCTCAGCTGCTAACAAATATATACAGGAGGCAATGCTAAGGGGTTTTGTAAATGAGACAGCTTCAGTTTTCTCTCTTACTTAAACAATGTTGCCCTAGGTGCTTCGAATCAAGGCTGACATATGGATTGCATTTATAAGAAATTATGGATATATCCTCAAACAATGTAGAAAATTCTGAAAAAGCCTAAAACATAAACTACCTCACCTCATCACAGACTTTGATAGCCATTTCCTGACAATGCACCCCAAATAAAGTCCCCCCAAAACCCCAGACGGACAGAAGACGAGCTGTCACCGTACCCCTTATCGTTCGCCACAGAATTGTAGACATCATGACTCTTGCTCTTTTAATTTCTTCCATCCCTTATTTTCCCCTCCTCCTATCCACCTTCCCCACTTTCCCTTGGGTTTTGAGCATTTTAAGCCACGCATATAATCTTCAACCACCCAGCCGGCTCTAAGCCTCAAAGAGTCACCCAGATATGGGTAGATGGAGGTGAGCTATCTTGCTAACCTGTTACTGTGGGCCTGAAGCGATAATCATTTCAAAACTATGTGTGTGTGGGGGGGTGATGGGTGTTTTTAATAGCCCTGTAAAGGTAACATTTATCTACCTTATCATGGTTGGCAGATGCATCGGTTAGAGGCATGGAGACAAGGAAAACAGGGACAGGGGGCAGAAAACAGAATCAGCTGATAAGCGACCCTCCCCAGGGACAGATGAGTCTGGATTTTAAAAAAGTGCCTTTTTGGGAGAAAGTTTGGGGGATTAAGGTTAGTTGCTTTCCACTTTCTGTTCCACCTGCACCTCATCTCACCTTACCTTATCCTTCCTTCTCCACCAGTGAGATGTTAACCTCGAGAATAAGCCTTTATGAGCCGTGAAATATGTCTTAAAGTCACTTTCAGCTTTACTCCAAAGTTCTTCCTCAGCATTCTTTTCCACCACCAGTAACACACCGTGCTTTTCTCATTCCTTCTCATCATGTGTTGCTCAAATGGGGTGAAGCAACAGTGAAGCATTATACATAGTTTCCACTCCAAAACTTCTTTCATGACAAAAACGGTTTCAGGCATAAAGGGAAAAAGCAAACCCATACTTTCAAACAACCATTTCTGCTGGTTTATAGTCAACCTATTGGGCAAGTCTGAGGTGATTCGGAAAGCTCCAATTTATATTTTATGTGGAACATGTGTGGTGTTACAGCGTTACTGTGATATTTTATGGATGACAAGCCTGGACTCCAGTCCATTGCCATCTGCAGGTAGTCCTCTCAGGACTATTTCATTCTCTTACATCAGTTGTGTTGCCACTGGTTTGAATCCAGCCAGAACCCTCATTTTTTCTCCTCTTCTTTTTAAATATTTGTTAGGACTGAAAAAGTTAGGCAAAATAAAAATAAAAAATTGAATGTCTATAAAAAGAAAAGGACACAGGAATTTATACTGATAACTATTTTTAAATTCTACCATTATTCTTAATGTCATACAACATAATTTCCTCATTCAGTAATTTATCTTCTGTCACAGTGCTGGCTGTGTGGTAATTCTTTGACTGGGAGAGTCATCTATGTAGGTGGCTACTATAAAGGATTTCAACACTATGCCTGGAAGAAAATGAAGATGACAACATACAGTCAGGTAAATTGGGCTGACCCATCCAGTTTATCATGGCAAAGACTTCTACAATGGATACATTTGGACAATAGCTGTTTTATTTATGGTTATTTGTGGCTATAGAATGAAGTTACAATAATTGATGTTAGATTTGAGATTGGTTAAGTTTACAGTGTTGTGAACAGCGTTTTACAGATTACTTCTGTTTTTGGTTTTTCTTACACCTAAATCTCTGCATATTATCAAACAAATTTCTATATCAGACAAACATTACCTGAGTAAATGCTAAATTTTATTTTAGCTTGTCAGTTGGTGGACTTCAATGTTTAGTCAGGGTTATTGTTGTTTGTCTTTGTATTTCAACATGATGGGTTAAACAGTGTTCAATGACATGTTCAAAGCTTGTGATATTTTTCAATATTCCAAGTTAGCTTTAAGCTATTCTATTTATTTCCCCCTGACCTGTCTAGTGGGCCCCTAGGTCTGATACTATTTGTTCTCTAATGTTCTGAAGCCTTTACTGAACCAGTGTATTTATACTGAAAGTACATTACGTATTGGTGTAATCTATTTAAAAATTAGATTACTTCTTAGTTGGTTGCACTGGATTTTATACAGGGGGATTAGCCTAAAAGGGGCTTAACACAAATACAGGAGAATCTTTTCACAATTTTATTTCTCAAAAGCCATGTATCTTTATCCTTCCCCTTGACAATTATAAACTGCTTTATTTTTGCTGATATACCAGTGAAATATAATGAAGTATGTGACTGTACCATGACAACATGTGACAAGGTTCAAGGAATTTTAATATTTTGCAAGCAACTGTATCTGGATACTGTAGTTGGGATTACCCACCAAAATCCTACTGAACAGTACCATGCCACTCTAGAATGGTTTGCATTTGAATACAGTACAAATATGCAAATAAAAATGTTCTGAAAGCGTTCGATGGCACAGATGTCTTTTTTTTTAGTACTAACAGCATTCACATGAAGGTATTACTAAATTATAGTGTGTATTTTATTTTATTAATTTCATATCTTAAAGGCATGTACTTTTTAAAATTTAGCAGTTTATTACAATGTGAATCTTACTTTGCATGTGACAGAGAGGAAGTAAAGTGAAAGAACTAAAAACAGATGTTGAGTTAGATACACAAGTCTTGTTTTGAGTGGACAGAATATCTCCTTAAGGCAATCCCACCTCTGTCTCCTCTCAGGTATTTTGTCATAACTTTACACTAGCAAACACATTATGATATGCATATTTAGCAATGTCATGTTAAACATAGTTACACACAACCCTTACATATGGCATGTGTCCACATGTAAGTCTATGAAACCTCAATAAAGCTGCAGTATGTAACTTTCATGAAAAATGTTTTTTTATATATTTGTTAGAATTATCATTGCATTGTGACATTATAATATACGACGCATATTCTGGGGAAAAAAATCAAGCTCCTCTGCCTTTTCCCAGTGCTCCCAGTACAAACTGCAGAAATACACCACTCAGTCAGAAACAACCAATCAGAGCCAGGAGGAGGGTCTTAGCGCTGTCAATCACCCTCATGTGCACAGCTCACACACTCCCACTGGCTCCCTGCTAAGTTACAACTGGTTAACAACAATATAGCCTGCCACTAATGCTAAGGCTAGCTAGCATGGCCACCGATGACAGTGGACAAACAGTTTTCCTGGAAGGGTAAGTTGTTTTTTCACCATTAGCACATTTAACTGCCGAACATGAGGGTAATTGATAGGACTAAGACCTTCCTCCTGGCTCTGATTGGTTGTTTTAGGTTGGGAGCGGTGCAAAGTCACATACTGCAGCTTTAAGTGGCTCTATAATTATTAGACGTTGTTCTAATAATTATAGAGCCACTTCTATGAGCTAATATAACGTTAGCTCATTCTAAGTTATAAAGTTAGAATGAGCTTCAAAAATACCACTTCACATGTTGGTAAAGTGTGATAAATTAAAGGGCTAAAAGTGTAAATGTAGTTGTCAGTGGAGATTTAATTAGTGGCTTTATTGTTTATGATAAAGTTACTTGTTAAAGAAGGTGTGCAATTTAACTTCCTCAGTTGATCTCCAGTTAGGAAAGAAAAATCAGTGCTGATGAAATAAGACAAATACAATATTTCTATTAAAGCCACATGTACTTTGATTTTCTCTATGGTTGGGTTTAGGCAAACATCTCAGAGATTGATTGTATTTTTTTTTTTTCTTAAAATGATAATTCTCTATCTTTCTTTTAAAACGATGGTCAACTTGGTAATTAAGTGAAGCATGGAAAATTGTGTTTTCCATGTGTTACACATCTAAGAATTAGACTAGTTTCATTACAGTCTAATTTAATTGTCTGTTCAAAAGATGAAAATACATATGTGTTAGACTATGTCTGTTCTGCTGTAATCTGAACAGTATACCTGCCTGACTGCTCTGAATCTGCTTTGGGTGTCAGTCATCATATCCTATTATACACATGTTTATAGCTTAATGAAATATTTCAGTCAAGACTGATAACTTTCATGAAAAATACCCACCAGCCATCTTGCAGGACAAACAACAAGAGTCATCATGGAGACATATAAAGGAATACAGGATGATGTGAACCACTTTGAACTGCCTTGTGGCTGAAATGTGCTATACAAATAAACTTGAACTTAAACTTTTAGTGAACGTATTATTGGCAGGCTTAAGGTTAGACCTAACCTAAGCACTGACCCAGTAATGCCAAAAAAAAAGCACCATTCATTCAAGAAATATAATGGTAACAATGACAGAGAGAAACCTAATGTTATGTATAATCAAACTAGAGCATGTTGTACAGTTGAGTCAGTCATTTTATGCCATTTTATATCAACCAGAATGTCTTGTCTAGAAAAATTATAACACAAATATAGCACAAATTATGAAAAAAACAGTAAATATTATGATGATGAAATTGATTATATTTGTCTCAATCCACTGTGTCTGTTTATGCCAATTTCCTTTGCTCAGTTTTAAAGAGCAAGTGTGGGTCATAATGTCTGCATCTGCTGATCTTGTTATTAAATTAAATTAGTAATTGCTCTCTCCAAGTATTTCAATGCATGTTTACCTATGATGATTAGCTTCTGTTTTGACTTGTTTTTTTATTAGTGCCTGAGCCAAATGAGTGAGATAATGTTTAGCTGTCGCAGGTATCTCATTGCATATAAGTATTCAAACTCTCCCATTGATGTTTTAGGGTCACAGGACATGTAAATAAACTAACTTTTGACTGAAATTAAGAAGTTTGAGTTTCATGACAGATGGCGCTGACAGCAATATTACAGTGCTACGGTTAAACCTTTGAGTAAAATGTGCAGTGATTATGTGTAAAAAGTATAACTTTTAATTTCTCTGATTCTCTGCTGCCAGTTTTACACAAACATTCACTTAATAAGGTATCCTAATGAGATAGCATATTGGAGCAAACAGATTACTGACACCCATGTGCAACGAAGAAACAATTCCGATCAGAATTGGAGCATAAATTACAAAGTCTCCCTGAATCTTCCCAGAATATTGTTTTTTCAAATTAGAATTTTTCCACAAGTATTTATCCATCATTGTGGCTAACAGGCTGATTGTGCTCACCATAGAACACTTACATTTTGGGAAGGGTGCTTGTTTTTGCGGTATCCAAATTGCTGACCTCCGTCAACATTTCTCCTGTTTCCACCCACCTCAACGGAGAAATGGCAACATAACCCTTTGAAAGATGAAGTCAGATTCAAGATAGAGATTTTGCTCTCATTGCTGTCTTCTTGGATGCTCATTGTGCTCTGCTATGGTCCCAGAGTTTGGTGTTCCCTTTGGCAACTTTTGGCTGCATGCACATTTTCCTTCTTTCACCGTTTTTAATGTATTCATCGATTTTGGACAATAAAAAGGATTTCAGCTTTGTGAGCTACAATAGCGCACACAGCTAAAGAGGAACAGTTGTAAAAATAACATATTCCCTTTAATCTAAAAAGATTCTGATTCATTATTCATCTAGCTGCTAACTTATCTAGCAATCACCTTGAGTCCAATTGGTCCTACGAGCTTCCTCCCAGTGAGGACTGATTGTCATCAGCCATAAAGCACTGACAGTGATTTCTCTTTAATAGCTGATCCAGCATGTCACAAGTTGCGCTATAACTTGCAGTTTGATATCCAGCAGACCGAACCGTTTGACAGCTCCGACAGCTACTGTCACCCTCAGTCAAAATAATAACATCCCAGCAATCAGCTGGAGATGAAAGAGCGCCAGCTTCCTGTTTACATGCACACCGGACTGAAACTCTGCTGAACATCTGCTGAAGTTGGAACTGAAAGAAAGAGGGGGAGAAAGTACAGGTGAGCCGTACCTCCACTCGCATCCAGAAATAAAGGTTGTTCCGCTTAGCGCCTCTCCCCGTGCTGAATCGCACTTTGAAGTGTTTAGCTGTGTTTAACACTCCCATTATGCTGCAGGGCAGAGATAACTTTCGACACACCAATCATTTTTTTCTCTTTTTTTTTCCTTTCTGTCTCTGTTTTCTTCTCTCAGAGGCAAGACGACTGTTGCTATCTGCACCTTTAATGCTGTAATTAATTCTCTGACACCCTTTTCATCTCAATAGTGTAAATTATTCCTCTGTCTGCCTCTAGGTATAACCTAACACTCTTTATTTAAAAAAGGAGTGAGGTGAAAATTAAATCTCTTTAAGAAAGAAAAGCCAATATGCATGAGAAGAATTATGCCTGACAGCTTCCCTTTGTTAAAAACTTTTTAATGCCTTCCTTTCACTTAACTTTCTGACTGTGTACAGGTTGCATGGCACACGACAGCGACAAAATGAGACATTTGGTAAACAAATGTTCTGTTTAAAACAGAAAATTGCATTAATCCACCTCTGAACATTGAGTGGAGAAAGAAATCCTCTTTATGCAAGAAAAACATATTTTATAATATATTTATCAACAATATACTGCATTTCATAAAGTTTAGATTTCTAGGTTATTTAAAGGGATCTGATCAAATTAAAGGTACTGCTGTAATTATCCGATATTAATAATTCACTGTAAAACTTACTTAATCATGGTATAAAATATATATTGAAAATTATATTGGAAAATATAACAGTATATTACAATATATGTAATAATATATAAGGAATTGCCGCTTTTCATATAATTAAATACATTACAATATATATTTACAGACATGCTTTAATATACTAAATATATTTAATATATTGTAATATATATTTATCTGCCAGTGCTAGATCATATTATGCAATATATTTTATATTACCCAATGTATTTAAATATTTTTAGAATAATATATTTTGTCATATATTTCTGATATATGAAAAGCAGCAATTCCTTATTTCATTTCATATATTGCAATATATGGCCTTGGTATATTTGTCAATATATTTTGACATATACAGGATAACATCTGACTTTTTACTATTTTCTGTGTCAAATAATTAAAAGATTACTGATATTGTTCAAGTTTCAGTCATCTGGATGTTGATTTGAGCTTAAGTTGAAAAATTTGGAAGTAATCTTCCATCCACTTTGTGCAATGCACCAATACCACTTGTGCAACATCCCCAAAGCATGGCTCTGTTTGACACATATGCTTTTAACAGTTAAAACATTGTAACAATCCATCAAATGACAGGAAAGATTTTAAAACAGAATTTCACCCTTATTTTAAAAAATACATTCGACAAGTGCCCTGGCACTGACATACTAAGTGCATCAAGTAAACATTAACAAGGCATGAAAAACACATTGTTTATAAAAAAAAAAACAAAACAAAAGAAAATATAATAGCAAAACAATCAACAAAACTGTTTATGTAGTCAAATATTTTGTTTCCATTGAATTCAGTTTCACATTTAGTCAGAAATACAGCAAAAAAACAAAAAATATAGACGTTCCTTTTGTAACACTTCAAACATTTTTATATTTTCTCTTGCTCTTCAAACCACCCCAACAAGTAATGATTATTTTGTTTATTCTGCTCAGTTTTATGTTTAACTTTCTTTTTCTTTACTTGATGCCTCAACTCACATATTCTTGCATTTCTTTTCTGATGTCAGAGCTCTTCATCCAAGGATAATTGTTTACGACCGCATCTTTGGAAAAGAAACATAGAACACAGAAATTTAAAACTTGGAAAAGTTACTTTCTTAGTATGTGATACAACTATCTTCTACCTCACTGGGACTCAAGCATGTTAACCTCTTTAGCAGTATCCTTTGGTAGATCTTTTCTCACATCAGCAAACACTGCAGGGATCTCTGGAAAACAGCTGACAAATGCAAAGTAAAATATTAGTATAGGCAAATATATATGTAGTGTAGAAAGACAAAAATAACTGATGATTCTGTTTGGACTGCTGAGATTATTTTTGACTTAATCAATTACAGTCACAGTCACAGTATTATATTTATTATAAGCTAAGGGTAGACTGTGGTTAGGATATAAAGTTAACTTTCTTGAACAGTTTATTAAAAAATGTACTGGCAATTTTATGATAGTCAATCTGTTTCATATCATTTGACAGAGGTCAATGTTTTATGAAAGCTGACCTTTTTGAATATTTAGATAAAAGTTTCACTTTTTGTAATGCTACTGTGCTTGAATGGAGTCACAAAAGTTGTATTATAAATTTTGATCAATATTTTGTTATATGCTGAAATTATGAAGAGTCAAATTAGATAAATTTGTTGCCTTGTAGAACAGCATATTTAATGCTAAGTTACATTAAAATTTTATTCACCAAAATTGCTTTTTTATTTTTTTCTTTGCTGCATAAATTGCATAAAAATACACAATTGTATATATGTACAGTCATTGTTTTCTGTGTGCAACCATTTTTTCAATCAGCTTTAAGACACCCATGTAACATAAAAAAAAAAAAAAAAAATCTATGGCAATTACTTGTGTGTCAGCTTATGAATATATATAAATATATTCTCAAATATATTATTGATAATATCCTGGTATATATTTTTAAATCTATCATTAACTTTCAATATATTGTAATATATTGTTTAATATATTACTGTACATTTTGTAATATATTCCAATATATTTTTCTTTCATAAGTGGTAACGATGTGATTTGGTTTTCTTTTTTCTACCATTAGCTAATAAAATTCAGAGCATGTGCTCAAAAAATGTCAAAAATGAGACAAATGCTGCATGGTAGAAAGACCCTCTTTGTCATGCCAGGGGAAAGTGAAGTGCTTTGTTCTGCACCATGCTCCCATGATGCTTATACTCTGATTGTCAGCAGTGTTTGATATGTGTGTTTATGTGGGAGACATTATACCATAAAACATAAACATGAACTGATCTCAAAGAGCAGATATATTTTTACAGGTGAATGTTTTGTATCTTTACTGTGCGTTAATAAATCAGAGAATGCTGATCACTCATCACATAATTTGCCAACCTAAATAGCCAATTATAGGAAAAGTGATTAGTTTGTGGCTAAGTTTCTGTGCAGGTTAACCAGTCAAATTCACATGATTCAGGGTTTTTGTTTATTAAGACATATCAGCATTGTAAGGTTTCTCATTATATATTTTAGCATATGAAGAAAAAAATAATTATAAAAAATGACATTTCCATGTATGAATCAAATTTTAATTAGATTCACCTATTTAATTTATACATGGAATAATTGAATAAAATAAAATAAAAGAATTTTAAAAAAAAAAAGATCATTTGGTCCCTGTGGCTAAAACTAACAGCCAGCTCAACTGGTTCCAAGACTGAAGCAAACATCTACCACCTTAAAGCACCTCTAATCTAAAAAAAAATATAGCAGTATATGCTAACATTATATTAGGTGCTTTTAAACCATCATCACATTTGCAATGGGTGGTTATTTACACAGTATTCAATGATTATTTACACAGTAAATTGATCTGGTAACTGTCTGATATGCAAGTAAAATCGTAGCCTATTAAAAGGAATTAAATTTAACAGTGATTTGAATGATTACTATTTCATTACTATTTCATACCAAAACAAATACTGATTGGGCTCTTTCTAAAACAAACCACCAAAAGCAAACTTGACAATAGTTTAAAGGCTCAAGATAGGCTTTAAATAAATATTTATGAAGTTGTTTAGCTGAAACTCCACTTTGGCCTTGGCCCGTGTAGGACTTCTTTGTTAGGGTTAGCCTTAGGGTTAGCCTCTGGACCCAACTGATCTGGATCTATATTGAATGAAGGTAATCTCTCATAAAGGTGAGATATTTACTGCTTATAACATTTTATAGCATCACATACAAAATCCTGAACTATCTTCAAAATCATCATAATCCAACCATGTTGTCGAAGGAAGGGATAACAATAAAGATCACTTTACATTATTAGAGAAGATATCAGTAAATTTGAGAATGTTGGTTTTGTGGAAGTCTTGATATTTACTCCAACAAATCACTCAGGACCTCTACTAAAGCACATGGCAGAGAACCACTTGCAAGCTTTGCTAAATCTTATTTGCCTTAGTAGATTTTACCACTCACTGTTTTGCCTTCATTTTTACCATTTGGACACACTTCACCAGGATCCAAATCCTTCTTCTTAATCCTGCCTGTCTTCGCCTCACCACCTCTTCCTCTCTCTTTTTTTGTGCAGCTGTCTTGTTTCTGTGACACAGATCAACAGCAGTGGAAGCACAGCAGTAGAAACTAGCCTTAAGCCCTTCACATGACTACTAGTCTGGATGAATTCAGTCTTACTGGGGCATCAGTGGTGCTGCTGATCTCAGTCTCAGCCCTTCACTGCCTGATCAGAATTTAAGCATGATGGACGTAGCTTCTATGGAGAAATATATGGAGAAATAATGAATTATAAGAAACATTGTTCTGTCTATCCAGATTTAAACACATTTTAAATTAGGTCTTGACATTTGTCTTTTAACACATTTAAACTTGTCTGGATTGATCTTGGTACCTTTTCTCTCAGACACTTTTCTGTGGCAAAGACCACAGGGAATTTCATGCATGTTGATGCAGTTAATGGCTGCCACCTGAGCACTGCCATCTGCACAATCATGTTGAAGTGGAGGGAAAAAATGCTTCAAAGTTTGAATAAACTACCCCATCACTTGTGGGCATGAACTCACTGGAAATTCTCCTTTAGCCTTCTATCTGTCCCACCAGCTGGCATTCCATCACTGACCTGCAATAAAGTAGACACAGTCAACCGAACTGTGTCCAAAGGACAAGTGAATCCAATTATCCCAGCTACTTCCAGCTGTCCCTCTAAATTTCCATAGGGTGAGGTCACTGCATTGTTGCTGCTTTTTTGGCTTGTTTACTTGCAAGAGGAGAGCTGATCTGGACTGATGGCACAGCACAAAAATTACAGATAACAGTGCTGACCAAGACAAAGGATATAAACAGAAAGCTAAATCTCTTTATAGAATGAAAGCATTTCTATGCAAGCAGGAAAATCTAGTTTCTAGTCATGTTGATAAAGACTGGTCTTTGGGTGAAATCGCTCTTTAAGGAAAGAGTTGATCCAGCTTCAAAGATATTTTGGCATTTTAGTGATCTCATGGAGTCAAAAGGGTGACTCTCTCAGCTTTACCTTTTAGCTCTGATAACATCAGAGTCTGGAAGTAAGAGAAGGAACCATCTCTTTATTGTCTAAACCTGCTTATCCTCACAGGGTCATGTGGGGGTTGGTTCATAACCTTCGCAATCATTGTCCATCACAGGGCAATAATGCACCAGAGGCCATGTAAATAATGTGCTGTATATTTATTAGCCTGAAAGCTTTATATTAGTGCATTGAAACTATGAAATGCTATAAGTTTGCAGTTTATTAGCGTACTGATGCATGAGATAAGAGATAGGTCTGTTTATATTTTCTTTTCAAAGCCTTTTAGTGAAGTTACCAAGATGTGACAGGATGTTTTTTTAAGCTTCCTTACTCAAAAACACAAATTGCTTCACATGGTCAAATAATGCTTATCTGCAAATAGTTTTTGCTCAAGGTGCTTGGGGTGCTTTGTGATTTTGGACAGGATTATAGAGGCAGAGCGTTTCATTTCATTTTCATGTTAAATAGTATCACATATGTTTTGGGATTTTTTTACAAAATGATCCAGTAAAAATCACATCTAGACACCTAAACATGTACTCCTCCCTTCCAAATAAAACTCCTTGGACTTCTTCATAGTTTGCGTTTGTCATTCATTGGCATTTTTGTGATGTGCTAACAAAAAAAGTGGTGCATATTTGTAGAGTTTAACAGTGGAAAAAAAATAGCATCATCAAAACCAAAGAACACAACGGTGAGGTCAGGGAGAAAGCTGTGCACAGGTTTAAGGCACGATTAGCATCTCACATACCAATGTTCACTTCATCATCCATTAACTGAAAGATATTTGAAAGAGTATTGCACAACTGCAAACTTAGGAAAGTGTTAAACAGAGTAGCAGCCAGGAGTCCAATGGTAATTGGAGAAGCTGCAGATCCACATTTTAGGTTTGGAGAATATGTCACCAACTGCTAGTTGCACTCTACAAATCTGGAATTTACCTAATAGTGGCAAGACAAAAGAGCTGAATAAATTTTACCCCCACATTCTTCAGTTCTAACAGAAAAAAATATGTTAGGGTTAGCAAATGCAGCAAATGTGTCTGTTCATGTTGCTTTCAAGATATTAATAAAACTTGAAGGGTAGGTCATCTGAGGTCAGTCAGGCATTAAACAAAAATGTCTGTATTTTCTGCAAAAAAGGGGTTGCAAGCATAACTTCAAAGATATCAAAGTGTGAAGCTGTCCTAAAAGTGTTCACTGATGCCCGGTGTCCAATCTAGCTTAGCTTGAGGTATTTTGCAAAAGAGAATGAACCAAAACTTCTCTTGAACTTGTTAAGTAATTTGAAATTGCACTTTTTTATGATGGAATTTTTGGAGACCATAACAGCAGAAATGCTGGAAGCTCAGAATAAAGCATTGACTAAAATTGACCAGTATTTTACTGTCCAGGTCTTAACAAGTGTTTGTTTTAAAAGAGTTTTCAGCATATTATAAACTGCAATATCCGATCAGAACTAAATGTTCAAATGTCCTGTTTTTCATTCTGTGTTAACTACAGTCACTTATAGTGTAAATACCTAGAAGAGACAAATAGTTCTATTTGTTCTCTGATCTTTACTGGTCTTTCCACACAACTCATTTGTCAGTTGACCTGCAATCACAACAGCGATTCATTTTCCTGCCATAATTGCTGATAACCTTTAACTGACAACTGGCAACTACAAAGTAGATCTAACCTAACGAATGTAATGAAAGCTGTTAATCTAACTGGTCCTAGAAACCAGTTTTATTTGGATACATTCTTGCATCATCACATCATGCCTGGATGGTGTCTTAACTGTGTTGCTGTCACATTTTCTTTCTCTTCCATCATCATTTCCTCTACTCTAAATGCTGAGCTCCTGACAGGTATTAGGAGTCTGGGATTGTGCAACAGATAACAATTCTCCCATCCCTTCTGTCACTGAATGCTAAGTTCTAAGAATTCTGAAGCACATCCAAGAAGGCCTCCCAACTGTATTTCAAACAAACCCCTGCCTTCATATGTCTGGGTAAAAGTTTTACACAAATGCTAATCTTGTTTGTCTGCTTGTCCATCGATTTCTCTCTGCTACATTTTGCAGGGCATATTGGAGAATAGCAGGTGGATTTGCGGCCCACGCTTCTCGCTCTAAGTTTAACCTGTGAG
This sequence comes from Anableps anableps, assembly GCA_014839685.1. NCBI lineage: Eukaryota > Metazoa > Chordata > Actinopteri > Cyprinodontiformes > Anablepidae > Anableps > Anableps anableps. Next base: position 25,604,141 of record CM026082.1, on the reverse strand, counting down.
ATTCTGCACCCCCTGAGGTGGTGTGACACTTCTCATCCAATGGGTGTCTGCTTGGGTATAATTAAACTTTGATGGAAGCTACGCTTGTGTCAGTAACTGCTGCAAACAGCAAAATTACTTAAGTCAACTTGGTTTCATTTTGTTCTCCCAAAGATTTCTCAGATCTAAACCTCTGTTCACTCAACAGGTAAGCAGATTTATTTATTTATTATTTGAGTAAAATTATACACCTTTCTATAGTTGAGTCTAGTTCTAACAAATATTTTAATGTGAGCCTATAGGGGCAATAGATAGTGGACTCCTCATAGCAGCCTAATGTAAAAGTCTGCTCATATGGTTGGGACAATTTTAAATCCCAAAATGCTCCATACTCAGTCGTATTGGACTTCACAAAATAAAGAACTTAAAAAATAGTTGGGTTTTTTTTGTTTTTGTTTTTTTTTTTTTTTGGAGGGGGAGGGTTCTCTTCTAGCTGTCGGTGAAGGCGGTGCTTTTTTACCTTCTCCCATACCCTTCCTGTTCTGCCCTGCTTTTGCTCTCTGTCCTGTGCTGTCTTATTAGTCTTTTTGGAGCCTCTTTTTGCATATTTTCTGAACTGCAGATCATGGATGGTCAGCAGGTCTCTGACCGCAAATGATCAGACTGGGCAAAGGAGAGCCAACTTGCCCTGACAGTACATTTTTTGCCAGATACACAATGGACTCCTGGCAGAAGTGGAGGATCAGGTGTCTGTCAATATTGTCAGTCGAGGATGTTGAATATATTTACATATTTGGATTTTTGATTACAGGATTTCTGCTTTTTGGAGCTGGCAGTTACCTGGCATATCGGGAAATTCAGAAAACATTGGCAGCTGTTCTGGCCACTGTGAGGCTGCCCGGCATGTATGATGAGATATACCAATCAACACTCAGACTCAGATGTGTGAGTAGAATCAGAAACTGGATGTGATCCTTGCATAGACTAGTTGCAATTCCTGATCTCAAAAAGTCCTTGGAGAAGTTGCAAGCTCGACTCTGGTGGAACTGATCACAAATTTGGCTGTTTGTAGTCACCATTGAGATGTACCAGTGAGACTTTAAGGCAGACAGAAAGTTAATGGAGTCAGCCTGACCCAAAAGAATTGTTGTTATCTGAATCTGGCTCTCCTTTGTCAGCCTTGGAAGGCTGGCCATCTTAATTTCTCCTGGATGTTATGTGAACAAGATGCTCTGCTCCCTCTGCTCCTTCCTTCCCCCATGACATCTGTGGACTAGACTCAGAACTCTACCGAGACCGGCTGATAACGTTCCATCACTTATCAAGGACCATGGCTGAGCGGGCTGTTCGGGACAGTGTTCATGGACTTACTTACAAACACATGCATGCATGCACACACACACATGTTCATAGCTATAAATCATATCTGTCTCTAAAATATCTGTCTCTGCCCTCACACACTAGCAGAAACAGAGAGACAATGGCTCCCTCAGTGCATATTGTTCTGAACTGTGCCCAGACAATGTATTTTGATGATGAAACGTGTTAATGGAATATCTATTTTGAACACACACCAGTTATATCTTACTATGGATTATGCTATGTATCAGTGATGTATCTTTTTAGGGCCGGAAGTAACATTGAATAATGCACCATGTTTATATCATTTGACGTCATTCTAAGGTATCTTAGAATGAGCTAAACATGGTGCATTAGTGCATTTTAAAGGTCACTCTTGCATGAATTCTGTTGGATAAGAGATATTCTCTTAATCACACAATACCTGAGTAAACAATATCAATGGGTCTATGTGCAGTTTATTTTCCATGTGATCTCTTTTCTATTTGTCATCCTTAATGTTTCACCGCATGCTCCTGCTAAATAATCAGATGAGGCACATCTTCACCTGTCAGGGTAGGCAGACCCTCTCCTGACAGTCATGTGTCCCCTCGCTCCTCCACCTTCATTAGTGTTACCGTGAGCTCTGACTTCAGGCTCATTCCAGGGTCAGGCCCCTCCACTGTGGGCTGTAATTGCAGCACGTTGCACACTTGAGAGCTGCTGCAACCACCTAATGAATTGTCACAAAGTTTAATATGAAATTACATAGAGGTGAATGGTAATAGATTAGCGGGGTCTGTAGGGTTACTCTGTAAGGATAATCCATTGCAAATCGATGATTACCTGCCTAAAATTATAATGAACATGTAAATTAGATTACCCAACTCAAGTGATATAATCGGATCTTCCCTTTCCCATCGCTTGATTATTCTTCACAAAGCAAGGGATGCACTAATCCGAAGAAAGTTGAAAAGAAACTTTAAAATATCAGTTTATTTTATTATGTATAGCTCAGATTTGTTTTTTATTACTTTTGTGAGCTCTGATTGATTTAAAGATATACACAGTTATACCTTGGTGTCAGGAGGTTTTAATCAACCAATGTATAACCTTTTCTAATTAGCAAAAATAAAAGGAATATTTAAAGATCTATGCTGACATTAACTATGTTTTGAAGACAGATTAATAACTCCAAAATTAGGGGGGCTGGTGCCTATCTCTAGCGTTCATCGGGCGAGAGGCGGGGTACACCCTGAACAGGTCACCAGTCCATTGCAGATATCTTTTCTATTTCTTGTTTAACATCAGGCATTCAGGTAAACAGCTTGACTATACCAACCTAGCCACATCATGTTCTCATGTTTTGATATTTCAGAACCCCACTAGAATTTGCTTTAACTAAATCTACAGGCCTGAGAGAACGTTCGGAGTGACTTGCTGAAAGACAGTTAAGTTTCTACACTACTGTGTGTGTCCTTTATTACATTTGATTATTTTACTTCATACCAGAAGCCACAAGTCTTGACAAATGTTTCCTGAAGTAATCCTTGTCATATTTCATTAGATTTACATGTTAAGAATCCTTCAAAGGATTGACAGTTGTAAGAAAAAGATGTATTGTTGTATTGTACATGTATTGTTCTTGTTTAGCTATTGAGACAGCATGTTTGTTGTTGTTGTTTTACATTTGGGAACTATAAGGCCTTCCATGTTAGAAAATTTAACCATGATTAACAATTGTGATCATGGCAAGAATGTCATGCATTGATTCATGGAAAAAACATTTTAAAAAATACAAGTAGATAGACATGTAACAGTCCTTTATTCTGTGGATGAACTGAAATGTTTACAATGCTGATGTCAGAGCATTATGAATAGCTATATCCTCAGATATTGAGAGACAGAAACTGAGGCAGGACATAACTGGATAAGAAAACGTTTCATAAACAGTATCAAGGAGAACTTTGTAAAAGCAGCATTTTAGCCTGAGTGGATTCTGACTGGCAAAGCCAGTGATCCAGTAAAGAGTAGAGGACAAACCTACAGGAGGCATACGTGATGAGTCTGGTGAGAATCATGTTTGTCAGGTAGATTGCCAGGGATCTGGAGGCCACGCCCCTAGAAGCACAAAGAGGAAGGGGTAAAATGAAAATGGAAGAAGGAAAACAACAGGGGAAACAAGCCCTGCTGACAGAATGAAGTGTAACAAAGACAGCACATAGGCTTCAGAATATCCTCTATGAAATCCATAAAGGCTCTCTGAGGAGTTTCACACAGAACAGGTAGAGACTTGGAAAGTGAAAAGGAACGGTTGACAGGTAGAAAGGAAAACACAAGATGTATAGCCTCACAACTTTTTAAAGGTATGGTCAGTGGGTTTAGACTCTGGGACTTCTATTTCTGTCATATTGTTTCCAATGATTGTTTTCACATGAACACAGTATGAAGCAGAATTATTTTAAAATTAAAGTATTTATTACAGCGATGCCATTTACATGTTATGGGTTGTTCAGGAGGCAGAGTCGAGACAGCAGTTAAGATTTCGCTAAAGATTCACCAGGCCCAGAAGAAAAATTATGTATCGTCCTGATCTAAGGGATTCCAAACTGTGCATCAGCCTGCAGCTAACACCCACTATAATAATGTTTTTCTTGCACATTTATCATGCCTCTTATTAACCTTGATCACTAAGACAGATCATCTCTGTTTCAAGACAACACTGAAACACTGTGTCAGGAAGCTGGCAGTCTCATACCTTTCTGTGTCACCATGACAACCGACATTTAACACATATATACTTTGGAGCATTTTATCTTCAGGGCTTTCGGCTAAATCATCTTTCATCATCATATCACCTTTTACTGAACATCATGAAAAGAAGCACAAAAGTATTAAAACCTAATGCATCACATTGCATTCAAATCGTGGGTGCTTAAGAGAAGATACGAAACAAAGATCGCATGGGAATATCTTTTATGGAAAGCTCACCTAAAGTTCGTCTGTGCACCACACAAAAATCCTCCTATTTCACCAGATTTTTAAATGTAACTCTTGGTATGATCCAGCTGAGGGAAAATATTGCTTAAACCTTCAGAGTCCTGCCTTGTGCCACCAAGAAGCAACCCAAAAAGTAAAATAATCAATTGGAGTGGAACAACTGTACATGTTTTCAAATTTTGTCAAAGATTCCTCAGATATTCATTCTGATATTGGATCTAGCAGTTAAAAAATGCATTAGTCTAGGTCTATATATTAGAGGGTTTAAATCCATAGAATTTCACTTGTTTCAACCCCCATGCTTCCCACATTATAAAAGGACTGCATCAAAGCGATTTTCTCTTCTGCTGTATCAGGTTAAATGATTGGTGTGCAGCTTCCTTGAAACAAACAGCAAACGAGCTCATTTGACATGATTATTGCAATTATTGTACTTGTAATAGTGCATCCTTCTTCTGCAAACCACATTATTGTATATTTGATGAGAACCATAATGAATCATTTTATGAGAATGTGCCCAAGTTGTAATGTATGTTGATGGAGCTGTTACCACCTAATCTGTTAACTCGCCTGCCTCCACTCCCACAATCACTCAAACATTGGTGTTTATTCTTGTTTAGTCGTGTGTTGAGACACTGCTCCCCTGCATCAAAAAGGTGGTTCAGGCATCTGATCAGGTTGCCTCCTGGGTGCCTTTATAATTCTGGTCAAGTGAGTTTGCAACTCAATCAAGTGCAGCAACACCATGGTCAAACCAGCATATCTATTAACCTTGTCAGTAGGAGGGAAGATGAAGTGTTCTAACATTTTTTTGCAGATGGCTGAGTTGACTGAATTTCAGAAAATACAGGGGACCAGATGATGGCACCCCAAATCATCACTGACTGGGAAAATGTCACACTGGACTTTATGCAACGTGGATTCTGTGAACTTCCACTCCTCCTCTGGACTCTGGGATCTTGATTTCCAAATGAACTTCAGATGACTGAGCAACAGTGCAGTTCTTTGTCTCTTTAGCCCAGAAGTGAAGTTCAGGAAGGAATTTGTCTGTCCTTAGCATGGCTCTTAATGCACTAAAATAAGCCTCAGTCCACTCCATGAGAAGCCCCCCCATATTCTTGAATGGATTTTGCATCAAAACCCTCTTTGTGGTTCAAACAAAATCCTGCCTGTGGTTATTTCTGTTGCTGGTATATCTTTTCTACTACATTTTTCGTTTCCACTCAACTTTTTATGAATTTACTTGGATACAGTACTCTTTATAAAACCAGCATCTTTGGCTGGGACTTTTGGGACTTACCCTGCTTGGAGATGGTGTCAATCACTTTTTGGACATTTGTCAGTCTTCCCCAAGATTCTGTAGCCTACTGACCTAGACATGGAGACGATTTAGAGGCTCAAGAAACCTCTGTAGGTCTTTTGAGGTAATTAGCTGATTACTGTGTGACTCAATGAGTTTCAGATCTTCTGAGACAGAATTTTTCAGGATTTGTAAGTCATAATCATCAATTACAGGAAAAAAGGCTTGAAATTTTTCACTCAATAGTGTAATGAATACCTATAACTAATGAGTTTCACTTTTTATAATGACAAAAAATTAGGAACTTTTTCACAATATTTTCAAACAGATTCAGTGTTAAGGCACAGAAAACAGACTGCAGGGCAGAATGGTTCAGACTGCATTTAACATGTTCTACAATGGTAGCCCCATCTAAAAATAACACTGAAATTGATCTATTTGTTGTTTTTGTCACCTACCACTGTGATTGTTTGCCCCTTTGGCTCAGTTAGGTGAGTTACATCTGTTAGAACCAAGCCACTTCTCATTTCTCTATCACACGGCCGCATCAGGTCACTGAAAACGTGAAAAACAAATTACAATGACTGCTTGGCTTCCTCTTCTCCACACTGCTCCGGCCATAAATAATTCGACAAGTTGTTTCGCCGCCACACATCTGAATCAGCTGATGCATTTTTCATCGACCGGGGTCTCCATTAGACATGCTGATAGATGTTTCTGACACTTTAGAGCACATTTTCATACATCCACACAAGGATGATTATGAGCACAGATAAGCATAGTGCAAAGACAGACAATTACACCCTCTGCACCCACTCCCCTCATCCCTCTCCTCACACACATCCAAGCATTTCATACTTAGAAATTCTTGGAAAATAATTCAACACTGTCAAGAAAGCTGACCTAAAATCGCAGAATCATTTCTAATATAAATAACACCAGACGGGTCAGTCAATGCATCCCATCATTATGGTACCAATTGATATAAGATGGAAAAAGCATTTATTCTTCTAACAGTTCATCAGCCTGCTTAATAATTTATCAAAAATGGAAACTACAAGGGTGTTTCTAATGATTTTTCCAGCTGAAAATGAAATATGTATGGTTAATAAGGGAAAGGTAAAACAGCAATGCAAAAAAAAGGCAGATTCTTTTCAAACTTTCTGTTATTTTATCATTCCTTGTGAATTTACAGCTCTGACTTGCTGGGTTTTCATGTACACAGAGAACACTTTTCAGTTTCCACAGCCATTAGTCATGGTGCGTAGTTATAAAACTGCAAGGTGCCTTTATTTTTATGTTATTTGTTTCTCTTATAACTTCTCTCCCCTGTGCAAACAGGAAATCATTGGAATAATTCAAAGCAAGTTTTAATAATGTAATCATGTACTCAGCAGGAAGGAGGTATATCTCAGGGTCTTTGCACATTCATCCTCTAATGCACTCAGCTGCAAATGCATCTGCAACATCTTCCAAGTGCATGAATAATGACGCACACTCAATAAGTGCACATGGGAAGGAGTTCATCATCCCTACAGTTCGCACAAAGCAACAATCATCACAACTTACGCCTTGCTCTCTGTCTTTTGATGTATGTGGAAAAAAAAACGCATGACTGAACTCCACTTTACAGGCGAATTCCAACAAACCCTTCATTGATCTGTTGTTTTGCCGCATAATTATCTGCAAGGTGTAGCTCTTTGAATAGTTTTAATGGGCCTTAGTCCAGCATTTACTTTTGTACTTAAACATGACAACATGATTGTGCAATCATTCCAGCACAAAACACAAAGCATGGCATTCCGACTTGCAAAGTCCAACACTTTCAGGTGTGATCTGGATGTTCACTTGTTCAATTTTTGCTGATTCCAATGCAGTCAATTGCCTTTATTAACTAATTCCTGTTATTATCAATGTAACATATTCTCCACAACCCATGAGTAACCTTTTCCTATGTTGTGCTCGGTCAGATCGACACAGTGGAGGTGTCAATCAAGCGCTCCCCATCAGTTTTCAATCTCGCAGCCCCCGCCTCCCCTGGGCTCTGGAGATGGAGAAAGGCCACCCTGGGGTCGCGCTGTTCTGTGTTTTCATTCGGAGAAACCCAGCTGCTGTCCTGTTCTCATCACCCACAAATCCCCTGTCCGTGGAAATCCCCTTCAGGATAGCATGCCTCAGCCCCAAGTCAAAGTTCGCTTATAACTGAAGTAGTGCTTATTTTTTTATTTATTTGCTCTCTGCACTGTGGTACTGTCATCACCGTAACCCTGAAAAATATTGTTTGGATGTGCTGTAGTAAATTCTTCAGTTTACAAGAGCTCATCCATATTTGATTTGTTTATCCATCTACAACAGAACCAGACAGTGTTCCCACACTGCAGAACTGCCTGAAGGAATAAAAGAAAATAAGTCCAAAACTGGAGAAACATTGTGGATTAATACCAACACCACAGAAGAAAAAACAGATTTTCGTAGGTCACCATTTTTTTTAAAACTGTATTTCCATTTATTTCCAAAGCAGAGGAGTAATTTCAAAACTTACCAAGAAAAAGAGCAAAAATAGCACTCGGAGCTACGCCGGAAAGGCGCTACCATATTTGCATGATGATGTGCCAACTGGAACCACACAAGCTTTTCTCCTTCAGGAAAAAAAAAAAATCAACACAGGGCTGAGGGCCAAACATGGTTCATACTATTGGTATGATGGACAACTCTTGCAGAGTCAGCAGCGTGTTTAGTGTTACTATCGGGGTGCAGCCGTACATGTATTTGCACTGAAATTATCCGGTACAGCTCTGTCGGTTTGGTATGCAAATGTACCTAACAAATACAGCGCTGTTTTCTACAATGAACACATGTAAAAGGGTCATGTGTACCAACTTGAATATGTACAGAACTGGGTTTTTTTGTGTACGGTTGCACCCCAAGTTATTTTATAGTAGTTTTTACCTTTATCTGTGTGTCCCTTGTCAGCACAAAACATCTGCTGATGTCTACACTAAACCGTTAACTCCTTACTCCAAATGTCTCCCCTGCATGTTTACCTCCTGTAATTAGTTACAGAGTTTTTTCCCTTAGTATCACAGCTAAATGAACAACAGATTGTATATCCGTATTTTCACCAACATTTCAACCACCTCATTTGTAGTATTAGCTTGAAGTGATGTTTTAGAGACAAACATGTTGAGAGAAAACTAACAGTAGATGGACTTAAAAGAATTTAAGTTGCATAGGAGATGATATCTTTGAGATAATGTTTTTCCAAATAATTTAAAAACAGAAAGAAGGTGGTGAAAGTGAGATTTTCAGCTGTTTCCATTCACTGCTGCTGTGTTTTACATCATAGATACATGCCCATGTACTGGTCAGAACTGGAGCAGAATTTTTTATGGCTACCTGAATACTGAAAGGATTTTAGTTATCTGTCATTGTGATAAGCAACATTATTGTTTGGAAACTTTCATTTGCTTTGTGCTTGCTTTGTTTCTTTTACATTTTTTACATTTTTCTTGACTTCCATGATGTTGCAGCATGAATGATGGACTTGGAAATTTTGTAAACAATATATTGCTTTCCCTGTAATCAGTTATATTTCTTCAGGTTTATTTCCTTACACTTACATTATCATTTGTACCAGAAGAATACTTGAGGGTTATTTCATACAGAGAAGGGAAAGGATGATTTTGAGTGAAAATTTGCTAACTTTCTTCTGTTGTTGGCAAGTAAAAGGTTTAGTTTGTCATTTTTTAAACATGCATCAAACATTCTTGCAGTACTCTCATGTCTCTGTACTACCAATTGTTAAAGCTGCAGCAACATTATCAAAAATTTGTGAGGATAAAAGACACCGATGTTTCTGTTCTTCACTCATTTCAGTTTTTCCTAAATGTAAACTGAAATCCCATAGCTGATTCTGCAGGGTCACTTTTCTGAATAATCAAATCAATGTTGTTATAGGACATTGATTTCCCAGGTTACTAAGGTCAGAAGGGGACACTTACAAGATGAAGAATTAGTCAAATTAGGAAAACAAGGTTCTACTGGGAATTCTGTAGGTCTGTCTACCAATTAATCTTCATTACCTTACGAAACCTGTTCAGCTCTAGAAAGTTCCCCAGCTGTTGATATTCTGTAGTTCCCTCACCAACTTTTATGATCAGGGAAAAAAAACACAACCTATTTGTGTCTCTTGCTTCAACTATGTAAGATTTATGTCTAAAAGATTTAAGGAAAAAAAATCTATATCAAAATATATACACTCACCAACCACTTTATTTGATACACCTTACTAGAACCGATTAGTACTGTGCCAGACCCCTTGTATCTTGCAGTTGATGCAGAATTGGTGGCTGCACACCCATGATCCAAGTCTTCCCTTCCACCACATTCCAAAGTTGCACTATTGCAGTGGTGCTCAATCATGGTCCGCATGATGGACGGTGGTCCGTCATGCTTTTGATGTATCTCTGCTCCAGCAAACCCGATTCACATGATTGCATTATCGCCTCAGCATGCCATCAAGTGCTGCATAAGCCTGTTAATCACCTATGTACTTAAGTCAAGTGTCTGGCAGCAGGGAAACACCTAAAACATGCATTACAGAACATGCAGAATTATCATCTTTTACATTAAGATCTCGTGACTCTATAGAGTGCAACAGTTTTTTCATATTCAAGAAACCAGTCTGAGATTATTTGAACTTTGTGAAATTTCCTGCTGGAAGTAGCCATCATATGATGAGTACATTGTAATCATTAAGGGATGGACATGGTCAGTCACAACTTTTAGGTAGGCTGTGGAGTTGAAGTAATACTTAAGTGTTACAAAATCAAGAATATAATCCCCACACCATTACACTTCCACCACCAACCTGAACCATTGGCACAGGCAGGTTGGTTTCATACTTTCACTCTACTCATGTTGCTGCTGAAATTAAAACTCATGAGGCCAGGCAATGTTTTCCCAACCTGTTCATGGAGTCTCAGTTTTCTGTCCTGAGCTGACAGGGTAGGCTCACAGTGTGATCTTATCGCTGTAGCTGATCTGCTTGAAGGTACCATGTGCTACACGTTCAGAGATGGTTTTCTGCTCACCTTTGCAGTAATGTGTGGATATTTATTATTTTCTATTCTTAAAAAGATATTTTTGTCCACACCCCTGCTGCTTACTAGATATTTTCTCTTTCTTTGACGATTCTTGGTGAACCTGAGAGACACCAACAACCACAGTAGGTATACAGTCACTCAAATATCGTTTCTACTCCTTTGTGATGCTCTGCTTGAATGTCAGTATGTTGTCTTCATCACATCTAAATACCTAAATATATTAATATGTTTTGGGGTTTGTTAAAGAAAGGTTGGGGATGAAATGACCAGAGCTTGTTGGAGAGACTGAACTGAATACAACTTTATAAAACTGCATGTTTTGGTGCATTTTCTCACCCACAGTTTGTTTACTATTGTTCCAAATCAGTTGATGAGTTTGTTAACTTGTAATCTTTTTTAGTTTCTTTTCACACAGAGAGAACTCCAAGCGAGCCAAAACCAGTTCCTACAAACCACCGTAGAATGTTCAGTCTGTCTTATTGGTTGGATGTGTCCGGGGCGGGAGAACCAAATGTAATTACGGGAAGCATCTCCCGTGTTCTGAGCTGGTTGAAAACATGGAGAATGCAATCTTCTTATTAGTAATTATTTCAGGCAAAATGATTTCAGAAATACACCAAAATGGTCTTGAAAGTTGCATGTTTTACAGAAAAGATGCGCCGCCATTGATTATTAGTTTATTAACCCTTCTGTACCCCAGAATGCAATGCATATCTGGCAACTGGAGGGCACTTCAAGCTTGCAGCAAAAACTTTGTGGCTGTGTCAAATCACAGCCACCCCCTAACCGAACCACTCTAGAGTTTGTTGGGAACCGTACCGAGGTGATCTTGGCACAGTTGCTTTGGTCTTCCTGGTGCAACTACTGTGTTTACATCTACACAAATTAACCGCACCAAGGGCAACACGTCCAGTGTGAAAACACTCTTAGACATAACTAGAAAAATATGCCTTCAATACAACTGTATGGAATCCAAATGTGAATAGCTCAGCTGTGTAGTATTGTTCTACTGGACAAAAAACAAGATATTATTCCATAATAACTCTGTGACACAGCAGAATTGGTTTTGTCTTTTAACTTTGATGATTGTACAGTGCACAGAGTTTCGATGGCAGGTGTAAAATGTGGGTAAATATCCGATAAACTGTGGCTGTCTGTTAATTTTAGCAGTGGAAGCATAATTTATGTGTAAAATAGAAACAGATGGAGGCAAACTATAGCTCAAGAGGGTCATTTCTAGTTCAGGTCTCATTTCTTTCTTTTTCTTTCACCTGATAATAACTTTAGATGGATGCATGTCTCCTCATATGGTTATGGTCTTCGCTATAGATTAATTATAGGAGAAATAAAGCTTTAGATAATGTATAAGGACATTTGCTCTCATGAGGTTAAACTGGGTTTCCATCATGGAGCAATAAATCTGATGTGAGCCTGTGTAGCTTTACTGTTTGATGGACACTAAAGAATATTTAGGGGTGTGCATTGCATTCTAAACCTGTAATTCTCCACAGAGTACACTACAATTTAATAGTGGGAGTGTGAGGTGGACCAGCCTGGGGCAACAGGCCCCTCCTCGCAGCAGCTGTTGCTGCAGATGTAAGGTGACAGTAATCAATACTGATTATTAAAGTGGGAACACCATCTCCAGTGTGTGATTAATCTTCATTCTCTCATGTTTACAGAGCCTCTTCTGGCCCGCTCGCCTCTGAGGGGGAGCTCTCCCCATTATCTATCCCCGGAGACGGGAAAAACAAAACACTGTCACCATTAAACATATTCCCTGTCACGGCCGAAGAAAGCAGGCCCAGGTCGTCAGGATGGACCCCAAATGTGCTCCTGTATCAAAGCACAATTTCTGCAAGTTGTAGAAAAAGAGTTGTAGAAAAAGGTTAGATATTGGTTTGTGTGAGTTTGGTGTTCATTAAATATATCTGTAACGATACAGGTCTTCAATGCTGCTAACGAAACTTAAAGGGACACTCTTTCGAGGAAACAGAAAATCACCTGGATAGACTTTTTCACCATTGATCAACCCTCAGAAAATCCTATCAAGGTTTTTTTGAGGTCTCTGTACTCTCTAAACCCTAAATTGGCTGAAATCAGCCTTTTTTTTTAATCCTTGCTTTTCATTATGATTTTCAGGATCATTATGATGATATTTTTTCCGAATATAATCTATTTTGTTTTTAACCTTGACCATGTAGGTCAAAGGATCAGCTAAAATAACAACCAAATGTACATATAAAAACTGATTAGTGCATCGGGTATTGGTCAGGTTCTTCTGCAAATACTGATGCAGAAATCACATTATTTTTAATTTTCATCCTGTATCTTTTAGTTAAGTGTATTTGTAATTACAATATGTCTTTCACTAGTCATTGTTGGTTATCAGTATTTATTTTAAAAAATAATGAGTTCAAAGTGACTATAATTCTTCATTATAATGTTTCTACGATTTAAAGTGTTTTTAATTATATGCCAAACAAAGGCTCAGAGTGATGGGACTCTTCTGCAGCTGTATGGAGGATGAGGTAATTCACCACAGATGCTCACGTGTCATTTTTTTCCAAGTCCAAGTCAAGTCTCAAGTCTTTGAAATGTAAGTCCAAATGCATGCCATCTTGTTAACCTATAACACTGCACTGCTGTAGGTCAGGAATTCAAATCCTGCATGCTCCAATTTCACATATCAACATTTAATAATTTTATCTTTTACCACTTAATTTAACATAAAAGAAAGAAAAACTGATCCGCTAAATGAAATAATATCTTTTTTTAAAAACTGATACAGCATAATATCAGAAATAGAAGTATGTATTCATGTAAAAGTCCAATTTCTAGAAGAATCAAAGTGCTTTTTATTGTGTTGTAATTATTTAGGCAATACTTGTTCATCTCTGGATGAAATCATCCAGTTTCACTGTATACTGCAGTGTATAGGATACAATGTTCTAAAGCTACATTTAAACCTCTGTTGTCAACTCGAAATAGTGAACATGTTCCAAGGAAAGCTTTAAGGAGTTAAGTCAAGTCTGAAAGTTTTTTTTTTTTTTTAACTGAAATACAACTTAAATTCAAGTTTGTTTCTCAAGTCACCATTTCCACAGTGCACCTCAACCCTCCTCCACCTGTTCCTTCATATGGTGGGTAAGCTGGTTGATAAAAAGGCTACCACATTTCCCCTCGTTTATAAGAAAGACAAATTTGATTCTTTGCTGGTCCCAAAAGACAAAGACAAAGACAACTTGGGAATCAAGGATAACCATCTATCACTTAAGGTAAAACTACAGTTGGTGTGTGGCATATCCATTAAGCAGCTAACTGCAGGCTGTACTGGAGCAGATAGCCTGAGTAATTAAACAGCCAATATCTAAAGAGAAGAGTGGCAAAAAAGTATGTTATATGCAAAAAAAAAAAAAAAAAAAAAAAAAAAAAAAAAAAAAAAAAAAACAATTTAGCAGATGTTTGCTTTATATTTTTGCTCTTGTATGTATCAAGCTGATTGCTTTTCTGTTTGAAATAAAAGCAAGTGGATAATGTTTATTTTTGGTTCAAACTTTTGTCTTAATATCACACAAATTTGTATTTTTGTGCATACAAAAGTTGTCATACCATGAGAATCCCATCCCAGCCCGTGACTGCTTTCTTTGTGGAAATGGCATTTCTTACAGCCAGGATAAGTTGGTTGGTCATATTCCTGACTTCAGTTAATTCAATAAACTTGTTTTACTGTTTGTGTTTAAAGTGTTACGTAAACATTAGAAGACCTACATATGATTAGATTTATATGATCAGCTGAGGGGTAGAACTTAATTATTGATCTAATGTTGAAAAAGTAAACCTGTCCCTTTTTGCTTGTGGGAAATTTATGCTACACAACATGTAAAGCTACGACATCGTAGATCTGCAAATATTATTTCTGAGTCAATAACCTTGCCCTGAACAATGCCTCTGAAAGTTATATTGGAGCCACTTGTTCTTTTCAAAAGTGAAGTTCTGTAACCTTGCTGGGTGGCAGCTATTGTGAAACAAACAATTCATCATTCTCGCTTGGCTGAATCCACAATCAAATTCAGATTAATGTTTAAAACAGAAACAAAGCAAAAATCCAATTAGAGTCATTTAGGGTATAGATTGTTTGGTTTGGGGGCATTTATGCTACCAGGTCAATTAAACAGAGACTCAATAATACAATAATGAAACTCTGGCATGGTGAGAAGGAGACAAGCAAAGGCTCACAGTGACGGTGTTAAAGCCTGATGTGCAACAAACACATACAGAAAGCAGGGCATGTATGAGGCATGTATTTGCAGTCAGGTGGCGAGCGCTCATCCATGTTCAAATATGTGCATGATATGCATCAGGGGGAAACCATTAACATTTCTGGACTGGCTTGAAGGCTCCCAGTGTCTCCTGTCTGCATTGCCTGTGACTGCAACAGATGGTCACCCCATCCCTCAGAGCTCCCCCCCACAGGTGTCAAGCTCCCACCCCTCCCCTATCCTCCATCGTTAGATAATCTGCCGTCCCACCTCGCCTCCCCCTCCTGCTGCTCTTCTAAAAAGGAACCTCAGCTTTCCCCCTGTTAAATCCACTCTTCCTCTTCCTCTCCTCACCTCCCGTGCTTCCATCAGTCAGCACCTGTGAGGATCCCACTGAGAGGAGATAAGGCTTTTACTTGGGTCCCCTTCTTTTCTTTTCTTTCTTTTTTTTTTTTCTTTTCTCTGTGGAGTCGGGTGATGAGTGGAGGGATGGGGGGGGATGGGAGAGGAGGGGAAGGGGGGTTGGTCAGGTAAAACAAAGCGGGAGAAAGCGTGCAGAGACATGGAGAATTCTTAACAGCTGCTTCATTCAGAAGCCAATCTCCCCTCTCGGGCGCTGCATTTTAAAAGACAGGGTGGTTACACTCACTGCAGCAAAAAGGGACTAGGAGGAGATCTTTAGGAAAGTTCAGAGGATTAATTTGACACAGGGCAGACAGGATGGTTAAACGCAAGGAAAAGGAAGGGGAGGGGGAGCTTTCTTTGTTAGAGTAATTGCTCTGAGCCAGTCTTGTGTGCAAACCGGTTAGAGATTATAGGATTTATTCCCATGTAGATTTTCAAAAAAGTCGCTCTGCTTGAGTCATTCTGTTCTTCCACTGCTGAACGTGCAACCTGGGATGTTCTGGATAAATCCATAAACATATAGATATTGAACAATGCGGGGGAGCTGTGTCTTTTATTACCCAGGACAGGGAAGCAGAGCAACAGAGGCATGGATTAAATGTGCACGTGTCAAAGTGAACAAATGAAATGTCAGCATAAATGACAAAACAATACATGGAACCCTGGAAAGCATTTGTGCCTCGTTTAACTTGTCCATATTTTGTCACATTTCAAACTTCAATCTTTTTTTCTTGGATTTTATGTAACAGACCAACACAAACTAACATGTGATTGTGAATTGCAAGAAAAAGTATATTTTTTGCAAATCAAAATCTGAAATACATAGTGTGTATTTGTGTTCAGCTCCATTTGATCTAGAGTAACTAGATGCCATCAGAGGTCACCTAAATAGTAAAGTGAGAGTGCAAGGTTGCAATTTAATCTGAGAATAAACCCAGATGTTCTGTGGAGGCTTGTTGGAGAACGCAGGCGAACAAACAGCATCAGCAACACAGCAGACAGGTCAGGGGGTGAAGTTGTGGAGAGGTTCAGAGCAGGGTTAGGTTGTAAAACAAAATCTCAAGCTTTGAACATCTCACAGAGTTCTGTTCAGTTCATTTTCTGAAAATGGAAAGAGTGGGTCATAACTGGACCAGGGAATTGGCCTCCTTCTATGCTGTGCTAAATATGGAGGATGGGATACATGCATAGAGCTGCCGCACGAGGCTCGCAGTAAACACAGCAAGAAAACTAGAATGGTGAACAACAAAGCATGAGTGCAGTCTTTTATGGAACTCTTTGCAGCTGCTGCCGAACCCTGCTGTAGAACTTTCACTCTGGAACCCATTAAAAACAACAACAAAAAAACTCATTTTGGTTCCACTAAACCACCGTTCCCATGTAAACGCAGGGCAAAAAAGGTTCAAAATTTAGAAAAAAACTACTCCCTTGTGGATGGGGACTAAGGTGAAGGTTCATGATCCAGGAGGAAAACTTAAGATAGGTATAGTAGTCAAAAAATTTACTCAAATAAGAGTAGCGCTACTTCAGCATATTTTTACTAATGTAAAAAGTAGCCGCAAAGGAATTACTCAAGCAAGAGGAAAAACATATTTCAACCCGGAGAGACTCACACAGACAGAAAGTACCAATCAGAACATTTTATTTAACTTGAATAAGTAAAAGTTCTCTGGTGCTCAGACCCCGGCAGAAGACATGGATACTTAGAATTATTATAAACTTGGATGAACAGTTTAGGACCAGGATTAGAGATGTCTTCCCCCCGGGGCCCGGACACTGGTGGTGAAGTGGAGGCCGAAGAAAGGAAGAAAGCCTGAAGGGGTTGAGAGGATTAGGGTGGAGAAGGGGTGGAGGTGGGTTGCAGCTTGGCTGAGGAGCAAATGGAGCCATGGATGGAGGGCTGTATAAATGGAGCCTTGCATGATGATTGGCTACAACGAGGCATGGGCTGATGCTGCAACATGACGCGAAGGATGGATGATGCAGGTGAGACTGGAGAGAGTCTTCCAGATTGAATTTACGCTGAGGCTCCATTTGGCAAAAAGGCTACTCTAGTACTGAGCAACTGATCATAATATCTGATTTAATATTTTAAAATGATGTTATCAGACAGACAAAAAAATATGTGGAAATAATAATTACATCAGAATACAAATGCATACCACCACTTTACAGATTTTTTTATTATTATTATTATTTAAAAAGCAAAAAACAAACAAACAAACAAAAAAAAAACACTTCATAATTATGTGTTACTTTGTGTTGAACTTCTGGATAAATTTCCAGTAAAACTTTTTTTTCATTGTGGTTTAATGTGAAAAACTAAGAAAAGAATTGAAATACTGTGCCTATGTTTGTAAGTTGGTGCACATTCTGTAATGGATAAATTATGAACGCTGCAAACTACTCAGCCATTATCCTGTTACAAGAAAACACATTTTTTTATGTCAAAGAGACACACTGATTTCACTGATTCATAATTCTCATTACAGTTAATAGTGGATAAAGCAGGAGCATAACGAACGGACATTGGGATTATCGGTGCTATCACACAAAGACAATTTAAAGATGAAAAATCTGTTATTTGATGTTGAAAATGGAAATAACCTCGATTTGGGTGCAAAGATTATGATAAAATCAAAACTACTCAGCATATTTGCATTTACAGAGCTACTTTGTTTACTGGAAACACTTCAAACAATACATTACCATTTCAAAGCAGGTCAAGTATTTGTGATTCCTTGTCCGCACACAAACACAAGATGACTGTGTTTGTCTGTTTTATTTCTTCTTTCGTAGTTCCTTTTTCGCCCTCAAACCACTGGCGAATCCCTGCAGTGAACTTCTGCTGACTCTCTTTGCTTGCATGAAACAGTGTGGGGCAAATTGCATTGTGTGTCTTAGAAGATGCCTCATGCGGGACAGATGCCTCAAAGAGACTTTGTGAGGAATCAAAGGCTTCCCTCTGATGGAAAAGAAACCGTTGCCATCCCCGACGGTTTCTTTCAACACATGTCGCCAATCAAACAGCTCTCAAAACACCTTCTGTTTTCAATCCGGCTCTTTGACGAGCTGCTTGAAAAGCAAAGTGTGTGTGTGTGTGTGTGTGTGTGTGTGTGTGTGTGTGTGTGTGTGTGTGTGGTGTGTGTGTGTGTGTGTGTGTGTTTTCAATGTGGCAGGATCCATTACTTTCCATGCATCCACCAGGGAACAGCCCACGCTTGCTCACATGCTGCATGGCAACAGCATGTTACAGCACCAAGACCAAACAGCACCCTCGATTTTACAGGCCTAAATTACACCACGCTGACAAAACTTCATATAAAAACTTCGAAGGCTTCTCAGGAGACTGATGAAAGCAGTTTTCTGCATAATAAAGTCGTATCGTAACTTAAGCAGAAACCCTAAAGACCGTTTCTTGTACTGAGCTGCAAGATTTCACTGTGACCTCAAACACCGCGAGAGTGAACATAAAAATATTACATCTGACTTTTTAGGAGGCACCAGTGTTTGCATGTGCTATCTTGATCGTTCCTCCTCGTTTTGCAGGGAACTCCTTGACTCTTGTTGCCTTCGGGGCTGTGGTTTGTACCAGGCGGCGTGTGACGCTCCATGGGTGGCAGAATAGGAAGGGGCCTCCGGTTAAATTGGGACAGGAAGAGGCGAGCTGTCAGGGGAATACTGTAGCCTGCTTGGCCCCTGTTTTGGCCGGAGGAAACCTAATTTCATGGTGTGCTTTGGGATCGGTAGTGTTGTGTCAGATAAGCTGGTGGGCTCACTTTGACCTTCCAGCAGATGATTAGCATGTCCCCAGTCAGACATCTACACATTTGAGTGCCCAAGACAAAGAATACAGAAAAAAAGTCCAAGGATATTTTGTGATATAAACTAGCAACAAGAAAGTCTATCTACAAAACATTATTTACTGCATCTAAATTTAGGAACTGCTGCATTTCCCCCCTCCAAAAACAACAAAACAGTTAAGAGAGATTCTGATTGGTGCATTTGAATTAATTAGAGTAGAATGTTTTTAAATATTTTTGTCAAAGAAATAAATGTTCAACAAATCTAGATCTAGATTAAAATACCTATCTGTAAATGCTACATTGACAGATATGGACTACAATTTAATATCAAAATATTCATTCATATGTATTTCAGTAGCATGACTATTCATTTTTTCAGTGTAAATGAAAATACAGCTGTACGGTTCCACAAATGTAAAGGGATCATGACAACAAATTTCATTTTTCTGTGGTTTGGGGGTATACTATGATCTGTTGTGCACTGTTGAGGCCGTGTGAATGTCAAGAGTTGGTACCAACAGCCCTGCTCATAGACGGTCAGCTTTGTTTCTTTACTCAAAAACGGACGAATCAGAGAACAGTTTATCTTTCTACAGAGGTCATATCTCTGTGTAATTCATATTCTCCAATTAGACCACAACATCAAACAAACAGCCCTCCCCCTCCTCTTCTCTCCTCCCCCAGCTGATGCACCAGCTAATTTAAGGGCTAAGTCGCGCTGATATGTCTGGCTACTCTCCTTGAGAAGAGGATGGCTACTAAAAAGCAGAGCTGTTATGTTCGACGGAGCTCAAAAATGGCTGGCAGTTTACACTTACTCCTGAAGGATGAAAGAACCAGAGAAGAGTGTCTGAAGTTCATTTATGGGGAAGTAGCACGCAATTATAACTCCAATTTGAGACGATGTTCAGAGCATTTTACAGAAGAGTTTCCTAAATATGGTTGTAGCCCATCAGAGTGAAGTCAACAAGGTAGAGCCACATGTCATTATGTATCCAACCCTTTAACCGAGGAGGGAAATCTGGCCTGCTAAAACAACCCCCTGCAACAAAAAAACTTTTTTTTTTTTTTTTTTTTTTTTTTTTTTTTTTGTTGAAATTCTGTGGAGTATTGACATATTGAGGATTATCAACTACAAGAAATAATTTATACAGTGACATCACCGCCCCTTTAAATAATAAACAAAAAAACTTAAATGCATTTAAGAAAAAAATGGGATGTAAAAACATACCTTGTTAAACAAAATTGACCAACTTATGTAATATTTTACTGGATGAAATATATATCAGGTAGTTCTATTGCAATGATTTAAGTTAACAGGTGAAACAATCTTTTTAAAGGAAAGGAAAAGTCAAGGAATTAATTTAAGCTATTAGTTTAAGTCCTACAAAAACATTTAAAGCTAGCAGAATAATTATAAGGGAACGGATGGCTCAGCACAGCTATAGCTCTTGGACAACTGTACTAAGAAGAAACCCAGGATAATTCTTGTACTCCTCGATTAATGATGAGGAACACACTGTTCTAGCTCGGTACAGGGCTTTATTATGTAATAATAGATCATATTTTTCCAGATTAAGTAGGACTTAGAACAGAACAGTAGATTCTTAGAATACCGTTTTATCTCCACTTTCCAAGAGGTTTGTTTGAAAGTATGCTTTTTCTGAATTAAACCAGGCAGCCAGCCTCTTATATTTGATTTCTGCTGTTGTCCAAAATTATTCAAATTATTCAAAATTATTAAAATAATTATTCATAAAAGCAGACATTTGTAAATCAGCTGTGATCTGAGACAGGGATCTTCACAAGTCATTTCTGCCAAGTCCAAGTCAAATTTCAAGTCTCTACTGACTGAAATATACAGTTTTTTCATCAAACATCTTGGTCACATCTAACTCCAAACCTGTACTATTTGTTTTAGGCCTAAATTATTAAATGAACATTTAATATCTATCTTTTAATATTTAATAGTAGTTACTTTTTAATCATTTATTATTTAATTCACCATCCTAAAAAACTGCTAAAGATGGATTAAATAAATTTAAAAAAAGTAGGCATTTATGCCATAAGAAAAATAAAGAAAGTGAATAAAACTTGCAATGTTGAATTTTTGAATGACTCAATATGTACTGGCCTAGTTAAAACCTGTTTATCCCTGTCTTCACTACTTCATTTATTGCACCATATAGGGTTTGGAGAGTTTATTTCTCCTCACTCTGAGCTGGAGAATTTTAAATATTATTGAAAAAGCATTTTCTAAGTACCCCTTTAAAACCTTTGCCTCATTCGTTTTGTTGTAATTCATAACCTAAATTTGGACATCTTTACTGGTTAAAATTAAGAACAAAGTGTAAAACAAATTGAACGCTTAAATGGTAGTAAGAAATTGCTAAAAATGTATGAAATACAATACTTTACTAAAAAGGATACAGTCTCTCTTTTTCACATTCAACAACAACTACATGTAGAAAAGATTTTAAAACATTTCAATACCAAAGGGAGTAAAGATCACAGAGTTGAGTGAGTTTGTAGTCCATCCAGCTCAGAAGCTTTTGCTCTTTATCTCCTTTTAAACTCCACCTATTGGCTGTTTTTTAATTCACTTGTATTGAAACTCTTTGGTTAAGCCAAAGGAAAACATCAAAACCTTTTCAAAATAGCTACTGCTTGACTGAAATCATTTATTGCTCAGCAGGTGACAAGTTCCATCCCATCTGGAAAATACATAGGCATGAGGTAACGATGATTTTGCAGTTTCGGTTTTCTTTTACCGAAACATCCGAGAGTAATTTTACTAAGAGGAGGAACCTGGAGGCAATGTTTGTTTTAGTAAACACATCTCGAATCTGTTTCTGAGCTCGCCATCGCCTCAGCCAGCTACCTTATGCGCAACTCAGCCAAATACACACTTGAAAACATCCCCCTCCTTCTCTGTCCACACATTGCAGAAACCATCATCACGTTTCCCACATGCACTCGCCAGATGTTGGTGAAAGCTTAAGGGAAGAACCCACAGGTACGTGTGCGTGCGTTTAAATCCGACCCCCACAATGGGCTCTTCTTGTGCATCTGTCGAGATTTATGACGACAGCTCTTCCTACAACAGAGTCCCAGTGGGGTAGAAGGAGGTTCTTCAAGCCAAAACAGGTGACTGTGGGTCAGAAAAAAAGGTCTTGTCAACTAGGTTTCATCTACAGACACTTCATCCAAACCCCCATCTGCTTCCTATATCAGCACTCACGCACTTGCCAGTTCAGGGGTCCACTGGTCAGACCTGCTTGGGTCAACCATACAAAGTGGAATAATGAAATCAAAAGCAGCCATATGACAGAGGCTGCAGTTGATCGGTGGAAATCGCTGAAGGTTTTCATTATGACGTATAATGATGGGGGGGGTATTAAAGACTCAGCAGAGCTCTTTCAGTCTGAGTAATGGTTGGACAGAGCGGGGCCACAGACAGCTTTACTGTTCCCTCAGGCTTCAAAGTGTTAAGTGTGCGAGCTGATACTGCATAGTGTGGTAACATACAGCTTTTGGCTTTATGTGGGGATAAAACCCATCAAGTTTTAATGGATTTAGATTACCTTCATAAATCTAATGGATGTGCATCTGTGATGTCACATCTGGAGTAATGATGTTGAAGGGAGTCCACGGGTGTCATACCATTGTGCAAGGACCAGCTGGAAAATAGGAGACATGAATGCAGGTTTATTTATACTACACCTTAAATCAGCTGTGCTGAAGCTTTCCATTCATGGTCTTTAGTCTACAGGCCTTATACAAGGCTGGAGTATTGTGGTGAGTGGCTGAAGGGGTAACGCTTTAAACACAAATTCACCTATTCGTGGATTTTTCTGTTGACTGCAACTACAAATTATTTGTGGACATTTTGCCTATTCACAGACTTTTTCATAGACTATTTCTAAAATATTCAAAAGAAAATGCAGCTTTGGAAGCTGAAATACCCAGGCTCAATGCTACTTGACACGTTAAAGACTGGCATTTCCAAAGCAACCAATCCAGGAGTGCAATGCATTTTCCTTGGTGCTGACTGACTGTACCCCTAAGAGCAAAGATAAGGAAGTCTGTAGATATTAGCTTCTGCATTAAGATGTGCTGTGCATATTAAAGTATATTTGGTGTTTGAACTATGAGAATAGGCAGTTATATGGGTTCTTAGAGGAGGTCTTAAGCATTTGTGGGGTTAACTATTCATGGGCAGTTGTGGTCCCTAATACCGAGGGGAGATGCACCGTGAACAGGGTAATTAGGTACATTTCAGCTCGATCGGGCCTCACCAAGTTTTGAAAACTCAAAAATCCTTTACCTTTCAATTCCTTAAATGTACTATAACTCTTTAATGTGGAAGTTGTTACTCAATGAAGAAGACTCAAAGTGAGCTATTTTCAGTATCAGTGAAAATATTTTTGTGTTTCAAAATGAAGTCAGAGGAAGCAAAAAGGTCTAAAGCTTGGTTTATTCTTGAGCCAAGTACATTCCCTACGGAAAATAGATGTGTGGAATCAAACACAATTTTTGCAACATGTATACTCTGTGCGGGGCTTCCCCACTGTAGCGCATATTCTGCTAGACTCTAGGGAGCAGTGTAGGCAACTACAACATGTTTAGAGATAATAAAACAGTTGTGAGCAGCAACATGGCGACACCCCTGAGGGTGGTGGTGATTTTATTGTCTTTATGGTCTGAATCATTAAGATGTCTGTCTTTGCGAACCTCCGTCAGCAGGAGCTTTTGGTTTTCTGCTATGTTTTTCTGTGCGTGCAGTTACAAAATTTCAGAGGTGTGCATTGCAGAAACTTTGATTCACACGGACACCAGGCGGAGGGGCGTGGTTAGTGAAATGATGTAATTTGACCGTGCAGCGGTGTGAGGACCTTGCGGATGTATCAAGCATAAATCAAGCTTAAGAAGGTAAATAAAAAGAAGCTGTATTTTCCATGGAGACAGGTCATCCATTTATTTAGACTGCAACAACAGAGAGCTAAACTTTAAATGGTCATTTTGCTCATTCACTATCCTACTTTTGCAGGTTTGATCATTTCAATTTTTTCTGGTACAAAAGGAAGTGGTCTGCCACAGGACATCAGTTTCATATCCTGTGGAAGTTCTGTCAGAGTATTAGTTATCTGACCAGAGTTGACTTTAGCATGAGGCATGAACATAATACACAAATTCTCCTCTCTTATTCTGTAGAGCTTTTAACCTCTATCTTTAATGGAACATTCAGCAATTTAAAAATGTTGGCAGCTTTTTGGGAGTCAAGGTAAACATCAATGTTGCTTTAATAATGCACACTGAGACTGGGTTGTAATGATAGCAATGCTAGCCTAGCTAATTGTGCTCATCACTAAATTATGATGCCAAAGACAACTTAGGTTGTGAACTGCAAGTTGATTTTCTTTTTTTTTTTTCTTTTTTTTTTTTTTTTTAGAAAAGGTCATGCAAAGTGTGACACAGCCTCTGCTGCCAATCAAAAATAGTCTAAGAATAATAATAAATAAATCATTACTGACTGCTAAGGCAGTGAAGCTAGGAGAAATATTAGGATGCTGTTAAGTATAATTTTTAAGAGAAACTGGAATTTGCCAAATTGGTATCAGCAGCACAAAGCGTTATAAAAACAAGACATCTAAAACGAACCATAAATCTCTGATTGGTTCATCTCTGCATCAGAGCCAGCCAGATGAAATGACTGATGAAGCTAAGGTGGGTATACAACATCAGAAAATCCACTGTAAATTCTAAATAGCTGTCAATATGTACCCACAAAGGCTGTGGACACAAAAGAGGAGACCTTGAAAAGCATTAAAGGGAAAAACAAACTGGAAAGTAAAAACTCAGCATAACACGCAGAGACAGAAAATATCAGGATAAAACATTCAGGAACAAACAGAAGAAAAAGGCATAAAAATTCATAAATCATAAGAAAAATTTTAGAGCCAAAGACAATAGTCTGCATCTATGTGTGTTTTTCCTGGATGGAAGTTTGACTCAGATCAAAGTTTAGCTGGCTCACTCATGAACATAAGCTATTCCACATCCTTATTTGCATGCAAATCATGCTTTTAATTGGCCTTGATCAAAAACAACAGCAAAAAGCGTGCTTTGGGTTAAAATGCATGATTTCCGATCTCATTCCAGCACCTTGGCTCATGAACTTAGCGTGGACTGATCAATGCTTGACCGCTGTGTGAACCAAAACGGATGGAATTTGTTAGGTTTCGAATGCAAATGTCAAACTTTAATTGCCTCTATGAAAGCTTTTTGTCAATACAATCAGAGCACCAGAGACTGGACAAATTAAGCGAGTTTACTTAGGTGTCATGTTTTTTCTTTCTGCCAACTGGAGCTGGAGCAGATAAACAGCCATGATGGCTGCAGAGAGATTTAACAAAGCAATGAAAGCTGACTGTACCTTCTGAGCTAGAGAACTTATTGGGTGTTGCTGGGGGGTTAATCCTGTTTGAAAGAGACTTTAGAAGGCTCTTTGCATCTGGCAAGGTGAAAGCTTAAACATAGCTAAGGACATCTGAAAAGCATCTGACTGTAAAGACTGGAGCCAAAACCAGATCATTTCTCTCCATTTGTTCCATTGTCCCTCAATCAAAGTTAATGTAGACTGAACCAGAGTGTGACTCAGCAGGGATGCTGAGAGCCGAGATGCTTCAGAGGGGCTATTAAACTTCCATTCAAGGTAGTATTTGGGGTTAAAGCCACTCTCTGCCCTCTCGTGATCTCAGCAAATTTCTCATTTCTGGCCTCCTCTCTTCCTCTTCACCTCATTTTTACCCTTCTATCTGAAAGTGCCACACAGATGAGTGGATATCTTTATCTGGGTTGCGTGTCTAGTTTTCCAGTATTTCCAGGCTGACCAGATGGATTCTCTCAAAAGCTCGTCTGTCTGTGATGAAGGGGACAGATTTGGCAGGAACCTTTCTAAAATCCAAAATCCAAAAATCTGCCCTTTCCCTGGAGTTGACCATCATAAAATTTGATTTTCGTCTATCAGCATCAGAGTCATTGCAGGATGTTATTGGAAGTTAATCCAGCTCTCAGCACAAACACTCATGGCCAGCTGTTCCACTGACTTATGAGGAGTGTGTCCCTCTGACTCTCCTTTGTCAGATTAAATGTACCGATTGAAAATAACAACCTTTAAGGAGGTATTAAACATACTTTTCATTAAGCCCACATTTCTGTTTTTAATATTTTTTATTGGTCTAATGAAATATTCTAAATCTGCACATCATGTTTTGATTATTTGTAAGTGGAAAATCATCATAATTAACATAAGTAAAGGTTTTCAGACATCCATCTGTGTGTATGATGTGTTTCACTTCGTGATAAAGTTTCTGAAATAAATAGACTTTCAATAATATTCAATTTTATTGAATGGGTCTGTATTTAATGCTGCTGATGGTTTTGGATGTCGTGCCAAAAGTATTCACACCCCTTAGGCTTTTTTCCTGTTTTGTCACATTACAACCACAGATTTCAATGTCATTTTACGTGATAGACCAACACAAAGTAGCTCATGATTGCAACGTGAAACAGTGTTGCCAGGTTTCTAACACAAATGCACCAGTAAAGTGTGAAATGCATTTCTGTTCAGACATTTTAACTTTGATGCTGGAAAAGTCATCTAATTATGAAATTAGATCTGTCTAATGCAATCTCAGTGTAAGTCTGAGTGTTCTGTAAAGACCTCAGAGGTTTGTTAGAGAACATTAGTGAACAAACAGCATCATGAAGATCAACACAGCAGACAGGTCAGGGAGAAGGTTCTGGAGAACCTTCAAGCAGGGTTAGGTTATAAAACAATAGCTACTTTTTGTTGGTCTATCACAAGAAATTCAAATCAAATCCAATAAAGTTTGAGGCTGGAACACAATAAAATGTGATAAAGGCCAGAATTCTTTTGCAAGCTTCTGCAGAAGTCTGCCAACCAGAATGCTAAAAAACAAGTTGTGAGTCTCCATTGTAAAATATGTTTACTTCTAAAAAACGAATAGCTAATGTTATACTTCTAATGAGAAAATAAGCAGAATCAGTGCAGCAGGAGTATAACGGCAGCAAGAAATAAGATATTCATTGTCTGCCTTTAATTATGCATCTTTCTCTGGGAGAGAAACCATTTGTGAATGTTAAAGCAACACAATCAAGAGAAGTTATTGTTACAAAGACTAAGACTACTCTCAGTTTATTCACTGACAAGTGTAGACTATATGTACAGAGAACAGCAGAAACATTTCTTAATACATCACTGTAAAAAGGGAAATTGCACAGTGCTTACATTAGTCATTTTTCACCAGCATAGTACCATACTGTGGATAATAAAACACAATGAAGGATGGTCATAAAAACACAATGAAACAATAATATATTCCTCATTTTGCCTTTTTTTTTTTTTTAAAAAAATCCCCCGAAACAATAGTTTTATGGGAAAAGTTCATATGTCACGACGACAGCATTCAAACATTAATTACACGACACAAATAAAAAATGTGCATTATACAGCATTATTAAATTTGCATATGATTACAAAAAAATCATTATTGCAGGCGCCCCTCCAGTTTATGATAAAACATACAGAACATCAGTTAATAAAGCTGCTGAGTAGGAGCAGAGCCATCCAACACACACACACAGAGCCGGCACAACTTTCAGCTGAGCAAACCAGCAAATCTGAACCCAGAGCGACACTAAACAGACACACAGATGAAAGAGGCTGAAAAAGTGCCTCGCTGCTAACCTCCCGTTTGTGCTGAAGACTCAGAGGAACGCTTGTGATTACACCATTGACTGAATCATCTGCAAGGGTCAGGCCTCCCATCTTCTCTCCCTCCCACTCCTCTGCTCCTCTCCCACTCAGCAGCCAAGCCGTTCGTATGGCTGCTCAGACACACTCTGAGACATTGCTGAGAAATCCAGTCACTGGCAGTGTTTACAGAAACATAAACACATGCCCACCTACGCAGAAGCATGCTGGGTAGACAAACAGGAGCTAATGCTGTTTATATATATATATATATATACCATCAACCTTCTTATCTGGGCTCTTGTTAAGGAAGTCAAAGAGTAGGATGTCTCGGTAGCAGTGTCGAGCAGAGTTAGATCATAAGCAAAGCCTCTCTAACTCTGTAAACCTAGCAAGACATGGCCATCCAGCTACGGTGACAAGCCAGGCAAGGACAGCCAAGAGGCCCATGATAACTCTGGAGGGGCTGCAGAGATCCACAGCTCAGGTGGGAAAACCTGCACACAGTACAACTATTAGCTGGTATTAGCCTTGTACGGGACGGAGCAAAAATGTAGAAGAATGTGCTCTGATTAAGTGAGACCAAAACTAACACTGCACATTACCCCAAACTCATCTCCAGTGTGAAACATGGTGTTGGCAGCATTATGCTGTAAGGATGCTTTGGAAGCTGAGTAGATTTCATAGAAAAATAGATTTAGCTATTTTTCTACTTTCTCATAGACCAGTAACCTTCTAAACTGGGCTCTCAGCAAAGTGTCACAGATTAGCATGTGATTGTGAGTTTTATCTTAATGCGATCCATAACTCTAACGAAACCCAGGAAGTAAAATAGGTTTAGTGATGTATTCCACATGGACCTAAAGAACTGGGCCAAAGGACAACAGAGTTGTTCTTTCTATAAGGACTCCTGTTTAATATAGTATCACAGGATGAATGACAGTATTTTAAAAGCCAGTGATGACATTTACATGCACTTAGGCAGCTGGGCAGCAATCAGCTGATTTCTGTAGCTGATATATAAAATTAGAAACATCTGATTTGTTGAACTTAGTCTGGAAAGAAAGCAATTTACTTGGTCTGCAACTGAGATTCAGATCAGTTCAAAGCAGTTTTCTTTAAGGACCTGGCTGTGTTTGAACTTTATGTGGACCATGTCAGTTTGTTGTTCACAAAGGGAGTATTGCAGTTCTCTAGTTAGGTACTGCATGTGCATAATCTTATGTGTTTAAAACCTTACACACAACTCGAAATACAGTATGACAAATAACCAGACGTGGAGGCTCATACAGATGTACAGCATTTTGTTAGCACCTCTGCTAAGTGTATGTTAAAGCCCTAAAATAAGCTGAGTCGTTACTGAAACAGCATCATCTCATAATTAATCAAGAAAAATCCAACTTTTGATTTGAGTACATTTATTCAGTAAGGATTCAATCACCAGTGCCAACACCCCAAAGACTCTTTAAAATAAATATAACTGGAGTATTTTTTCCATTATACTTTAATTTTTAAAAGTTGAGAGTTTCTACTTTGTTAGAAATCCATTACTTTCTATTTCCATTTGGGATAACTATGATATGACAGGGAGCCGTTTCTCTTAAGCACTATAGGTATCTTGACGTTTCCACCAATGCAGTTGGGAGCCCATCCGGTTCCTGAACATGATTTTGAACCATTGTCGTGGGCTTCCACTGGAAGAACAAGGTTCCCCAACGCAAAATCTGGCTCCTGTGGGCCACCGTGGAATACCTGGTTCTTCAGCGCGAACCGTGATGTCACCCGTGGGCCGGTCAAACTGCAGACAAAGAAACAAGCACGGTGGCGAACAGTGGCCGCAGATCATCCATTATCTTGCTACAATCCTCTTCTTTCATGTTGAGTAAAGACACCTGTTGATGACATGCTTGGTTTCCAAAACGGATGGAAACAGGCGTTGGCTCTCAACAAAACAATGACTTTCGGAGGCTCACAAACAACCTGTTCTAGAACAAGCATTTTTCTCTGTAGAAACACACAACTACAGGACCTGAAAACCTCTTTAGAGTCTATGGCGTTATGAAGTCTTTGATATTCAAGAGTTAAATAATAATCATTGGTCCTTTTATGTGTGGTCAAATCAACACAAAAACTGTCGACAAAAATCAACATTTTTTGACGGTCATCTCGGTTCACATACACACAATTATTTCTTAAACAATTTTCTTCCCATTGAATAAATATACTCAAAATAAATGTTGGACTTATTTTTTTTTTTTTTGCAAACTGGCGCAATAAACCTGAATTTATTTTAAGACTTTATACAGATCTTTACCAGGGGGATATGTCTATAATCAGGTGTTTTGTGTTCTATGTAGCTAACTTATTGTCATGATCCCTTGCTCTTTTGGACTTTTGCTTCTGTCATTTCTTTGTATTGATTTATTATTTTCCCTCTGTTAGTTCAGTTATTTTGTTATTTGAATGGTTCTTTACATTTAGTATTTATTATCATTCCCCCATTCTGGTTTATTCCTTTTGTTAGTCTAGTTGTTTATTAAATTTAGTGTTCTGTTGTTCATCTTTGTTTTATCTTCTCAGTCAGTTTTACCATTTACTCAGCTGTGCTATGTTCAGCCAACTCTTAGTTATTTTTGGATTATGTATAATGGGTATTATCCTGTGTTTCGTATTTTTAATTAGATCAGCCTTGTTTCTGTTTTACTTTAGTACAGTCTTTTTTAAGATATTCTAGTTTATGTTTATTTATTCCTTGTCTCTAGTTATCCTCTGTTCCTGTTAGATTCATTTTCCTTGCTCCCCTGTTTACTCCCCCTCGCCCCTTCCTGCCATTCCCCCCAGACCCCTCCCCCCTCTCTCTCCTCAGTCTCCCTTTAGCTCTCTTTCCTCACACCTGCAAACTGTTAGCCAATCAGCCCCAGTCCATTGTTTCAGCAGTCACACTCCCAGTATTTAAGCTCCGTTCTTGCTCTCATTCCTTGCTGGATCCTCCCAGTACTTACCTGTTAGTTCCCCATCAAACTCTGCTGTTTTCTCTTCAGGATTTTTGTGTTTTTTGTTCTGCTCTGGCTCCCTGCATTCCCCGTGGTTTCATAAATTTTTGTTTATAATTTTTATTAAGTACTCAAATCAACTCTCTGCCTCTGCTATCTCTGCATTTGGGTCATTCACCTCATCCAAATGTGACACTTATCTTAATTAAAACTTCATTTGAAGGTTTGTGTCTAGTGAACAAATCGATTATGATCACGTTAATAATGCGAATAATATTTTATATTAACAAACAAAATAAGAGAGATGCACAGAGAAATTAGCTGGTGATGGGAACTGATGAATTTTCGACCCTGATCAGTGAAAAAATTCAATATTTATGATGAACCGTTTTCCGATCAATGAATGCACCATACACAAGCAATAATGGGTAACTCTTACCGCAATACTTCTCACAACTGAAGCCATTACTGGGAGAGCAAGACACACACACCATGTGACATCACCACTAGTTGAAAATTTAAATAACTGACTAATAAAAATGAATAAGAAAAAAATATTTGTTTTAATAAACTATATAGTTTTTATTGTTAAAAAACATCCTTACTTATAGGGAAAATATATTTTTTATTTATAGTCTTTAAAAAGAAATCTGAATTAGCTAAATTCAGCATTGACACTTCAGAACTTTACAAAATTGGTGATCCGAAGCTGGCCACAAAAACTTTGATTGGTGCATCTCTGTACAATAATGAAGCCTATAACCAATAGGAACACAAGGTTTCTTTCTGCTGTTATAAATTTTCTACCATATCATTTTTTTTTGCATTACATAAAACCCTGAACACAATCATCAAACAGCATAGTCTGGTTTGTTTCAAAAGCAGGTGCAACAGATAAAATATTGAAAGCAATATTTTTTAAATGTCAATAAGAGAAGTAAGGTTACTCTACATCAACCTGAAGCAACTGGTTCATCCCAAAATTTTCACCTTTGACTTTCAAATTGGTAATCCTGTCCCAGTAAGCTGAGCAAGGAACACGAGCTGACAAACAGAAAAACACACCACTAATTATTGACTGAACAAAGAAAGGGTTCCTGAGTGCTTTCATATGAATGGTCACAATCAAGAGGGAAAACAAAATCAGCTCCATTGTAAGTGGCCTACAGATAGGTACCGACTTCACAGCTGATGTGGTTTCCCATGGAGCCATAGAGATGAAATATTCATTGAGAAACCGCTCTGGTTACAACCAAATCCTTCTAGGTGAAGCCAGAGGCAGCCTCATCCCCCGCCTGCCTCCACACATGACAGCAAACACACACAAAGGGCCACATTCATTTTTGACTCGACGCATTAATTAATAACCCGGAGCTGACCCCGTTTTGTTCTGCTGGTTGTCCCTGGGTGAGTGGAGCAAAGCAAGAATAAAGAAGATCTAAAGCTGATTTCTTCAACTGAGGGAGCAGAGGGATGAGGGTGGCAGTGTGAGGAGAGAACCCAGAGATAAAGCCGCCAGCCAAGAGGAAGAGAGAATTCAGGATTATCATAGTGAATATAGGAAGGGGATGTGGGGGGGGATGCCGAAGAAGAGCCGTTTCTGATACCAAAACGAGCATTTCCACAAAGCCAGGTGGAGCGGGAGGGGTGGGGGTGTTTGTGCCCAAAATCCAGGCTCTGACTGCACAGTTCACACAAGCTCCTTAACCTCCACTCTGTGTGTCTCTGCATGTTGGTTCCTGCCAGCACTCCTACTTACACAAGCATACATGGCATGCTGCTTGATGAAGTCTCCATGAAGAGCAAAAATAAACCTTATTCATGAAACACATTAAATCAACACAGGTCAATGGCATCATCAGCGGGTATAAAACATAACTGGACTCTCGTATGTTTGGGTCAGACTACTGCCTCCAGCTAGAACCAGCTGAGATTTACCTTATGTGATGTATGGATGGGTAATAAAGAGAAGCAGAAAAGACAAAAGGCACTTTATACAAATATATGAAACAATATACTGTGAAACCTCTGCGATTTCCTTTTGTTGCTGCTAAAAAAACTGTTTTATATTATAAAAATCTGTCTTTAACACATTAAAAAAATGTTTTAACTGATCGATAAAAAATCATTTTATCAAAGTATTTAAAAAAAAAAAAAAACAGACTTGTTGCCTACTTTGTGTTTATGCCAGTTAAATGCTTGTTCAGATCAGTCCTGATCTCTTTACTTTCCCTGATCTCAGGAATATAAAAACCTTCCCTTCTCTGAGCCCTGACGGTGGCCGAGTTTGGCCAGTTGTGTCGGTGACGGGGGAACGTCCTGCCTGTAGGGGCCTTTAGATCTTTGTGGTGTCTGCACATGTCCTGAGGCAGAGGCCTGGCTGTGGTCTCTGCTATGTTGGTGGGCGCTGCTGCTGCTGCTGCTGCTGCTGCTGTTGTTGTTGTTGGGGGCTTCCTGTGCAGGAGCTGGTCTGGTTTTGCTCTCCTCCTGTTCTCTCCGTCTTTGCTCCTGCCTCAGTAACTCCTGGGTCTCCAAGAGGACCCGAGCGTTTAGGCTGGGCTTCCCCATGTAGCCGTTACGAGAGCCCGGGCCCATGGAGAGGCGAGGGTTCTCCTTAGGCATCTGGAATCCCTCGGATGGTGTGTACGACCTTTCCCAGGACTCCTGGGACACTGTGCTGGGGTTCTTACGAGGTTGCCTGAGAAAAGAAGACATGCAGAAGGGTTACTTGTTATTTTAGAGCATGATACATATCTAAACAGAACAGAGCTAAAGATAAAGTCTGACAGAAATAAGAAATAATAATAATAATAATAAAAAAAATTCCACTAGTGGAGCTGAATTTACAGTGCTTTGCAAAAGTATTCATACCCCTTGAACATTGTCACGTGTTGTTACTTTACAAGTGATACACCAACACAAAGTAGTGCCAACTGTCAAGTGGAAGGAAAACTGTAACAAGTGTTTTCAATTTTTTTCTAAAATAAAAAAGAACACAACATTCAGGGCGCGGTGATGGCGAAGGGGTAAAGCAACCCGTGTATGGAGGGCCCAGTCCTCGATGCAGCTGTCACAGGTTCAAGTCCCGGTCTGTTGACCTTTGCTGCATGTCTTCCCCCCCTGTCTCACAACCCGCTTTCCTGTCCGATCACTGGCTATAAAGGCCAATTTGTTTTCAGCATTTTTCATCCTGAAATGAATGAAAATGAGTTTGACACCCCTGCCTCAGAGGTTTGTTAGAGAACATTAAGGAAAAAAAAAAACTGCAACATGGTGACCAAGGAACACAGCAGACAGGTGAGGGAGAAATTTAAAGCAGGGCTAGGTTCTAAAACACCTCCCAGACTTTGAACACTTCACAAGTCAGTTTTTCACCTGAAAACCCACTGGCTGAGACCAAAGCATGTTCATGTGTTCGAATAGCCCAAGGTAAAGACCTAAATCCAACTGCTTATCTGTGTTAAAAATGCTGATGTTGATGCCCTGCTGCCAATCTGACTGAGCTCAAGCAATTATAAATAAGAGATACCCCAACAGGTGGTTCTACAATTTTTTGACTCAGGAGGACTGAATAACATACATTTAAGATTATATTTGTAAAAAAGAAATTGAAAACAATTGATCCATGTTCTTCTACTATGTAATTATTCCCTACTTTGTTTTGGTCTGTCACAAAATAAAGTCAATAAAATGAATACAAAAATTGTGGGTATCACATAAAAATAACAATGAATAATTAATTAATTATTGCAAGATCGCTGTACACAATATGCATGTCGTGAAAAAAAAGAAGCTTCGACTGCAATAAGTTATAGCTAATTAGTTAAGTGCAATGCATTCAGGCTCCCTATGCATTTAATACAATTAGTGACACTACTTATTCAGTGGTGCACAAAAAGTTTTAGAAGGTAATGAGGTTGTAAACTGGTCACGTCAGAAAGAAACTCCAACGAAGTTGTTTCAATGTCAAAATGGTAGATGTCGACTAGAAACAACTTTTCAAATAAAGCTTTGTTCAGATGGAAATAATGAATTTCTTTTTTTTCCAGTAGCTGAATAAACTACTTGTGTGTGCCTGACATTAACACTGAGACATTCACCAATATTATCACATCTATGTTTTCCTAATATTGTGCAGCCCTAATTTAAAGAGTATGAATACTTTTTCAAGACACTGTGGATTATTGTTAAATTCTAAAGGAACTGAACAGATTTAGCATTTTTTTTGTATAAAGAGCAACAACAAAAGAAGGATGTGCTGTTACTTTCCCTTTAAATACTAGAAGCAACATGAGAGAAGAAAAGAAGAATCTGTTTCAGCATGCTGCTTGATTACAATGGATCCAGTGGCATAATAAGTGAGACACGCAAAGGACAGAAAACAAACGGTAGAAGCATAAAATGCCCACAGGACAATTAGTTCCACATAGTAAACAAACACAAAAGCTAAAACCTCCCAGAGAAATATGTCTGCTTTTATCCATTTAACTTCCTTTTGGAGATGCAGATGGGTGCACTTACAGAACAGACAGAGTAATAGCAGGCCTCACAGCATTCGCTGCCTTCTACTCTTCTTCAGCTTGCCTGCCAGCCTCTACACTGACAGGACAGCATAAGATGCACGCATATCAAGTCCTGACTCAGAAAAAAAAAGAGAGACAAAAACAGCTCTCTTTAACACACAGGCTATTCTTTCCAGAAATTAGCTTTGAAAAGCCTTCATTGGAAAGGGGTTTTTTGCTGGGGTTAAATCTGTCCCTCCATTATTAGGCTCCATTAAAGCCTGACACATGATGGGAGACCAGTGACAAGGTTTTACATCAAGGGTGCTAAGAGAAATCCTCTTTACACCTCAGTGACCCGTTGTGTGGTAAAAGGTTTTTGGAGCTCACAGGACAAGATGGCTGGAGAGAACAGGGTCTCAAGATGCTTTTAGGACAAAACTGCCCACACTTCGTATTGGCCTGGGTCTCATTCCAGACAGGAACAGACAGGAAGAGTTGGAATAGGCAGCTCAAACTCAGACTTTCTGTTCAACCTGAAACTGTGAAATCCCCCCCCCAAAAAAAATAAAAAAAATTATCAAATATCCCTTGTGTTTGGCAGAAATAAACAAAAACTGTAAAGCTTCTTTTAATGTTGCACATCAAGGGCCAAAGCACTCAATTTCATTCTTAACAACTGCATTCATGGGCATCAGAGATAAGCTCCAGCCAGTGTGTTTATGGTCATTCAAAAATATAACTATATAAAATATGTTCACACTCTAGCTACCGGGAAACCTGTTCAAAGCAAAGATCTAAAAATTGCTAATAAGAAAGGTTTAAGCAATAGCCGAATGGTGGATGTTGGTTTCCAGTAACACTAGAATTTGAAATAAAAGGCAGCATTGCAGCAACAGCACATATGACTTAACAATAATAATAATAAAGCTGATAGCAATGTGAACAGGTCCGATCAGGTCAGATCATTTTTATCTAAAATAATCAGAAAGGGTGCTGGTCTGCTGTCAGGTGGAAACATCCCAAGCATTCTGGATTTAAAGATGACCGAATCTTCATCAGTGCAGACAGAGCTTCTGCATTCCGTAGCATAAGAGAAGATTATGTTGTTATGGGATCATTACAGCAAAAAAAAAAAAAAAAAAAAAAGCAAGTGGCCATATGGCTTGCTGGAAATGAAATTGCCTCCCTATCAGATCTACATGAAGCCGATTCTAGATTGTTATTTAAGACAGCATCCTGAGAGATGCAATAGATTGAGTATAAAGATGTTTAACTTTGTATGTATGATACATGTAAAAACTGCTGCAGCATTTACACTAATTTAAACCTTCTATAGTCTAGATGTAAGCTCATAGAAAATTGGTTCTAAATCAACACAAATGCAAAGCTAATTTATGCATGTGGGGCTAAATGCATATGTGTTTAAGTGTTGTACAATGCAACTAAAACACTAATCTTTTAGACTGTGTACATGAAAATGAAAAGGTGTAATTGAAGCGTGGACAGATGCAGGGACATACTGCAGAGAAAGCCCCGCCACATGCTCTATATCTGGGTTTCGCTGTCTGGGCAAGCCGCCATGCATTTACACTCCAACTTGGCTTGTAGAGCAGCCAACGGCACTCGGCACTCATGAGGGAGTTGCTTGCTTTAAACTCAGGATGCCTGTTGCACGAGGCTGCGGTCTGCAGTTCCCGAATGACCTTTTAGGCTTTCTGGTGACAGAAGAGAATGGATTTAGAAGGTTTCTTTCTGCTGCAAAAGAGAGGAGAGCAGAGCGGCCATTGTTCCACAGGAATGTAGCTGTGATTGATGTGTCAGAAGATCTAGTTCTCTTATCACCTCTACCTCTGTGCCAGAATATGTCACAGAGTAGATTAGTTCCATTTACAAAAGGAGGAGGTGGGAAAAAACATGTTACCGAAGAGTGGGATAGATTTAGAATGACAGAAAATAACAAACAAAGCCAGGAAGTAGGCTTGCAGAAAAATCTGTGGCCGCTGTGTATTTCTTTAAAGCAGCTGGGAAAAATCAGACTTTATGAGAAGGAGGAGAAAAATTACATCCACACACAAACATGCACAGACTTAAACTGATTACAGAAAAGCCCTAAATATATCCAACGTACAATGGAGCAGTCATTCCTATAATGGACACAAAAAATGTTTTTTTCTAAACACAGAATTGTAAAATAATATTGTTCTGGCGCAGGAAGCCACAGGAAGGAACTACTGGCTACTGAAGCTCAGGGATCTTGCACAATTTCCATGTCCAAATTCATCGCTTTTTCACATTCATGTAAGCACAGTTTGCTTATGTTCTCATAGATTTTCAGTTCTGTATGAATTTACTGTAGATATTTCTAAAAATTACAAGCTTTAAACATGCAGATGTGCAAAAATACCAGAATGGATGAATGGATGGAAGGATGGACAATGAGCAGATGGATGGATGGATGGATGGGTGAACTCAATTCATACTCATGAAATAAATCCATGTTTTTTAAAAGTCCCTGAAATTGTTGGTTGTATAACCATTTAAATGATAAACAGTGAATATCCATCAATAAAAGTCCAAAATCAATGTGATATTCACTTCAAAGTCTATGTAAAGTCCTTAACCCTCACTTTAATTCAAAGTTCAACTTTTTCCAGACTTTTTCAGTCTGCATTAGGAACCCAGTGAACCCAGAGTAAAGAACCTTATCTCAACAACAATAACATGCATGCTCGTGTATATTTGTGTGTGTAAGTTTCTCTTTCAAGCTAATCAGTGGTTCCTTGCTCTTACTAAAACACTTGTTCCTCTCTGGGCCTGTCTTGCCCTCCACTGCCTGTCGCCACTAATCCTGCTCCAACAACAAGCCTTCATTAGTGCTCTTCCAATCCTCACATCCCAGAAGGAGAGTTAAGCCTGGCTGTCATCTGATAACCAGCCACCATGGCTTCTTCTCAAAGCTCTTTGAGTTGTAGATTTTTTTTTCCTTCTTTCTGAGGGGGGATGTCACTATTTGCCTAATAAAGGCAAATAGGGTAAGGCAGATAAGTTTGTGGTTGTTAGAGTGAGGATGTAAAACTTCAGTTCTGTAATGAGGGGCAGTATAAAGACTACTTCTTGGCTGGTAAGATATTCTCATAATATGATAACCTAAAGTAGTTTTCCAAAAAATGTTAAGAAAAATGCTTTGCTAATTGCTTTTGCAACAATTCGCCCTACTGCTGCTCAGGTAACTTATCCAATTATTGCAATTATAACATTTGCTGTTCATTTCATTCTGATGAATAAACTTAAGCATAAACACCTGCTACATTTAATAATTTCCTAATGCTCCTTCTGCAGAATATTGTCCTTTTTTGTCATTCTGGAAGTCACAAAACCTTTTCATCATAAATCTACAAATACAAGCTGCCTTTGAGCTCCCTCTGGCCATTAATAAATCACAAGTGGATCCAGTGATTTTCTGCACAGTTGTGAGTTTTGATAAGTAAAACAGGCATTGCGGGGCAACCAGAGGTGTTAGCAGCATTGACCTCAGCTCTACGTATAAAATCCGTGTTAGAAAGCTCCCTTCACAATTCCTTTAAAAATTCCATTGAAAATTCAATGCAGTGACCTTGTTGTTGGCTCAAGAAATTCGAGAGACATAGCTCACCTTCTAACTTGTCTAACTTGTCGAAATTATTTGAGTGATGTCTCTTAAATCCTGTTTCAAGCTGGTTGCACAAACGAGACATCACTGTTACATCCATCCCAAAGTAAAAGTCAGCTGATGCAGGCCTTAGACTACCTCGCAAAGCAAGTGAGGATAAGTTCTACCCCCTTCACCAAACCAGTCTTTTTACAAAACTGTCATGTTTTGGAGGGTGAGTGATGGATCAAAAGCAGAGACAAAAGTGTGGAAGTCACATTATGGTTTAATTAAAAGTCCAAAATACTTACAGGACAATTCAGGAGCACTGGGAACACTGGAGGACACGAAGGGGTAGAGCATGAACAGACGTAGAGGTAGACGCAAAAAACAATGACATTGGTGGGAACATACATAAAAATACACAGGGGTCGATGAAGGGGATGAGGAACAGCTGGAACAAACTACAGAGAAGGGATGATACACATGAAAAGGGCTGAAGTAAATAATGAAAATACAAACTTGGATGAAACCCAAACCACTCCAGAACTGTGACAAAAAAAACCACCTAGAGAGGGCAAAAAGGCCTGTTTGAAGCGTTTTGTGAAAGGGGCGACTGATACCAGAGGAAACTGTAAGGGAAAGACAACTGTATTAGCTAACATGTTTTATAAGATAAAAACACAAATTAAATGTATATCCCATTTAAATGCATTTTTTATGCCTAACTTGTTAGCAATGTCTATCCGAATCACAGCAATGTCTTTAAGGGGGAGTATTATGTAAAATTAACATTTTTGAGCCTCATATCAGGTTGAGTGCTGCTTCGACTCTTTCATGCATGTTTGAGAAATCCTTGAATCTCCCATGGCAGACATTTGGGGGTGCCTTGCCCATACAATGTGCTGCCTATGGTAAATAAGCTTCGTCTTGGAGCTGCAGTCCCCAGCTGAGCTCCGGCGCCACAGAGCACCCTTCACCCGCGTCTCCCCCACACAGCGCCACCAGACCAGCAATCACTTGGTGGAACTGCACACCAGTTCTGCTGAACTCATCATATGAAGTATTTCTCAGTCCAATGTTCCTAAGCAGATGTAAGTAATACCCCCCACCACCAGCCCCAAGCCCTGCTAGCTTCTCTGGCCTTTGTTGGCATTTAATATATTTTCTTTTATTTTGGGTGCTCTGATGGCATCATCAAGCTCTAAATAGTTTTAACTTGAGATGAGGGCAAGACTGGTGGCAGACTGTGGTTTTCACAAAGCTCAACTCAGCACAGCACAGCCCTGCTCAACTGTTGAGCAGCAGATACAACGGCATGTAGGTTTTAAAGTGGCCACTTCCACTGTCAAAGCAGCCTAATAAAAGTAAAAAAAGATAACATGGTTAAATATCCAGCATATCTGCTCAGGTAGTCAGCCTTCAGTCAGATGGTTAAGAGACTTGTCACTTGCTAACTAAGGTTTTAAAACAGCGTTACCTTAACAAGAGTGATAAACAACACTCAAAGTATCGTAGTTTTCTTCCAGTCAGCTGAACAGCTGCGCAAAGCAAGTTGTGGGGAAAGGCAATACTATGTTACTATATCTCTACACAGCTGGAGAAATCTCTGCACTTTCTCTGGCATCTCATTAAACAACACATTGAACTGTAGGATAAATATGACAAAGAACTTTAGCAGTTCTGAAGTCCTTACCTTTTAAAATCTTACTACTCCTTGGTACCAGTAGCTGGCCCCTGACTAATTGTAACACAAGTTCTGAAAAGTCTAAATCTGGGTCAAGTGTCAGATCTAAACTCATCAACTTTTTGCTCTATGAGATTATGAGAGGAATGAATATCAAAGGAATCTCCGGCCGGTCAAGTTGAACTTTCCCAAGAGAAACACAACTCACTGAGCGGATGCCTCGAGGCAACTGTCACATCACATGAGATGCCAGGAGATAACACCTTTGAAGGGAACCCATAGATCAGTCAGGCTTATACAGATCATATTGATTATGTGTCCATGTG
The DNA here is from genome assembly GCA_014839685.1 of Anableps anableps. Classification (NCBI taxonomy): domain Eukaryota; kingdom Metazoa; phylum Chordata; class Actinopteri; order Cyprinodontiformes; family Anablepidae; genus Anableps; species Anableps anableps. The sequence goes on along the minus strand of CM026082.1, from coordinate 25,563,028 downwards.
AACCGCAAATCCATAGTTATACACAGGAACATGTTTTGATCGATCGAGCATTGACTGGTCAGAGGTAGAGGAGAGAAAGTGGTTTGCATTAAAAAAGAAACTCAAGAGAATAAGGTAACCAAAATAAAAAGACAACATCCAGCTACAGATGCTGTTTTTTCACATTAAGTGCTCTCTGTTTGTTCAACTTGTCAAGCATCCTACATTAGCCTTTAGTACAATTCTCTACATTTCAAATGACAAAATGTTCACATTAGTTTGTTTTTAATGTGAACATTTGCACTGATAATGTTTATCTTATCATAGAATTTAATTTTCATAGAAGTCAGTTTGTGGATCGCATGAATGCCTTTGGGGAGTTCCTCTATAAGACTCAAATGTGGAAATTTTTCAACCAGCAATGCTTAGAAGTGTGCACACAGACTGAAGGTATATTAGGAAGCTTTAGAGGAATGGAAATGACACTTTTGAGAGTGATAGATGCAAATGCAAATGTTGATACTCAGTTCTGCCCATGGCTTCCAGATGTAAGAAATGGTAAAGTTTTATTGGAACGCTAAAAGAATAGAGACAGAAAAGATTGGGAAGATGAAGAGCAGTCTGAAGCTCTGAACTCGAGCTGCACTAGAAGAAGAAACATAAAAGTCAAGACTAAATTCTCCAATATGGTGCTGATGTTGTGACTGATGCTAGAGTTCGTCCTTTTAGTCAGCATTGACTTAATCAGGCTGAGAAACGTTCATAACTGTTACTCAAAGCAATCATTTTTTATAATTATATCTTCTAAATAGTGTTTGTAAGATTCATTAAAATGTCTGCAGATGAGTTAAAAGTGACTTTGTAGGGGCTGACTTTGAGGACATCTAAAGTAAATGAAAGATTGAGAAAAGAGGAAAAACATGAGAGAAAAAGAAATTGATAGAAATGGAAAAAGTCAAATGAAGGGTTTGAGAAAGGGCAGGGAGGACGTGATAAGTCACAGGGAGGATGGGGTGCAGACTGATGCACAGACAGACAGATGAGGAGGAGGAGGAGGGGGAAGGCTGATGTCTCACCGTGGCAGGGAGCTGTACTGCCTTGATGCTTGTTGGAAACCATCTCTGTCTTCTTGCTGCTGCTTTTGAGTCTCAACTGTTGCAGAATGGCATCCACTCTGTGTCTCTGTCCCATTGCTCACCTGAGACACCCAAAACAGGAAACAAGAAACACATCACTATGACACACGTCAAAAAATAAAAGCTACAAAGAAACATAACCATTTTAGACAGCAAATGATGCTTGCTTCCCACTCATGCACAGATGCAGATTTACACTGTGGAATACAAGCCCCTCAGGGCAGTATGTGGTCTGACAGCATGAGGCCTCCTGTGGCTTCACCTGCCATAGGGGAACAGTTACTAAGTGTGATCCCATGACGACTGTGGCGCTAAAAAAATGAAATGTCTTTGCTTGTAAATACTTAAAAATGTTAACATGCTGTGCCAGTCAGAATTATTGGTTAAAATGTTTATAAAACCCTTGCTTTTCAGCATAATCTCCCACTGAAAACGCTGATAAATACAACCTTTTATTTGAGTAAAGATAAATGTAGTGGGGTAAAAAAGAGAAATTGAAATCGATTCTTTTCTGAATCCTCAAACTTATAAAATCTTATGGAAGCAAAGAAAGTATTTTTTTTTTTTTTTTTTTTTACAAAAACGGTTTCTGAGAGCTCAAGTTCTTCCCTCTCTTCAGCTCAGGTCACATGTTTTCACAAGGCCTAAGTTTAGGAACTGAGCTGTGTGTCTCCTGTGTGTCTCCTGAACCATCTCTGGTTTAATTTTCCCATGTTTTGGACATAAGAACCAATGATGACCTATTTTTAGTGTACTGGTTGTGCCTAGGAGCATATTAGAAAATCTTGCAATGGTAATAATACTGATAAATATTGTGATGAGGATATCAGTTACAACATATGCCTATTATTTTGTTTGCTCTCTTTCTCATTTGTGCTTCCATCAATTTGTGATTTTTGGCATTTTGGGCAATGTCGCTGTGTCCAGTGTGAGACTGCTGCAGTGAGAATCCATCCAACTTTCTAAACCTTACATTTGCACGTAAAAAACAAGTTCATAACACTTGGAATATATTTACACATTTATTGTACTCCAACCAGTCCTTTGAGATATGGATTTTGCACAGATTGATATTGCAATGAAGATATATTTGCAATGTATTGTGCAGCCCTAGCTGAGCCTATCAGATTTTGGGTTCTAGTATTCAAGTTATTCATGATGCCACTCACTGTTAACAAGGTTCTCACGACATCTACAGAAAAACAGTATGAGGTGAATGTGAGGTCCTTTTTCATATATTCATCATTTGTTTTAAAGAAAACCTATTTAGAGTTCAGTCTGGGTCTCATCCAACCAAAGCAGACACTTCCAGTAAAAATCCCAGTAGGGTGTAGCGTCTGCTATCACTGTTTGTAATAGAAGAACATCAAAGGCTTTTTCTGGCATAACTTGATATGTTGATGGCAATCAATGGTTGTTATGCAGACATAGGGAACTTTTTGATAAAGTTCTCTAAGATTGAGCTTTAATGATTTTTTTAAGAGGAAAAATAAATATGAGTGTGAAAAAACTGTACACATTACTTTTAACAGATGTTTTTGACTAAAGCAAATAATAGATCTACTGCTACAATGCTGCAAAAGTGTTGCATTTTGGGTCATTAATTGTTGGAGGGTTTCCTGGACTTGTAAGTGTTTAAAAGTTAGCCAGCCTTGAAAGGGTTTAGTAAGCAGAGTTTAACCTCAAGTGCTTCCCATGGCTTCTGTAATGTGTTTGGTTGCTACAGGGAACATAAACTCCTGAGGAGTAAGAAAACTAGTTGAAAGCATTTCCTAATGCTGTCAAAATGAAGCGTGGACCAGCTCAAGAGTAAAAATAGCCAAGAGTTACTGTGGTTACAGAAAGTCATGATGAGAAATATTGCTCTGAGAGAAACGAACCCCACAGAAAATCATTTAAAGTACTTCAAAGTCCCTGACAGGAGAGTGAGTGAGTGCTTGTGATGAAGAATTAGCTGCACCTGAACATGGATCTGGGCAAGTGAAGCAAGTGTGAGATTTATGTCCAGCTTTAATCAAACTATTTCACAATGGATTTGAGGGACAAAAACATGGAAGAATGCAGATGTTATCCTTGGACATTAGAGAATCTTTAAAATAAACTTTTTATAATTTACTGGCAGAAGTCTTTTTTTGAGAGATGATGAAAGAAAAGCATGTTTTCTTTGACTCAAAATCTCTAAACAGAAAATTACTGATAGTGACATCCTCAGGCTTCCCACCTGACTGGCCAAGTCTCCACTCTTCCCACAGTGTGCATGTGTGTTTGTTGTCTGATTATCTGATAGGGTTGACATGGAGATATCGTCTCCCTCACCACTAGCGCAATGCTAACGAGCTGGCTGATGAAAGAACAAGACAAGCCAATTAAAAGAAACAAGCAGAGAAAGTGTTGCAGACATGGCTTTACCGGGTGTCAGTTTTCATGAGGTTCGGACAGCAATGTGGCAGCCATGTGCTGCTCTGTGGTATATTCCTGCTTTAAGAAACATCAGCTGCTCCATTCTCTTTTTACTGGATTTTGTGTTTCACAGCTTGCTAAAGTTTGGAAAATTTGAGAAATCTGAATACAGCACCTTCCTGGGTCACTTTTTTCATGTTACAGGAAATCTCACAATAAATCCAGCTGATCTGTGAAGGCCTCAGAGGTTTGTTTGAGAAAATCAGTCAACAAACAGCATCATGAGACGTGTCACACAGAGGTCGGCATTAATCAGTGAAGTAACTAAGAGGCCCAAGGTAACTCTAGAGGGGGTGTAGAAATCCACAGCTCAGGTGGGGGGCTAAGTTGATCTTTCGACAAGCGGTCACGTGGTTTCATGACGTTCGTTTTTCACACACACCCGTCAAGGTACACAAGACAAACCAAGCCGAAGTCCTGTTAAACTCCTCCCGCTGCAGTGTACGTAGTGGTGTTTTGTCATATGTGTGCTTCACAACAGTATAGTAAATGCAGTGATCATGGCAGAGAGGAACGACTATTGTGAGTTCACAAAATCAGAGGAGGAAGAAATTCTGATTGACAATCTTTTTTCCCATTTTATTGGGGGAAAAAAAAGAACAGAATTCGTCAGTGGGCTGACCGCCTGCTGTGTCAGACCAGAACCCAACAGGGGAAGTTCAGTGTTTTGGTCCAACAAAACATACTTCCTCATGGCCTCGGACAACTGATCCTCAAAATTATCCATCCTGCTCTCTGGCTGAAAGACCGGCTTCTAGAAGTTGAGTAATTGGGCCTATTTTCAGCATAAATAAATCCCCCAAAATTCTGACCAATCACACAATAGTTTTGCATGGAGAGGGGCGCGAAAAGTTTGTCAGTGGGGCTGTGACAAAAAGGGGAGGATGACAAGAGGCTGAGAACAAAATAATGCAATTTTCGTCACGCAAGTGCGACAATTAGAACTGATTTTGGCACTTCAGCCCGACCATGCAGAGCCCTTTAGTCATGCAAGGCACAAATCTGGCCCTTATGGAAAAGTGGCAAGAAGAAATCCATTGGTGAAAGAAATCCATTAGAACTTCCGATTAAGGTTTGCCAATCAGGGGACACAAGAAACATATAGAGGAAATTTCTACTGGTTAAAAAATACAGTGCTTGTCTTTTCTACATTAAAGTTTGTAAGGGAACAACTTTAAGAGGTATGGATACTTTTTCAAAGTCCTATATGTCTTGTGCAGTTGTTACAGTGCAGGTAACAGTGCAAGTAACAGTGTATTATCGAATGGATTGATGGGATAAAAATCCACAGGCATAACAAAAGTCAGGAATAAAAAAAAATGTCTTCCTGGAAACATTTTGTATTCTTGAAATGGCTGCTTTCCTTTTCACTTCAACAGCTGCAATAACAGCACAATTACTTTTCACTCCACGTCAATAGCAACTCCTTTCTCAAGCGCGCCAAGTCCTTAAAAACATAATAGTATTCCACGTGGGTGGATGGAATTGGACTCATATGTCTGAGTCTGTAACATCCCTTTCCTCCGGCTCCAGAAGTGTAGAGCACATAAACAAATATCAGATCAACCGTGAGGGGAAAGAGAGGGATTCTTTTTCTAAAGCCAAACGGTGAGAAAATAATTAGTCACGCACTCCTCTAGATGGGAGCATAAGGGAAGCAGTGAGGGAGCTGGAAGTGCCTGATGCCTTGGATTCATTCTGACGGGTTGAGGTGGATGACACCAAGCTGAGAGGAATGCATGAGAAATAACCAGGAGAGAAAATCAGTCAGTGTAATGGCATTATCCAGGGAAGGAGAATCAGATTATTCCATGTTAGGCCTGGAATATAATGCCATATGAAATATGACATTTGTTGAAATCGAATCAAAGAGACGTCCGTGTTTGTTTTTATCCAATAATATGAAAAATGATGTCAATACAACACGCTTTTATCTCTCCTTGTTTCCTTGATGGCGTTATAGACCATGTTTAGAGAGACAGAAAAAAATCTCCTCCACCTGTTTAAACATTAAAGCCAGGGGGACATAATTATGGAAATTATTTGGAGCCATCACAAATCCCAGACAAGGGAAGCAGCTGGATGGGAGTTAAACTTTAACAGTTCAAAACAAAGGCAGAATAGCTGAGGTGTAATACATTTTTGATTCACAGCAAACCTTTTCATTATGAAAATGAGTTACTGTGATGGATCAACACCAACACGAGGCTTTGGTATGTTTACCATCCCAATCATGCTATCTTTGGAGGCCGCCACAGATGTAACCGCTTTAAGAGAGCAGCCGTGCCGTACACAAACAGACATATGGAAAACATTTAAGTTGCTAATGGGCATACAGAACAAGAAGAAAGTGAGAGAATGGTAGTAAACCACCACATCCTGACAAAAGCCCACTTGGATCATGATTCTCTCTTAAAGTCAGCACGCCAACCCAATTCCGCCAATTTATTATAAGGGAGCCCAGTCCATTTGTGGTCGGCGGGGTGTGTAGCTTCGGGCGGCGAATCCATCTGAGTGCAAGCAGTGTGGTCTGCTATTTCCCGGTCTCCTGCCCAAGAAACCAGAGAGAATGGGAAACTCATCTGGTTTTCCCCGTATCACATTCAGACATGAAAGGGAACAAAATATTGGGGATTTTTTCTGCTTGTGGACAGATTAATGGAATCAATAGCGCTGAAAGATATGTTTATGATTTGAATTGTAACATTGGTCACCATCTTATCCGTAAGCCGATAGATATCTAAATAAAAAGTGAGTGCAATGAAACTGCTGAAACATAGTTTTGCCTGCATCTGTGAACACACATGCTGAGGAGTGAAGATTATGGTTCTATCTGTGGTTTGGCAGCAGCACACACAGTAAGACAATACTGATATGATTGTACAAAAAAAGTCATTTACACACTAACGAACAAGCTACATCACTATGATTATCTTTCAGATGCTACTCACATTTTAGTTTCAGTTGCTCACAATTCCTCCAACTACAGCGCCTCCCAAAAGTACTCATGCATCGTGATGAAGCTGTGCTGAAAGTATGTTGTGTTTCCTGAGCACAGTTAGAGCCATCAATCAAAAATGGAAACAGCAGGGCATCTCTGCAAATGGACCATGACATGGTGTCCACTGGAGTCACAAGTAGCTCTTTGGACATTACACGATGACTAAAGGTACCAGTAATATTTTACTGGGTTAATTTTTCTTGTTAGAAACTATGTGGGTTTTTTTTTTAAAACATATTTTTCACAAATATCAACATCCCATTAAAGAACATATTTCAATCCACCTTTTGCTAAAGTTTTGTGTTCTTCTTTACTGTTAAACCCAACAACAGAAATAAAATGGGTGTTCTTTAAAAATGACAACAGGTTTTCTGTGGTGTATATTTATCAAAATATATAAGTTGTTTTTTTTTTTTTTTTTTTAAGGTAATGTATTATTTATGGCTCTAAACAAATTTTATTTAGCTGGACTGAGGGCAAAATGGCTCCTTGGATTGTGAAGGTTGCAGACCCCCCAAACCCTAAATTGACAAGCTGGACAAGGGGGCATTAATACACAGAAGTAGTCAAGAGGCTCATGGTAACTCTGGAGGAGCTGCAGAAATCCACAGCTCAGGAGGAAAAATTTGTTGGGAGGATAACTATGAATCATGTAAATTTTACCTTTATGAAGGAGTTGGATGAACAAAGCTATAAAGAGGAAAGAGATAAAAGGCTGGCTTTGAAGTTTGCCACAAGTTGGACAGGAGCCCACCAAACGTATGGAAGATGGTGCTCTGGTTAGACCAAAACTGAAACTTTTGATCTACATGAAAAACCTATGCATGGCAGACAACTAAGAAAGTGAATTACCTTGGACCCACCAGTCCCACCATAAAATATTGTTGCTTGATGCTATAGGGATGGTTTTCTTCAGGAATAACAGGGAGGCTGGTGAGAGTTGCTGGGAGCACGGAACAAGCTAAATATAAGGGATCATGGAGGAAAACATGTTAGAGGCTCCAAAATGTCTGAAACTGGGGCAGAAGTTCACCTACCAGCAGGACAATGACCGAGACATACAGCCAGAGCAACAATGGAATGGTGTAGATCAAAACACACTGTGTATTAGAATAGTCCAGTCAAAGTCCAGACCTAAATACCAATAGAGAGTCCATGACAAGTTTTGAAAGTTGCTGCTCAGGGACACTCTCCCTCTGACTGAGCTTGATCTTTTTTTGTCAGGAAGGAAGGGCAAAACTCAAAGCCCACAGAGCCGACAGAGATTCTGTTAAAAGACCTACAGCTGCAGTTAACTCAGAGAACCTGTACACAAATGCCAGCCACACTTTTCAGATATTTTTTGACAGCACATAATCTTGAAAACCAAGTTTTCTTTCCATATCACAATTGTGCACTACTTAGTGTTGGTTTGTCACATAAGGCTGTGGTTGAAATGTGACAAAATTACAAAAAAACAAAACAAAAAAAAAAAAACCCAAAAAAAAAAAAAACCTCACAGGCAGGAATACTGCTACAATATGCTTCTGGTAAACCTAAAATCCCCAACAAATTTCTTTAAACACGGCGGAGGAAACCACACCTCTGGTTCCAAACTGCCTCCTCCATGGAATTTCCACACAGCCCTCTCAGCAGCCACCCACAACACACTCCATGTATTGTGTGAATGCTTAGAACCAAAGGGTCACATTCAGCCTCGGCACAGACTCCAACCTCTAGCTCCGAGAAAATCAAGTGACTGTGGCTAAAAGTAGCTTATTCTGCATGTGATCACAGAGGAGGGAGTTAGCTTTACGCAACCCTTCCCCTATCAACATGAAGTACTATAACGAGGGCAACTAATGCTTGCATAAACATAATAAATACTTGTGGACACTTGTACCCTGGTAGCATGAGATATATAATATAATAAAACAGAAATAATTCCCCTAAGTAGGAAATTTACAAGCTGCTGCTGGTCTGTTTGATCCGAGGCACCAGCATGGCGCTCACAATCCTCTGTGTGGTCACGCTCATCGGTGCGCCCGACCAACAACACATATCCATTTTATTAGCAGAGGGAAAACACTCAAATGCAAAAAAGAGGCAGTTCTATTGAAAATATGTGCTGCCTTATGATAAACATCTGGAAATCCTCTCTCAGAGTGCAGCAGAGAGGTAGGGAGGCAGGAAAAACATGGTGGGGGCTTCATGGCAGACAGGGCTTCTTGTGTCTTGGACATTATTCCATTAAGCTTGAAGCAAAGGCTCGAGTGCTGACCTGAGCATTGCCATTACAGCTGTTCACAGCAGCCACACCTGAGCCCAGTGGCCCGGGCCCCAGGGGGATGCTGGGGTCAAATGAACAGTCAACATGCTCCATGCTTCAGACAGCTCCATGAATTCCCTCCCCTGGTTAGCCACACCTCATCATGATTTTAGCTTTTTCAACAATATAGTTGAAAATTTATTGTCAGAGGTTGAAAATGCAACAGAAGGAGAGTTGTTTGGAGTCATCTGACAAAGACACTGGGCAGTGTGCATGCGGCTGAACGGATTAGATTGGCAAATAATGTTCTCAAGTGAAGCTTAGTCATGGGCAGCCAGCAAGATTTTTGCATTAACATGAAAAACTGGTTCGGAAGTTAGACATTTGATTAGTATTACGAGTAAATTCTTTGTTTTGTTGGGGTTTTTTCACTTTATCTTTTTTATCACAGGTCGATCAACTGGTGGCATCCCTGCCATTATTTCTTTGTCCAACCTTATTATGCCAATAGAATACAAACAGGGTGGAGCAGACACTGCACAGTCTTTTTAAATCATCCATAGTCTAGAGACTGACATGGTTATTAAAGAAGATGGGTTTAGTGTCTTGTTAACTATTTGTGTTGATTTTTATTTATGATGTCTTTAATGTATTTTAAAGAGTTCATGATGCCATGATCTTTAACAAGGTTCCCAGAGACTTTGGCAGAAAGAAGGCCCACAGCATCACAGTTCCTTCAACGTACTTAATAATGGGTGTGAGGTGCTTTTTCCCATATTCATGCTTTATTTTACTCCAACCCTACAGGGAGTATTTGTCCAAAAGCTCAGTACCATCTGACCAAACATACTGCTGCTATGAGTACTTGCAGACTTTATTGCAATGTGGGATTTTTTTAAAGCACTTTTAATATTCTGTTCATTTGACAAAGTGACAAGATGGCCATGTGTCCTCACCCAGGGTATCGCCCTGTGGCTATGAGACGATGGTCACTGTTTCATGTCAGATTTATACCCCCAGGTGAAACAAAGTTGTGGATTTTGAATAAGAAGTTCATAGAAGCTCTGATTAACTTAAAAGGGTTAAATATAAGTTCAAACAACACTTTAGTTACTTTTATTGTAAGGGCATTGATAAAACTGTTAATAACTGTGCCACCAGTGATTGTGCAAAAAAAAAAAATAATAAAAAAATAAATAAATAAAAAAATAAATAAATATATATATATATATATATATATATATATATATATATATATATATATATATATATATATATATATATATATATATATATATATATTTTTTTAACATGGGATTTTTCACATTAAGAGTTTTATTTTTAAATTTCAAAATAATTAGATAAATTCAGGTTATGCTGCTGAAATTGTCAAGATATATATTTTTCTGCTTCTTACACATCTTTACCAGTGGTGCCAGCTAACACGTCCCGTCTGTAATGCAAGTTGGTGCAGTTTGAACAAGAAACACAGAGCATAAACAGTTAGAGGACTCAGTAGCTGCTTCTGTTTAGATCTGCGGAGTACCCAAGCGTGGAAGCCATTATGATGTAACCTTGAGTAGTAAGGGATGGCGTTCATCAAAGAGAAGCTTGGCAGTCTTTGATGTAGAAGGCATTTAACCGCCCGTTGAAGCATCTCACTTTTTTTTTTTCCTGGTAGCATTCAGTAAACGTTTGAATTTACAAAAATGGAGGTCATTACGGTTTCCCTTTCATCGATGTGGGCAACGTTCAAGAATGACATGGAGCCAGATCCTCTGTAAGAAAGGACGATATCATTTTCAGCTTAAAGTGATTTACTAATTTCTTTGAACAGAATACAACCACACGGTTACATTTTTGTGTGTGGGTCCAAAAAGATTTTTGAAAATGGTAAAAATATGACATCAGCTGCTCCTTCTGTTTCTATTCTTTCTCATATTTTTCATAGATTCCCTCCCTTGATTTCCTTTATTCAGGGTTCATGTATTATTACGCTAGTGGATCTCATTACAGGTGCTTCCTTTGTGATTACTTGTTTACACAAATGAAATAAGACAAAGATGAATAATATTATAGGTTGGAATCCTCATGGGATGGCCCTGTAGCTTGTTACTGCAGGAACAGCAGTGGTGTGCCCAGCAATGTCAACAGTCACAAGCAATTAGAAACTCAGATGCTGAAAGAGAACGATTTCAACTGCTTAGTGCTGAGCAAACACTTAACGTCTCACAGTGAACAGGAGGCGAGTGAGAGATTAGGAAAACAGAGATAGATGTCTGCTCAGTGATTCTTCACCCATCAGCTGGACAAACACTGACGCAAACCCAGAGCAAATAAAGTCCACCTTTGTCATCACAAGAACTTTCTGGGAAGTCTGACTGCCTGCTGCAGTTTTACCTAAACTGATTTAGACAACCACAAAAATAAAAGCCGCAAGACACGAAGGTCATACCAAAGCAATTAAACTGACAAAATGACACGGATAGTTCCTCAGAAAATTGTGTGCCAGATAATTTGACTTTCAAGCTCTGACATTTTGACCTGTCATTTAGATAATAGCTCTACTTGGTGCAACAGTTTCTCAAACTTTTTTTTTTTTTTTTTTTTTTTTTTTTTTTTTTTTTTTTTTTTTTGCAATAAGCACATGAAAAACAAGAAGAGACACATCTGTCTAAAAGTCCTGCAGAAACATAGGAAAACACCTGATTCTGGCCGAATCTGCCTACTTCTCTGGTAGGTTTTGATGATGTGTGGAGAGATGTGGCACGCTGTTTAAGCGAAACTCAAGTCAAAGCTGAACTTCTAATGCACAGCAGGGTGGGACATGAATCAAGTCAGAATAAATTAACAACGCAATTAACTTAATTACCTTTTTCCAATTATGAAGAGGAAATCCCATTGTTGTCCCAGATCAATCGTGGAAGTAGCGATCAGCTTAACGAAAGTGCTCTCAAAGTTTAATTGAGAAAATGTAAAAATCCCTCTAATCATGTTTAATGAAAATTACCGGGAACGTTGTGGCTCAGTGTTGTCAGTTTCTTTCTGCCAGTAAGTCCTGCAGAGTCCCAAAGCATCAAATGATTTTCTTCCTTCCCTACATAAATGTGTCATACGGCTTGAACTCTGTAACATGTTGTCATCTACTTTAATGCATCTTACTGGGATTATGTGACCACACAAAGCACTGTGTGATAGTCATGTGGAAGGAAAATGTTACATGACTTCCAAATTTCTTTTCAAACAGATACCTGAAAAGTGTGGCATTTAGCCCCCCTGAGTCAGCATGATGTAGAACTACCTCCATCCCAGTCTCAAGTCTTCTCCAGCCTCAACATTTAGCTTCACTCCTGTCAGTCAGCATATGTGACTCTGTAGGCAGCTCCTACAGAGTTACTATAGACCTCTTGGCTGCTTTCTGATTAATTCTCTCCTTGCCCTCCATTTTCAGCTTAGATGGACACACTGTCTTGGTAGGTTTGTAGTTGTTCTGTACTTATCCATGTCCAGATAATGGTTTCAGCAAAGGTCTGTGAGATGTTTTAAGCTTGCTATTAAAGGGGGCTGAATACAAATGCATATAACAGGTTTAGGTTTTATTTTTATTTGTGAAAAATATACATACCCCAAATCCTCATTCCTCCACTTAACAAGTTTGCACTACTTTATGTAAAACTCCAAAGTTTGACATAGATATTTGTTATTTTCAGAAGAATAACTGCATGAATAACTAACTGAACCTGTGAGTGCCTGTCCTGTGCTTTCTGTTTTTATGAGGAAGATTATTTTTACTATTCATTTCAAGGTGCAAGAATTTCTGACGCATCTTAATTGGAGTCTGCAGATTTATTTCATTAAAAATCCTCACTAGAGCTTAAAAGTGTGAAAGAAAAAAAAATGTTAAAAAAATAAGATAACAGATAAGTTAGAGCTTACTTCTGATGCAAGATCATTTTATTTGGTGAAGGTAGAAAAAAAAACAGAAGAGACTGAGGTGATGTAAGGATAAAAATAGAGGAATTAGTGGATGGTTCATGTCTGAGCAGCTCAGAGTGTGGCTCTGAAGAGACACTTACCCAGGACTGGTCGAAGCCATAGGAGCTCTGGTGTTCCTCCGCCTCCTCCCCATGCTTGGCCTGCTGGAACTCATGCCTCAGCCTCTGTATCCGGTCATGGTTGCTGGGAGCCATCTGATTGCTGGGAGAAAGGTTACGAAGATGTTAAAACAAGATACTGAGGCTGCTTTTAAAAATTGAGACAGCACTCCCAACAAAGTCATTCAGTTGTAATTTTTCACTGGGCCCTCACTCAGAGGTAACACCTGGAACATTAGTCTAACTACCATGTTGTTCCAGGTGCTTTTTCATATTTAAATAATTCACTTAACCACACTGACTCCCCTCGGAAATGCTTTGAGGATCCCTTGATCTGACAGTCATGGTTTGTGCTTCCATATCTGACTGACATTTCTGAAGTGCTTTTTTTTTTTTTTTCTTCCAACCCTCCATCTTTTCCAGCCATTACTGCCAAACACCCTCATAGCTGAGAATGTCCCTCATACAACATAGTGGTTGATGTATGTCTCTATTCAGAATGCTGAAGAATGTTGGCCTTTTATAGCACATAGTCATTAAACAGCGTGGAAAACCCTCATTTACATCTCCTTCATTAAAGGCCTTTGAGGGGCCTGTCAATAGGAATCAATAGCGCTCCATCAGCTTAATCAGGCTCTCCTTTTATCAGCAGCTACAGAGGCAGCGCACGACAAAACACATAATTATGATGAAACAAGCAGCTTGATAATAAGCCTGCATTTATGCATACCACAAGGATGAAAGTGACCAAAGGTGAGGAATTTGCGCTGGGGAGGGATGGGAGTCCAGAGATGGACTGGAATGAATGGTGCGGGTCAGGCAAGGACAAAGAGATAAAAGTACAAGGGATGTCCACGGGGAGCGTGCTGAGTGGGAATGCAAAAGGTTAAACAAAAGCATGTGGGGAGGTAAAAACACAAAGCAAGCCAAGACGGATATAACTTTAACAACCAGATTGATACCAGAGAGGAAAATATCCATGATATGAAGAACAAATGGTGATAAAGACAAGCTTTAAAATGATTCATCGATAGAAGGACCAGTGGTAGCATCATAGCTGCATCTTCCTTTAGCAGCTCACACAGGTGGCACATGAGCGCTGGAAGTGATTGCTTATTTAGACTCTGAGGATTCCGAGCGCAATTATGCCGATAATTGCAGATTAGAATGAGCGCATCCTTCTGATGATAATGGGCACTAGGACACACTGCCAATCAAGCTTCATTAAAAGCACAATAAATAGCAGCTCTTAAATGATGCATGGATCTTGGCACATCCTTTTTTGTAGCACTTGAGGAGACTCAGTTATCGTGTTATTCATCCTGCCTGATCACAATCAATTGTATTAGTTATACTCCATTTGATTCCTATGAGTTTATATGTGTTAGAGCACAGGGAGTGTGCATTAGGCCTTTTATGTGGATGAGGGCAATTAGGTGGCTCACTGGGGTGTGAGGTAGCTTAGGCTTTTATGGTGTGGGCTGATGGTGAAGGCCTTTTGTTACTGTTCATTACTAAATCAATGTTCCTTCTCTATTTATTTGAGGTGGCTTAAATAGCAAAGGCCATAATAAAAAAAATTGTAATTAATTAAAATCAGAAAGCCATTCCTCAAAATGTTCTGTCTCTCTCTCTCTCCCTTGCAGTACAGATTTGCCTTATGTATTTATATGAACCTTGTTTTAACTTTCAGAAAGCATATTTTATATCACTAATACCAGTTCAACGTTATGCATAGAAAGCAGTGGTGGGCACAGGTTCGTTAATCCGTTAACACACTAATTTTTCATTTGGCACTTTTTCTAACTTTGAAAATGTTTAGCGTGCATAGCTTCCCCAAAATTAATTTTTCAAGACAAGCTGTGGTTATAAACTATTAAGAATTCTTCAAGTAGTTAAATGTTTATTTTCATGTTTTTATTTTAAAGTGGGTAAAAACCATTTATGCAGCGGTTCCATTTCCTCTCCTCATAGTCTCCTTTTTTATTTCCAATAACTTTATTTCAAACAAGAAACATTTGAGAACTAAATAAAACACAGACAGTAGAGAACAAGGTATAAGCCTAAACATTAATACAATATCTAAGGCCATTATAGAATATGTTAACTATGATGTCAAAATTAAATTGGTGGTCTAGGGTTGTGGACTTTCAAGGGCAGATATAGTTTGAAGTTAGCGCTTTAGCATTAGCTTCTGCTAAATATGGTGTTGGTGTAGTGCTAGTGTTAGCAGAACTGTTTATGATAAGTGCTTTAGGGTTAGTGCTACTAACTTTTTAGTTAGTGGTGCCCACCACTGACAAAGTCTATTTTAATGCATTTGTTGATGCCCACTCATCAAAAACCCAATGTTTTCCAAATGTGAAAGCCTTCATATCCCTTGTACTTTTTCACATCACAATACTGATTTCCTGTAAAAGACCAACACGAGGTAGTGGATAATGGTGAAAAATGATAGTTTTTTGCAAATAAACATCTGAAAATTGTGGTACACATTTGTATTTAGGGGTATGAATGGGTTTGCAAGGTACCTATTAAATTTCTTTTTTAATATTCCTGCTTAGATAGAATGTATTCGGCAACACAGCATGCAACTATCCCTGCTTGTTAAATGAGAGGCTTGACAAGACAGGAAGAGGTGGGAAAATTCCAAACAGATCTGTGAAGTCCACTGAATGCAATCAGCTTAATCCCTGCTGCTGGTCAAAGAGAAGGCAAGACTTACTCCAAACAAACAGCTTCATAAATTTTTCTGTTTGACCCTTAAGGGAAGGTCTGTGTTACAATCAGCATCTCAAACATGTGCTATTGGACTATGCGAGCCAGATACTTTATGCTATAAACAACACTGCTGACGTTCAAACCTTCTCACAACCAGCCAGTCTAGGAAAGAGCAATGCTCTATAAATAAGCAGAAGTCAACTCCAGTGTGTGATGGATGATGTGGTGAGTTGAAAAATATGAAAAGATGAGTGAAAACAAGTCCTGGTGCAAATTAAATAATTAGAATTAATGTGTTTCAATACATTTTTTAAAGTGCTACAAATGGAAACTGCATTGAGTACAGGCTTAGACTGGGGGGGCAAGATTTAATGATGGGTAAAACTATCATGACAGTACAAAGGAAGTCTGGGAAGTATCAAGCTGCTATACAGGGAGCTCCTCAACCCCGCACAGCTGTGTCCAGATACTGGTTTTCTGGAATGACTTCCACGCATGATGAAGGTAATATGGCGTGAACTACGTCTCAAAATAAAGCAAAGGTGCCAATTAAGAACAAAACTTCCCTGCTTTAACACACAGCAAGCAGCTGGCACAGCTCTGTAGATTGAGAAAATGGGTTTAGTCAACTTCACTGTAACTCCTAAAGCCTGAGCAATTCAGTGGTTAATTAGTCAGTCATGATTGTTACCGATGCATCAAGGTCTCACTGCTAAATTTACCTCCAAATGCTTCAGTGTCTGTAATGAGCCTAAAGAGGAAGTGCTACAAGTGAAGATACACACAGAAACCGGAGACAACCTCACAAACTGGCATAATGCGTCACTCCAGTATCAGACGGGTATTAGGGAACAGAAATGAGCAATCCTCATTAGTTTGCTCTAAGCTGTGTAAGAGGAAAAGGTCACTGGTAATATGTGCACAGAGAGGCTGTATAGAGAATGCCTGCCATGATCTTAGGAGTGAAATTCAAATGCTTGTCAGTAAAAGAATGCAATCCTGTACATACTGTTTTGAAAAAAAAAAGATAAAAACATTAAGGCATATAGTGTGATTTATTGGTCTCCTATTTTTAATAAATTTGCAAAACACTTTTTTTTGGCACATTGTCATAATAGGGTATTCGAGTGTAGAATTTTGAGGAATGACAACTATTTAATACAATTTGGAATAAGACTGTAACATAAAATGTGGAAAAAGTGAAGTGCTGTGAATACTTTCCAGATGCACTGTAAATGGACAAAAATAATCTCCATATCTCAAAGCCTGGTAAGCACATGCCTCAAAAGACTTGCATCTGCTACTACAGTCATATTCCATAAATGAGAATATGCATTCCGATGAGGCTCATTTGTCAGATTAAAAGTACCTTTTGAAAATTGACAACCTTTAAGCAGATATTAAACATACTTTTCATGAAGGCTTCATTTCTGTATTAAAAATGTGTTGTTGTTCATCCGATGTTGGTCAGATGTAATATTCTAATTTTCATGTCTTCATTAACTGTAAGCAGAAAATCATCATACTATATATATGATGATATATATATATATATATATATATATATATATATATATATATATATATATATATATATATATATATATATATATATATATATATATAAAACAGAAAATAAAAGCTTTCAAACATTCATCTGTGGGTAATTCTGTCTCATCTTTGTAATGTGTTTCTCTTACTAAAATAAATGGACTTTTCAGTAATATTCTACTTTATTGAATGGGTCTGTACAGTGAAAGGTGGCTCTGTAAATATAGACTTGTGAGGACTAAATACAAATAGATGCTACATTTTTACATGATTAAACATAAGAATTGTTAAAAAAACAAAACAAAACAAAAAAAGTGTCATATTCCTTCCACTTCAGAATTATACAGTGCTGCATTGGTCTATCACATAAAATCTCAACTTACTGTACTCCTAAGTTTGTGGATATAACATGATAAAATGTGAAAAAGTTCAAGAGTATCAGTTCATTTAAACAGAACTTTAGACACAGGCAGGGAACGGGTGATACATTTTCCTTCTGTTACAAGTACACAGAACATTCACACCATTGTTACATTTAGAGCGTGTCTGAAAGCTTAGCTTGAGAGCTTATTGAGAGAGGGGAACCTGTGAATTTATAGGCAGGCAGGCAGGGTCAAATAAGAATTTGGCACCATATGAATAAAAACAACATTTCAAGTGATTCTCGACACCTGCTGCTTTGAATGAAACAGCTGAAGTAGTAGAAGTCCAGCAAGCTCCAAGCTTCAGCAATAACAAGTGATAAGTGCTCTGGTTTTACAGCAGATGGAACAATGGCGTGTATGTGTTTGCATGTGTCCAAGTGTGTGACCCTGATCCCACCTGTGTTTTTTTTAAACTGGGTCTGCTGACAGGGGTCATGAGCGCTCTAAAGCTGCAGCTGGGGGTGTGTGGAGGCCTGTCAGTGTAATAGTCATCCTTTGATCCAAGAGGATTTTGCAGATGTCTCACACACCAGAAGGCTTAAGCCAGAGATGCAAACTATGCCACAGTCCGCCTGTTTGCTTCTGTTGGCGGATCAAAGGAGCTCTGAGTTTCTACATGTCCCGTAAACACTGCCACTGGCTAATAAAGGAGTAATCCCATCACTCAGAGCATAACACATATCAGGTATGAGAATACCTAAAGGTCAGAGGGCACTCTAAGCCAACTGGAATTGGTGCATCGGAATTACTGAGGTTAAAATTTCTGGAGAAGATGATTGACAGGAGCTCTGAGAGTTGTCGCCGGGTGTTCATTTTCAACTAAACTAAACAAAAAGCTAAAACTGCCAGAGCTTCGGTGCGACTTTAAAGTCAGACATTCTGCTGTTTCTTATCTGATCGATGTTGATTGAAATTCTATCAGATTATCTAGTTTCTTGCTGTGGCCCCAGTATCTCTCTGCAGCAGATGAGGGTGCAGGCTTCTTAAGTCTGGGCCCTGTGGCAATCTTGCATCAAGTCAAAGCCTCGGCTCATCTTTATTCCATCACCCTGTGGACTTTCATTTATTTCAAAGACGGAACGATGAGGCGTTTTTTGGGAAACGGACAGCCAACTGTGATGATAGAAGGAGATTAGATCTGTATTACCCCTGGTCATATATGTAGGGAAGAAGGACTGAGATAAAACATTTTTTAGGTTTTTTTGGAAAAAACCATCTACAGCCAATCACAATGATTTTTGGAAGCAATGATATGAAAGTGTTTCAAGCATATATACCCCCTTCTGGCATTTCTTTCATTTTGCCTTACACTTTCTATCTCATCTTCATAAAAAATAATAATTTTACTTTCTTTTCATGCCTCATCTAATTCCTCTATTACTTTCCTCGTTTTATTTCCATATGTTTTGTCCTTACATGCCTTGGCCTTCCTCTGTGGTTAAAGAAAAGTTTATGAATTCCGTTCTGTCCCTCTCATGCTCTTCCACTAGCCTGGTAAGTGACAGCTGCAGGCCTGACAAAGGGCCTGATAATACCCTGGATTTGTCAGGCTCTGACTTCACCCATGTGCTCCTATGACTGGTGCACCATCAGTGGCGCCTCCCCAGCTGAACCTCCCCACTTCGAGATTGTAGCTCTTACTGAGGTTGAGTTGTGTGAATGTGTATCCATGGTTTCAGTCAGATTACAAAGCAGCACATATGGAGGTCCTTGGGGGTCTTAAGAGGCCAAAATCTGTGATGCCTGCCGAGCCCACAGTGGTGCCGTGACCGGGGGCTTGGAGCTCTGATTAGGAAGGGAAAGAAGCAACGTCTGTGGAGCTCCTCCTTCCAGCGGGCAGTCCAGCATGGCTGGGCTCTGGTGTGCAATTCATCTCCCAATTCCCTATGGAGAAGGATGCAAAAATAAGCCTGCCCTAAAGTAAAGCACAGAAAAATGTAATCTAGGGAATTAAAGCTGATGAGAATGAAGAAAAAAGGCAGTTCTTCAGCTTCATCTTTGACCTTATCAGTTGACAGTATTTTATAAGAACAAAACACAGCCTCGTTCTATTTAGTGCCTTTTTAGCAAAAGGCAAAGCAATGTGTAAAAATATGCCGTGCAACATTTCAGACAATTTATTTTTTTTATTTAGTGTCATTTGTTGAATTTCCAGCACACATAAATGGGAGAACTCTGTCCTTGCATTTGTCTTCATATGAGAAACCAAATGCTTTTAGTCCTGCTAGAAGAGCTATTATCTACTGGGGAAGAGTCGTAGTCAGACAATCAGAAGGTTTCATGTTAACTTCCAGCTTCATCTCTGCCACATGATGTGGTTTACAGGACACAAGCAGTGATTGAAGCTGTCAAGCTAAAGACGAAGGCCTTCTCTGGGGAATCCTGAAACAGCCAACAGGTGACAATTGGTCAGAAGAACTGCAGTTCCTGTGGTTGCAAAGAAAAAAAATCTGCTGTGGGATGGAGAGGACTTTTAATTGGTGTCTGAGAAAATCTAGCAAAATGCTTAAAATACTTAGAAAACAAAAGCAGGCTTGAAAATCAGGCAGCTTTAGAGAATTGGGTTGGGGGTATAGACAGAAGATAGTATGGTTGGTTGGATGGACGCTTTGAAGATTTACTCACTCCAGTCACCATGTCTACTAAGGAGATGGTGGAGTTCATCCATATAAAACTAAATCCATTACCATGTCAAAGGTCATTGAGGTAATTAAGAAGTTGAGAAGAAGGTAGTAGAGGTAGACTAGATCTGTGTTGAGATGTTTAAGGCTCTAGACCAGGGGTCTTTAACCCTAGTCCTCAATGGGCAGTGTCCCGCAACTTTTAGATGTGTCGCTGGTCCAACACAGGGACACATAAATCAAATGGCAGAATCATCTTCTCAGTATGCAGAGAAGTTCTCCAGACTCCTGCTGATGACCTGATTATTTGACTCAGGTGTGTTGAAGCAGAGTCACACCTAAAAGTTGCAGGACGCTGGGCCTCGAGTTGAAGACTCCTGCTCTAAGCAAAGTCGGGCTATCATTGTTGACCTCTTCAATGTTGGAAGGAGGACTGCAACATCACTTATGGAGAGCAATGCCAAGGTGGTGATCCCAATTTTTTAAAGAAAAGGAACTGGAAAGGGAGGCGGTGTCATGGGATTTTGGATGTGTGGCTTACATGTAATTTATGGATTTGGAGAATGTCCCTGGTGCTTTGAGGGGTGCTGCAGCAGATCACCGGGCAAGACACTAAGCACTATATGACCGACTGATTTGGGTACTCGTGTGTGAAGAGGTGAATGTAACTGATTAGGAAAAATAAATAGATGAGAATGAGAACTGTTCTGGAACAGGGATATAACAAACTGATAGGAAATGTGCTTAGAATGACTTTCGCTGTTGTGGCAAAAAAAAACTAAAAGTGTAGATGACAGCAAAATGCTATGTCTGTATACCATAAATCATACTCAAACCACAAATGATCCACTATCCATCATGCTTATCCTTGCAGGGTCATGGGGGGGTGCCTATCCCCAGCGGTCATTGGGCAAGAGGTGGGGTACACCCTGGACAGGTCGCCAGACAGGACAAACAAGTCAAACAGTCATGTTTTTGGACTGTGGGAGGAAGGGAGAACCCATGCATGCACAGGGAAAACATACAAACTTCTTGCAGAAGTATGTATGTTTCTAAAATGCCAGATTTGAATCCTGGGTAGCCCAAGCCAACTCTGGGTCGGTCTGTTCTCATGCAATCATGATGCTGTCACATGGAACTGGATAAAGAGGAGAACTGTGCTCCTGAATGAGCAGAAAACCGGCAAACATATTAACACATGCAGCAAAAACAACCCAGTCATTTTTCAGGCTGTCAGCTAATAAAATCTGTTACATTGATGTGGTGTTTGCATGACTCACTTTGTAGTCTGCCATGATTCAGTACTTATTTTCTTCAGACTGTATATGTTAACCATGATGTCATAACCAGTGTTATTATTAGCCCATTGCACAATGTGGCTTGCTTTGAGCTTAAAGCTGAAAAATACAGCTCATTTCAATGTAATTTAAATTAGAATTATGCACTCAAAGGGTTGCACCTACAAGCACAGGAGGCTATAAAGTCGTTCTTTGAAAATTGTTCCACGGTACATGTTACATAAAATGCAAATTTAAAAGATGTTTCACAAAGCCCCCAGTGTAAGAATGGTTCATTATCTAACTTTTATAGGTTTCACTAAATCTAAGTCAGTCTAACACTTTTAAACTCCACATCAAGTGCTTTGTTTCCATCTTATTAAATAGTTTTAGAATACATAAAACATGAAAGCAAAAAAAGCACACTACTGAAACGTCATGTTCACTGTAAGGGAACGGAAAAACACACTGCAAACCCTGTTAGTCCTGATTGTTTCTAAAATCTCAGTAATTAACGGAACTGCACTCGGTGTAAAGATAGATAACTATGAAGTGCAGGCCTCTAATGCCAATGCACTGATTCAAAGAGACACAAAGTATTTATAGAGTGAAAAACACACATTAACACCTGCATGCCATTCAGAGCAGGGCCTCTTTGTACTGAGACAAAGAAGCAGCAGCGTATGATGATCATCTTCGATAATTACATGTGTGAAACTTGCAAGTCCCCTGCCGTGTCATGTCGTAAAACTTTGAAAGAGTGAAGTTTGTTTCTAATCCCAAAAACTCTGAAAATTAAACAAAAAAGGGCACGGAGGTTAACCTGACCATTAAAATAAGATGATTTTTGCTCCCTTTTGTAATATACACTATACCTGTTTATATTGCACGGATACATTTGAAGAGATAATGCTTCCTTCCGTCGGCGTTAAGAAGACCAAAGTGTCAGAGTTAAATAAGCTCTTAAAGCTTTGGGCTAAAGTATCCATCTAAAAAGCTTTTATGAGACCATTAGGTTTTAAAGACGCTTTTATGAGATATCAGTTAGCTGTCAAAAAAAGCTGTGACAAGAGTAAGTCAAATCACATATGAAGCAGGCTATTACAAATATTGTTTTGTGCAACCTAAAACAGCTGGCGTGCAGGTTTCATTATGAGTCCTTAACTCAAATAGCAGATACCTGAAGCTGGTGTTGTACTGTAATAAGACACCTCTGCAGGTTTTCAGTTGATTACCACATTAAAACTCAAGCAGTTAAAGCATTTGGCTTTAGTCACAGAATAAAATGGACAGCACTGACAGCACAGAGCAATGAGAAAGTATCTACAACCCTCATACCACCAACCTCAATGTATTTTATCTGGATTTTATTTGGTTTGCAAACACATATTACCATGTAATGAAGTGAAAATATTTTTTTTTTTATCTAAAAAGAAAGATTTGTATTCAGTTCCTTGTACTCTGATACCCTAAATAAAATATATTAGAAATTTTAGAAGCCAAGTTTCAGTTTTAGAAGGTATCACCCACAACAAAGCCGTTGTCAAAAGGAATCCACATGAAATCCTGTTGAAAGTTTAGCCACAAGCCATGTAGTGGACACGGCAAGCAAAGAAGTGCTCAGATTAGACCAAAGTTTTGACCAGCATTCAAAAAATCACACCAAATTACCCTGAACACACCTTTTCCTACAGTGAATCATGATGGTGGTGGCAGCATCTTCCTGTGAGGATGTTTTTCTTTAGCAGAGACAGGAAGGCTGGTCAGAGTTCATGTGAAGATCAGCAGAACTAAATACATGGCAATCCTCAAAGAAAATCTGTCAGAGGCTAAAAAAGGTCTAACCAACCATAGCTAAAATGGAATGGAGTCAATCAAAGCATATTCATGTGCTAGAATGGCCCAGTCAAAGTCCATACCTAAGTCCATTTGAGAATCTGTAATAAAAATTGAAAATTGCTGTTTAGAGATGTTCTCTGTGCAATCTGACTAATCTTAAGCTTTTTTTTGCAAAGAAGAATGGACAAACATTGTGGTCTCTAGATGAGCAAAGCTGGTAGCAACGTTTCCCAAAGGACTAGCAGCTCTAATTGCTGCTAAATGTGGCTCTTCAATTAATGACTAAGTACATTGCACAAAGCTTTTGACCACCTTGTATATTTTTCTTTCAATTCACAGTTATGTGCTACCTTGTGTTGATCTCTCATTCAGAATACCCCAAACAGAACACAATCTTTTAAGGTTGAGGTTGTAACGTGATAAATTGTGAATAAGGTCAAGAGTTATAATAGAAAACTGAAATCGGTGTACTTTTTTAATTCTGAAGTTCCAGTTCAAACTGAACTCCTTACAAACATACGGTATCCTTCAACCCAAGGCCAACCAGCTCTCCCATCTCCCATTTACTTTAACAGTACTCTCTGAAACCTAAGCATCTTTCAGCAGCCCCCATGCACTTCACTGGCCACACTAAAAGATGCAGGTTTTTCCCATAAAATACACCACGTAAATCAGCATAGCAAGTGTAAAAAAGACATGACTGACAAACAACCCAACGGCAAGTTACTTGTTGAGGCTGTGCTGCTAGAAAAAGAATGGGATGGGAAATTGAATATTATTTATACGAAATGACCTCCATTGAGATTTATAGGGAGCAGACTCTGGGCACCTCCAGATGAACAAATCCAAAGGTCTTTAAAACTGCTCCCGTTTTTATTCAGTGTATGAGCACACTAGTTGTTTAATGCAAATATATGGGAACCTGTCAGAATATGAAGAAGCAGACTGATCTACTCAACACATACAGATATTCAAATGCACCTGAACCTCTTGTACTTGTTTGCTTTTCTAGTACATTCCCAAAGAGACATACTCTGACAGACTACCTATAATGAAAAGCTAATATTAGAATTTAAACAGGCTTGAGAAGCAAAGATGGTTTGGTTATATAATAGATAAGATTTCAAAAATGTGTCACTGCACATTGCATCATTTTCAAAGGACTTGCCTCCTTGGTTAGTTTTGCTTTTATAATGTGGGTTTTTTTTGCCAGCATGTACGCCCAGTATTAATCCTTTTTTAATGACTAACAAGCAGAGCAGAAACCCTGTCTTTTATTAGGGCACTCAGGTTCTCAGGTTCATTCTAGGAGGCTTACACCTGTAAAGAATCTCATTTACTTCAGCACGACATCACGCTGTGCTGAATACAGATGATCGCTCCCTTTCCAAATGTCAGAGCCTGACGCTCAGCATGCAAACCACGAGCCAACGGTAAATAATTCACATCAACCCTACGATGCTTTCCTCACCATCCCGTACACATCCCGCTCCCCCATGTCTTCTCCTCTACAGCCCCCTGTGCAGCCACTAGTTCTTCTATACATAATTAATGAGAGAGGTGGTGGGATGTCCATCATTCAGAGCTGACTAGAGCTGGAGCCACTTTAAACAACAGAAATATTGATACTGGGTGTAATAAAGCAGAATTAAAAAGATAGATAGATGTAAATAATTTTTTCCTGATTTCCCCATGCGGCTGGTTTTGAGTTTAAGTGATGTGGAAAAGCAAAAAGTTTGAAGGTGGAGGTTTCTTGTTGGTGGTTCTTCTAGGAAATGGATATGGCTAAAAAAAGAAAGGTGGGGAGGTTGTGGGAGGTGGCCCATTTCCCCTCCCTCAACTCCTCTGGTGTTCTCAACTGGCTTGACTGTTTTACTGTTGTTTCCATTACTGGATTAAGTGTTGGAGTCTCCAGAAAGACGGGAAAAGGAGCAGGTCAGAGGTCGTGACATTTACTAATGGCCAGGGAGACGGAGAAGGAAAAGAAACATGTCTGGCAGCATACTTTCAATTGGGACTATCAATATTGTGTAATAATCGATGCGAAGGTCAAGAGGCTGACAAATACTGACAGATGGAGGACAAAATGAAGAATACAGATAAAAAATGTGAGATCAAAATGCAAATTAAAGGTCAAATTAGAGCAACTCATTTATGGAAGAAGAAAATGACTTTTCTTCTTCCATAAATGTGGAAAATATTTTCAATATTGATTCTGACCAATATTAAAACCAGGTCCATTTGTCACAGTTTTTGATTGAGGCTGAAAACACCCTGCTTTATATATATATATATATATATATATATATATATATATATATATATATATATATATATATATATATATATATATATATATTTTATTTTATTTTATTTTTTTTATTTTTTTTTTTTTTACAATTATATATATTTCCCAAATACTTTTTGTTGCTATTGTGTTGCTCCTAAATTGTCTTCCAATGTTTACCACCAAAATGACATTCCAATCACATGATTTATAGCATTTTAACATTTCAAAAGTGAAATACTCTATATTCCATAAATATTAATAAAGGTAAACCAAAACACAACAAAAAGTGTTTTTCTAAAATAAAGAAGCTTGAATGTGTCTCAATACAGTGAAATCATGTCCTCTACTGACTGATGTTGCTGCATTCTGTTTTATGACAGAACAGTTCTTCAGAATAGTCTTCTATACTTCAACTTAACTGCTTAACTGCTATGATGTTCTAACAACACTTGACATTAACATGTGGAGCTTTATCATTTCTTTCTATTCCAGAGGAACATCTGACTTGGCACTTACAGCTTAAAATTGTTCTATAAAACCTTGCTTCTACTTCAGATCTGTGCATAAGAAGGATTTTACTGAAGTAGCATGCTCATGATACTTGCTTGCTTTCTCTTTGTTTTAATATGACTTGTGGATAATTTACTCTTCACATGTTTTTATAAGTTATAATCATTTGACTAAACTTGCAGAGAGGAGGTCCTCATGAATTTTGCGCTTCCTCCAAGTGTCATTCATAAGGACTGCTCTGTGCTCCCACATATGGCTGACCGAGGCCTCATTTTACCTCCTAAGCTTGACTATTCTTTTGACCATGAGGCCTATGTGACGCAAATTCTGTAAGATGTAACTGCCTGCTATTATATCTGCTACAACTTTTTGCAGATGTCCATGCAACGACATTGACTGTTGTGAACCAACAATGACCATAAAACTGACAATCAAAAGTTGCCATTGTGGTTGACCAGCTTACATCACATAAACAGACTAGAAGCTGCAGCAACCAATACCATCTCTGTCAGCAACTGCAACTGTTCTTTCATTGTGAATACTACTGCAAAGGTTGGAAACATTCTTATGGTGTTTTCACACCTGATAGTCCATTAGACTTGGTTCGATTGGAGACCAAAATTGCAACATTGGTGACATTTTCAGCCGGTGTGGTTCGGTTTCACACTGCACTATGTCAAACAAACCAAATTCTTTGAGCAATCTGTTTACCCTCTCACCTGTGGTGGCACTGCAGCCAGAAACACTGAAGGAAATGACATGAAAATCTCTGAAGAAGACACTGAGCACAACTTTCTTCTTCACAAAAACATTCTTTACAAAAATGGAGTGGGATCAGATTTTAGTGGTTATAGGAGTTCTCTTTTGTCTTTAACAAATGTGCCAAATGAGCACTCTTTACTCCACGCCTTACCATGAGTCATTTCTTCCGCTAGCACAAAACAAAAGGGTTTGTTTTTGTTGAATTTATCCAGAATGCCCTGCTCTATAGTCTGCTTCCTGCTTTTGGAGCAGTCTCTGGTCCGCTTGGCAGCAGTCAAACCGCACCAGAGTTCACTTCAACCGAGCTGAAATCTGGGCTTGTCGGCAGACCGGAGTTCACTTTTTTGGTCAGCATCAGAGTTCAATTACCCATTCACACCTCCCCAAACAAACCAGACTTTCTAGACAAACGAACTAGAGTTCAATTAAACTGGATTAAACAGGGCTGGTGTAAATGCACCCTCAGTGTGTTTGTTAGTAACAATAATTTTGAGCCCCAGGTCAAATAACAGTATTTACCTGTCAAAGCTTAGAATATAGGGTCTAATTCACTTAAGAGATCTGCAGGAATAATTGTCAAAGCCCGTAAGAGACAACTTTAAACTGAACAGGGTTTAGAATCTACAATGTAAGTGTGATTGGAAAATACATTCATTATGCAACTATCAGGATGTTGTGTGATAGATTTGCTTTCTGGTGTTTTTACCAGTAAAATTGTAATTAGAAAATTTCCTCAATTTCAACAATTTCACCAGTTTTTTTCCTACATTTAAAAAGAGTAAAAGAAAATAAGATGATTAAATAAGTATGTAAAACTTCTTCCTTCCTCTCTAATCAACTTGAGAGGATTTTACATATGTTAATACCTCCTCGACCTATGACCCCAGCATTCATGACATCATTATCAACCCAGCCAGACATAATGTGTACTTGTCACCATCATGATCTATGGCCAAGGTGGCCTTTTTTTCCTTAACGAAGACATTATGCTGGCTTAAGCTGCGAAAGCTACGACCAGCATCAGCCTGCCTGTCACTGGGTTTAATGGGACTATGCATCCATCACCTCATTTCAGACATCAATCAATCAAAAAGTCCATTTGACAGCTGGTGACCCCCCACCCCCAGTGGGTTAGTATGATCATTATAGTCATGAAAACACACTTAATCTCATTGGCTCTGAATATTTTTTCAATTATCACCATGACTGCGGGCCATCATTCCCCTTGTGACCGACATGCTAATCAGGACCAGCAGCAGTCAATAACAGAGGCATGGAAAAGGGCATCAGGTACAGAATTGGTCAAGTATAATTATTTTTCTAATGACATAAGGTATATGTTAATGAACTTACCCTTTTTGAAAAATTCCTGTCAAAATAAACAGATAAGAGCAAATCTTAGTTCAGTCCTGGTAAAATGTGAGAAAGTTCCAAAGATTCATCTTTGCAGGCAGGACAAAGTGGATTTGTAAGTGTTTTTGTCCTCTTTAGAGATTTAGTGGACCATAAGTCTTCATGCTTCATGTAAAAGAAGGCAGTGAGGTCAACTGTGACAAGCTTTTAGCTTATAAGTCAGACGTCATGGCAACATTCCAGGTGCACGCACTACCTAATGAATCCATCATCTCTGTGCTAGGACAGAATACATTTAAAGCAAGTTTCCCTGGATGCAGCAATCTTGTCCTGTTAATGTTTCAGGCAAACAGATATGAAGCAGATTAAACTAAGTTTGTTCAGGTCTCAGTGAGTATTCACAGAGATCTGCTACCTACCAACAGACAGTTGACAAGGGAAACATTCAGTCACTGAGCCATGTGGTTAGTAATTCATCCACATCAGTTGGGTGTTTTGTCTGTCTCAGTTTGCCTTTCCTAGCAGGAGATTTCTGGACTTCCCCAAAAATGAGCTGCTATCATAAACTGGATCATGGCATAATCTCCTCTAATCCTCAGACAAACCCTAACTGTTTCTGAGTCAGAGTAAACAGAGCAGCAAGGAAGGACAGGCAGGGGGATGAGACTGATTGTACACAACCAAAGTCTGTGTTCTAAATAAAGGAAATCTATCTCATTTACTGCCTCTTGTGAGGTATATTCCTGCTTGCAATTAAGCAGACAGAAAAAGAAAAAGTATCTTCATGAGAACTTAGAGCAAGATGATGCAGCAGAGAGAAAAAGGCAGAGTAATTCTAATAAAATGTCCATTTGTGGGGTCTTTTATTTTATCTAATAAGACACAGCTCACTTTGGCCACCCTAAACGTTTAAATACTAAAACCCCTTAAGGGCGGACATTACACAAACATGTACCTTGTAATGTCAGAGAGAATTAAAATGGCTTTGTTATGTGGCTTACTCTGGCACAAGGAATTCCTACTACTGATTTTTATTTAAAAGCAGCTACAAAACACTGGTGACAAAACACTGTCACCTTCAGGTGGTTAAAGGAATGGATGTCAGGGAGGACGCTGTTGGTGTTCTCCAAGGCCCAGACAAGCCACAGGGGATTAGCCCTTTGTGTTGATAAAGAAGACCAGGCGGTCATGGGTTCGCCCACAGATGGTAACCGTAGTAGCTGATGTGTGAATGAATGCATCAGTGAGTCAAAGCTAAATTAAGATGCTGTCACTACATCTGCCTGCAAATACACACAGTATACACACCCCACATACACTCATTATCCTTCACCCTCCCCCTCAACACCCCTGTATGTAGGGCAAGAGGGCATGAGAACAAAAGTATTAAGTGGAAGTGAGCCCTTTAATTACAGGCCAGTGTTTGGAGAGTTTTCAATACTGCTGAGAACAATAGAGGCCTTTGTGTTAACTCAGCAGGCTGAGTTAACACATATCCTCTAGGTATGACAAAACACAGACATTCATGCAACAAGCAAATAGTGATGTCATAGAAACTAGAGATGACCCATGAAATCATCTGGTGACTGAGATCGGCCAATTTTCAGCATGATCGGTCCTGACCAGTGACAGGCTGGTCAGACACACACTGGATCTGTTTTCAACAAGTGAATGCAGCATAGCTAAGCACTACCAGACCATAGTAACAACAGATTCCTTTTATTATTTGCGAGGTGTTTTTTTTTTTGTTTTTTTTTTCATTTTCAATATTAGTGAGGCATTTACAAATTAAGGCAGAGAAAGTACAGAAATGCCAGAAGTTATTAAAAATGACATTTTCTAAGACATACTGAAACTTGGAAGTACAATAACAAGAAAACATGTAATTGTGACAGTGTCGCGGAATATTGCAAAGACGATATCGATTACGATTAATTATTCTGACACAATATCGTCCCTCTCTTTGAGGTTTAGCATCTCCTGCCTGCTATAACTTTCTATGCCATAAACTACAACAGGGAAGCAGTTTTTAAGAGGTTTCATCTCTTGTTTTGTCCTGACTCTATTTCTGTCAAAATTAAATGTAGGCTGAAGATTTCATCAAAATGAGAAAGGTAAACACATGAAAAGACAGATGCAACAGTTATTTAGGAATTTTTTTCAAAAGATGGAGAAAAATTGTAGTTAAAAATATATCTAGAGTAACATAGCTAGGGCTTCAGCAAATTATGGGAAGTCTGAATTAGGGATGGAAAGCTTGAGAACGGTCATGGGATTAAGACCAGTCTTAAGTTGTTTTTTCCAGGTCTTGAACTTGAAGTGTGTAATCTTGGTCTTTGTCTTGGTAGAACAAGCCTTGACTCCTTGGCTGATATGACAAATCTTTTTTTTTTTTTTTTTTTTTTTTTACTCTCTTGCTGTTTTTTTTTATTTATCATACAATTATTGTGCAATATAAGATGCTGAATTCAGTTTAGAGATTGTCTATCAATGTGTGACTGCATTCAATAACTTAAATATTAGCATATTATGAAAATTATTAGTATAACAACATAAAGTAGTTTTAGTTGAACAATTGAGCATTTTTCTGTTAATTTTTAAATGTCGTGGTGTAGAAAAAAACCCAATACCCTGCTAGACATATTAATAAATTATTAGGCATTTTAAAGGGGTCATGAAAACAAATGTCATTTTTTGTGGTTTTGGGGGTATAATATGATCTGTAGTGCACTGATGAGGCCATGTGAATGTCAAGAGTTGGTATCAAAAGCACTATTCATAGGCGGTCAGATTTGTTTCTTTGCTCAAAAACGGACAAATCAGAGAACAGTTTCTATTTCTACGTAATTCATATTCTCCAATTAGAGCACACTGTCAAGCAGACAGCCCCCCCAGCTGAGACACCGGCTAATTTAAGGGCTAAGTCGCACTAGCATGTCTAGCTACTCCACTTGAGAAGAGGATGGCTACTAAAAGGAGCTGTTAAACTGCTCAAAACTGCTGGAAGTTTCCACGTACTCCTGAAGGATGAGAGAACCAGAGAAGAGTGGCTGAAGTTCATTTATGGGGAAATGCCACCCAATTATAACCTCAATTTGAGACAATGTTCAGCGCATTTTACTGAAGAGTTTCCCAAATATGGTTGTAGCCAATCAGAGTGAAGTAAACTAGGTAGAGCCACATATCATTACTGTACCCAACTTTTTTACTGAGGAGGGAAATCTGGCCTGC
Organism: Anableps anableps; assembly: GCA_014839685.1. Taxonomy (NCBI): domain Eukaryota; kingdom Metazoa; phylum Chordata; class Actinopteri; order Cyprinodontiformes; family Anablepidae; genus Anableps; species Anableps anableps. Next base: position 25,531,530 of record CM026082.1, on the reverse strand, counting down.
CAAAACAACCCCCTACAAGAGGTGACGTTATTTTTTTGAATGAAATTCTTTGGAAAATTGACATATGCAGCAATATCAACAACATGAAATAGTTTATATAGTGATGTCACCTTCCCTTTAAATATTTGACTAACTCTGAACATTCGGCCTCAGTCTTGGTCTTGTAGGATGCAGTCTCGGTCTTGTTCTCACAAGAACCAGCCTGGACTCCAAGCGATGTACAGCAAAAATACTCTGTTTCATGCTTGTGAGCTTACAACCTTGGTCTGTCATGAAAGTAGCTGGATTTGGAAATCATGGCGGCCTTCTGGAAATTTCACAGTTAAGGATCAACCTTTTCTAGAGAATACACATGGACACAACACTGCTAACCATGCTAATTGTCAATAAAATATCCTGAAGATATTTTAAAATGTCAACTCAATGACAAATTTGTCTTTGTTTTATAAGAGTAAAAACATGTTTGTCAGCTACTCCTCTGGTACATAGGTACATCTGTAATAGAAATAATGCAATAATTATCCATTTTATGATGCAACCAGTCCCAATGTGGATTGAAAGCAATATCTTAAGTAAATCATTGTTTATTTACTATAATAATTACCATTAAATGTAAAGTGTAAGTGTGCAAAATACCAATATAAAGATATAATTGCCAACATAATATATATTAAAGCACGATAACTACAGAAAATTGGACTATCAAAAGAAAATTAGTTTATCTTACATCTTTCCTACTTTTATGTGATCCTGTAAATTCCTAAAGACCGAAGGCACCTTTCTGAAAGTGGGGCCATTAAAATTGAATTCCTAACAGCAGTATGCTCCATAATATGGTGTAGATAGCGGCTTGAAGGATAATAAAGAAGTGATAATAAATGAATATATTGGCTCTCTCAAAGTCCCTGAGTGTGGCGATGAGTGTTATTAGGTGGATGCTGTTAGGGGAGGATGTGTGAAGGAGGAGACCTATAAAAAACTTGAGGAGTGATTGTGACAATATGTCCATTTGAAACGTGACAGCTTTCCCTGTCAGTGCTTTTGACAAGCTTAGGGATAACTGTAGATGCCTGGAAAATTGATTTGGAGCTCTGTGGCTTTGACAAAAAAAAAATAATAAAGACAGCAAGCGAGAACTCTTCTCCCTAGGAAAAAAATACAACAAATTCTCCATCTCACTTATCACCTCACTGTCAGAACTTCAAACACATGCATGATACGACAGTAAAAGGTAATAGCATCTTTTTCATGTTTTTAAAGTCATTCTTAAGCAATGGGAAGCTGGCCAAGCACTGATAAATCAGCACTGCAATAGGAAGCAGTCCATTATCATCTTTTAGCTTTCACTCCCCAGTTCTATTTTAAACCAAAGTGTTGGCAAGGTGATATTCTGCAGAGGACAAGGGAGGTAGAAGAAAGGAAGCTTTTAAAATTTCTGGTGGGATGACTGTGAACCAAGGGCAACACTAGGTCAACAGGAAAACCAACTCACCCCTCCTTGCCCCTAGTGACAGCTAGGGTAGACTCTGGTCCATCACATCCCTGAACATTGTAAAGTGTTTATGAAAACTGAAGAGATGAATAAATATAAGGGAATACAACACCATCTAAGCTTTTGACATAGTCTGATAAACACCAAAGTGTTCCTAAAAGCAACTTTAATGAGTCCCAAATATGGCAAAGCTTAACTTGAGCCATACTCTAAGATCTTGTAAAAATTAATGCTAGGGGAGAAAAATAGACTGAAGTGTAAACAAGAGGCAGCGACTTTAATGTGCAAACGCGGCTGGTAGTAAACACTGCCTGCCAATTGGCTGGTGTTCACAGAATGCAGATTTACAAAGCAGGGTGTGGCTGTGCTGCTAAAACTGGAACCCTCAAAATCAAATTAATGAAAACAATCATTTAACTTAGAAAGATCAAAGCAGAAAGGGTATCAGTCCTGGTTTTTAATGCTGTCATGCTCTTATCTTACTATATTTACTACCATGACTATAAACATGTTTTACGTGGGTCTGAATGTGATAGAAGGAGGCACATTGTTGTGAAACATCAAGTTCTGTAACATCTATGACATGTATGTGTTGCTCCTGATGTGTTCGTTATGTACAGTCAGTGTGTATTAGGATGAAGGGTGTAAAGTTTACGCTATTCTACTGTGTCAGGATGATACTTCTGCCATGACAACACACTTCTGTTGGATTTTTTTTATTTGCCATACTTAACCACCCTTGTGAAACACATCATCAATAAGTGCCTTCACATGGTAAAATTATCTGTTGGAGCATATTTTATTGTATCATTGAAGCATGAGGCAAATATACAGTAGTGTGACTGAGGTATGATCTTTGGTTCTGAGATTTGAAAAAAACCACAGAATGCATTTTCTCCTTAAAGCTGCAGTATGTAACTTTTACAAAAATATGGGTTTTGCACATTTGTTAAAACTGTCACCATTTTGTGACAGTATGGTATGAAACAGATAATCTGTGAAAAGATTGACCTCCTCCACCTCCTCCCTGAGCTACTATTGCCATCTAAAGACCTAAAACTGCTTCAGACCTAAAACAACCAATCAGAGCCAGGAGGAAGGTCTTAGTACTGTCAATCACCTTCATGTACGCACTGCTAAATATGCTAATAGCGAAAAAACAACATATCTTTCCAGGTAAACTATTTATCTGGTGTCATCGGTGACTGTGCTAACTAGCTTTAGAATTCATGGCAAGCTATGTTGTTATGAACCAGCTGTGGCATAGCAGAGAGCAAGGGGGAGTGTGTGAGTGGCGCGTACATGAGGGTGACTGACAGCACTAAGACCCTCCTCCTGGCTCTGATTGGTTGTTTCTGACTAAGTGGTGTATTTCTGCAGTTAGTATTGGGATCACTGGGAGAAGGCAGAGGAGCTTGATTTTTTTAACTGATTATCTGTCCTACATTATACTGTCACGACATTTAGCTCAGAATAAAAAGAAATCTTTTGTCATAAAATAAAAGTGAAATGGATGTAGTTCAGTTCACATGTAGATGCTGATGAGTGTGTTTAGCCCACCCCTGAATTAGAGTTATAAGAGCCAGATGGGGTTTTCTGATAATTTCCAATGCTTCCTATCACATTTCTTTTGGCTGTTTACCCATGCAAACCTGGTGATTTCACTGTGACAGCTTATGCAAGTTTACACAAGAATGAGTTCATATTGGCTCATAGCCATTAGAACATACCCCCGAGAGGATGATTTCCAAACTTCTGTAGTATAAATTGGTTATTGCTCCACTAGGTCCAATACTCTACACGTCTCAAGGTATTCTACTCATGGCAGCTTTGCAAAAGCTTGCTAATGGTTTGAAAAGGTTATTTCTCCATTAGATTAATTTCCTGAAATAAATAGCGACTGTAGACCTTTACTTTTCTGGCAAAACTTCTTCTGACAGTTAAATTAACATACGTGCAAAGGCATGCAGCACAATGTCAAATACACATCAAGTGTACATCAGTTTCACCTAGCTAACTAGCTATTGCTCGTCTGTAGCTTTAACTTCATACTCTTCTTGATCATAATTTATGGAAATAATAATGTAAACCCATGTACTACATAAAATCGGTGTGAAAAAAATAGATCTGATAGAGATTCAAGGAATTTGTGCTTAATTTCTTTAAATTTAGATCCACCTAAAAAGTTTTTTTTCGATAAGCCAACACTGAGGTCAGAAACAGTTACAGAAGTTTTAAATGCAAAAGTTTTCTTCTTTTTAAGTAGTTCTGATTTGTAGTTATATAAATATTAAGTAGAGTAAATAAAATGAATAAAATGACGGTACAAAAATTATATTAGAAAATGTTTACAATGCCAAACAAACACACTAAGATCACATCTAAACGTTTGCTCACTAAAGATCAACTACCTGATTCTGGTCTTATTTAAGCCCATTGATCACATCTTATACTGTCTGAGATATACAACCAATGTTGAAAGCCGGGGCCATGCTATTACAGAGCTATCTCATCCATTTTGTTGCAGATCAATGGGACAGTTACTGAAATGGCCCTTGGAGCAGTGTAACTGCATCAGACACACACTAACTCTTCTTTTGCTCAACTGAGCTCCTCCAAGTTCTCCCAGGGCTGTCCTCTCTCACCTCATCTGTTTGTGAGATGGAGTTTGAGACAGGACTATGACCTGGAACGGTTAGTTCATAGAAAAAAAAAAATCTAATGGTGCCTGGAGAAGGTTTTGTTGGCCTGTATCCTTTGTAGTGCCACTTTGATTAACAGGTTGCACCAAAAACAAAGTCCCTATATGATTAAGCAATGAATCTTTTAGAACACTGCCAAGTTCCCTTTTAATAAAATTAAGGCTCATTCTGTAAAGAAAGCATATGAAAAGAGAAGAACACTTGAGGGCTTGTAATTTGGACACAAAGGTGTAGCATGACTTCAGCCCTGAAGTGGATTAACAACTTGTCATTAAAATAATGATGATAGTGACTCTCAGGTAGGCCTCATCTTTGAGTTGCTACAAGACACTGGTGGTTACTAGAATTAATAAATTCTAAGGTTTAACAAGGTTGGGGTTTAAACATTACTAAAAATAATCCATTATACTGATCCCCATGTTTAAAATCAGCTTAATGAGATCAAATTGAAAGTGCCTGGGGTTTTCTCCAGCTGTCTGAACTATGAGTGTGTCTGTCCTCCCCGTGCTTCTAGGGCTCTCTCCGTTTTCCTCTCACATTCTAAAAAAGATGTGTGTTAGATTAATTGGTTTTGCAAAATTGTCATTAGGTATAAGTATGTGTGTATTCATATTTGTTTGTTTGTTGTGTCCATGTAGGCCTGGGATAGACTGGCGATCAATTCAGAGTTTTCTATTCTTCTCGGTAATTGACTCCTGTAGCGTGCACCAGCTACTCAGGGCCCAAGGATAAGTGTGTAACGGCAGTGGAGAGATGGATGGATAGAAGGATGGATGGTTGATTGATGTTTCATACATGGGATTCTGCAGTGGTACCCTTTCCCCACCTGTTGCTGTACACTGCTGGTTACCTTCCTACAAAGAGGCTACTACACTTTTTCTTTGCTTTCAAGTAAAAACAGATTCAGCTGTATGGAAATACTTTTAGTTGTGAATAACACAGCAAGTGTAGAAACGTAAGCATCCCCCATTCAGGTAAATCATGTTACACATTTTTTGTCATAGTGAGTGATGATTTGATCAGCTCAAAACGCAGACAAGGATCTGGGAGGTTCATGGTAAAATAATATTTAGTGATAAGTACTGAGGGGGAGAAATGACAAAAGGGACCAGAAAAGATAATTGCAGGTGCGTGGATGCAGCTAAGGAAGGGAGCAGGTAGAGATAAACAGCTGGGAAGGGAAGCAAGCTGGAAGGCAGAGGGAAGGTGAATGATAAATAAAGCAGACACTGAAAAGGGGGGAAACCTGATAAAAACAGCAAAACAAAAATGAACAGCAAGCTAAAGAAACAAATCCAAAGCACAAATAATGAGAGAAAAATTAACTAACACAAGGGATAAAGTCAAATGGCAAGATCAATGGAAATATTCAAAAAAAGAAATGATCAAAACAGAAATATAAATGAAACTACAAGGCCAAACAACTGCAGATCATGGAAATTTTGCTTAAACTTATGTTACAAATACTGTAATAAAGCAAAACCATGGTATTTTCACTCAAGGTTATTATACTGTGAGAATCTTGTACCTGTCCGAGCCCTGTCACTACACAACAAACTGGATATTTGTAAACCAAATTTAAAGAAATAGCTGCAGAGGGTAACATTGAACCTTTTTTTGTTGCAGTCCTTTGTAAATGCATACAAATTCTCACATAAACATGAATTGCCCAACCCTGGCATTCTTCTCAGAACAGATTGACCAATGGAAACCTTTCACAGAGAAGAAAGCAAATAAATCTGTCAGAGAACTGAAATTAAAAGTACTGCTACAAGTAAACAAACAAACAAAAAACAGATTCGTGCAGCTTAAGGTAGGTAGCTTCAGGGACTTTGGTGGTATGGTAACCTAAAAAAATCTAAGAATGATGGGCGGTTTGAATAAAGAGCAGCAAAACAGGAGACTTTTTAACCTCTCAGTGTTCATAGGATTCCATTAAGCCTTTGCAAGCTAATACAACAAAGACAGGGATTTAACAAACTGACTTTCTATCAAATGCGTTTCAAGCATTTCTGTTCAGGCAAGACCAAAATATTTACCCTGAATCAGACAGCTTAAGTGACAAGTTTATTCCATGCTATAGCTTAAAAATTGGTTTTATAGTTGTTTGTTGGTATAGTTGTGTCTGTCAGCTACAGATCTACTCTTTTGCTGATTCATATCCATATATACCTGTTGCCATTTCTTCTTATAAACTATTTTCTTCCTATGCACCCTTCACATGACTCTGTTCTTTATCAGTCTTCATATTTACTATTACCAATCATCCGGCCAACAGCCTGTGTGGCAATCCAGAAACCCACCATGGATGGTGCTGATTTGGTGTAGGAGTTGTCCTGTGCCACGCTGTTAAGTACAAGGCCAAGGCCTTTTTCAATTGTCCGGTGCCGTATGGAGGCCAGTGCCAACACTGAGATCAGCCTGTCCTCGTGCTGTTCCCCGACCTTTTCAGGCACCCAGCTGGCGCTAAATGCAGAAATAATTATTATCCAAATTACTCAGGCCAGCTCTGTCCCCTCTTTGTGCACTGAGGGGGAATTAGGGGATGAGCAGGAAGAGGGGGTATTCTCTCAAGTACTGGGGGAAGATGCCAGACAAAGAGAATCACTCAAAGATTGTTCTCCAGCTGCCTTCAGCATTGTATATTATCGTGTTTCCCTTCAACATATCAATCCCTTTGATGAGTCAATATTGTCCTACTGACAAGTACATGTGTTGCAATCCATTTATGGGCTCAGCTGTTTATCAAAGTGCTTTAAGACTAAAAGGTATAAAATGATGTACTTGGTCATATATGTTGGATTGTGTTTAGGTAATTGATGAAAATATTTTATTGATAAAAACAAAAATAATCTGATGGGTTATTTCTTGAACCCTTAGTCTGGGTTTATGTTGTTGGGAAGGAATAAGGTTGATTGGTAGTTTAGAGAAGAGACCAGAAGACACCTTATCATTATTGACAGACCACCATTTTGGACTACACCTAAATAGTCTTCATAGAATCTCTTCCATGTAACAAGATAAGGAAAAGGTGAGATGGTGAGATGATGCTATATAATCACGTGGGTTGTGTTAATTACTGCAGTTCACACTAGAGAACAAATTTGTTCTCAAGATATCATTAGGCTTTTACCTGCAAAGTAGTTGTGAGTTGGTGGTTGCTATGCTAAGCATTCACACTTTGACCAAATTAATGGTCGAATACAGAAAATTAGAGGATAAAGACAGGCAAGAAACATATGCTTACTTCTACTTTAGGTTGGTGAGACAGTGTTATATAGTGCATATTAATTTAGTTGTCCAAACTGTTTGTCATCAGAAGTGGCATTGGGTATTAAGGTTCCTTTATTTCTTTTTTTTCCAGTTAATCATTTTTATTCCAGAAATAATCTAAAAATAAAAGCCTTTTAAACTAAGTATCAGGGATGAAGGTCTCGAGCTGTTTTTTCCCAGTCTTGGGCTCTGTCTCTGATTGTTATACCTCAGTCTTGGTCTTAGTCCCATTCAATAAATTGGGTCAAGACCGGTTCGAGATGCAATAGTTTTTGTCAAAATGACGAAAACTTAACTCTCTTTCAACTTCACCTCCACCTGTTATCTTCACAACAATGTGAATTAAAAGCAGGGATCAGAGCACAGCTGCATCCCACCATCTCAGAAAAAATACAATGTTATTATTGCTAATGACCGTGCAGTCGTGTTTCATGTGATTGTTTACAAAACCAGACAGCATTTGGTCCATTGATATAAAAGAGCATGTCTGTGTCTTCACATGTGGTGCGGTCTAGCTTTTGCTGAACAAACACCTGCAATCTGACCGCAGAAAATTATTACAATTGCTTTTTAAAAACATGAAGAATTTTAAGACAAAGTAAAGGGGAAAACAAAACCACCAGGCCAACTATAAGTTTGGTCCATCACCAGGATTAACGATATGTGAAGTGAGCGGGATGACATCTAGCTTTACATCTACAGCAGACACAAGGAAAAGTAAGTAGTAATTCGAAAAGTATCACAAAACCACCCAGTTATAACAAAACTGGAAAAATAAGGCTCATCAAGCCAAAAACATAATTTCAGTCTTACTTTCAATGTTTTATGGTCATAATTAATGGTGGAGAAAATATTCCCACTTGGCTCTGGAAATCTGTTTTCCTTGCGTCATTCTTGTTGCCTACGTGATTTTTTTTATAAATCCTACAGATTCTATTGCTCTGATTGTTCTGGAATTATCCCTATGAGGAAATCTGAGTGCCTGCGTGGGCTAATTATAATATTAAAGGGATGGTGACATCACTGTATAAACTATTTTATGTAGTTGATATTGCTGCACATGTCAATTTTCCACAGAATTTTATTTTTTTTAAAAAATAACGTCACCTTATGTAGGGGGTTGTTTTGGCAGGCCAGATTTCGGTCCTCAGTAAAAGGGTTGGGTACAGTAATGATATGTGGCACTACCTAGTTTACTTCACCTACCTAGTTGATTGGCAACAACCATATCTGAGAAACTCTTCAGTAAAATGCGCTGAACATTGTCTCAAATTGAGGTTATAATTGCGTGGCACGTCCCCATAAATGAACTTCATCAACTCTTCTCTGGTTCTCTCATCCTTCGGGACTAAGTGGAAACTTCTAGCCGTTTTTGAGCTCCCTTGGACATAACTCCTTTTAGCAGCCATCCTCTTCTCAAGTGGAGTAGCCAGACATGCTAGTGCGACTTAGCCCTTAAATTAGCCGGTGTCTCAGCTGGTGGGAGGAGGAAGAGGGCTTGATGGTGTGCTCGAATTGGAGAATGTGAATTACGTAGAAAGATAACCTACGCGGAAAGATAAACTGTTCACTGATTCGTCTGTTTATGAGCAAAGAAACAAAGCTGACCGCCTATGAGCAGAGCTTTTGATGCCAACCCCCAAAAAACAGAAAAATTATATTTCTTGTCATGACCCCTTTAAAATGCCTAATAATTTATTAATATGTCCAGCATATGTTTTTTTAACATCTGATACTTTGATCAATTGCTCTTATTCAGATGATCATAAGAGGAAAGATTTAAAAAAAAAAAAAAAAAAAAAAAAAAAAAAAAGTCAAATCTTTATCTGCCTAATCTCTCACTGTTTTTAAAGAGGCAGTATTATGTGTTTTCAAGGCACATAGAATCACTTTATAGCACTATCAAGTCACAACATTGAAAAAAATCTATATAAACGCAACACTTTTGTTTTTGCTCCCATTTTTCATGAACTAAACTCAAAGATCTAAAACAAATATACACAAAATAACCACTTCTCTCAAATATTGTTCAAAAATCTGTGATACTGAGCACTTCTCCTTTGCAGAGATAATCCATCCCACCTTGCAGGTGGGGCACAAACTGTCAGAAACCATCTCAGGGAAGCTCATCTGCATGCTCGTCATCCTCATCGGGGTCTCGACCTGACTGCAGTTCGTCATCATAAATGACTTGAGTGGGCAAATACTCACATTTGATGGCATCTGGCGCATTAGCAAAGTGTGCTCTTCACGGCTGAATCCCAGTTTTCATTGTTCAGGGCAGACGGCAGACAGCGTGTGTGACATCGTGTGGGTGAACGGTTTGCTGATGTCAACGTTGTGGATCGAGTGGCCCATGGTGGCGGCAGGGTTATGGGCAGGCATGTGTCATGGACATTGAACACAGGTGCATTTTATCAATGGCATTTTGAATGCACAGAGATACCATGACGACATCCTGAGGCCCATTGTTGTGCCATTCATCCACGACCATCACCTCATGTTGCAGGAGGATGATGCACGGTCCCATGTTGCAAGGATCTGTACACAATTCCTGGAAGCTGAAAACATCCCAGTTCTTGCATGACCAGCATACTCACCGGACATGTCACCCATTGAGTGTGTTTGGGATGCACTGGATCGGTGTATACGACAGCATGTTCCAGTTCCTGCTAATATCCATCAACTTCGTACAGCCATTGAAGAGGAGTGGACCAACATTCCACAGGCCACAATCAACAACCTGATCAACTCGATGTGAATGAGATGTGTTGCACTACATGAGGCAAATGCTGGTCACACCAGATACTGACTGGTTCTCAGACAAAGGAGAAGTGATACTATTACAGATTTAGACAGGTTTGTGAACAATATTTGAGAGAAATGGTTATTTTGTGCATGTAGAAAACATTTTAGATTTATGAGCTCAGCTCATGAAAAATGGGAGCAAAAACAAGTGTTGCATTTATATTTTTGTTCAGTGTATGTTACCTTCAGTTGTTACAAAAATGCTGTACATATCAAATAGGACCTAAAAGAAATCTGACTTCATAATTTAACGCCTTGAAATTGTGCCTCTGTCTCTTTAAGAAATTCCTGCTCTTTCAGAAGCTCCGCCCCCAGAAAATCACCACAATCGCTAACCCTTTAATAATGGTTTTACCAGCGTTTCACTGAGAAGTGAAACGCTGCAGATGCGGAGTTCCTCCAGGTGTTTGCTAATTGCTGCTGGGTAGTCTGAAGGAGCTGAGTGGGGAAGTCATGGGGGAGGGGGGCTCTGTGAGGCAGAAGCTTGGAAGCTTAGATATTGTAGCTCTGAGAAGGAGCTATGCCTCGGTCCCCACTGAAGCGTTTCGCACAGTTGAATGGTTGCCATCGGAGATTAAAGGATTTTTCAAACATGCATGAAAGAATCAAAGTAACACTCCAGGTATGTTTTTGATGAGGGAGTAACATTATACCATTATGTAGAGCTCAAAAAAGTTGATTTTACATATTACTGCCCCTTTAAATTTGTCATACAACTATTGTGCAATGTAAGCTGATGATTTCAGTTCAGAGAATATGTATTAATGTATGGGTGCATTTAATAATGAATGTATTACTTTATAATGACCTTTATTAATGTAATACCAAGAACTGGTTTTGGTTGAGTAATTAGCCATTTTTCCATTAATTTTTGCATTTTGTGGTGTACAAAAAAACAATGTCCTGAAATATATGTCAATATTTTAAACATTCGACCTCGGTCTTGGTCTCATTCTCGGAAGAACTGGTCTTGGTCTCAGAAGGTCTGGTCTTGACTCCATCCCGGCTAAATATTAATCATTTACCTTTTTTTAAATTTCACCCCACTCATTGGTAGACTTAATGTTAGACACTTGCTGTGTCATCTCCAGAACTCATACTTGGATTGGCCCATTTTGACTCACAACAGGATAAGCAAAACAACCCAAATTGTTTATTTTTGTTTGTATGTTTGTTTGTTTTTAGCCCAGCAGGTTGTTGTGCATTTATCAAATTGTGAAGATAAAAGAGGAAAATCTTGTCAAATTAGAACATGACAAAGATGGAAAAATACTCTAAAAGATGGAGTAAAGGAGTAGATCATAGCTCAATAATAAACTAGTTTGTATTGTGTTTTTTTATCAATGCATGTAGTAACTGTGTGATTGACGCTTTACTCTGAACAAGCACTTTTTTTTTTTTTTTTTTTACATTTTTTTACAGTCCTTATACATTTTATGGGCATTTTAGAGGCTTAGCTGTTGGAAATGTGGATGTCAAAACATTTGCTATGAAATTCCTGCAGACATTTCCCAAAAAAGGAGCCTGCAGAGGTATTTGAGGTGAAACTAGACACAAGCTGGTAGGAACTGCTGCCTTGTACTTTCACAGTATCTGTGGACCCGGAGGGTGTTTTCTACTCACTCCTGACTATTTGTGCTAATTTTTCACATACAAACAAAATTCCTGTCAACATACAAATAACCCTGATCTGTTCCTGCTAGTTTTTTAAAGCTTGGTTTGGTGCTAACCCTACTTTCTGCCTTACACTGATTCCTGTGTTCTGTAGACAGATGCGTACTTACATCCCACCCCCTCAACATTGTATTACCAGATGTAAGAGTACATGTCCAGGAGTGAATCCTCCACAATGAAGAAAATGTGGCAACAGCAACTGTGGAAAAGATCTGGACCTAATTGTCTGCATATTCTGGAGAGCATTTCCATTTTTTATGTGTGAATATGACTTGTGATAAATAAGCTTTACTGTAAACCATAAATCACAACCTCTAAAAGATTTACGATCTTTAAAACAGATAAGGGCAGATACCGAAAACTGGGATTAGAAAAAAATGTTTTAGTAGAAAAGCACATAAAAACATTGGGCTGGGGGGAGGGTCTGAACACTGACACTAAACTCAAAACACAGATCTATTTTCAGCCACCCTACAAGCACAGTAAAAACAACAAAACTTAGTGTTAGGATTTATTAGAAATTCTTATTTTAATCAATGTTTATGTTCTGACTTAGAATTGATTAGGACTAGACAGAAAATGCAGTGTACACTATAGGCCTGAATATATTATAAAACTTAGAATACTTTTGAAATATTTTATGTTTTGTTCTATGACCCACTATGGTGGACAAAAACATGTAGTTATCCTTGGTGTTGGGGTCGCCACTGACCCTTTTCAGTTTTTAAATGTATGAAAGTACCACATAAATTTGCTTATAACATCAACATTTTTTTTTACTTTGTCAGGAACCTGTATTAACAACACAAAGCCAAAACATTCAACTTCATTTATTTTTAAAATGCTCTAGTAAAAATGATCACCTGAGTCCTATTTTAGGGGTTCTCTTTACACCTGCTTGTAAACTGAAGAACATAACCAGACATGCCTGACCTGCATTCAAAATTCAGTTTAGAGTTAATTACTTGAATAATTCACATCTCCTTGCAATAATGAAAAGAACATTTACAATAAGTTAAGCTTTGGATCATATTTTTGCTTAAAATGGTGCAGAGGAAACAAAGCAGCATAAGGGATTCAGATTAGCAGGTTTCTGAGTATGACGATGATGTCCAACATCAACCAGAAGACAGACACATCTGATGAAGTTGTCACTGGTGTGGGAGTTGTTCCCATTCCTACTGAAACTTTCAACTCCAAGACTGGAAACATCTGTTGGAGCTCTGTACCTCCTGACATATGTGTAAGGGAAGCTTCTGCGAATATTATCGAAATGACCCCTGGGGTCACAAGAGTCACTATGAGAAGAAGTATGACATCAAGACATGCTTTTAGTTGTTTATGCCATTGCCACTAAAAAGGTGAGAATCACAATGACAAACCTAGAAGAACAAAGAGTCCATGGTAACAAATGGATTGACGGATTTTGATGAAGACTGCCTGGATGCGTATATCGGTGTTGTTCGTCTTGCTGGAAGGTACAGATCTAGCAATGAGGCCAAAAAGTCTCTGGGAAGAATCATATGGTAGAAATGTTCTCAAAGCAATAATGTCATTTCAGACCTTTTCAATGATCTCAACAACCCTCAGGTTTGACAGTAAAATAAAATTTGACAAGCTTGCTCCCAACCCAGCCTGGCCATTGCCTTCCTACGCATTTCAACTCAATTTTCATTTCACTTCAGTGCTCTATCTTGAATTTCTCCCACTGAGCTGGATTTCTCCAGTTGAATTTAAACCGAGCCAATAAGCAAACAAAAGTTGTGAACGATGACGTCAATTTTCAGTGCTGTTTTAGAATTGCATTCGCCTGTAGTTTTCGCAACGGTAGTGCAGGAAGTGAACAATTCTGTTCAGTACGTGTTGGCCACGCCTACACATACTGAATCAACATCAGCAGCCATCTCATTCCGCTCAGCTATTCTCTCTTCACAGTGGGGGATGGTTGTTTACGTCCATCCCCCAATGCCGACTCAATGCATTGCTATTCATTGAGCCGGCAATATCGGTGGTCAGGAAAATGACACAATCATGCAAAGAATCTGAAAAAACAGAAACAATGTTTTGCTATTAATTGTCAAGACTATGACAGCTAGATAACAAGGTCCAAAAATGGTGAGAAAGTGGGGAGTAAGTTATTTATGCTAGCTTGACTTTGACAACGTTAACATGTACATGTGCTTCGCAATTCGGTTTCGGTTTTGTGTTTCGGTTATGTTAACACAAAAATAGATCTGTGGCAATCCACACCAACCCTCTGACAGATCTTCAGTAGAGCAGGAGTTTAAATTAGCTAATCAACCACAGCTTGTGTTCACGTGACTTCTTATTAATAATTGCATAATAAACATCAAGACTGAAAACACAACACTTATGGACTGATTGTTTTGTTTGGGGTTTTAATGTTTTATTCTTTGTGTGGAAAATGTTTGCATGTTTTTTGATGCAGATTTTTGATACACTTAAATGTAATCTCTGCAGCTCTTTCGGCTAATGGAGTTATTGTCAGTCGGTTGCTGAGGCAATGTGTTTGTGCTTGCAGTAAAGCCAAGACACAGAGCAAGTAAAAAGAAGAATATGACTGGCTTTGAGTTGTTTTACACCTGTTTTTCACAGTTATTTTCCCTTTGTTGCGGCGTAGTGCAGCCGTTGTAATTTCTGAAAGTTCAAAAATCAAAAACTGGACTAATTGCCTTGTTTGTTTCTAGAACATTGCGATATTCATAACAAACATCAAATAGGATAAAATATTTCAGAAAGTATTTCACAAAGTACGGCTGGTACATTGGCAAATACATAAAATTAAATGAATGGTCCAATATAAAAGAGAAATTTGATGTTTTTTGCAATAACAGGTACAGCATTTGATTAAATAAGGAGCTCTACTGAGGAGCGCAGCCTAGCTACAATCATAATTCCATAAATAAACAAAGATCAAAGGGAAGTCCTGAAATTGCTGTAGAGACACAACTTTGATTAAGTTCATACCAGCCTTTAAAACCTGAAACTTTCACCTCTCCACCTCTATTTAATCAGTTCCTGATGCAAGCTACAGCTTGGTACATCGAAATCTGAACAGGAGTGCTCCACAGATGTCAAAGCCTTCCATGTGTAGGAATGCCTGTTGGACACGCAGAACAATGGATGTAAAGGGGTGATAACAAATGCAAAACTTCAAAGCTCAGGCCTGAAGAGAAGAAAAACTTGTGGATTTTGTTCTTTTCACAGCAAATATGCTCACAGAATGTGGAAGAGGCTCTGTGAGAGAAAGATGTCTTTGAACAGAAATGCATGCCTTTTGTGAAATCAGGGATAGTACTGCACTGGCAGAAGTGTAAGAAAGCGAGGAAGATGAAGCCATTACTGTGAATAAGGTACAAAAATCATGTATGCAGAATACTATCACACAATCCTTGTAGGGGGTTGAGAGCAGAAATAGTATGCCATTTCCAAACTAATCACAAATGTAACTGATTTTCACTCTTCATTGTACGTAGATCCAAACGTCTGCAAGGCTGCCCTATTGTCTTCCACCTTTACTACTAAAGCTGTCACATAATAAAAACAGTACAAATGGGTATGATACACAACAAAAGACTGTCTACACCACCTCATCATATCTCTATGGAGAAATGCTAAAGCTATAAGGGATGCTGTAGAGTCCTCCCCAAAGATTTTTATCTTTACAGAATGTCACAAAAGCCTTTGATGCTTAAATCACTCATGAAAGTTTCATTTCTCTGCTTTGTTTTGCTTCAGGGCCAAAAGACCAGTGAATAAAAGGAGAGAAAAAGCAGGTCTTATCAGTAGCAGGAGATGTAGTCTCAATCTATCTTCTCAGGATTGTAGCAATATCTCCGCTCATTGCTACATAATAAAATAAATGTCACGTTTGGAGAAGTATTTAGGAAGGCTTACTGTAGCTGAATAGAAATAAACATATATGATGTTTTTTATTGACTCTGACCAACCAGAGATTGTTGAGACAGAAAAGGCAAGTCCACATCAGTTTTTTATTTTTTCTTATTTTTTGTAGCCTGAGGGGTTTCTTTCTCATGGAAAGTGGAACAATTTGCTGTCTTTTATATTGTGAAAAATCACCCTCTGACTTGTAATATAAAGGGAATGATCCAGAAAACACACACACACACACACACACACACACACACACAACACACACACACACACACACACACACACCACACACACACTTTGGTGGAGTAATGAAAGCAATTGAAGAGTGGATTTGAGAAGATTAACCTACCAAGCACTTATATTTAAATACCTTTATCTGGCCTTGCTTCACCCAATCACATAGAAAATGTTAAAAAGCAAAGGAGGGAACAGTGGGGTTGATTAGATTGAGGGGAGGAATTAGGTCTAAGCCAAGACGCTTTGAGTTATTTAAATCTGCCTCTTTGTCAAGGTACACAGCCAACGCTCCTCCGAAACTTATTCCAAGGCAGTGAATAAAACGCCTGAAATTAAAAGAAGCAGATAAGTGAAAAATCTCCCTGCTGCTCAGCCATGTTCATTAGCTCAGCGCTGTTCAGGTAATGGCTGAAATAAGGGGCGATGAATTGGATTGTCCTGTGTTGCAGGCGAAGAGCTGAAACAGATGCAAAGCCCACTTTTAATTAAGGACAACTCTGAAAGGGGTTACTCAGTAATAAAGAAGTGGCAAGGCTGGGAGGGCTGGTTAGAATGATGTTCAATGTCAACCCTAAAGGAGGAAAGAAAAAAACTTGAGCCACACGCATGAGAAATGTAAGACTGAAAGGTGACTTCAGAGGGCAGTTGGTTGCAAAGGTATGAATACAAATGCATCCCAAACCTTTTCAGATTCTTTCCTGTAAAAGATTTTGAAAAGTATGTATTAAGCTGTGAAGTGAAACTAACTCTACATCCCTCTGAATCCACAATCCCCATATTGAAACATAGTGGTGGCTTCATCATGATGTGGGAATACTTTTCCTCAGCAGGGACAAGAAAAAGTTCAGAAGAAGATGGATTTAGTTAAATAAAAGGTAATCCTGGAAGAAAACCTGTTAGAGGCTGCAAAAGACTTGAGACTGGGGTGGAGGTTCATCTTCCAGCAGGACAAGAACTCTTAAAGGGGCAGTAATATGTAAAATCAACTTTTTGAGCTTTACATCATGTTATAATGTTATTCCCTCATCAAAAACATACCTAGAATGTTGCCTTGAGTCTTTCATACATGTTTGAGAAATCCTTTAATCTCCCATGGCAACCATTAAGCTGTGCAATACGCCTGGATGGACCTACCGCCGCCTTTGAGACCCAGCTCCTCCTTAGAGCTGCAGTTTCTAAGCTCGCGCCTCATGGAGCACCCTTCCCTCGCAACTTCCCCACTCAGCTCCAGCAAGGCATTAAATTATGAAGTCAAATTTCTTTCAAGTCATATTTGATATATACAGCATTTTTGTAACTGAAGGTAACACAGTTACTTGATTGTGCTATAAAATGATTCTATGTGCCTGGAAAACACGTTATACTGCCCCTTTAACGTACCATCAGAGACACAATAGAATGGTTTAGATCAAAGGTTCAGACCTAGATCCGTCTGCGAATTTGAGGTATGATTTAGAAATGGATGTTCAAAAATGCTGTCCATGCAATCTGACAGAGGTTGAGCTGTTCTGCAAAAAAAGAAAAAAAAAAAAAAGGAAAACAATAGGTGAAATTTTTAGTCTTTAGATGTGTTTAGCTAGTAAAGATTTTCCACTGCAACTGTGGCAAAACGTGGTTATACAAAGTATTGTTTTTTTCTCCTACTTTTAGCTATGCATAATTATGCACTATGTTTATAACATATATTAAACCTTTACCAATCTGGGCTTGCAGCATTTTAACCACATCAGGAGCATTTACTGCCTTTCTATACATGCAATCACTCTTCCATTTGTCTGTTTGCATCTTTGTCATTTTGGGCATGCACTGGTGCAAGTGAAGACAGATAAGCACTGCTGTAAGGGGATAATTAAAACGCTGACCTACTCTTTGTCATTATATCACCAACAAAATTTTAAAAAAGGCCTTTGTGTGTTCTAATAGCCACACAATCTCATCAGTATGTCCATAATGATTACAGATTGTGGTTTTGTGGGTGTAAAGAGAAACATGTGAGACAGGGAGAAACGACTTGGTGTCTCAGCAAGGGGTGCAGAGCCATCAAAGAGAATCCCAAAGACACTCATCCGCCTTCACTGATGAGCCACTGCGTTCATATTTTGCTAACATCAGAAATGTGTGGATTTAAAGCGTGTATATGTGTGTGTGGTGTGTGAGACCATGGGGATGTTCATTCTTAAATCCATAACAGAAAATTACTTCTGTGAGTGTCTGACCTCCATCTGTCAGGAGCTGCTGGTGCCATATTTGGTTTTGTTTCATCTGCTGAGAATCAAAGACTGTAATCCTGCTGCAACAGGCATCACCACAAATGCTCTTACCAGACAAAATGTGTAAAAAATGATTTTATATCCGAGTGTGAACGATTTTGTGACTGTGTGTCTGACACAGGAAGAACATCCCTGTCCTGACTTGACCTCCACCAGCTGGCTGCTCTAGTTTCTGCTTATTAACACACAACACACTGCCACTCTGAGAGAGTCTTTGTATCTTTGACAAAGGCCCCAGTGGGCTTTGAGCAGACAGTGTCCGCTCCATCTATAGAAGATGGCATGAATGTAGTTACCATGTGGGTTTGGAACGGCTTGGTTCTGCCTCAAAGCGATGTATTCAGTTGAAACAGAGTTCATACAAAGTCTAGAGAGAACTACAACAAAATCCTTTTTTCCTCATCATAAAAGGTCTTCAAGTTAAATGCATTATATATTGTGTTATACTGTATTATGTTAATTATATCATATTATTTTTTTTAGGCTCTTGTGACCAGTAAATGGACAGGAAAGAGAAGGGGAAGACATAACAACTAAGCCACCCAGTGCCCCGAATGTGGAGTGTTTTCTTGTTATGAATGTTGACAGCTGAGGTATGGCTGAAGTGACTGTTTGTACATCAAAGGCTGAAGTAAAAATAGGCAACCCTTTAAAATGTTTTAGACAACTCTACTTTTAAATTCAAATTAATTTTTGGGCTTTATTGCACACAAAAACAAATCAGTCAGTAGATGTGCAAAACCGATGGAAATATACCACAAAACACTTGCAGCTGCGTCTTCAGTCTAGTAGCTAAAA
This sequence comes from Anableps anableps, assembly GCA_014839685.1. Taxonomy (NCBI): domain Eukaryota; kingdom Metazoa; phylum Chordata; class Actinopteri; order Cyprinodontiformes; family Anablepidae; genus Anableps; species Anableps anableps. The sequence continues at coordinate 25,512,361 of CM026082.1, read as the reverse complement.
CTGTAAGTCTTTAGCTGATTGCTCTGATTAACGTCACATGACACCGGAGAGTTGGTTGCAGAACAGCCCACCATCGACCCCCGAGCGTAGGAGGGACTCTGTAGCACTGGTAGGGAATAAATCATGTGGCAAAATTATATTCTGATGTGTGCCTTGAGTGCATATTGATTCGTAATTATTTGTGCTAACAGTGGTGAGGGAGGGACAATGCCATCCATTACTCTGTGAAAATAGGCAGGGGGATCAATGTGAGAGGAATAAGGATTGTGGTGAAAAGCACGGTGGCCATTCCTCTGTCAAAGCTGATCATTAGCCAGGGCAGAAGAGAGAGAGGCCTCTTAGCCATGACCAAGGCTTGCCTTTACAAAGCTGATGGTAAATTACATTCCATTCACAGAGAAAAAATAGATCTCACCGCTCTTGTAGTGGCACAGCCAGCTATGTAATAACAGAGCCGGTGGACCGAGGGCAATCATCCATTGCTTTCTGCCCTTTTCTCCTTTGTATGTCTTTTGCTGTGCCATTGATAGCTTGTCATGAGTAGTGTGATTTTAAATCAAAGGAAAGGTCCTAATGACATCAAAGTATGAATTACAAGCTGTGCACGCACATACAAATGATTTAATGTGAAGCTGGCAGTGCAGTAAGGTTATAATGTCATAGTAGAAAAACACGAACATTGGGCCATGCAGATAGACACCAAAAATGTGCATGATGACCAGTGCTGTGTAAAATCATAAGAAATAGGTTTTGTATTTTGAACACCAGCTGTGCTTTGCTGTTAGCAGTTAAGCTACGTCTGTAGGAGACCACCCCATTGCTTTCAGAATGTGCTGCATGCACTGCACACTGACCCACTGGTAAAGCTGTCATGGTAACTACTGGAAAAGTTGATAGTACAATCACACGGTAGCTATGTAGAACAAGAAAACATTATCCAAGCTATGGCAGGGACATTCATACATGAACCAGCCAGCAATTGAGCTGTTCCTGCTTTTCAATAAATAACAAAAAGCACTCCTAAATGGAAAAAAAACAACAACTGTATAACAATGAAGAAAAACTGCATTACCCTCAGCTTGAAAAAGGAGGAAATTGTGAGCCATCTAACAGCATTAAACAAAGCCTACAGGCAAAAAGACCATAACCCTGCTTAGCTACCTGCCATGTACACATTCAGCCACACATACACACAGTTCCACCAAGAAAAGAGCCAATCTCATCCAGCCATTATGATTTGATAGCTCAAATTGTAGCAATGATTCAAGAGCGGTCCTGTGGGTTTTGTGGAAGAGCCCAAAGCCTGTTATTTTACCACTGGGCACCAGGGGATAGGAAAGGATGCTATTGCAGTAAGCAAAAAAACAACAACATTAAATCGCAGGCTATGAAGCGACTCAGGACAGTGTGTGGTTGATGTTTCCAGAGTGTTTATGGGCATTTTGCTTTAAATGTACATTGTCGTCTATATGTGAATGCAATCAAATAGAAACCTGTTTCAATAATAAAAAAAAAACAAAGTTTCAACATTGTACTGCAAAGGTGTATGCTGTGTGAATTATATGCAGTGAGGTATAAGCACTGTGGAACCAACCAACAGTACAAAATATATAGCTATCCATGAAGTGTGTCCTAGTTTTTGTTCTTTCCCATGTCTAGAAGTTACAAAAGCTAGAGGAGTTCACTTACATCGCAGTATGTATATCTAGAGTGCAAACATGCTGTATCTTATGTCTTGTGGAGTGTCAGGAGAAGTGTTTGATTTCAGCAGCAAGTGTTGAAAGTAGGCATGGGCCATAATGAGATTTTCACAGCAGGATAGCATTGAGTAAACTACCAATGTTTCTGGGTATACAGTATTTTCACAAAGATTAAAAAAAAGTAGAAAATGTTCTTACAGCTACTAACATAATATCAGATACTGACTATTACAGTCATAACAATGTTATCTATACATTTTATATTTTTACATTTTCATACATATACATTTTTACCATTTTGCTCTGTAAAGTTAACAAGGATAACCAGTTGATGTTAACTAATAGAATTTAGCTAGTCAGGGTATCTGCTGAGGTAGCCAATCAGAAGCTGTTGTGGAGACAAGTTGTCTGTAACATACCAAATATAGTTGTACTCCTTTAGTTTACACACAATTCCATGTGACGAAACATAAAGGGATGATGGAAAATTTTAGCTGCTTTGAAACCACAACTTTAAAACAAACTTTAGTATAATTTAAGGTCAGCCCATGCTTAGTTAGAAGTTAACAAGTACAAGTGCAAGGGGATAGATGTTCTAAATATTTTTAACACTAGGCCTTTTTAAGATTTTCAAGGCAAAGCTAACATGAGAGGTGTTTTTCCAACCTAGACACTGCTGTGTTTTATTGTTGACCACCTCCCAATCAACATTTCTAAATCCAGACACACCAGAACTGCTGAATGTTAAAATCTATCTGGTAAGTCAACAAAGAGGCAGGTCTACAGTAATACCTACACCCTGATGTTGTGCAGTTTGAGTAAAGACTAAAAGCAGAAATGAACCTGTACAGAACTGGTACACAAGTTGGAGAATGGCTGCAGGCTAATAGGCAGACATTACTGACCAAGGAGTCAGATAAATATCTTGGGCAACTTGCCTCTGCTGCTTTGTTGTCGAGAAATGTTTGATCTCCTCAAGGACGACTCTATGTCTAGTCTCAACCTTTTAACTGTGTGTTTGATCCCTAAGTCAAAAAGGCTATCTATAATGATTTCAAATTCTAACTTTAATTTGGTTTTGTTAAGAACACAGATGTAGCAAATGGGCTTTCAATCCAATTTGAAAAAACGATAGTATGATGAGTGCTGGAAGGAAGGAGAAAGCTCCAGCTGAGCAAAGGCCACCCCCCCCCCCCGCTGCTGCACTCCAAGCCATAAGGTACACGGGCTGGCATTGAGGGGGAAGTAACCTCCTTGGGGGCTTAAGCTGTGTTGGGTTGTATGTTTCCTGCCATTATGTGTAGCACCCTGCTAAGAACTGACGTATTTGAGGCGCAAGACCCCTCCCTGTGCTCATCTGAACAGCAAAAGCTCCATGCATGGTGCACTGGCACACTTTGGAAAAGCAGAAAAGCAAAAGTGGTACAAAAACTGCAAATGATGTAAAGCGTAAGCTGACAGAAGAGGCAGAAAAATAGAAAATATAATTTTAAAAAGCTGTGTAGTTTTTATAATCCTTCTAACAAGAAAAGATGCAAACTTAAGGAGCTTATCAAACAAGGTACAATCTACCAACCTGGGCCACTTTGATGACAGCCACCTGAGGCCAAGTACTGCACTCAGGGAGGAAAGGTACGCTGATCCGCCTCCCAAGAAAATACTAAGTTCTTACACCCAAATTTGATATTACACATAACATTACACATTATTAAATTCATTATTACACTGTGCTTCAACGGCACAGGAAGATATGTTAATATATGATATGTTGTAAATAATGCTCCAAGACTACCCTTCCTACACATCTGATCCTACAGCGTATGCAATTTGATCACCAGCAAAGTCAGGCTGCTTCGTGTTTTTGTTTGTTTGTTTGTCTTTTTCTTTTTTGGGGCATGATGAAAAATTCCGAGACACAATTATGAGACAATATACATACTACACAGATGTGACAGGTATTTAACTAAATCAAATTCAATTTTGCACGTTTGAGACCCATGTAGCCACACATTTCAGTAAAAACAAGGAGATAAGAAATAAAGTATGAGAAGAAAGTGGCCTGTTTTAGCTTCTCATTTACCCACCATCTTTGACGAGTCTGCAACAACCTCTCCCCTCAACTGTTTCTCTCAAGTCACGCAGAAGAGCTTCAGTTCTCTTAAATCTCTTAAAATCCCTGAGTGTTTGCAAAAGGGGAAAAGAATTCTGTCTTTTAAAGCCACAGTTTGAATGACACATGAGTAAACAAACAGACTTCTGGCTTTTCTCCTCCATGACATGTGAAGCCATAATTTCTCCAGACAAGCCGGGCTTCAGATGGTAGTTATCCTAATGGGCCATGGGAACCTGCTGCAGGAAAAGTGACCAATGTTAAAACTCAGCATACCAGAGGAGGTGGGCGTGGAGGGGAGACAAGTCAAAGGTCTCTCTGCGTGAGAGCTACCATGGTGAGAATTAAAAAAAAGAAAATTACTTTAATTAAGTCATTATATGAAAAGGTTGGCGTCTGACTTTGACTTTGGAAAAGTAAGAAAATGACTCAGCAGTTCATGTTTTGAAATGTCCTTGTGCTAGCTTGTCATAGCAGGGTGTTACACAGGTCTGTTGAATAAAATGGTTTTGTTGTTCCTAATCCAATCATAAGAATACCATTCAGTACAGTTATAATCAAGGCAATGTTGGAAGCAAATTAAACATTTTTTCGTCCACTCCACAATACAGTTCATAAATCCAAAAAACAAAAACACCACAGGATCCAAAACCACAGAGTATGCACGCCTCTATAAAGATATAGATGTGATTCCAGAGCTACACAGAAAACACAATTTAAAACTTGGCTAACCTTTCTATCACAAGTGAATTAATTTCCATAAATGCAAGCCCCTCTAGCTCAATCTATTTTCATTACAGATGGGAAAATTAATAAACTTTGACTTACAGTCAACACAAATGAAAGATGCTATCTCATGTTGCCAGGACTTTTATGCTTATTAGGAATAAAAACGAAAGGCTAAATCGCAGATAAAACAGAACTTCTGGCAGAGTGTATGTTATAGCTTTGCATTTACAAAAGGCCTTATCAAAAGAACAACATTGGATAGGATGAAAACCACGTCTATAGTGCTATAACGCATACACGCCCTTGAACTATTGCACAGTTCATTCCATTGCAACCACATACTTCATTTTATTTATGAGATTTTATGTGATAGACGAACAAAAAGTAATGCAGGAATAAAAAGAAAGAAAGAAAAAAAAGAAAGAACACTATAGATGAGTGGAAAGAAGAAATTCATTGTTTAAAAAAAAAGTCAAAGGAGGTACTGATGAAATTTTGCCACAAGCCATGTAGGGGACAGAGCAATCTAGGGGGGAGGAGGTGGTGTCAGATGAGACCAAAAGGTGACTTTTTGGCCTACATACAGAACAATATGTGTGAAGAAAAAACTAACACTGCATTTTCACGCTGAGCACATCATTCCCATGGTGACACATGGCTATAGTGGCATTATTTTGCTTTACTTTGGCAGGCAAAAGGAAACTGGTCAGGACTGACTAAGTATGGAAGGACTAAACACAGGGCAATCCTGTCCTGTGTCAAACTGGCCCAGTCAATGTCCAGATCCAAATCCAATTTTGAATCTTGGACAAGACATGTAACTGCTGTTTACTGACATCCTCCACCTGAGCTTTACTTCTTCTGCAAAGAAAAACAAGCAGAAATTTCCATCTCTAGCTAATCTAACAGTTTCAAAGTTGGGAGAGGCATACCCCGAAAGGCTTGCGACTGTAGCTGCAGATTAGGGTAGTTCTTTTCAGTTCTGTCTCAGGGGCTTAATGCAAATGTATGACACAGTTCACTTTCTCATAAGTATGGACTCCTGTTGGTTTATCAATAAAAACATAAAAGTTTGCGATTGTAATATGACTAAATGTGAGAACATTTAAGCAATATAAATATATTATTATTATATCTTTTTTTTGCTATTCCAGTCATTTTTTCAAAGCTATCAAGGTACTATTCAAAACTCCTGTTGCTTTTCACTTGAAAAGCATGTTGCTGTGCTAGCTCAGCAGTGGAGAAGGGCGTAAATAATGCTCTTTTGACCAGAGTGTGTGTATGTGAGTCTCTAGGCACTGGCTCCTGCTGTATGCCATTCCCCAGGGAGCCGCTGTAGCTGCATACACCTGTCGACTCTCATGATCGGCAGTGGGATGCAAGGAGACACATGGTGACAAGTCCCACCCACATTTATCAGACCTCCTAGGGATCAGATCCATACTGCACAGCAGGTTGGTGTCACTGCTGGTTACCCTGAACACACAAACTCATATACGCACAAGGGCGGTTACACAAACACACACAAAATGCCTCGAACTAAAATAATTCAGAAGATGGGAAAAATATGGGAGAAGACCGAAATTGATGTTGATTCACAGGGAGACCACCTAGCAGTCAATATCAGCCAATTCATGTCAACAGCCATGTTATTGTGTTTGACTTTGGAAAGTTGGCTGTATCTGACATAGTCATGATGCCGACAAGATGAAAAAGAAGTTAAATGGAATCAGGAACTATAAAAGTTACATTTTTCTTAGTCAATGAAAATATTTACAGTGTCTTCTGAAGGGGAACCTTTTCACAATTGGTCATGTTAAAACCACAAACTTCAATGTATTTTATTGGGATTCTATGTGATAGACCATCACAAAGTAATGGATAATTATGAAGTGGGAAGAAAAAGAAGTGTGGTGTGCTCAATAATTTGTAGAACTGAAATTACAGCTGCAAGTGTCTCTGGGTATCTCTCTCTCAAGAGGAAATGTTTGCCCAGTCGTTTTCTAAGTCTTGCCACATATTCTGATTTGGATTTAGCAAAGACACAAATGTGCTTTAGTCTAAATCATTCCATAGTTGTCCTGGCTGACCTTCCATTTATCTGCTGAAAAAAAAAAGAAAACAAATCAATGCACCTTGGTGCTTCCATCACCACGTTTCACAGAGAGCATGCTGTTTTCTGAGACATGGTAGGTTGAGTTTTGGCCTCATCTGACCAAAGCACCTTCTTTCACCTGTTTGTTGTGTCCTGTACATGACTTGTGGATGATGGGATTTCTTATAGGTTTGCTTTGTTTACTAATGTTTGCTAAAGAACTTTGGAGGCCTTGCAGAGCAGCTACATTTTTACTGAGAATAGATTAGATACAGATGGACCACATGGTTGCACTGGATATTTTTTACAGCTATCAAAGTGAGGGGGCTGAATACAAATTCATAGCACAAATTTCCAATTTTAATTTAAAAAACACTTTGAACACCTTGTATCTATAGAATGATGCACTACTTTGTTCATTGCATGGAATTGTTGCCAGTTGGATAGAGACTTGATGGGAGAGACCAGAAAGACTAAACTAAAAAGACAGACAGAAAAATTTGAAAAATCTACTATTTGCTGAAACAGTGAGCCAAAGTGTAAAGGTGGCAACACATAAAATCTGTTTTTCTGAACATAGAATGTGTGTGTGTGTGTGTGTGTGTGTGTGTGTGTGTGTGTGTGTGTGTGTGTGTGTGTGTGTGTGTGTGTGTGTGTGTGTGTGTCCTGGCGCCAGGTCAGAGGCAGGACAGGGCTGGCAGCCATGCTAACCTCCTCCCTGACTCTCTGTCTGCTCTGATTAGATGGGGCTTCTTACTTTGGTTTGCCAGGAGCTCTGCCAGAGATAAAGACAAACTAACAGATGTTCTTCTTATCTCAAGACCAACCTCAAGCCCATCAAGCCCTTAACACATGCAAACAAACAATCAGTAACCTAAATGTGCACCCACAGTGGCTGCTTCTGTAAAGTTTAAATGTGGAAGGAATTAAGTCTTGCATACAGAGCCTATTTTTACTTCCAATTGATGCACAATGAAAACATACACGCACACACACACTCATATCCTCAGAGGAGAACAAAACGCACATTTTCAAACCTTTGCTAGCTTCCTTTGACAAAGAGAGGAAACATTTAGAGCTGCTCCGCCCCTTTACCTTCCTCCAGCCACATGCAGTCATGGCTCAAGTGGAATGTTAAGGTGGCTTTGAAGAGCTGTCAGCATCTAGTGAGCCTGACACGACACGCTTACTGTTCTCACTGTGTGCAGCTCATTCTATTATATTTTTGTTTCACACACACACACACACATACATAACAGGATGTTTGAGAGTTAGGGTGAGGTGTGGGTGTAGATGGGGAGGGAAAAACGAACAAAGACTGGGAAAAAGTTGCAAACAGGGAAAAGAAAAAGAGTAGAGGAGGCTCTAAATCAGGAGACGAAAAGATCACGGCCTGCCGACAAGAAGCAGAACTCCGGGGCCCCCAGGGCTCGGGATCTATGTGTAGGCATAATGAGCAGAGCCAAACATATCCAGCCTCATTAATTTCAACTATCAAAGCCACTTTCTCAGCGCGCCACGCTGCCTGCTTCTTCACCCGTCTGCAAAAAGCCCTCACTTGTCACCTAAGATCAAAACAACTGAGGAGAAGTGCCAGGCTAGAGGAATCGTGAGCTGGAGAAAGGGAAAAAAAAGAAAAACACTTTGTACAAGCAATGGAGAGAATGCAGAGGGAAGATCTCGCTATCTGCTGCATACCTAACCAGAACCAGGATTTATATCCTGCAGATATTCTTAAACATCTGGTGTGGAAAACAGAGAGAGGGAAATGTTGAAATGCAAGAGGTTAATCATCAATATTTATGACTGGTATCTCCTTGGAATAGAAAGCAAACTTGGTTAAATAAAAACACCAAAGATCTTAAACAGAAAAATAAAATTCTACTGGAAAAATAGTACCATGAAGTGAAAAGTCTACATGCCAATTATTCTAACAAAGAAACAACACAGGATAAAAATAATTGATTCATGTTTTTTTTTTTTATTTATTTATAAGGAACAATTTTACTGTTTTCTTAAAAATGAAGAGTTGCAGATGATTTTCTTGCTCCTTCCAAGTGTTTGCATCAGTATTTTTCCATTCCCTTCTGCAAGCAAACACACGTCTTTTAGCAGAGCATCAACAAGCTGCAGCTAGCTCTTTAAAGCAGTAACATACCAAAAGCTAATTTTCTCTGCAGCGCTTTTCCAAGCTTATTTGTGGGCTAGGTTTGCAAAAACAAACTACTACACACCAAAGGGCACCTCAAGCTGGTTTCCATGCTTTACACTGTTCTTCCCACATAGACAAGACAAGGCGATCATTGTTAGGTTATCTCCATCGTGTCCTGAGGACTTCCAAGACCACCAAAACCTCCAGACCCCTGCATCTGATGGTCTCCATTCAGACTCCATTTTAATACAGACCCAACAAAGCCAGCTTTGACCATAACAATATTGCATCCTCTGTTCTAAAATATTTGGAGTTCAGGCTTAGTCAGATGCTTTATAAAGTCTAGCACAGAGGCAGCTTTTGTGGCTCTCAGTTAAACAAACAAAATGAATTTTCTAAAAGATGTGTTTTTTGTGCTGCAGACATGTTTACAAAAACTGAAATGGCATTAATTTGACATACAGTATCTACAGTGCCTTAACATTTCCCATTTTGTCACATTATATTTCACAGTAGTTTATTTGAATTTTATGTTTGGACCCTAAACCTGCTGCTGGAGGTAAAATTATTTCAATGTCCCAGTCAAATTCCAGGCTGAAATTGCATAGGAAATATCTTTTTTTCTATTTTATTCAACCTTTTATTTTACCAGGAAAATCCCATTGATATTAAAAATCTATTTTGCAAGAGAGTCCTGGCCAAGGCTGGCAGCAGCACACAGAGATTACAGAACATTCACAGCAAAAACAGAGAAAGTGAATGCTGTCATAAATAAATTAATTAAAAAATTCCTCCGAAAAACATTTACAGATAGATGATTCCCTCTCAAAATAAGTAAGAACTGCCTTAAAAAAAAAACATTTAGTGACAACAGCACCTTTAGGTTCATGCATTTCTACAGCTGGTTCCAAGAAGATGGAGCAGAAAACTGAAAAGATTTCTTCCCAAGTTCCCAATCAGCTCTTGCAAGATTTGAACATTGGAAAAATTGACGGTTACAGACATTCTCCATTTGATCTGTTAGAGGATGAGCAATTTTGCAAACTATTTTAATTTTAGTCTCCTAATGTGCAACAATGTCAGAGAACACTAAAACACTTGCAGCCTAACTGCAGTAAAAGGTTATTCTATAAAATTTAGACTTAGGGGGCTGAGCATCATTGCATATCAGACAAAAAAAAGGAAACAATGTCTCCTTTTTGCACAAATATGCATGACTTTGTATTTGTCTGTCAAATACATTAAAGTTTCTGGTTGTAACAGAAGAAAACTGAAAAGGCTGGAGGGGTAAAAACACCTTTAAAAGGCACTGTAGCAGTAAAGATGAGAATAAAACATCTGCCAACACATGAAAAACAAGTCAGGGGTTGTGGGAAACTATCAGGGAGTCTTACATTCTTGATTTTATCAGCAGGACTTTGTATTTTGAAAATTCCATGCAGAAACTGTAGCAAATATCTGCTTGTTTAAGTCCAATGCTAAAAAAAAAAGGAAAGAAAAACATTCATCCAATGTGTGGGTGAAAAGTGGAAAAGCTGTCAAGTGGCAGCCAAGTTTGTGTCATGTCCTATCTCGCCCAGCATGGCATTTTATCGCCATATCACCTCCCCTCTCACACAGAGGGGAGCGTATAATAAACAACACTCTTCTTGCTGCAATCTTACTATCTCAGTTTACTGCATCTGTTCTCCCATCCCACCTTTCTTTCATGCATATGGAGGTTTTTTACTCTTTGTAAAAGTTCTCGACTTGCCACTGTGTTTCCAGGTAAGAGAGGAAAAAGATTAGTTTGCTAAAAGAAAACATCACAGAAAAATCTAGGTTAGCGCAAAAAGAGACTTTCTTGTAATCTGACACTTTTGATGGCAATTCAGGTATGGGTATGAAAAGCAAAACAAAAACACTGAGACACTATTCTCTATGGTCTCTGCTTGGAATACTTTTTCACTTTTATAAAGATTGAGCTCTGAGTTCTGCAGAGAGATGTAAAGTTTTTACAGAGTTGAAGGAAGAAACAGAATTCACAATGAGAACTGGCTGTTATGTGAGTGCCTGTGTGTGGGCGTAAAGGTAACTGGAGAAACTCGCTGTTCACTGCCTTCATCAGGGTTTTAGAAATGAATAAAAAGTGATGGGCCCCTACAGAGTCACAATTATACCAGTCTGTGGGTTTTTTTTTTGTTTTTTTTTTTGTCGTTGGTACTTACAGAAGCATGCAGGGAAGGTCATTTTAGCACTTTTCTTTGGCACTCTATAAAAAGGTGAGGCAGGAACACAGTACATTGTAATTTTCAAGGTAATTTGGGTAACACTGATCAGAAAGAAGGTTAAATCCCAACAACGCCTACATTATTAAACTATCCTTTATCAACCAAAGTTGATAATACATCTCCTGATGCCTTAACCTCATTGGTGATGTTTATTGGAATCACTGGTTGTTTGGTCTGCAAATCCATACCAACCACATTCTGGTATTTTCCCTTTTTCTGCCAAAGCACAGATAACTCCACAAGGAAGCTTCAAGAACCAGAATGATGTTTGATCTCAGAGAACACTGGGTAATGTATCCCTGGATTTTCACATCAAATAGTAGTATTCCTCTGGACTTCTGTTCTCTTCCATTTTAACCATGGTTCTCTCTACCAATTCTTGTTGATCCATTTTACTGACAGCTACACCTCAGTCAACAGAACTTGGTTGTATCTGCTGTGATATCGCCCCTAACGCAATACCCAAGCACGACTTAGGCCCTGTACACGAGGAGATGAGCACAGTATATTTTGTAAATGATTGAGGAAAAAATGAAACATGATGCTGCGCCACAGAACAAGATGTAGTAGGTATGCCGGGCCAATTAGGGGCAATGTAACACTGCAAGACAATAACACACACACAAAAAAAAAAACACTGACCAGCGCCATGGTTGTTACTTGTCAGAGTGAGATGCTTGTAAAAAGACGTAACTCACATGGCCACACAGAAACAAGACAACTGCATTTTCAAATTGACCCACTCTGGAACCTGGTTTCAAAAATGATCGTTTTTGGTCTATCAAGATGCCGAATCCATGTGCATGCACAGCTTAAAAAAAAAAAAAAAAAAAAAAAAAAAATTGTGGATACACCTAAAATTGTCTCCTTGTGGACGGGGGGCTTTGAATGTGCTCAAGGGCATCCATGTTAGAACACAGTTGGCACACACGGGTTTCTGCTTTGCTCCATGCACATGGACTGGACAGGCTTGGGAGAACATTGAACACCTGTATTTTCAAAAACCTAATCCTCCTAAAGATGTTGACCAGATGATCTTCTCTGTCATCTCTTCCCCCTTCATGTCAGCTCCATATTTCTACTTTGCCATGACTCAGTGCATAACGCTTCCTCTACTGAGAACTGAAATCCCACAAGACCTAGTCAGTTGAATCATAGAGGTTCTTGCAAAACACATAGATAGACTAGAATTTCTGGAAAATAACTCCCTTTGATGCTAGTAACTAAAAATTTTTTATTAGCTGGAGCTAATATACACTGCTCAAAAAATAAAGGGAACACCTAAACAAACAAAACAATGTAACTCCAAATTAGTCACACCTTTGTGGAATCAATATCAGGTAGTAACACTTGAATCAATTTCACCTGCTGCTGTGTAAATGGAACATACAACAGGTGGAAATGAGAGGCAATTAGCAAGACAACCCCTATAAAAGAGTGATTCTACAGGTGGTGACCATAGATCATTTATCTGTTCTCATCCTTTCGGGTTGAACTTTTAGTCACTTTTTCATTTTGTCAGTGCTGGCATGCATAGAGGCATCATGAGGCGTATTTCACAGCTCACTGAAGTCGCTCAAGTAATGCAGCTAGTCCAAGATGGAACATCAATGCAAGCGGTGGCAAGAAGATTTGCTGTGTCTCTCAGCACAGTGTCCAGAGCATGGAATAGGTACCAGGAGATAGGCCAGTAGACCAGGAGACATGGAGGGGGCCGTAGGAGGGCTACAACCCAGCAGCAGGACTGTTACCTTGTCCTTTGTGCAAGGAGGAACAGGAAGTCCACTGCCAGGGCCCTACAAAATGATCTCCAGCAGGCCACTAGTGTGCATGTTTCTACTCAAACTGTCAGAAACAGACTCCATGAGGTGGTATGAGGGCCCAACATCCACATATAGGGCCTGTGCTTACAGCCCAAACCGTGCAGGACGATTGGCGTTTGCTAGGGAACACCAAAATTGGCAGATTCACCATTGGTACCCTGTGCTCTTCATGGATGAAAGCAGGTTCACACTGAGCACATGTGACAGACATGACATAGTCTGGAGACACCGTGGAAAATGTTATGCTGCCTGCAACATCCTCCAGCATGACCAGTTTGGTGGTCAGGGTGTGGGGAGGCATTTCTTAGGATGGCCGCACAGCCCTCCATGTGCTAGCCATAGGTGCCCTGACTGCCATAAGGTACCGGGATGAGATCCTCAGACCCATTGTGAGACCATATGCTGGTGCAGTGGCCCCTGGGTTCCTTCTTATGCATGACAATGCTGATCCTCACGTGGCTGAAGTGTGTCAGCAGTTCCTGCATGATGAGAGCACTGATGTTTTGGACTAGCCTGCCCGTTCCCCAGACCTAAATCCAATTGAGCACATCTAGGACATGTTTCGGTTAATCCACCAATGCCATGTCGCACCACAGACTGTTCAGGAGCTAACTGATGCTCTAATCCAGGTCTGGGAAGAGATCCCACTGGAGAACATCCACCATCTCATCAAGAGCATGCCCAGTTGTTGTCGGGAGGTTATACAGGCATGTGGAGGCCACACACACTACTGAGCCTTAGACTTTAGACTTGTCTTAAGGAATATTCACTGACATTGAATAACCCTGTTATGCTATTTTCCACTTTCATGTTGAGTATGAATCCAAATCCAGATCTCCATGGTGTAATAATTTGGATTTACATTGATAATTTTTGTGTTATTTTCTTCTCAATCAATTCCACTGTGTTAATAATAAAGTTTTTCAATGAGAATATTTAATTAATTGAGATCTAGGATGTTATTTTAGTGTTCCCTTTAATTTTGTGAGCAGTGTATAAAGTTTCCTAAGACAATCATGTTTATAATAAAACCTCAGCTACTAAGCTATTGTTCATAACGTTCAATCTCCAATGTCACAGTAGCATGGATCATAAAAATTTCCAAAGACAGTTGGTATTAATTGAATGTTAGTGAAAGGAATATGTATTCAGCAGCAATCATAGGGAACATAACATTGAAACAATTTGATCCATTAGTGGGAAATTAGCAGATCTTATCAACCTTCAAGCCTATTAAGACAAAACAAAAGAGTAGACAAATCTATTTAAGTATGAAGTGCCTTATTGTTGAAAATATTAAGTGAACATGACAGTTCAACCACACAATCCTTCCAGCAATAGAGTTAGCAGCGCTATACATATAAAATTCTGTTACCTATCGAACTAGATTAAAAGATTTATATGAAAATAAATAAAATCTATGGCAAAACCTCTGTTTATCTTATTTTGATGCAAATATAAACTGGGAGATACACTCTAAGAAATCCTATGGAGGCACAGTGAAGAGCTGCTGAAAGGGCCAATCTAGTAGCTCTTTGATACAAATCAGTCAGTGTGGCTTTAAACCATGGTAGACCACTTTCTTCTCAGTCACTTTCACTGAGCTGAGGCCTCTCAGAGGAGCAGTCACCATGTGGCGAGTGACAGAAAGTGTCAGCAAGCCACTAATCCCTGTTTAGGCCTGTAAAAACAAAGACAAAGGCCTCACCGTCCCGCTCACTGACTCCTGTTAGTCCTCTCAATGCCAGTCCCTCTCAACCCCCTACACCCTTACATCCATCCTGCCAGTCACTCAGCCTGGCCACCCCACTGCTGTTTAGCAGTTTTCGTACACACACACACACACACACACACACACACACACACACACACACACACACACACACACACACACACTTTGGCCCATATGGAGAGCTCTGCTCATTGCCATTGTCTCCCAAGTTATCTCCTCTCTCAGCACCTGGCAGGGGAGTGAGGATTAGCATGCCTCCAAACTGCTTGAAGAATGCTCTCTACTCTTTGACTCTCTCCCACCACACTTCCTGTTTTGTTCTCTTCCCATCGTGGTCAAGCACCATGTGTTTGACTGAATGAGGCTTATCCGTGAGGGGCAGGCTTTACATGCAGCGCTGTTTAGCTCAACACTGGCGGGAACGGAGGAGCGGGCTAAGACGAGTGAGCTTTGGCTTAAGCTACTTGACATTCTCACACTCAGGGCTGCTGCTATACATGCACAATAACCCTTAGGTTGTCAAAGCACCAAAACTGGTGCACTCATTAAATGTTTGTTTTAATTCAGTTTCGCTGGGATAAATGTTAAAATAAATTTTAAAAACGTTAAGCATAAATAAAGTGAAATAAATTCAATACAACTAAACGAAGACAGCATAAAGTCAAATTAATAAAAACAAAAAATGTTATCTTCAATCTTCAGCTTTTAATGTACTCTTCACTGCATTCTTTCATGTTTTTAGGAGATCTCTTGAAAATGTTGCAAGATCCGATAAAACATCACTGTCATATCTTTATGTGAATTGCAATTGAAATGACAAACTAACATTATACTGGAAACAAGGAAGAAAAGACAGATGCTAATTGTGATTTTGGTTGAGCAAACTGGGACTATTTTAAAATTGACCAGATTTCTTTAATAGCTGCTTAAGCTGCTGTTTAGTTATTTAAATTTCAACATTCTTTTATTTGTTTATTTTGTTGTTTTGCTTTTGTGACAATGGAAGCAGAAAATTAGATGAATAAAAGCACATTTTGGCAAATTAAGATGAAGTATATGTGAAAATATGTATGATATTCTAATTTCCTCATGAACATTGTCATTTTTTTGGAAAACTTTAGCTCATCAAACAATAGTAAAGCACAGTAGAACTTTAAAACAGTAAACCATGATCATGAGTAAGTTAATGTTTAATCTATGCTAATATGGATTAAACATAGAAACCTTTAAAAAAGCATAATTAGATGTTGGAATCATTGTTTAGAGTTCCTGGTATTTTTGTATACTGCAGAGAAACTGTGCAAGTGTAACTTTAGCTGTATTCAGAAGTAAAATGGTATTTACCAAGAGCTACGGTAGCCACAGGTTGTTACCGAGTCCAGACCAAGGTCGATATTTAATACACGCACAGATGCTGTTTGTGATTCATTTGCCTTCTGATAAGATGAGCAAACAAACAGTAGGGCCTTTGTGTGGGTGAGGTAAAGCCATCAAGGTCTCCAGATAACCTTGTTTACTCTTCCCCATACATGTATGTTCCACATTATATAAAATTCTGCTGTTTTAACAGCCCGATGGAGTAAAAAATGGAAAATAAACACAGCTTTGAAGTTACTGTTGTCCTTCAGCAAAAGCTTTTACTCTTTTCTCCCAATCTCCCCACAAATCGGGGCCTTTTTATATCTCTCAGAGCTCTATCTGAGCTGTGAATTGCATAGAGTCGAAACTTGGATCAATAATTAGTTTAACTGCATTAGGCTAATGTGCAGGAAAGCCATCTAAGCTCACATCGGCCTGCCTGACCAATACACAGGCTGGTATGAAGACAGATAACGGAGGAAGCCTCTGTTGCACCTTACGGGGTAATTACAAGCGATTCATCAGACAGATGCTGCAACGGCAGTTAATTGATTTGTGAATTAATAATGAGGAGAACAATATTTCTACTGCCAATGTAATTCCACCGTCATGCTATCTTGCCAACAAGGTGCTCCACATGCTGCAGGGTGGATTTACTGATCACACTGATAGTGGAAAAAACATACCCAGGTACAACATTGAATATTTCATCTCCTTTCCCTGATTGTGTTACTGTTCAGCACAACCTGCAGCAGTTGATGTTTCTTTTATATGACTTTTATTCAATGGCACGCCATGCACAAGAAACTCACCAGCTGGAAGTGGGGATGCACCGATTGCAGATTTTATTTTATCTCTGATTTTGTGAGGCCCTGGCCTCATGATTCTGAATACAGCCAATTCCAATTTCTATTTTTTAAGAGATATAGCTAACAATAAAAATAACGGTTCTGCTTTTTGACTGTTTTCTGCTTGCCAGAGTGAATTCTCTAAAAGTCTCCAAAACGTGTCTCTCTGCATCACTGGAAATCCACAAAAAGCAGTAGAGCCTCCAGGTTATTAAAAATAATTAAATCTTATCTCATTCACTTCTTTACAAGAAAGCGTATAGAGCTGAAATTGTAGAAGTTCATCATATTGCAAGATATTGTATATGAGGCAGAACAGGGTAGCGTGCCCTCTTCAGGTCGGGGATGAGGTCCTACCTCAACTGGAGGAGTCTGAGTATCTTGGGGTCTTGTTCACAAATGTGAGTAAAATGGAGCGGGAGATCAACAGGTGGACTGGTTTGGCATCTGCAGTGATGCAAGCTCTGTACCAGTCTGTCATGGTGAAGAGAGAGTTGAGCCGAAAAGGCAAAGTTCTTGATTTACCGGTCGATCTATGGTCATACTTTCATCTATGGCCACGAGCTCTGAGTAGTGACCAAAAAAATTAGACTGCAGACACCAGGTGTAACCAGCTCAATATTTAAGAGGAAAAAGTTGTGATTAACTGTTACGTGTTATTTTTAAATCATTCGTTCTGTTATTGTAACTATAAAGGAGTTCCATAAAAAGACTTCCATAAAGGAGTCAGACATGACATCACACCTTGTGTTACACAACTCTACAATGATCACCAAGTTGAAACAGTAAACTAGCACCTATTACTTGTAATTAGTACTTTTAGTGTGCTTAACATCATTACTGAAGTTGCAGAGTAAATAAACATATACCTTCACTGTTAGATTTCCAAAAGATTCCCAAAATGTCCAGATGGAACATCTTCAATAGCAGATAGAACTGGATTATTCAAAGGAATAAAGTAAAGCAATGACTGCTAAGTTTTGAGGAAACAGTTGGCATACATACATAGAAAATGACCTTTTTTACTGACTCTAATCTCATTTTTAAACATTGATACTGGAAATATATTGTCTTCAGCCTGACCTTGCACTGAAGTATGCTGCTCTCAATTTCTTTTAGTTTCTAAACCGATCAGGGACGGAAGCACGAAATCATCCGATCCCAGTCAATGAGCTGATTTGTCACTGCATCTAAAGTTGCCTGGGTGACCTTTCTGAACAGCTAATAAGCAACAGGTATTCTCTCTCACACAACTAAACATTGTCAGCAGCAAGCAGAAGGGACGGTGGAAAAAGACTCCTCTAAGGCCGCTTGTCAAACACTCTTCTATTCCCAAAAACTCCTTAGGCCATGTGCACAGGAAACAGAAGCCATGTAGCAAAGAAAGAAATGGGTAAAAAATAGGGAGGCAGACGCATGAGTGGATTCACACGAGGGAGCACCAGGGCAATGGCCTGCAGGTAAACAGGGTTAAACCAGTCTGGTTGTTAAAGGTTGTAGTGTTGTTATGACCAGGTAGGGAGGGGAGGTACAAGAATGTTAGGGGGTCATGGGGGACTGAAAATAATGAAGAGGAAGGCCTCATTCACTTCCTTGGTTTAGCCTTTGGCCTATAATGAGGGCTCTTGACACCGGGGAGCACACTGATACAACACATTTGGCAGCCTGGCAAATTGACCTGGGTGCCTGATGGGTGATTGACAGCTATTCCTAAGGGTGCCTAAGCTGCCCTGCATGTGTGTGCAAGTGTGTTCTTTAAAGTGGAAAGTGAGCCAGACAAAGGAAGAAAAGGGAAAGTGAGATGGAGAGAGAGGGCAGAGAGGATGAGGTGACAAGGGGCTGTTGATGATGAAGAGGGGGAAAAAAGCACTAGAGCAGCACTGAAAAGGTAATTGTAGGTAATTTAATGTGAAACTAAATTAAAACTGCAAGTTCAAACATCAAAATGGTCTGCGGAGTGAAAGTGTTTACCAGATGGGGAAATTTAATATTGGTGTGGGCACTGATGCGAATGTGTGTGGTCATGTGTGCGTAGCAGTGTTGCTGCTTATGTGCTCCAGAATTTATATGTATCACCAGCTACGCACTGTTGCTGTCTGATTCATAACTGTTCTTTACACTCGGCCTTGCAAACACATCCATACCTTTTGAACTTTTTCACATTGCAGGCACAGCCACAAATGTCACAGTTTATGAGACAGACATAAAACAGCGCAAAATTGTGAAGTTAAATAAAAATTATAGACAAATTTTGATCAATAAAAATATGTGGGTTGCCTTTGTGCTCAGCCCCTTTATTCTGATAACCTGAAATAAAATCCAGTGCAACTAATCACCCTCAGATTTTACCTAAATAGTAATCTATCTTTATATGGACTCTACTATGAAACAGGAGTTACTGCATGCATGCTTTTGTTTGGCATTGAGAAGAAATTTGGTCAGAGTAGATGGGAAGATGGATGAAGCTAAATATAGGACAATCTTAAGCTTAAGGTTTGGGGCATGTGGAGTTAGAGTAGGCTCCCCATGTGTGGAGGCTATTAGTCCTCAACGTGGCCAACAAAGAGTCAATTTCCAACCTTGGGACCTTTGCTGCATGTCTTCCCCCCCTTCTCTCTCAGCCCATTTCCTGTCTGAATGCAGCAAATAAAGGGCCACTAGTGCCACAAAAACCTTTAAAAGAAGCTTAAGGTTTAAGAACACCTGTTAGAGGCAGCAAAAGACTTAAACTGGGGCAGAGGTTCATCTTCCAGGAGGACCATACAGTCAAAGCTACAGTTGAATAGTTTAGAATACTGCATATTTATGTGTTAGAACGGTCTACTCAAAGCACAGACCAAAATTCCACTAAGATTCTTGAAATTCAGTGTTTACTAATGCTCACTATCAAAGCTGATTGGGCTTGAACTATTTTTCCAAACAGGAAAGGGCAGAAGTTTTGATTTCAAGGTAACCCTAGTGAATGAAGTGATCTAAGGATGTGCTGCCATGGTCTTTTAAATCCCAGTTCTTAAAAACGCCCCACAAAAACAGAAACATTAAGGTCAATGTTATTCTCAAGCATGATCCTCTACCACAATTGGTGTGGCACAGCAAAAATGCAATGGCAAGGAGAATGACCAAGTCTGTTTCAGATTTACATGCATTCCATAGCTCTATCTAATACGTAGAAATGATACTGCCAGTCAAAACTAAAGCCCATCAGGATGCCTAAGCTAAAACTGGAGATATAAGTCTTCTTTCCCCCAAACTGAGTTTCTTGCCAAGAATACAATCCATTATAAATCCCACCTGCAGCCCGTAGCTCCCAATATCTCAATGGTTTGTTGAGTTCAGACTTTAGACAGGTGAACAGAGATAGGGGAAGGATATATTTATGCCTCCTTTAAACTGGACAACATATATAACTCTAGTGAATATGGAAGCTGTGATTGACAGTTGATTTATTTCACAAGCCAGAAAGATGCAGTCATCATTGCTATAAAACAAACTCCCAAACCTGAAGGGAGAACTGCCTGGTGTGTACAATTTATATACTGTTTGCACACAGAACGCTCAACTATTTCTTTAAACATGGATAACACACACACACACACACACACACACAGACATATATATATATATATATATATATATATATATATATATATATATATATATATATATATATATATATATATATATATATATATATAATAACCAGGTGTCATCATATAACACTGCAAAAATAAATGTCAAAAATTGTTTTGGGTTGACTTACATATTAATTGATGAGCGACAAGGTCTGATTATCTGGTCCCAGTTTGTAATTATTATGTAAAAAGATGATCAAACACAAAACCGATGAGATTAAAATTAAATAAATAACAGCAGTGGTCTTTCTGAAACATTAAATGGAGCAAATCAGCAGTAAATAAATATAATCTTCTTAGTCAAGTTGATAGGCAGTCCAAACCTCAAAACTAAAACACAAAACGGCAACTAATTTGTATTTAAATATGTATTTATCAGTTTCAGATGTTTTTGCATGAACAGTTGTAAAGAAGAATCAGTTACCTGGAGAACGTAGAGCTGACACATGAAAGGTCGTCTGCTGTGTTTTTACCCTGTCAGCACGCTGCAGGCACGCAGCTACCTAATTAACATCTATCTGGTGGAAATAAGAAAGTGTGTTTGTTATTATTCTGAGGTATAGATAGGGAAAAAAAGGAGCACAAAACAACATGAACAATAAGGGAAACCAAACTATTTCTTCCAGAAATACCAACTGTCCTCAGAAGTCACCGTTTTGGATACTACTTTCAGAGACATGAGTAAATACAAAACAAGATGTAAGCAATAAATGACACAGCAGCAACTCTGCTTTATTTGGATAATGATTGTGTCACAGCAGGGAGCCGACCAGGTGAATTATCCTCTCTGCAGACTCTGTTGCTGACATTTTTCCTAAAGTCTCCCAGAGGAACAAGCCCTTCCTCGTGTTCGCCCCATCCTTCTCCCACAGGTGGATGAGCCTCCTAGATATGTGAAGACTTACAGTGAGGGTTGCAGGCTGTTATGTCCCATATCTCTAATGGTTGTTTTAAAGACAGACTGATGGGAGCGATGAGAGGTGGATGGAGACGGTGTTTAAGCAGCGTCTCTCCGGAGATGTGCGGCTGAGTTATAGAACGCGATGAAGACTGGGAACACTTCGCATCGCTCTGCTGCGTCGTGCTCTGTGAATGATGGGATGGAGGGTGCAGCTGTGGCCTCAATGTGGAGGAGTTAGATGGGGGGAGAGGGGGACCGCTCTTCAGTGCAATTGCTCTCACTCTCTGGGAGGTGGAGGTCCACTTTGTGTCATTGTATTCTATTGGCTCAGGTTAATCTTTGTCTTTCTGTTGCACTGTCTCTCCCTGCAGCTGTTTTATTGCTTTCTTTGTTTACCTGACCATTTTCAATTGAATGTATTGAATGCTTTTCTGCTCATTTTTTATTGCTTAAATGTAAATTAGTTATTTGTTAAAAATGGCCCTAATCTGATATTTTTGGATGTCTTTTGACAAGCAAAAACTAATGCATTTTGTTCCTACTTTTGTTTTCAGAAACACATTGACACTGATGCAAATAGAACTATTAATTTAGCTGATTAGGGATTTAACACTGAATTTAATCTTGCAGCTGGGAGGGGGGGGGACATTGGCTCGGGCAGGAGTGGCTAACCACTAGCGAGTCGCATGTGGCTAGAAGGATGCTGTATGGTGAGTTGTTGTAGGTAACCAGGAAAACCCAGAGTAGAGTTTTAACGCTATGAGTATTCTCCTGTCAGTCAGGTGGAATGGATTCTTTCACGAAGTAATAGAAACAGTGCTGGGCGAAGTAATATTTTATTATACATGTAGAAGGGGTTCAACGAATATTTTTCAAATGTGAGGGGGGCACATTCCCTTCACACACAATTACTGTGATGTCCCTCATTTTACACAACACGTTGTAAGACCGTCAGAGAGGGATTTCATGTCCGAGTTAAGTTGTGCTGGAACAGAAGGCTATTGACCCTTTGCACGTGACGTCACATTCTTCAGATAGCAACCAACTCCACCATAACAACCTATGTGCATTAACTCCTGTAAAGCATGTCAAATAACAGACAGTTGGTAGCCTAATATCTTTTTTTAGTTGATTTCCGTCTAAAAATTGTCACAAGATGTTACATGGTCGGCTGCACAAACAGACACTGATTCAAACCAAACTGCTCATTTTATCGGATACCATTAGATGAAGAAAAAAGACAACGATGGAGCCATCAATCTCAAAGACTGGCAGGCCTTGGTGTATTTGCAGATTTGCAGCAACTTGTTTACAAGGTAATAAGATTAATGTTCATATACTTCATAAGTAATTAAACTTAGTAATATGCAATGAAATATACAATTATGGAGAAGGTATATAAGGTATGAATCAAATTATTAGTAACTATATATATATGTGTGTGTGTGTGTGTGTGTGTGTGTATATATATATATATATATATATATATATATATATATATATATATATATATATATATATATGTGTGTGTGTGTGTGTGTGTGTGTGTGTGTGTGTGTGTGTGTGTGTGTGAAATATGTGTGTAAATATGTGTGTGTGTGTGTGTGTGTGTGTGTGTGTGTGTGTGTATTGTCTTGGTTAAACACGTCAGGAGGGAGAAGGTATGGGTCAGTTTCTTTGCTAGTTATTTTCAACTTTTGTAAATACCGCTGTCTAAGAGCCCCAACTAGGTGTGCTACTTCCACAAACAAATTAGCTCGACTTGAACAAGTAGAATGCATGGCTATATTGACAAAAATGACTTGGGGAAAAAAAATGGAGGTGGCGCTGTTCAATACTCCAGTCCCACTTAATGCTTTGGATTAAATAATCCTAATCGTATCCTCTCTGTAGTGTTGTTTTTCTCATCCTCAGTCGTTCCCTCGGTGCGACTTTGAACCCTGCTTGTTTGACCATCCAGAACAGAGATGACGACACAGCATGATATCTCGATTGCAAGGTTAAAAGCTACAGATGGTGAACTCAGCACTGGCTGTGCTAAGACTGCCGTTAAAATGGAAATGACATCTGTCAGTTATGCCATAGTGATGATGTATGATGTGTGCATCATCTCTCTGAAAAAGCAAACATAAGAGATCCAAACACACAATAAACTGGAAACCCATGCTGGTGATGTTTTTAAGAAGGAGGACGCTGTCAGTTTGGGTTAGTGACCTCTAGGTGATCAGACTAAATAAAACAACACAATAAAACATGGGTGGAGAAATCAAAGGGGCTTCGTCTTGTTATAACGAACACAAAGACTTCAGTCTGCGTGTGCATGCATTTGAGTGTGTTTCCACTGTAGGGCAACCCACAAGATCTCCTTTTCCTTTTATCCTACTCTTTTTTCCCCATCATATTTCTTCTCTTAACTAAGCTGATTAAAAGGCAACACCCCAACACCCCACTCACACACCACCTAACCCAGAGGCTTTCAGCTGCGAGGGGTGGAGAGGAGTCCTAGCCGCGTTCTGCATGAATATTAAGTATGGGATTTGTGTTGCGGGTTTGAAATTGGAAATCACAAGTTTGACTAATCAGCTTTAGAGGTTCAACATTCGGCATGTGCATTTCTCTCTGTGTGTGTGTGTGTGAGAGAGAGTGTGTGTGTGTCTGTGCATCTCTTCCTGTGTCTCCAGTGGCAACAGTGTGCCCCTGCACACACACACCGAGCCCTGCTGCCACCACCACTGATCCCGCTGTGAGTCAGAGTGCTTATTCACTGCCTCAGCAGGGCCAAATACCCCCCCATACACACTCACGCTAATGCTCCTCTCCACCTTCTCTTCACTGTATTCACTCTCTCCCACCTCCCATTTAAAAAGAGAGACCCAGAAATAGCCCAAGAGGCTATTAGGAAAAATACAGCCAAAGGAGGAGGAAGCTGTGGGGGTTTACAGTCTAAAGCCATTCAAGAGTACACTCCAGCGTCTCCCTCTCCCTCGCTCCCCATGCCTCTCTTTGTTCTGATGAATCAGAGCTTTAGTGAACATGCTCATTCTCTCTTGATAGCTGGGGCTTGTTCTCTATCCCGGGCATCGGTGGAAAATAGGGAAGAAAGAGCGATAATGAGAGGTAAAGGGGAAAAATTGGGGTGAGGAGTGAGAGTGTGCAACAGGAGTGAGGGGAGAAAAAGATTAAGAGTAAATGTGGGATGAGAGAAGGGAACATTAATGAAGCGGAGCCGATCCCATAATGGAGAAAAGATGAAATGAAGGGGAAGGAAACAACATGAAAAACCATTTCACGTTTTCACATTGCAACTAATGTTTTACATTCCCATTCTCTTTGTTCTTCACCACTTTTATCCATCTTATGCTCACATTTATAAAATCTTTGTCTCAGTCCAGACAAGAGATGGTATTTTTAAGAGATAAAGCAGCTTCACTCTTAAATCACTTAGAAACCCTTTATGATTCAATGTTAGAACTACTGCTGTCATTTTATACTCTTTCAGCTCTTCCTTAAGGTCCAAGTAACTTTTTGAGGGCTGAAAATTATAGATAACGCTCAGAAGTATTGATGATAATTGCAATGATCTAAATTTTTCTCCCATTTTGCAAATGTCATGAAGCACTCAAGAAGAGATGTGTTTTATGGAAAAGTTTTGGGGTTTTTTTTCCTTGAAGGCGTAGAAACTCTTTGATCAATCGGGCAGCACTTAAAGTACAGAAGTGAAATTTCTCAAGACTAACCTGATGATCCCTTCTGACTGACAGGGGGAAAAAGCACTTCTTGTACATTGTGAAATTTTTTTTTCATTGTTTTTCAGAGTCAGAATTTTGACCTGTCATTCTGATTTTAGCCAATTTCTCTTTAAAAACAATAAAAAATTCTACTTTTTGCATGAATTGAAAATATTTAAATTCTGTAAGATCATATTTGTAGCTGTATAACATTTAGCTGAGATGTTCAACCAGTTTTGAGAAGTCAAAATAAGTTGTCCTGCTGGAACCCACTGTTCTAGCAGCAACGGAGGAAACAAAAAAAAGGATAAGCGCAAGATATGCCGAGCTGGAAGAATAGTGCCAGAGCAACGGGTGGGGAGCGAGGTGTGAACACACTGAGATTGGATACCAGAGGATTTGCAGGCCAATCACTCTGGAGCGTTTATTGTACGCAGGGTATTAGAGGGCCAAGTAAGCATAAAGCCATCAAGCTGGTCACTGAGGCAGCAGAAGTCTCCTTGAGATGGATGTGGATCAAAAGAGTAGAACCTAAGGAAGGGCAGTGATACCTTGAACAAGCTGGGGCTTGACCAACCCCAGCTGAGATCACCAAGTGTATCTGAAATGTTGAAAGACCTGAAACACCTAATGACCCAAAAACATGCACTAGTGATGTGTCCAAGTGTGTCAGACCTTGTATTTTAAAAGTATGAAGTGCATAACTCAAGTATTCAAAACACATTTGACGCTTTTTGTATCACTTTTTAAACCAAACTAAGGAGAATAATAAAGACATCCAAATCTAGCTTAAAGAGCATTGATTAACCTGTTTTTGAAAAAAAAAAAAAAAAAAAAAAAAAAAAAAAAAAAAAAAAATCCTTTAAATTTTTAACCTATTTTCAGGTGTTTAGATGAAATGCAACACTGTTTTTTCAGTTCTTGAAGAGTGAGTCATAGCAGGTAGTAAGCTTTTTAAAACCTAAGGGTGACAAACATAAGCAACTATTATGGAAGATCATCTTTTACAGTGGTCAGTGGTCTAACGGCAATGTGGTAAAACAATTTCTTTGTTTTTAAACAATTATTTGAATAAAAACTGAGGTCCAAAATTAACCCTAGTTTCACTTTCCTGTGAACATGAGAACCCAAAATTATGGAGAGCCGTTTCATTCAAAATTAAATAAATAAATAAACACTGTTGTTAATACATTATTAATAAATATTCCATGAAATAAATAAATGTCCTCATGAGATAAAACAAAATTTATTTATTTATTTAAGGATTTATTCATTTCAAGAGTTATTTATTTCATTTATTTATTTCAAGATTTATTTATTTAAATCAGGATTTATTTATTTATTTTAAGATTTATTGATTTAAATCAGGACTTATTTATTTATTTCAAGAGTTATTTTTTATTTCATTGTTTATTCATTTCATAATGGTGTTTTATTTTGTGACACTTTTATTTTGCAAAGCTACTTCACGTATTTCATTGACTTTTATTTTTTAACTCTGTTTTTATTTCAGGCTCTTTTATTTCATGTTCCTATATTCAAATGAGGGGGCTGAGTTTTCATTGTGGAGTAGGGCTGCCGCTGGTCAGAGTGAAGCGAGCTGAGAGACCCCGAACTTCAGTGCATCTGTGACTTACGTCACAGGACAATGAAAGAGGTGGAATATCTTTGGAGTACTAAGGGAACTTGTCTCTGTTTAATCAAAAGCTCTACACAACCCGCTCAAATCAGCACAACCGAGTCGAGACAATGACAACCCCAGAAGAATTGTGCATTTCAAAACAAAAGCACATGTGTATAGCTTAACTCCCCCGTTTACAAGAGAAAGCAAGGCCTGTTGTGGTGATGCAGCCGACACAAATTCTGTCAGGGATAACTACCTTAGCACAACACCAGTACGTCAATTCAAGCCCTTACTGTTCACAGCCTCGCAAGTTCCACCCTCATGCAGATGCACTGAAGATCAATGTCTCGCTGCACTATGACCAGCACTGCACTTTCTCCACAGAGAAAACCCTGCCCCCTCTTTTAAATATAAGAACATGAAATAAAAGAGCCTGAAATAAAAACGGAGTTAAAAAATAAAAGTCCATGAAATACGTAAAGTCACTTTACAAAATAAAAGTGTCACAAAATAAAACACCATCATGAAATAAACAAACAATGAAATAAATACATCAATAAATCTTGAAATAAATAAAAACAAAAATAGGAAATAAACAAACAAATAAGGTAAGCATTTCTTTTTAAAATATTTATTTTATTTTATTTCATGGGGACATTTATTTCATGGAATATTTAATAATAATTTATTAATGACAGTATTTATTTATTTAATTTTTAATGAAATGGTTCTCCATACAAATACCCTAATTTTGTGACTTTTTTTTTTTTTAAAAAGAGCACAGTGATTCGAGAGATTTAACCATATGTTTTCATTCAATTACTTTTATCTGCAGCAGACACTGTAATAGCTCTGTTATCAACCAGGGCACTATCAAACACTTTTATAGTACGTATGCTCAGTCATCTATGAATCCAGTATGGTGTGGTAATAAATCCCAGATATACACCAAGCCCTTTTATCTCGACATTTTCAAATCAGGCCAGAACTGCCTTCTTACCATCTCAGTGTAGTTTATGTGAGGACCAACATAGCATGGGTGGTTGAACTGAGCCATAGAGACAGGTAATCACAGAGTCAACAATGTTCCTGTTGGAGGTTCCCTTCTGCTGGCTTTATTAATGTAAGCATACATTTCTTCAGAACAGGACAGGATGTGGCATGCTCAAGTGGCTGTCTTTTCTAAGTTAAGCCAGGTAATGGAGGGCTTATCTTTGGGGTCATATGACAAAAGTTTTGTCATCTAGAAAGAGGTGATTTATTGAATAAATAAAGCAATGTATTGCAAAATAGAAACAAATGCACTATGTCTAAGCACAATGTCTGCTGTTTTGTTTGGTAGCATGTTGTTGTTGGGATGCATGGCTGCTTACTGGCAACAGAAGCCGAGATGGAGTGAGCACTCTTACTTTCCCCAAAGATTCCTGCTAAACAAGAAAAATCAGTGAGATTCATGAAAGTGAATACGGGTGACTTCTCCTCACCCAATAAAATCTGTCTCTCTACTGAAAACACTTTTTGCTGTATGATTATGGTAAATTGAAATCTTGGCTTCTGTAACAGACAACCCAAGGATGAGGGAAGATAAAATAATACTGTTTGTGGCATGCACACAAAAGACAACTAATTTACAAAACAACAATACTTTGACTTCCCTTCCAACCACCACATGTGTAGTGTTAACTTGTAACTTGACTTTATAGTAAATGGACATGTTTTGGTAGGAAAACAAACAAACAAACAAAAAAAAAACTGTAGACAAACCTACATGGTATATAATGTGGTGTGACACACAGTGTGCTCAGAATAACATTTTAACAGTTACATCACTGTAGTGCTAATAAACCATGGCAAATAAGACACCCTGGTTACATGTAGATAAGTCAGATTTTCAGGTGCTTCCATTCACTTTGCTATAATTTAATCAACCACCTTTGTCACAAGCAGTTATTTTCCACTGTGGGCAAAAACAGGCTCACCACAGAAAGCTTTAAATACCTTGGAATGGTGCTGGATCATTAGCTCTAGCAACTGCATTCAGAAAACATTTCTCTGCCTTATGAATTTCAGTTGAAGACTTTATTGTCAGTATTTTTTGTATGTATAGCCACTCTGTTATGCATTGAATCCCATGCTCATTGTTATAAATGTAATATTATCCACTCCTGCTTGCCTTCTTTCTTTTCAGCTTTTTGCATATATATATATATATATATATATATATATATATATATATATATATATATATATATATATATATATATAAAAACAATGAGCTTCTGATAAACACAACTGAAAAGGAAAATCTGTAAAAATGATCCCCTTCAAAACATTAAACACGTAAATCTGATTATTTGTTATTTCCAAGCAAGAATTTGACATATAAAAATAGCTGGGCCAATAACTACAGACCAACATGGCATTTTAATCCAAATCAGTAAAGCAATTCAATAAACCTGACCTTGTTAAAGTCCTTTTCGTTATTAACTTCTCCAGTTATTTCTCCTGGCACAAAAAAAGCCTCACCAATCAGAGAGAATACAGTGGAAACTGAGAGATACTAATGTGATTCCCTTAAACAATCTTGCTTTTCTTTGAAAACAAGCCAGGTTCTGAGAACTTTGGCTCTGTTGTGATCCATGATGACATCATCAGACCATTACAGTGGACCAGCAAGGCCATGTGTTGCCATTACCCTGTCACAAGGGACTAAGAGCATTTTTACAAGCATACTGATGCCATTAGAAATGTCTGGTGGCTTCCACAGGATTTTATTAGGTACCAAAGTCTGGTTCAGGTGACCAAACAAAGCACTGGGGTCATTTTTCAGCAGGGGTCCTAAAGTTGAATCTGGACATTTGTAGAAACCGTACTGGTTTCAAACATGTACAAGAAAGTCTTCAGTATAAGTCCTTTATGTTGTAGTTTTACTCTGTTTTACAGAGAAAATAGCTGAGGAAATTACCACTTGTTACTCATAAAAAGAAACTAAGCAACATATTAACATGAGCTTCTGGTTTGTATTTGTTGTGATAGACCAAAAAATGCAAAAATAATAAAGAAGGCTAAACTTTTAAAAGAGAAGAACTGAACATGTTAATGATTTGGCCATTTTGAAAATCTCCTCATGAGTCAATCTCAAATATTGGAATAAGGTTTAAGACAGATGAAATATGTCGCTGTCTGGTCTTGAGGATTTGCTACGTAGTCACCTATTCAGTTCCCTGTAATTACAAAGGCTTTTGCTGAGATCCGATTTGCCTCTGAAAGCTTCTTCAAGGCAGGAGGATTGGAACGACAATGGTTCAGTCTCACAAAGAAATATGGATACTGCTCTTAAAATAGAGAGTACTAATGCTTTTCTGTCTCGAGTGTACAGGCGCGGTGGCTTAGATGGGGTAAGGTAAATTTAATTACATGCCCTGTACACACTGCTGGCTTTCATTTAGCATGAACTAACTGCTTGAAACAACTGAACCTGAGTGACCACTTAGAAAATAGTGTTAGGGCATATTCAGTCATCTGATGAAGAGGAAAGCCTGCATTCAATGTACTTATAATGGCATCTTTTCTAATAAGGTACGACTACACACTACTGTAGCAGACACACTACTACTGACAGTTGGAGATGAATTACTTCCCAAGTGCTTGAATCTCAAAGGCTTTAAAGTTCTTCATTAGTGAGTTGCCACCTTTCACTAGGCATGGAGTTGGAGCAGATTGTCATGGTATGATAACCTTGAGTATCATACTGTGGTCTTGTAGAATTTTCAGGTAGAGTCAAATGCTGTTTAACTGCTTCTTGCAGAACAGCTGGAACCAATCATAGCTTAGCTGATTGATTCTGAAACATTCACAGTGTTGTTTAAAACAGCTTTAATAAATTAAGTAGGTTATATTAGGCAATCTGTTTGCAGGATAAATAGTGTGGTTTAAGTAGTTTAACCTGTCACTATGCACCATAATCCTCCACTCCAGAGGATAAAATAGCTCTAAGTTGTAAGATGGTTCTCAGGTTCTATAAAAGGGGTCATTAAGATCAGCGTCCATGCAGATCAAATTTTCTGCACCACGCACCTTTGAAATTCTGTAACTAAGTGCACATAATTTCGTGCGCAAAAACATGGTGGACAAGTAAGAGCTCCTCCTGATGGAGGTTCGGAAAGGTAGAACATCTTAATGATTCGGTCAGTAAAAACAATAATACCACTCCCACACTCACGTGTCACCATGTTACTACTAACAATTTTTTTTTGTTTGTTTGTTTGGTTTTTTAGTTATAAATGTTGCAAAGTTGAATGCTTGCCATAGCTTCCCCACACTACCTCTAGAGTCCAGGAGAATATGGGCTACAGCGGGGATGTGCCACACAGAGAATAAATGCAGCAAAAGTTGTGTCAGCCTGATTCCACATGTCTATTGTCCATGCGGAATGTACAATTGTCAAGAGTAAACCAGGCTTAAAAGCAGCACTATGTTTCGGTTTCTAGTAATCAATGGCTTTCACGGCCTCTTTTGACTGACTATAAACATCAGAACCCTTGCCTCATAGGCTGTTGTCACTAGAGTACGTGTATCTATGCCTGACCCAAGAGATCGATAAAATCTAGAGTATAATAAGGAGGTGTAATGCTTTTCTGCTTGGTGAAATGACTCACAGATCAAACCCAAACCCTAAAGTTACAAGTCACCTACCTACTAGTTCCATATCTCAGCCATACCTGATCTATGACTAGAACAGCCTATTTGACAGCACTGAATAAAAGTGTTGAAAGCAGTGTTGACGCTATATTTGTGTAGAGGAGCTGTTGTTAGTTTGTAAAATTAGGTTATCTACCATGTGAAAAGCAGACTTTCTTATGCAACCGCTTCATACCAACATAACAAGACACGCAGCAGAGTGTGTTATTTAATCAAAATGGATTTCTCAGTGATTGAATTCTGCTGAAGTATATCCCACATTTGCCAACAGCATGTTCTCTGTGTGTGCACCCCAATTAGTTGCTGTGACATTTTCAAAACAAATCATCACATTCAGTGTAAATCTAGAGAGGAAAACCTACGAGG
Source organism: Anableps anableps (assembly GCA_014839685.1). Lineage (NCBI taxonomy): Eukaryota > Metazoa > Chordata > Actinopteri > Cyprinodontiformes > Anablepidae > Anableps > Anableps anableps. The sequence continues at coordinate 25,480,591 of CM026082.1, read as the reverse complement.
CACACTGATCGCTTGCCTGTTTTGTGAGTTTGCATGTATATGTGTGGTGTGGTTGGTTACGGTGTCAGGCATCAGCCGCCTTCAGGAGGGTTGAGAGGGGATTAACTGTTTGCTGTTTGCTGCTACTGATTGCTGGGAATGGAAGGCCCTCCAGTGCTGATCAACAAACAGGGCCTTAACAGCCCCTGGCTATTCACACTCTCATCTCCACCTCATATTTTGCTTGTTGGGGTACAGCAGCATTAAGTAACACTCCCTTCTTTGCCTTTGATCTTGTTATAATTCATTAGGTGCTCCATGCATGTCCTTGAGGCTTTGAAGGGTGTTGCTAAAATATAGTACACAGATTCTTAATCAGATCCACTTTGTGTAGAGTTGAAGTCAAAATGTTTCTGTATCCCTCTCATGTCCTCTTTCCCATGTTTTCTTTTTCTTCTTAGTTTGCTTTCAGGCTGTTTGCCTTCCTAAATGAACGTAATGATACAAACGGAGGATAAATTGCCTTCTGTGCACTTCATCTCATCACATTTATCCCAAGGGTCCTTTCTGAGGTGTGGAGGGGTTCAAACACACACACACACACACACACACACACACACACACACACACACACACACACACACACACACACACGGCAGAAAAATAATTCACTCGCTTTGCCTTTAAAATCCATGTTGCTTTTGGTGTGATAACTTTGATGTGTGTTTGATGTTTTGGGCCTATAGCACTGAAATCCTTGCAATCAGCAAATACAGCAAAAGGCTCAAATGTCAGGCTATGCACAGTGTAGTGCACTCCATGAACTTGTTCCGTCTTTTACTCACAAGGTGAAAGAGAGATCATTAACACATCTTCATGACGTGCAAAATCAAACTCTCTTCCCAATGTGAGAATACCCATTTTCTAAACCTCTGTTTAAAGTCCAAGTCAGGTCTCAAGTCTTTCAGGTGTCAAGTCTAAAGATTTTGGGAAAGTCCAAGTTCGTCTCAAATCTTTGAGGGGCAAGCCTAACCCTAACTCAAATCTCAGGTCTTTTGTCCAAAATCTAAGACGATTTCTAATTACTGAAATTATCAGTCCCCACATCTTACATGACCCATCTAGTTTATCTAAAACACAGAACCTCTTAGGTTATGAGCTCAAGTCATTATTCTTAAGCCTATTTTAATTCATGAGCATCATACGTCTATCTTTTGCGAATAACTGCTGATAACTACCATTGAAATTAAGGATGTATAATATTTACCCCACTAGGAGTCAAAATAGGTTAACACCTATTAATGTTGAATTTCTAAATGAATCTATCAGGAGGTGCTTTGATTTACTGTCTCTAAAATTAGGTAAATATGTTTGTCCCCTTGTTCAGATTGTCCACAACTTTATTATGTAGTGTATTTTATGGTATTTAAAGGTTTTTCGTCTCCTTCCATTGAGTGGGAGGATTTCAAGAGCATTGGGAGATCATGTACTAACTATATCTACAGCCAAACATTTTAGTGATTTCTCCCCAGGAAATCAGTGAAGTTGTCCGACACAATGCAGACAACAGATCTTCCCAGATCTTCTCTTTAAAACAGCTTTGAATGACTTGTCATTTTCTTTATTCACTGTGTGTTTGGCCACACTCAGATTAGGAGTGTCATTGTCCTCATAGAGTGAGCCCAAGTCATGTCTAAAATCTTTTCAGTATGCAATTTAAACTGAGGTCACCATCTATGTCCGAGACAACCAATATGACCTTGAATGGGCGCAGAAACAGTGCATTCCAAGTCTTGTTTTACTTCTCAGCCAAGTGGCAAGGAAAGAATAAAAAATATATATATTCTGGACTAAGAGAAATACCAATGAGTTTGTAAATCACAATTAGTAACCACTTATGTATGTGTTTCATTAAAGCAAATTGTTCCTTGATGCTAGAAATATCAATGTGACTCCCTTGGGGGACTACAAGAAAAGGTTATTAGAGACTTACGAGCTGTTATTAAAGCCTTAATGCAGATGCAGGGGTTGTAGAAGATTCAGCTGTATACCAATGAATTATTGAGAGGCAGGATTTAATCAAAGCTACAGATGTTGCAGACAAAAGTGTTGTTAATCTCTCTTTGATTGCCTCTCAATTAAAAGAGACTATAAAAATCAAACTGATTGTTGATTGCAAAGTTAATTACAAGCACAAAATAAGAGAGTAAACAATAAAAAAGTGATTACTCTAGATTGGTTCTGTGATTATCTGACCGAGGTAGAAATGCTATTGTTGAAGAGAAATTATAATTTATCTGTATGACTTCAGCGCTGCCATACAATTGTCCTTTCTGACAATATGGCACATAATAGAACCAAAGGAATATATGTATCCATTGGAATGAAATGTTAGTTAGATTTTCTTGTCCCAAAAAACCCAGATTTGTATGATAAACAGCAAGGTAAACCATGAAAATTATAAACACAAATTTTTTAAAGAGAAAGGCTCTAAATGTCTGTTTGCGGAGCAGTTGTGTAGCCCTACAAAGACTTGACTGTCCACCTAAATTGACAGGCCATGAAAGGACAACTTGCAAAATGCTCTATGTGGAGGAAAACTAGTAACACACTATCCCTATGCTAAAGCATGGTGGTGGTGGTGGTGGCATTATGTTGTGGGGATACCTTTCTTTAGAATGGTCAGGGAGCTTGGTCAAAATTGATGGGAAAAATGTGTTAAGCTAAATATATGCTAATGATGGCTGGAAACCTGTCAGAGGCTGTAAGACATTCAATTAGATTCATTTCAGTTGATTTGTATAGTTCCAACTCAAAACAAATGTATCACTAGGGCATTATAAGGCAAATCAGTAGGATCCTAGTTGTTATAAAATGCAGTCAAACTCAGTTTATTATGTCAGTACATAAAGGGGAAAAAAAGGTCCCAGACTACTGCACTGAGCTGCTGACTCTTCAGCAATCCCTCTAACAAAGAACGCACATGGTGGAAAGGAACAAGCCCCTTTTTTACAAGAAGTAACCTCAAGCAGAACAAGGCTCACTGTGAGCAGCCGTCTGCCCCAACTGTCTGGGGATTTGAGACAGGAGTGGGAAGCCAACTTCCACCTGGACAACAAGCCTAAAAATACAGCGGGAGCAACAATGAACAACATAGTCATTAAATGGCTCTGTCAAAGTCCACAACAACAGCCAATTAAGTTTTAAGTCTGTGGTCATAACCATCTATCCATTGTCTATACATGCTTGTCCTTGCAGGGTCATATGGGAGCTGGTGCTCCAGGAGTCACACCCTGGACATATCGCCAATCCATGTCAGAGCACTTTGTGGTTGTAATATGACATTTTAAAAAGTTTAAGGGCTGTGAATACTTCTGCAAGACAACGCAGAATGTTACCTCCCATCTAGGGTATGCAACTGTGCCTCATCACAGATTGATGCTTCCACTGACAAGTCAACATCCTTAAGCCTGTAACAAGGGAGGTGAGGGCCCTATATGTTTTACTTAGAAGTAACTAGCCTAACTTTCATCGGGTACACATGATAATACAATTCAGGACCATGCAAACTGGACAATTCTTAACTAAACTTTGAGGCTAACAAAATGAAGCAAAGGGAAAAGGAAAACATGGCACTGTTTGTTCCTTTTAGGAGAAGAGCTTTATGTTTTTTTTCTTTTTCTTATTGCTGCCTCCTCACCAGACGTTTCAAAGCTGCTGAGTTGCCAGAGACTTTGGAGACTTTGAAAAGCTGAGATCCATAAGCTTCATATCTTTTTTTCCCTGAGCTTCCCCCGACCCCTTCCTTTGCATCTCTCTGACTCTTTCTTGCCTGTGCTCTAAGATGTATTGTAAATTCTGCTGGGTAATGGGAGCAGCAGTCAATCAAACTCAAGTTTCAAAAGGTGATGCTTTGTTTCACGCTTGCTTCCCCCAAATCCCATCGAGCTTTGCAACCTGTCACGTTGTCGTTCTAAAATGCAGCACCAACTCCAGTCACCCAAACCACACAGTCCCTGGGCAGATGGAGAGGTTGACTTGTCAGCTGCCTGTCGAGAAATGAGGTCATTCCATTTTTAGAGGTCTGCCTTTTTTATAAGGTGAAACAAACCAATCCAAAAAGAAAACAATGTGCTCAGATGTACATGCCTGGCTCACTTTCATGTAAACTTCGTGATAAACAGAGCAGAATAAATGCTTCAGATATTAAGGTGAAAAGCAATATTTACTTTTACTTTTATATAAGGTTTTGACAACACTGAACATAAACAAATCCTCAGTTTCCACTGGTGCCCTTCACTTTTACTGATTCTGACAGCACTGTCAAAACACCACCAGAGCTGCCAGTTCTAATAACACAGCAATAAATTGTCAAATGAGCTCTTGTTGTAGCGTGATCCCACAGAGGAACTGTAAAACTCGATATGGCAGAGCGGGCAGTATCTCTGAACGCCCACTCCAAGCATGGGTCCTCATATCTCCCAGTGGTTTATTGGCTCAGGTCTGACTCATTCCAGCTTTACAGTCACAGTGACCTTCCCATTAGTGCTCCATTACCAAAGGTCTATTAGAAGGGGGGGCATACGATGGTTATTTATCCAGCTGCAGCTTCTCTCTGTGAAATTTAGTGAGTAAACAAAAGAGCAGCTTACTAAGCATCACCAAGTCATGGGTGAGTGCCTTTATTAAGGCATTAAATGAATGCACGTGCATATACAAACACATGGGGCATAAATGAGTTGAAGCTATCGAACAAAAGTGTTTTGGTAGTTGTAGATATTTGAACTTTTGCTCATCTAACAAATGAGCACCTTTCCAATAACATCCAGAGAGTTACCAAGTAGCTCCAGTTACCCGATTGGGTCAGTCTTATGACAAAATATTCTGAAAAAGCATGGTGGGAATTAGCTTACGATGGCACTTGAACTGTTTTAACCTCAAAAATATACTCCATCCACCTGAAAATAGTATAGTCTCTCTTTTCCTCTTATGCTAAAACCATTCCTGAACCATTTGAGCTTTGTGTCAGGGTAGATTACCCTAGTGGGAGAATGGAATGCTACATGGTCTGCAGAAATGCTCCAGCAGGTTGCTCAAAAGAATCAGATTTATCAGACCAGCCCAACCTACTCCACCGATTCATAGTTCATTTCTGATTTTCTGATACAAACGACCACAGAGACTCAGAGACTGAATACCCCACCAAATCAGCAGTATTGGAGATGCTCTGACCAAGCTTTCAAGCAAATAAAAATCTGACAATAGTCAAACTCACTTAAATCAAAATATTGCTGCCAAATATAACCTACCCACTACCAGATGCAATTAGTAATGAGACAATCTGTGTTATTTACTTCAGTTGTCAGTGGTCAAATTATGACATCTGATCAGTCTATAAATGTTTCAGATTTGCTTAAATGTAGCAGATAATATTAACAACAACAACAACTGAAATGTTATTAATTTTCATTTGATATTTCTACAAAATCTACTATGTAACAAAAATGCTTATCTTGTCCAGAGAATACCAATGAAGTTGATTCATCTGTCATATTCAGGAGATTAAACTGTATTTAGACAGGTTCTGCATTGAAGCACAACCTGTTAAATGGAGACGACTTACATACAAAAGCAGTTCTGTTTCCATGGCTGCTATTTGTTGAACTGGCTGATAAGTGGCAGTAGTCCTAAGTTCTTTTATTACTGCATCACGTTTTGAGTAAAATATTCACCACAGTATCAGGATTCAGGTTTAGCAGTGGACCCTTTTGTCATTTAGAAGGAAGGATGCTGGCTGCTAGCATTGCTGGTATGTTTGTCATCCAGGGAACAAACCTTAATGAGAAGGCAAGCTCTAAAAAGTGCTCAGCTAACGAGTTTGCTGCCCAACCTTCGTATCCAAGCACACCGCATTCCATGTGTCCTCACTAAGTTAGATTCAGACTTCCCAGCAGCTCAACTCCATCAGCAAATGTTAGGCCTATTCTCATCAAATATACAAAAAATGGTTTATGGAGGCAATAATTATCATCTCCTTTCCAAGACATAAGAGGCCACTGCAGATGTGAGGCCATGTATTGCAATATATTATAATTTATTATGTCTAAGTGGAAGGTTGCTCATATCATCCCGGCTTCATTCTCTTCTCAAATTTTAGAAAAATAAACAAAAATAAATAAAAATTGAATTCTGGCACATATGAAAAAAATGTGAGAAATAAATGTTTTGAAGTGGTTAGTTTAAAGGCAGTTACAACAGTTTAAATTAGCTCTGTTGACAGCATGTCAAACTGCAATTAGACACTAGTAACTAAAGTCAAGTTGGATTAGTTGGGATATTTGATTTCCATGTAATGTTGCAGTTCTATTGTGTAAAACAAAATGATTGCAGGCATATACTCTTGCTCTTCAGAATACAACTCAAACAACCTCTTTTACAATTTGATCATGGTAAACCTAAAGAAAGAGATAACTGACTTTTAAGGATTAAAATCCATTCATTCTTCTCTTTATTACAAAGACTGACTGACAGCCAGACTGAGTAGTGACCTTCCATGGATAACCTTTAGCTACGTCTTTTTCTTATCATATCTGTAAATCATGTAATTGTTGCACATTCAAAAAAGCACTTTAAATAGCAATGTAAGCCATGCAACAAAAATATGAATCAAAAGGTTCTAAAGGGGCTAAGACAACAAATTTCATTTTTCCGTGGTTTGGGGGTATACTATGATCTGTTGTGCTCTGATGAGGCCGTGTGAATGTCCAAGAGTTGGTATCAAGAGCCCTGCTCATAGGCGGTCAGCTTTGTTTCTTTGCTCAGAAATGGACGAATCAGAGAACAGTTTATCTTTATGCATAGGTTATCTTTCTAAGTAATTCATATTCTCCAACTAGAGCACACCATCAAGCAAACAGCCCTCCCCTTCCCTTCTCCCCTCAGCTGATACACCGGCTAATTTAAGGGCTAAGTCGCGCAAGCATGTCTGCCTACTCCACTTGAGAAGAGGATGGTTAGTAAAAAGGGGATCTGTTATGTCCGAGGGAGCTCAAAAATGGCTGGAAGTTTCCACTTACTCCCAAAGGATGAGAGAACCAGAGAAGAGTGGCTGAAGTTCATTTATGGGGAAGTATCATGCAATTAAAACCTCAATTTGAGACGATGTTCAGAGCATTTTATTGAAGTTTCCCAAATATGGTTGTAGCCAATCAGAGTGAAGTCAACAAGGGAGAGCCACGTATCATTATCGTACCCAACCCTTTTACCGAGGAGGGTTGGGTACGACCTGCCAAAACAGCCCCCTACAAAAAAGTGACATTATTTATTTTTAAGGAAATTATTTGGAGAATTGACATATGTAGCAATATCAACTACATGAAATAGTTTAAACAGTGATGTCAGCACCCCTTTAAATCATGTTTGCTTCTTGAGCTTTGGAAAGGTCAGAAATAATTGCAAATTCTGTTTTATTGGTGCTTTAAATTTTTAAACTTCCATTAAGATTAATTTAGAAATAAAAATTATTGTTTACGGTAGCTATGATAGGCAAATGACAGGAGTTCTAAATTTGAATGTGCTTCTGGCTATTTTTTTGAAAACAGTAAATGGAAAAACAGAGGGAAATAAGAAGCAGAGGATATTATTATATTTCAGACAAATACTGCAGGCAGGCACACAGCTGGGCTGGCATACATGAGATATGCAAAGCAAGAGGGGGTGCAAAACAAAAACCAAGTGTCAAACATGTACATATTTGAAATCAAATCACTACATTCACAAAAGTTAATCCTGTTTTCTGCAAATAAGACCCACATACTGCTATCAATACTCAAGCTCACACCCAAAACTAAATAGAAGCTTCTGCATATAATTGACATGAGACTCTAAACTTTAATAAGGAAACAAACCTGCAAATAGTTGATAGATCTGCATATTTAAGGCACTTTTAAAGCAGGTAAAATAAAAAATATAATTTGTTTCTAAAACATTCACCCCTTTTAAACTTTTCCACATTTTGTCACATTACAACAAGGGAAGGTCAGAGTCTGATGTATTGTTTTTAGCTGCACTAGAGAGTTAATTTTACAGTGATTAAGATATTTTCAAATACTGTATTGGAATTTTATCATAGAGGACAGCACTGGGAGGTAAATGACACAAGGCTTTGAATTATTTTCACAAATAAAAGTTGGAAAACTAGGGCATACATACATGTTTAACCAGAAGTTTTATATACTGTAATGTTAGAATTTTGTTGGTCTTTCAAATTGGAAAGTTTCAAAGACAAGAAAAAAATAAACAAAATATTTCAAGAAAACCTTAAGAAACACGTGGAAAGTTGGACTTCTGTGCTGTTTTGATTATAAAAAAACAAAAGAAAATGGTTTGTTTAATATTCCCTTGTGAAAAAAAGAAAAAAAAAAGAATTTGAAATATGACCATGATTCAAGCCATTCAATGTATTTTCTCAATGCATTCTTCATCAGTTGTTAGAAAGGTTTATGTGAAAGAGGAAAGAAAGAGGATTGTTGACGTGGATCTTGGGCTTTTGGTAAGTACTAGGTATATTCCCATGTGGACTGTTTTGGCTTTCAGAGGAAACAGAAGGCCTTGTTATTCTATAGTTACTGTCTCATGAGGGTTACAGGATGGAGATTCTTCCTCCTCAAATCCTCTTAAAAACATCTACCCACTTATCCTGAGGAGTTCTTTCCTGATCACACACAGTAACACACTATTCCAACCACAGCCCAGCAGGGAAAGGTCACAACCCTGCCAAAGACACGTCAGTCACAGGAGGTGGGTGTTCTCCGCTCCTTCAGTAACATACTTAAAGTTGGAAGGAACAGGAGACCAGTAGTCTTCTGATGTTACCGTGATGAGTATTAATGAAAGCAAATGTGTATCCTTCTTTCACCTCACCTAAACTCAGAAAGCGAAAAGGGCATCAGGATTTAGCAAGTTAAACTAATGAATGTTGTAAAGTCGATTGCAATTTGTTTTCCTCACATCAAAACAGAAAAAACAAACTAAATTAAAGGAAAGAATGTTCATGTTCTGAGAAACCTTTCCTGATGTGACCTGATAATTTCACAATTTACCAATTTGCCTGAAGCACCCCTTCAGCATCTGTTGCAAAAGTTTCCCTATATTACATTAATTTCTTCTGTGGTTTCCAAATAGGTTAGATTACTTCAGTGTGAAGGTAAAATAGAGATTTGAAGCTACTGAGCCAACAAACTGTGTAACAAGCTCTTAGTGGCTGCAGCAGTAGATGAAAACATAAGTTATTTCCTGTTAAAATAGGAAAGTAACTTTATGGTGTTGCAACCTTATAAACTGTAGAGTCATTATTTTATTGACATGCCGAAGCCATCAGCTGCTTGCGCCTAAAGTTAAAGACGTGCCTGTGTGAGACTCCAAGGAGGATTACCTATGATCCCAGCAAAATGAAAAAAAGTGAGACAACGCTAGATAATATATTCCAACACATGAAGAATTACTGATAGGATTCTGATGTTCTTTTACTTTGTTTCTGGATTTTACCAGCCTGCTCTGGGAATGCCCTGTAGGATAAAGCATGTGATAAAACTCTGTGTGAAATTCAGTGTTGATCTGTGAACCATGTCTCATCTTTGCCAAGTAAAAGTGAACAAATGAACTCACACCACTGCCTATGCATAATAGATGAGATGTAAATCAACCAGACTGATGCAAATCACTAAGCACAGAGAAGCAGGCTAGTTTAGTCTCATTCCGATGACCAACGAAGTCTGAAAGGGTTAGTGCATTTGGTATTGTGGAAATTCCCTACCTGTCGGGAGCTGCAGGACGTCCGTTGCGGTGCTTGTTGACTTGAGCATACAGGGCCTCCAGAGGTGGGCCATTGCTCTGAAGGTTCACAGGGGGGTGAGGGCTCTGCGGGCTCTGAGGGAGATGGTAGTGGTGGCTGTAAGCATCCACGCTGCTGCTATCTTGAGATGAGCCCAATGATCCAATGCCAGCGTAGGTGTGTTCCTCGTCTGAGCTGAAAGTGCAGCTGATGACATCTTGGATCTCCGCATATTCCCTTTCTTTCGCCTGCCGTTCCCGAAGTTCCTGTGTCTTGGCCTGGATTCTGAGATGAACATCATTAGGATAAACATTAGACACACAATGTATGCAAAGCATGGATGTTTTAATTTATTCCTGATAACAAAACATCAACATTTATTCACGCGAGCTGTCAACCTGCTACAGCAGCTCCGACTCGATTAAGAGTATTTTCCTTTAAAATCTTATTTAGACATACTGTGTATTCTTTTTCTGTTGCTCTCTTTTTTTTCGTATTGCTGCTTCACACAATGGAACTGACTGTTTTGTAGACAACTTTGTTTTTAAGTAAATTTTTTAAGTCTTTCGTGTTGGGAGAAGACGTGAGCAGCCATTGTTTATACCAGGGATAAGCGTCTAGCTCTCTGTAGCTCCACTGTACTGCTTCCCACCGAGCGACCGATATTCCCCGCGAGCTGAGAAAGAAGAAGCATGGGAGATGCCCGGGTATTAGGCATCACAACTGAAGAATAGGGTACAGACCTCTCAACCCGTCTATCATCATAGGAAATGTGAGATCTGTTGCCAACAAAGTGGACGAGCTAGTGGCTCTAGCGCACCATCAAAGGAGCTATCAGGAGGTCAGCCTTATCTGCCTAACTGAGACATGGTTAACCACACTAACTTTGGACTCTCATATAAATATGGACGGCTTTCATTTACTCCATGACGACAGAATGAAGGAGAGCTGGGGGTCTGCTTGTGTTTGTGAACGATAGATGGTGTAACTCTGGACATTTAACGATCAAAGAGACTCTCTGCAGTAAGGCCACTAATCTGCTAGCTGTTAGCAGGAGACCACACTATCTTCCTCAGGAGTTTTCACATATTATTTTAATAACTGTGTATGTCCCGCCCTCTGCTGATGCTGTTGCAGTTTGGAATGTCTTTCATACTACCACCAGCAAACTTCAAACACAGCACACACAGGTCCTTTTTCTGATCTCTGGGGACTTTAATTATGTCCCCCTGTCCTCCACTCTGCCAACCTTCACCCAGTATGTCACCTGCCACACCAGAGATGAAAAAATTCTGGATCTACTTTATGCCAACACCAAGGAGGCATACAGTTCATCACCTCTCCCTCCCCTGGAGGCTCAAATCACAGCCTGGTTCATCTTCACCCTGTGTATAAACCCCTAGTACACAGAGAACCAGCTGTGACACGCACAGTGAAGAAATGGTCTGAGGAGACTGAGGAAGCTCTGAGGGACTGTTTCAGCTCCACTGTGTGGGAAGAGCTCTGTGCTCCTCATAGGAAGGACATTGAAAGCATCAAAGACTGCATCATGGACTATGTCAACTTCTGTGTTAACAACACTGTGACCACCATGATGGTACAGTGTTTCTCCAGTAACAAGCCCTGGATCAACCCTGATATAAAGGCTCTCCTGAAGGAAAAGAAGCAAGCATTTACATCAGGAAACAAGGAGCTGAAAGCTGTGCAGAAGGAACTGAGATGGAAAATTAGCGTTGAAAAAACATCTACCGGAAGAAGATGGAGGATCAGCTGCAGAAGAGCAACATCAGTGGGGTTTGGAGAAGTTTGAAGTCAGTTTCAGGCCATAAACCACACCCTTAGGTAGTAGGAGACTTAGGGTGGGGGAACAATTTGAACCAATTCTTTATCAGGTTTGATCAGTCTTTATTCTGTTTTTTTTTTTTTTTTTTTTTTTTAATATATGTTTTATATTCTTTGTGCAAGTCTGTTTTCTGTAATTGTCTGTCACTGCCACTTTGATGCTTTTCCCCCTCGTGGGACAATAAAGGATATTTCTATTCTATTCTATTCTATTCTATTCTATTCTATTCTATTCTATTCTAACATGAGGAAGATTTTTATTTATTTTATTTTATTTTTTTGGGGGTGGGGGGTGAAATATTCTGGAAATAGATTTACAGTAAATGCATATGTGTTAAGATGCTTTTGGAAAAACGGATTTTATGAATCGTACAGCAACATTTTAGCTACTGATTTTAGTCTCAGATAATAAGAGATTGAAAAGACTTTCCTTACAAAAGGTGGAGTTCTTCCCCTGACAACTGGAATTTTATGTGACAGACCACAACAAAGTAGGGCATAGTTTTAAAGTTTAAGTAAACTGACACATAATTTTGAGATCCCCCCCCACAAACACACAAAACAAACAACAAAAAAGAAAAGTATGATATACATTTGCATTTACCATTTACTCCATTTATTCTGATACCCCTGGCTAAAATCCAGCAAAAACAACTGCCCTTGGGACTTCCTAGCATAGTAAAACAGTGTGCATATCTTTACTTTAATGTCAGTATTAATTTAGCTGTTCTGTGAACCCCTGGGAGGTTTGTTAGAGAATGTCAATGTAAAGAGTCAGGAAGACTGGCAAAAAACCAGATAGCTCAGGGATAAAAGGTGGTGAAGTTTAAAGGAGGTTTACATCTCAGCAGTTCCTCAACACATACAGTCAGTGCTATAATAGGATGGTAGATATCAATTTGTTGGAACAGCTCAGCCACACTGCAGCAAAATCAAACTGGGCATCTTTAGCACAACTTGAAAATTGCTGTTAACAGACAGTTTCCATCCAGTCTGACTGACTTTGCAATATTTTGCAAAGAGGAATGGAAAAAAAATGTCATTCTCAAGATGCGCATGGTGATCTGCTCCTTAGCATTGCAAATAAGAGAAGGTGGGAAGAAAATCTCATTTTCTTCTCTCTGCCCCTTCCATGTTGTTACACCCTTGAGAACACTGCCATGCAACACAGCCTTTCACAGACCTTTCCTGTCTCACAGAATGGTTCCATGTGAACACCCATCTGTCTGCAGCTAACAAGACTCACGCTGCATGTGTGCAAGGAGATCTGGCACTGCCGCAGAAGACAGCAGGACAGTGGGGAGAGAGGAGCACTGAGGACAGCCAAAGGGGCAGCTAAACTTCCACTGTGGTGACCCAGGCAACAGCAGCCACCAAACTGTTCACTGGTTCCAGATGTTGGATGTGCTACAAGGGAATGCACTCATGCAAACACAGATATAAGCAGACAACCTCCTACTGCTTCTAAACTTCCCTGTTACCTCAGGTCATAGCTGACCTCTGACCCCCCCTGCTGCTCTTCGAAGATGATTGGCAGGTTTGGAACAGCACAAATCCCCTGCAGGACTGCCTCTCCCAGGTCTGTGTGTTTTAATAACAGTAATCACATTTCAAACAATCACCATTTTTCAGTGCCAGATTAACCCAATTCCCACATCCTGTCCATAGGCTGCCTTGTTTATTCCTAACCGTCCAAAATCCTATTTTCTTCGTATTATCTGGAGAATGAGATTTGGAAGGCTGATGCAATGTTCCAAGATGTGCTGTCATCTTTAACAGCAAGCTGATTCGATGTATTTTTTAAATATTTGATATACTATAATTTGGTATACTATCACAAATTATCAATTTAGATGGTTAAAACATGAGTGCTTTAAATTTTCACATGACATGACATCAAAACTCAAACTTTGCACAAGCTTTTCCACCTGCACAATGATGTCAGGTCTCTGAAAAGATGTTACCGCAGGTTCATGTCATTCCCCAGGGATTTAAAGACCCTCTGGTGTTTTATGGACTAATCAGATCCATAAAAGCAGTCTTATTGACATTTGGGTTGAGCTAACAGCTTTGGCAAGACATTAAGCTAAAAAAGAAATTCCCTTTCAAGGATGGAGAAGTCTGGCGTGAGAAAAGTAAATAAACAGAATTCAATAAAACGATCATCATTAGCAAAACTAGTAAAACTGTAAGTCACGTGGCTAACATTGTCATTGTTATATTTGGATCCAGTTTATGTTAATGCATTTAAGCATGCAATATTTTTTCATGTGTATTTGAAGTAAAAACAGTCAAAATCTTTCATTGATATAAGAAAGAATAATAAAAGATAACTCTGCAATAAGACAACTTGCTGAGTAACATACCTCATTGTTCATCAGGTCAAAGAATGTTTGAGCCAAGTTTATTCTTAAATATCAAACTAGAAATTAACTTTAGAAAAAATATGTTTATTTAAAAATGCTGTCACACTGTTTCATATCTTGTTATGTATGCTGCAGAATTGCAAAACAGGTCTAAATGTGAAGGGAAAAAAAAAGATTTAAAAAAAATATCAAATGCCATAATGTGTTTGAAATATGTGTATCTATTTAAATGTGTTCCTGTTCTGAATAGTGCATGTGTCTTGGGATCAAAGTTGTGTCTTGCACAACATGATGAAGCAGATGTTCTGCTTCATCATGACAGGATATGCCATTTTTTGCCAGGATATCACCATCTCATTTGAAATTTTGTTTAAGATATTTTTTTAATATTTAGGGATGAACAGACCATCTGGGAATAATTATATTCTATGAATGCCCCAAAGTGATTAGATAATTATTTGAAATAATCAGAAAATATGGTTTTATCTCTTCCAACACAATTGAAACGAAAGTCAATTTTAGACTAGTACACCTTTTCTGTTCTCCATCCAGTAAAGCTGCTATCACATACTTTGTTATTTCTGTACAGAACCATTTCAGTGTGATTTAACAACCGCCTTTGGTTTCCCTCTGGTTGGCAAAAAAGCCCCACTGCAGGGCATGAAACTTATAGACAATCCTAAAAGCAGATAAAAAAGTTGGAATCCTTAAAAGTTTTGTGTACATGAATAGTCACTAGGATTTACTGAGGAACTGTTCATTTTTTTGTTCCCAAAGAAGAAGAAAAAAAAAACCAAAACGTTCAGCTCAGAGATATACAGAGGTAACAACCAAAATGGTGGGGGCATTTACATTATGGACATTTGTGTGGTTGACCTTTTTTTTACTACAACCAATTTTATTTGTTCAATTTATTTCTTTTTAATTTTATTGTTAACTTCTTCAGTTAGCCCTATGTGATATAGTTAGCTTGTAGCTGCCACCCCCTGCCTGTCCACCTAGGCTGCTCAGCAACATCATTTTAAAGAAAAAGCAAGTCTTCCTCAAAACATAACATCTCCAGCACATGCACAAAGTGAAACTAACTATAATGTCTTATTACTTGCTCTTGCTGTGATGTCAATGTCTCATTTATTTCTTTATCTATACTTCCCTTTCTCATCTGGCGATAAAAGTTCAATAATCTATACACACTCTATGAGCGCCCCCAAGTGCTCAAACAATTATTAACTGAATAATTGAGAGACCAGATCAGACTGCCTTGCTGTTGCAGCCACCTCAAGCATTTGGCATGCTGAGGTAAAGGAGTCTTAGTGCAGGGTATCTGAATAGTGTCGCAAAATATTAAAAAAATCTTACAACTGCATCAATATTGTGACATTTGCAGCAAATACTGACCATGTCAAAAAAAACAAAAAAAAAAAAACAAAAACAAAACAAAAAAAAAAACTGGTAGTTTGGTTTAACTGGACATATAACTGGTATAATATTGCATCATAGGTATGCAATATTATGCAACAGTGTGACAGGTGTTTTAAGAATGATGTTATTTATAATTAAGATGATGCAGTTTTAGTAAAAAAAAAAAAAAAAAGAGAAACCTCATGAAACTACATTTTTTTGTAGAATTGGCAACCAAGTTCTATTTGTCTAAACCTATGAAAAGCAAACATTGCAATTTTGTTCTATACCCCATATTTCCAAATATTTACCAAAATGCTTTGAAAAACATCGGGCAACAAATAAAGTTGTTCTGAAAGCAGACAAGAGTGCTGGAATGTGTAGACCACTTTTCTGCTCATTAGCCTCAAACCCTCTATGCCTGCTAAGTGTTTTACTTCAGCAACCTGTAACAGCTTTACTGCCAACTCCTCTCCTTCACCCACTTCCTCCTCAGAGACCCCCCCCTGTTTTGTACCACATACACCCCATTAGCCAATTAATGGCCCAGTATGTTAACACTGAGGAAGCTCTGGCCCACACCTAACACATTATTACTGTACAATCCCAATTACCTGCCTGCCTTCTCTCTCCTTCTCTAACAGGAGACTACATTTAGCAGTGGAAGGAATGTAGTTTAAAAAACTAACCCCTAAGGGAGATAACAGGACAGGAAAGTAACCTACTGCAGGCCTGTTGTGGGTCCTTATTTAATCAAACTGATGGAACAAAGGAAGATTCTAGTTGACCCTCAGTGTCTCCAGCGTTTGAACTTTGAAACAGGAGGAAAAAATGAATTAAGTTTTAAGCTTTTATGACTTAGTACTGAAATGGCATTTCCTCTTGGTAAATAGACAGTCTAGACAGTCTAATGCTAAGACAACCAGGGCAGTTCAAGTTCAGCCTCTTATTCACTAACTGAACATTTCTTCAAGAAAATTCTGTCAGCCAGATGACACTGTTCTTCTGTTTTTCAACATGTTCACATCTATTGAAAAATCACGTAGAATATTACCACTAACCAAAGTTTCTTTCAGATGAAGGACCATGTCAAGTTGTTGTTAAAAAGTTGACATACACTCACCGGGGTAAGAAATGTCTTGTTAATTTTCACCTTTTCAACATGCATTTGAGCATGGCCATGCAAAAAAAAAAAAAAAAAAAAAAAAAAAAAGAGAATTGCTTACACAAGTTTGGATTGAAGTTTGAAGAAGCAAAAGTTTGGGTCACTGTCATTGTTACCTTAGATATATAAAATAAAGCTGGCCTTTCTAAAGCTTTCACCTAAACCAAACTTAAAATTTGTGGACTACGATTAAAAGCTTAGTCCATGATAAGAAACCAACCACTTTCATAAAACTATTAATTCTGAATTTTCAGAAAGAGTGGTAAAATATTCAATCAGATTAATGAGAGAAGAATGTTACTGGCAGCAAAAAGTATAGAATATACTCCAAGAAACAGACACCTAAATATTAGTGGTGGTGTATGAATGTAGTATATCTAATTAAGTGTAATTTCTGACCATGTTTGGATTATAGGAAATCCACCATAAATTTCAACTTGTGAATTTAAATTTTTGGACTTGAAATTTGCTGATGTTTTTTTGTATAGCTGGTGTAAACATATCACCTCAAATCTTTAATCAAGGCTTTTCCATCTTGACTAAATACCATTTCTGAGCCAACAAGAGCATTTGTTTCGCAAGGTCCATCACCATATTTCTGTCAATGTTTCATCCAGCCTAAGTGACACAAAAGTGAGAAGGGGGGGGGAACGGTCGTCTTTATTTTTTATTCATTCACAAGTCAGCACACTTAGTAGTTTGAAAGCATGCTTCTTCGATATGGATTGTTTTGGTAGATGAAACAGAATGTATTTGCTCTCTTAGTCTTAAATTGAGATTCAAGAAATAGATTTTCATGTGCAATACGCCTTCATCATAACATGCTCATGGTATTCTGAAGTGCAGGTGGAGGGCAGAATGAATCTGAATCTAATCAAAGAATAGTAAATGACTCTGCACGCAGCTGTCTGTGCAGAATCACAAATCTCAGACAGCCTATCTCAGTGTTGAAACTTGGCTTGTAACGCAATCACAGAGATAATTGTTCTGTTTTGTGGTGTTAATAATTATATTAACTTCCTGTAGGTATCAATATAATTACAAATCTCATCACTCTTCTCAATCAGCCTGTTAGACCTTTCCCTGAACTCACTCTACAAATGAGATGCAGATACCATACTAAAAATAATGAGATAGTTTAACAAATTAGAACAGTATCACTGGTAGCAAAAAAATAAATAAATAAAAAAAAGTTACCTGAAGCAGATTGCTTTCTCATTCTTTTGGTTATTAGAAAAGCAAATTCTCATCCTTAATCTAGGTTTGTTTGTTTTTTCTCAAAAGCACATTGTGCTGACTAGATGAGAAAAAGGGGTCAGCTTGTGCCTGCCTGGAATCAGCATGAAGTCTATAAAGAAGCAAGAGGAAGTCTCTTTCTTGAAATAAGAAAAACAATGATGAGCTCTGTTTTAGTCCAGGCAGGAGTAACAAAAGGAGTGGCAGAGGACTGCTGGTCGTTGATTAGAAGCCAAGCAGAGCCAAGCAGATAACAGAGAATGGACATCATAATCAGCTGATTCAGAGAAAGAGAAAATTGTGCTCAGCCTAGGCAGAAAATGGAGATGGAACAATGTCATACTTCTTTTTTTTTTTTTTTTTTTTTTTTTTGTGGTGTCCAATTACTGAACAGAAAAATTAAATTTCAAGACTGGAATGTGCAGAGATAGGCTAGAGACTGATAGAAGCCGGACCAACACCGCACCACCTGTGTGTTTTTCATCCTTTGTCTTCACCCTGATGTTATTGGATAAATAAGCAGTCACTATAGATCCAATCAGGGAACTTGTTGAATCCATTGGCCGACCAACATGACCCAGTCATATAAAAGTGCTATGGGTACTGTCCACAGACTAAAGGAAGCCAGAATATTGGCTTGTTCTGTTGACACAAACTACACTGTAAAACCTCTGGCTTACTTCTTTACCCAAATGCTGGGCTTATGCTGTTAGCAATGAGCTTGGGTAGCTCTAACCAAATGTTGGGTCAGAAATTGTGACCCAGTTTGTTTGATTAGATAAGAATCAAGGAGTCACATCATTCTTAACAGACCACCTTTTTAAACTATACAATGACCTGATCAGACAACACTGAACCTCTTCTACAGGATAAAATTAGAAGTCTTAAGATAGTAAAATTATGCAGCACAATAATGCTCAGATCAGTGGGTTGAGTAAATGACTTAAGTCCTACACTACAAGTTTTTATCTGCTAAATTACTGCGAAATACATTTAACATTCACACTTTGACTAAAGAATTAGTAATGAAGTCAATTTATACAAGCAACATGTTAAATTATAATTATTCAAATTTAAATGTTTGTCAGAAAAAATCTAATAAGCCTTTGTGGCACAGTTCTTGGGTTTGAAACTACGCTGGACCCTTTCTGTGTAGCGTTGGCATGTTCTTTCTGTATTTTTTTTTTTTTTTTTGTTTCTCTCTGGCTTCCTCCCACTTTCCAAAAAAAAACTTTGGTTTGTTTTCGTTTCAGATGTTTGTCATTTGTGTCTCTATGTTGCCCTGTCCAGGTTATACACTTGTGACCATAATCCCTTTTTACTCTTTGGTAACATAAATATTGGACAGTCCTTTTCACACACGTTTTGAGTTAAAATTCTTACCAAGCATGCTGGGTTAAAACCTAACCCTGTTGTGTTTAATCAACCCATCCCTATATCAGTTTGAAAAATAACCTAAAACTGAGTTGTTTTTAACTGAACAGTTTTTACAGTGTAGTTTTTTTTTATCTGTCCTGGTGCAGGCTAGGGTGCTTCTTTGATGAGACATGAAACGACAAAGCACAGGAGCTTTGCAGAAAAAAAAAAAAAAAAAAAAAAAAAAAACTTCCAAACTCTGTTGATAACCACTCATTGTGGCAGTGATACAAAAACGCTTTGCCCTTAGTAATGATGTCAAAGTTTTATGTACTCTAATCTTCACCATTTAGAGCCCACAAGACTCTGAGAGGATATTAATTTGGATCATATTTAACCTAAAATAAATGGATTGTGTCTGTGAGTCTCACAGGCCACACTATCAATTACAAGAATCATACAAGGGTCAGAGCTTTAAATATAAGATCATTACTTCTTTATAGCAACAAACCTTTTATAAAATAATCTTCTTCACCTCTTCACTTGTTCCTGATTTTAATCACTTAAAGCCCTTGTCCAAACTGTCTGCTTGGATTAATGATCACTAATGTCAGACGAGCAGACACTTTGGGCTCAGCTATGGGTAGTGCTCCGATGCAGCTTCATAAGCCTGAATTGATGAGTTGAATAATTTCTTAAAGGCACTCAGAAATGTCTGGTGTCCATGTCAGCAAAATACTCAATCAGCTCAGATGACTTTTGCGGACAACTATGAGTAAGAAATTTATCACTACAGAAGGGTAAAACAGCAGTGTCATCAAAGAATACAAGAAGTAATGGGTGTCTGAGCTGTCATTGGTCTATTATTACAAGTCACAATTTCCCTTATGGTTCCCTTTCCATTAACAGAGGGACACTCCTAGGTGGGTTAGCTGATAGGATTTGGGAAGAGGTACAAAAAGAAAGAATAAGGCTAAGCTTATGCACTGGCAACATGGGAAGAGCTCAGACATGCAGAACAGACATAAACAAGACAGGGAATGAGAATCTGTTTAAGACAAAGCAGCAGAAATATGTGACAGCAGTGAGAAAAAAAGGAAGGATATGATATAAATACAGTGTTTATTCAGTGTCTTAAAATAGTCACTACTTTTAGACCAACTCAAAGTAGAGGACAATTGTGAAAAGGAGGAGACATGATATCTGATACCACATTTGAATTCAGTGCCTCTGAGTTCATATTTGGTATTACAAACTTTTGCTGCACTTACAACTGAAGGACTGTTGGTGTATGTTTCTACCAGCTTTGCACATCTGGAGACTGAAATTGTTGCTCATTTTTCTTGACAGTATAGTTTAAGGTCAGTCAGATTAGTTGAAGTGTCTGTGAACATCAACTTTCAAGGCTTGCCACTTGCCATCCTCTATTGTAGGTCTAGACTTTGACTGGGCCATTCTATCACATGACTAAGTTTTTATCTAAAGCATTCCATAGTAGATCTGGCTGTATGTTTGGTGTCTTTGTCCTGCTGAAGGTGAACATCTGCCCCAGTCTGGGAGCTTTTGCACAGCAGCGTTTAAGCTTTTAGCCACAAAGGCGAAAAACTGCAAGTTCATACACAAAAATGTGATTGTTTTAAATTTTCATTTTGACTCAGTTTTGTCTACACTTTTTATTCAGATCTACTCAATAACAAACTAATCATGGAATGATTTAAAACAAAACAAAACAAACAAACAAAAAAAAAACACAATTCCCCTTTTTACACAAAAAAAACAAAATATTCTACATTTCTGAGTCTTTTGTCTATTCTCTTTGCCTAAAAAATGTTTGGGTGTACTTCCAGCAACTACAATGATCTATACCTGACAATTTCTTTGAAAACAACAGCTACAATTAGCTGAGTTTATTGGATGTGGCCAAGTCTGCTTTAGAGTACAAATAACTGGATGTTTTTAGTGCTATTAATTATCAAATTCAAAAATCAACTTTTTTTACTTTACATTTGTAATTTTAGGAGGATTTATTTTTTTGCTGCATCTTTTTTTATTGCTTTTTATCAAGGAGAGTCTAAATCAAGCAATTGTACTTTAGGCCCACATTTTACCCTTCACGGGCTGTACAAAATCATTTTCAGTGTCACATGTGGCCCACAGGCCTCACTTTGGACAACCCTGCTCTAACAAATCTTCAAAGATTGCCCTGTATTTAGCTCCATCAACTCTGCACAACTTCCCTGTTCCTGCTGAAGAAAATTAGCCCCACATCATGATACTG